>OZ022556.1:51248950-52448950 GCA_963991005.1 Barypeithes pellucidus
ATGTATGTTAATTAAGCTGTTACCGAAATAACCATATTCTGCATAGGTCTGCTTATTAAATGTATTTAATGAGATTAAAGTAACATCTCCTTAAACTTAAACATGCCTGTTGGTAATGCAAACTTTACTTTAACAGAATTAATTGCGAAAAATGAAACAGACTCGTCTGGAGTTCCCGTTTGTATTTAACTGACAGCTAAATTTATAATTTAGAATTTTAGGAATTAAAAATAATAAACAAATCCTTAGTTGGAAAATGGTACAAGACCAATAAAAATTACATAAATATGAAGACCGGTATGCTCACAGGGAAGTGTTTAATTTGGCCGATTGCAATCAGCATTTTGTTTCGTTAATAAACAAATCCTTAGTTGGAAAATGGTACAAGACCAATAAAAATTACATAAATATGAAGACCGGTATGCTCACAGGGAAGTGTTTAATTTGGCCGATTGCAATCAGCATTTTGTTTCGTTCAAAGGTGATTCAGTCATGGGATCATCAAGCGTGGACTGCCTTGAAGAATCTGATATTAGTCTCCTGTGGCTTATATCTCTATTGCATGCATATTTATAATATTATCGAGAAAACTTAAATACGTCCAGAAAAGCAAAGCTTTAGGGAGAATTTTCATATCAGAAAATGAATAAGTAATGAATTATTTCAAATATTTTTTTAATATGACAACTGAATACTTAGTTCTCACGTTGGTAAACGCCAACCTTAAAGTGATTCTGTTCTTGTCGAGTTCGATTAATTTACTTCCAAGTACGCCAATACATACCCAGCTTTGTCTTACCGGACGTATACATTTACATATTATTATTTTGAACTTTTCTTTTAACTTTTTTTTTTATTTTTCAGGTATGTAAAACATCTTTGTTGGAAAGGACGGTACGGGTATGTACTTTTACTTACGTAGCTGTGTCAACTGCAAATTATGCTTACTGAAAATAGATTTGCACTCACCATTAATATAATAATATGTGTGCTAACTTCTTATTACTAAGCCTTAATAAAGGTAAATTGTAACTATGTCATTGCAAAAAAAAACTTGAATGTTGAAATATGTAAAATATAAATAGGTAAATCGAGTTTATCTATTAAGAAATGTCATCAAAATTAAAGCATATGCAGTACAAGGGCTTAAACTAAAATGTTCTTTTAATGATGAAAAATTTCTAAAAATCGATTTACTATTCTGATTATACAGGGTGGGGATTTAAATGCATCCTGCTTATGCGGCTCTGAGAATAATACTCTGAGAATAAGATTTCTCTAAAATCCAAAAATAAGTCCTTAAAATTATTTATGGGCCTCGCGATTGTTGTATAAACAAAATTTGAACCCTAGCTAACTTTTTATTCTCAAATTACAAGACACCATTTGTGGCACCTTTTTGGAAAGCTTATTGAAAAAGGAATATGTCCATATTTAATTTTTTTACGGCTGTCAAATCCTGTGTCAAAAATTTAATAGAAACTAATTTTTAACATTAACAATAACTTTAAGAGCGTAATGCTACTCTTTCCAAAACTTCTGGAGTGGTTAAACATATATTTCTGCCCGTAGCCTTGCCTTCAACTCTTGCCTTCAACTCTTCCAGATTTAGAGGTCTGGTGACATAGACCATTCTTTTCAAATCGCTCCATAAATAAAAATTTAAGGGAGTAATATCTGGAGATCTGGACGAACCCTCTATAAATCCTCGTCGTCCTATCCACCTATTTAGAAACGTAATATTTAAGAATTCTCTTACATTTCTTGCAAAGTAGGGAGGAATTCCATCCTTTGGTCTAGATTTACATAATTAGGGAATATTCTTTGAACTTCTGGTATTAAAAATGTTTGAGGAAAATTTAAATACAGGTCTCCATTTAAATTGTCTTTAAACTGGACTAATTATTATGTCGCCTATTATTCCAGCCCAAACATTCACGTTCCCTTGGCGTTCAGAGTGATATTTAACAATCCAATGAGGATTTTTGTCGGTCTTGGTCATTTGAAGTAAATGTATCCAATGGAAATCAATTTATCGGTTGTCCAATGCGGCCATCATAATTTCGCAAAATTGATCTCTTCTATCTAAGTCACCCCCAATAACTCTTGTACTGGCATTTTGAATGGTTTTATACCAGTAGATTTTGTGATCTTTAACACCGTTTTATGATAGATATTGTGGTCACGAGATAATTGCCTTACTGGTGTAATTGGATTTTCTTGATAGGTCAATAGGATATCCAATTTAGTTTCATCTGATACTTTGGTGGTCTTCTTCGAACAATATGTCTTACATGACCCAATTCTCTAAATTGTATTTCAATTTTGATGACTGTATTTCGCGACAGAGGGGTGGCAAATCCGGATGACTTTCACGAAACAACGCAGCCACTTCTCATTAACTTTTCCTCCAAATCCGATCATCATCAATATTTCAATTTCAATCAGTTAAATACATTTTTAAAATTTTTAATTGAAATCCTTAAAAATTTATAAACTACTTGTTAAACGTAACAATACTAGCTGCATCACCAAGGAAATAATGCCAATTAATTGCCGTACGTTTGGGTCTGTGCCTTATTGTAATTGTTCGTTTGAGCCCCCCCCTTGGGGGTTTCAATTTTTTTCCATGACAAAAGCGAGGTTCATAAATTATGTTTGAGGACACATTTTAGAGAGCCTTAAAGGGTCTGTGTTGTTTTCTGCTCAATAAATATAGGGTAAAGGCGCACGACGGCGTCAAAGATTTCTGAAGATACTTGGCGCGTCCGTGAAAATCAGATAAATTATTCTAAATATTAGGAGAATTTTTCCACTAGATACCTCTTTATCCCGAGAGTCTGTTAGACGAATTTTCAGGTAGGTTAAATAAGAAAAGTGGAATGTGTTTTCACGCATTTTATATCATTATAGATACTGGTAGTATCGGTTTAGTTAACAGTACATTAGTTCAATAGTTATGATACTAGTAAAATATATTTTTGTTCACATTATTTATTGAAATACAACGAGAAGAAACTTAACAGTAATATTCTATACAGTACTTTACGAGCTCTTTCGAGATCGTAAAGTACTTGATAAGACTTTTAAGATGATGTATCGCAAGACCCACTTCCTGTTAAATTTTTTTATCGAGATGGCGCCCTTCCGCCGTTTTGAATTTGAATCCGATGAAATGTGCAAGAAAGTGTAGCTCTCCGATTCGTACTACACTGTGCCAAGTTGTATTTATTTTTCTAAGACGGTAAATTTAACAATAATATAATAAAAAATAATAACTATGCAATTTTTAAAATGCCGCTATCTTGTTTTTGATGCGAATAGTATATGAATATAAATGATGTATCGCAAGACCCCTCTTCCTATTTAATTTTTTTTTTAACAATATGGCGGCAATCCGACGCGCAATAACTAAATTGACCAAGAAAAATTAATAGAAAATATTACAGTTTGTGCCAAAATGCAGCTATTTTGTTGCTCTTTAAGCACAATAATAAAATATTATATCATGCTATTTAATTTTATTAAGAAAATTAAAAAAAAACAGAATTATAGGTATACAGCACCCTCTAGAAGTCGCAGTTTGAACTAGCGAACACGACCAACGTCGGATATTTAATAAATGCAAAAATATCTTTAAAATGAGTTGATTAAATTTTAATAAGGGTATGGCAGATACAGTGATTTGACAAATATTTTTTTACATGCTTCCCTCGCCCTTATTATCGGTGATAGGAAAAAGTATCGAGCAAAATTAACGATCGTTTAATATCCATTATTAAATGAAAACTTTAATAGTGATAATTCGAAGAAATTTAAATTTTTAGCTATATAATAGTAATTGGGCCCCCTAGCGGTTATTTTGGAAATGTGAAAATATTTTCCATTAAATTTTCTTGATCCATTTAGTCAATGAAATTTTATTCTCAAAGAGATAAGGTTTATGGCTTTCATAGTATCGTACCTCGGCACCTAGGTATACAGAATTATTCTGTATCATACATAATTCCTATCCTTCATATTGTATATGAAATGGTTTAACTTTTATGCAGATCTAAATTAGATTCTTCTTCCCTCAAAAGCTTTTCGAAGAAAGTCAGTTCGGTTAATAAAGGTCCACTGGACACTAACTGATATCAGACAAGTCGACATTAAACAAAAAATATTTGAATTGACTCGAACTGGAATAACAAGGTTGGTTTCGGTCGACTGAATATTTTGAATATTTAGAAATATATATATACAAAAACGCCCTTTCATCTTTTTGATATAAAAATAAAGAAACATAAAGTATTATTTATTCCCATATTGAAAATAGTCACTTGAAAGCAGCGCCGTATCTTTTATATAATCTCAAAGTTCATTTTTAATTTCTATATGCCATTCTCTTACATTTACCTTTTTATTAAAAACCGTTTAGATATATATCCATTTTATTCAATAAAGTCATATCATAGCAACAAAATGAGTACGTTAAAGTATCCCTATTATCGTTATCGGTATCGGTGTCGGTCATCCCTTTCAAACAAACCGATATAGAGATGTCGTATTTATAGAATATTTTGCTAGCGAAGCCAGTAACCAGTGGTGTCTAAGGATAGCTTTTATTGGGAAAATAGCCGGTCTCCGGTTATTTTCACATCAGCTATATCCTGACGGTTTTTAACCGCTGAAAATAGCTGATTATTATAAAAAACCCGGTGTTTGTTCGGGTTTGTTGCTAAAATTGAACAAAAAAATGTTTTTATTCAAAAATGTTATTTATTCACACCAATATAGTACTTGAATTTTGCAGTTATATATGATGTCCTCTCTTTTACTTTTCGAGAGACTGCACTGACATCAAAAAACAAAATACAATCCGATAATAAATTTCATAAAATCTTCCCAGAAGTAACATGCTTTGCTAATGACACAAATATTATCACTAGTGGCGAGAATATTTTTGTATTGATGAGTTTTTGAGAAAATAAATTAATGTTGAACAAGAATAAAACAAATGCTCTACTTTTCGGAACAAAACTGTCAAAAGTTGAGAAGCCACAAAACATACATTTAGGTTATTCGCAAGTAGAACTTGTAGAACAAACCAAATTCTTGGGCGTTCACTTGGATAAATTTTTAAATTGGTCATATCATATCAATTCACTAACGACGCGGCTAAACTCCGTTTGTTATGGAATTAGGGTTGTTGCGAGATACATGCATGAAACAAGCTTGAAAATAATATACTATGTTAACTTTGAAATAGCTTAGTAGAAAGAATATTTGTAGCTCAAAAGCGATTACTAAGAATAATAAAACAAATGGCGTTGAGCGAGGGTTGCAGGAATATCTTTAAAACAAGTGGAATTTTAACAGTTTTTGGTTTATATATTTATGAGTGCTTGATGTTCTTTTTTAAAAACACATCCGTTTCATGACTATGATACTATTCATCGACTAACATTAACAGAAAAAAATCCTGGATACATGTGTTTAAAATTGTGTTAAATAGTTTTAAAGTTAAGGTTAAGAAATTGATAATTGACTTAGAACCTTATTCAATATTAGATTATTTAAGATGATTGATGGAATATGAGAGGAAATCCTTTTTATGACGCCGTTTCCTTTCATGTTTTTTTTATGTTTTGTGCACTCTGTGCAAGGAATGTATATGACATAATTGGAAATATAGTTTATTATTATTATTATTATTATAACGCCAAGTCTCATTTGTGTGAATGATCGTACTTACTTTACATTGCTGTGTAAAATACTTAATCTAAAACATTAATTTAGGGTCAATCCAATACCGATAATATCGGCATGTGTGAAACCGCGCTTAGGGTTTACGTTCAAACATGTAACCTAGTGAATTCTCTTTTATCTATAAAATACGTACACAAAATACTTCGCCTGAGTACTTATTCTTGAGTGAGCAGACGAAGGTGTAGTCGTCATTTGATTAAATTCCCATTCAACGTTAACATCCTTAAACTAACATCAAGTACAGGATGGTCAAACTTTATGACGAGTTTTTATTTTATACAATACTAACGATTATTATTATTGTTTTGGTGAAATATAAGTATAATTTATATATTATTTTTCTTCAGTGGTTAATTTTTGGTTCTGTTATTATCAATGACTTTTTAACCAAAAATATTCGAGACATAAAATTTTATCAACAGCTAGAACTTATTCAGGGGCAAATATTTTCTTTCCATCAAACCGAACCAAAAATCTTAATCAGGTATGACTAAAACTGATATGTTCTATAATATAAGTTTAGTTGTATGACGTATCTTATTTTAACCAATAATAATAATTAAACTTAATAATAAAATTATAAAGATATATGTAAGTAATTCTGAAATAATTCATTAAATAAACGGATAGTTGACATTATCATTATCTGTTTGATACTGTATCATAGGGTGCAGTTCAAAATATTTTTCGATATGGCCATGGTGGCCCAAAAAAGTGTATAACATAGCAAGATGAATTTTTTAAATTTGACACGATATATTTTATTTAATATTTAGGCTCTTATTAGTGTCCTATATAATCGCCTAAAATGTTATTTAATTTGTTTCGGTAGTATACGAAGACGAAATTAAAAACAAAAAAAAAGTTTTGGAGTCGTGGAAAGAAAAATCAAAAAAAATATTCTAAAATTATTTTTTAACCACGGGATTGGATGACCTTTATAACAAGGGGTCTAGAGATACTAAAAATCTAACAGTATTGGTGTATTTTATACAGGGTGTTCGATCAAACCCGAACAAACCTAATATATTATTTCGCTATACAATTTATAAACATTTTTTTTGTCATTTTGGTAATACAAACATAATATCATAAAATATCTTGTTTTAATAATATTTGCGACTGGACTAATAATTGTAAGCTATAGTAAATCTTCAAAATATTTTCCGTTTTGATTCTGTACAAGTAAACACATTCTTAAAAAGATCCGGTTACATCCCTTAACATTTAAGGTGAAAAATGGATGTAAAAAAAGACCTCCTTAAGAACGTGCACAGATAAAAATTGAAGACATTTGGAACATTTACTGTAGTTTACAATTATTAGTCTATGCTATTTAAACAACATAATTTATGAAATTCGGTATGATTTCGAAATCAGCTGGAAATAACAAAAAAAATGCGTACGAATTCTCCATTAAATACTCAAATAATACGCAGGGCCATTTGAAAATATTGAGAGAAATTGTTTTGCAATGTGTCATTTTTGAAACAGTATTAAAAAAATGATTTTACAATGTTTTTTGATTTTTCTTTCAAGGACTCCAAAACTTTTTTTTTAGTTTTTATTTATTGCTCTTAAACTACCAAAGCAAATAAATTAACATTTTATGTAGTTATATAGAACAATAATACGAATCTAAATATTCGATATAATACTTTGTGCCCTATTTAAAAAAATAAAACTTTGTATATGGAAAAATATTTTCTTGAAATACACCTCTTGATACTGGAAGCCTGACGCACTATTACAGGACCCTGTATATACCATTATTTAGCTAATGAGATATATCAAAATAAATCCCACTTTACGAATATTGATCTCTCTGCGCATTTAACAAATAGTATATGTAAATGTTGAATAAGTGTACAAATAAATAACCATTATATGAGGTTATACTTTTCCTCATCACTACACTATACCACCATATCATGTAAAATGGGGTAGATACCTCTATAAATTTCCTAAAATTTAAATTTCTTTTATTACACAGGTTAAGTTTTTTAAAGTGTTACGAGGCCATAAATATTTCTAAAGATATATTACATTTTATGTACATTTGAAAAAATCATAAAAATTTAACAAAATAGTACGAAAAACTATTGCACTCTTCATGGAATAAGCAACTCCGCTATTTTTGATACGTACCGCAAATATTTTTTGTGTATTTTTTTAAAGTACCTGCATTAAACGTATTCAAAACTACAGACAGATATGTCAAACATCAGAATCTTTTTTCCCTTAAAAAAGTTTTCCAACATCTCTACAGTATGAAACAATTTAGTATTATTCATAAGTTATCATGCATTTTGAAAATAAATAGTTATCAATATTTATACAAAAATCACTTACATCACTCTATACAAACTCTCCATTCTGCTCAATATAGGTATAAGTTTTGACTTAAAATTCAAGAGTAGAAATTTACACTTAGTTGGAGATGAATAAAGGAAAACTTCTAACCGAGTTAGGCTTTAGGGAAAATTTGCGAAATTGCACCCTTACATTATTTGATTATATTTTAATGAAGCTTTTATGTTTCATAACTCATTGAAATATATATACCATCTTTGGCTATAAGTCCGGTGATTATATATTTAGTAGATTATCACGAAAATCATGATGAATTATAAAACTAGCGATAATAGCTATGCGTCGGTTACAAGATAGTGGAAGCGCTGTAAAAGTTAAAATTAGTCACACCAAGATTTTTAGATTTGAAGTCTCCCCGAATTACTGAAACAATAAAAATAATGCAGGCCAAAAATAAGAACCTAAAAACGAGATTGTCTTATTTCATTTCAACATCGAAATATTTTCAGCTGGAACAAGAGTACCTCCCCCCCTCCTTGTTTTCAGCTTTGCTGACGATAGCACACTTGTCCCATCTTTCTCTTTGAATGCACAAACATCGGCTGCCGATGCACTTCTTCGCAGACAGCATGAAGTATCATGGCTCAACACAGACCTGGAAGAAATTCTGGCTTGCGGTGACAGTAACCAAGTTGAATTTAACGCTAAGAAAACCCAGACAGCAGTTTTCTCTAAAAAGGTTAACATTACAGATTAATTTGCTCGGCGTCAATCTGGGCGGAAATATGCCTTAACATAACTACATTATGGCAATCGCTAAGGTAGCTTCACAGAATCTTGGTGTACTGTTCCGGACTAAAAAGTTGTACACACCTCAACAACTTTTGACACTATACAAAGCCCAGAACTTCTCTCATGTCTGGAGCTCTGCACACAAACATACTTTTCGGCTACTGGATTCCATTGAAAGAAGAGCCATTCATCTGATCGGACACCACGAGCTGACAAAGAGCCTCGACAGCCTAGAACATCGAAGACAGGTTGATGATTTGACTCTCTTTTACATATATTTCCATGAAAAATGCTCGGCTGACCTTGCCCTCTTAATTTCGCCCAGAGCGGTGAATAGCAAAAATACACGACGAACCACTGCCGCCCATCCATATGTGGGTACGCTTAGTACTCCTTGACCTTCATTATTTAAGAATTTTTTCATCTGGAGGACGTCATCCTTATGGAACAACCTTCCCGAGGTCGTGTTTCCCAACGAGTATAACCTCCAACGATTCCAAACCAACGTGAATCGCTTTTTCGGAGTGCGCTGTAAAATAAAGAGGGACATAGTTGCCGTTGATAATTTCTGCTAAGAAAGTTCATTCACCAGTGGTAGTAAACTATTTCAATGTTTAATATAGTCACGATAAATTGAGATCTCACCAAGTGACATCACAAGACGACAGTCACGGTCGCCCTTCAACATTAGAATGAACTATTCGAAAAAATCAGATTCGACATAATTATATCTTTAATTAAAATTTAAATTATGGGTTTAAATGAAAAAAGGTTAAAGGTTAAAAGTAAATTTCTTTCCTACCTCCATAATAAAAACTAATAGCTATAATTAACATCAATAATCATTTTTCGGCACAATTTAGAATAAGGTATCATCAAAAATAATATTCTAAACAATTTGTTAAAATTATATTTACTTTAATTAACTTTTATTGAAAATTTAATTCTTTTACTTTTAAAATTCGTTACAATTACAACATGACAACATGTCTATAAGTTGTCTGAGTACTAAAGAAAGAGTTTTAATAAATGTCAAGTTTAAATGAATTTTTCTGCAGATTTTTTTAGATTTTTATTATTTTTTCCTAATCAATCGAGAAACTACTTTAAAGGTAGGATTTAAGTAAAAAAGGTGTACCTACGGTTTATTTGAAATGCATTTTTCTATTTACATAATTTGTTGACTTGTTTTCTTTTGAAATTTTAATCACATAACCTTAAACTTAGGAAACGTCAGTGGATAATTCTGATGCAACAAAAGCAACCATTTGATGTAGTTTTAGATATTGAATGTGGTTTGGTGTGTGGTTGTAGTTATAAATATTACAAAGTGGAACTCATTAGAAAAATTCAGTATTATGTTAGAAGCATAATAATAATAAATAGGCTTTTCCAAGATAGCATCCATCGATGGCAGAATAGTTTTAAAATCCACAAAACTAAAGAATACCCGAAAATGTATTAAACAGAACGATATGTATTTACACATTTAATGTAGGTTTTTGTTTTTCATTTCTTTCGCTCAAATTAAAACAGAAAGAGAGAATTGAATCCAATTTCAAAAATACTCGACCAAACAAATAAATATGGTAAATTCGATTATTTTCAATTTTAGGCCAAAAGTGAATATGAATATTATTGTTCTATAAATGATTTGCAAACTTTCAGTCGAAAATATTCAGGGTAAAAAAATTGGATTTTCCTCATTTATTCGAAAATGCTATATTCAATTGTCTTTCTGCTCGCGCCATCTAAATCAGCAGGAAAGATGCTCCGACCTACTTCGCTAATTTAAACGATTTTGTATCTATAATAATAAAAGAGTTAACAACAGAGTGCACTTAATTTTGTACACCCTGTTAGTTCGTATTATGCTTGATACAGTGTTAATTTCAGCGTTGTAAATAATACAGAATAAATAGTATCAAGGGTTAAACGCGCTTCAAGAGGTTTCCCTGTAGAGAAACACACTTTCCCCCCGTTTTCGAGGATGCTGAGCATGATGGTGGTGTTGGCGGTATCCATCCGACCCCTCCACCGGCCAATACTCGCCCCTGAAAGGGGTGAATATATTTTTTCAAGTATCAGCGGAAAATATATAATCCCCCCCCCCCCCCCGTTTTCGAGGATGCTGAGCACGTTGGTGGTGTTAGATATCGCGTCCGACCCCTTCCAACTCCTCCAACGACCAATACTCGCCCCCATTATGGAACGATATTAACATTTAATAAAAAAAAAATGTGCAAAAATTTTTTTTTAACTACTTTCTGTTTTATGATTTTTTTATTTAATTGAAATTTAAAAAAAAAATTAACTTAAAAAAAAATTCTATGAAACGGGGGTAGAGGGGGGGAGGGGTCGGACGCGATTTCCAACACCACCAACGTGCTCAGCATCCTCGAAAACGGGGGCGAATATATATTTGCCGCTGATATTGGAAAAAAAATTCACCCCTTTCAGAGGCGAGTATTGGCTGGCCGGTGGAGGGGTTGGAAGGGGGCGGACGCGATATCCAACACCACCATCGTGCTCAGCATCCTCGAAAATGGGAGGGAAATGTGTTTTTCTGCAAGGAAACCTCTCGAAGCGCGTTGAACTCCTCTGGGGGGTGGTTCTTGGCCGTTTTGAAAGGTTGCGCAACCCAAAAGAGAAATTCTGACGCCGCCATCGTGTTCAGCATCCTCGAAAACAAGGAGGGGGGGAGGTACTCTTGTTCCAGCTGAAAATATTTCATTTCAACATCGAAATATTTTCAGCTGGAACAAGAGTACCTCCCCCCCTCCTTGTTTTCGAGGATGCTGAACACGATGGCGGCGTCAGAATTTCTCTTTTGGGTTGCGCAACCTTTCAAAACGGCCAAGAACCACCCCCCAGAGGAGTTCAACGCGCTTCGAGAGGTTTAATTGCAGAAAAACACATTTCCCTCCCATTTTCGAGGATGCTGAGCACGATGGTGGTGTTGGATATCGCGTCCGCCCCCTTCCAACCCCTCCACCGGCCAGCCAATACTCGCCTCTGAAAGGGGTGAATTTTTTTTCCAATATCAGCGGCAAATATATATTCGCCCCCGTTTTCGAGGATGCTGAGCACGTTGGTGGTGTTGGAAATCGCGTCCGACCCCTCCCCCCCCTCTACCCCCGTTTCATAGAATTTTTTTTTAAGTTAATTTTTTTTTTAAATTTCAATTAAATAAAAAAATCATAAAACAGAAAGTAGTTAAAAAAAAATTTTTGCACATTTTTTTTTTATTAAATGTTAATATCGTTCCATAATGGGGGCGAGTATTGGTCGTTGGAGGAGTTGGAAGGGGTCGGACGCGATATCTAACACCACCAACGTGCTCAGCATCCTCGAAAGCGGGGGGGGGGGGATTATATATTTTCCGCTGATACTTGAAAAAATATATTCACCCCTTTCAGGGGCGAGTATTGGCCGGTGGAGGGGTCGGATGGATACCGCCAACACCACCATCATGCTCAGCATCCTCGAAAACGGGGGGAAAGTGTGTTTCTCTACAGGGAAACCTCTTGAAGCGCGTTTAACCCTTGGTACTATTTATTCTGTATTATTTACAACGCTGAAATTAACACTGTATCAAGCATAATACGAACTAACAGGGTGTACAAAATTAAGTGCACTCTGTTGTTAACTCTTTTATTATTATAGATACAAAATCGTTTAAATTAGCGAAGTAGGTCGGAGCATCTTTCCTGCTGATTTAGATGGCGCGAGCAGAAAGACAATTGAATATAGCATTTTCGAATAAATGAGGAAAATCCAATTTTTTTACCCTGAATATTTTCGACTGAAAGTTTGCAAATCATTTATAGAACAATAATATTCATATTCACTTTTGGCCTAAAATTGAAAATAATCGAATTTACCATATTTATTTGTTTGGTCGAGTATTTTTGAAATTGGATTCAATTCTCTCTTTCTGTTTTAATTTGAGCGAAAGAAATGAAAAACAAAAACCTACATTAAATGTGTAAATACATATCGTTCTGTTTAATACATTTTCGGGTATTCTTTAGTTTTGTGGATTTTAAAACTATTCTGCCATCGATGGATGCTATCTTGGAAAAGCCTATTTATTATTATTATGCTTCTAACATAATACTGAATTTTTCTAATGAGTTCCACTTTGTAATATTTATAACTACAACCACACACCAAACCACATTCAATATCTAAAACTACATCAAATGGTTGCTTTTGTTGCATCAGAATTATCCACTGACGTTTCCTAAGTTTAAGGTTATGTGATTAAAATTTCAAAAGAAAACAAGTCAACAAATTATGTAAATAGAAAAATGCATTTCAAATAAACCGTAGGTACACCTTTTTTACTTAAATCCTACCTTTAAAGTAGTTTCTCGATTGATTAGGAAAAAATAATAAAAATCTAAAAAAATCTGCAGAAAAATTCATTTAAACTTGACATTTATTAAAACTCTTTCTTTAGTACTCAGACAACTTATAGACATGTTGTCATGTTGTAATTGTAACGAATTTTAAAAGTAAAAGAATTAAATTTTCAATAATAGTTAATTAAAGTAAATATAATTTTAACAAATTGTTTAGAATATTATTTTTGATGATACCTTATTCTAAATTGTGCCGAAAAATGATTATTGATGTTAATTATAGCTATTAGTTTTTATTATGGAGGTAGGAAAGAAATTTACTTTTAACCTTTAACCTTTTTTCATTTAAACCCATAATTTAAATTTTAATTAAAGATATAATTATGTCGAATCTGATTTTTTCGAATAGTTCATTCTAATGTTGAAGGGCGACCGTGACTGTCGTCTTGTGATGTCACTTGGTGAGATCTCAATTTATCGTGACTATATTAAACATTGAAATAGTTTACTACCACTGGTGAATGAACTTTCTTAGCAGAAATTATCAACGGCAACTATGTCCCTCTTTATTTTACAGCGCACTCCGAAAAAGCGATTCACGTTGGTTTGGAATCGTTGGAGGTTATACTCGTTGGGAAACACGACCTCGGGAAGGTTGTTCCATAAGGATGACGTCCTCCAGATGAAAAAATTCTTAAATAATGAAGGTCAAGGAGTACTAAGCGTACCCACATATGGATGGGCGGCAGTGGTTCGTCGTGTATTTTTGCTATTCACCGCTCTGGGCGAAATTAAGAGGGCAAGGTCAGCCGAGCATTTTTCATGGAAATATATGTAAAAGAGAGTCAAATCATCAACCTGTCTTCGATGTTCTAGGCTGTCGAGGCTCTTTGTCAGCTCGTGGTGTCCGATCAGATGAATGGCTCTTCTTTCAATGGAATCCAGTAGCCGAAAATTATGTTTGTGTGCAGAGCTCCAGACATGAGAGAAGTTCTGGGCTTTGTATAGTGTCAAAAGTTGTTGAGGTGTGTACAACTTTTTAGTCCGGAACAGTACACCAAGATTCTGTGAAGCTACCTTAGCGATTGCCATAATGTAGTTATGTTAAGGCATATTTCCGCCCAGATTGACGCCGAGCAAATTAATCTGTAATGTTAACCTTTTTAGAGAAAACTGCTGTCTGGGTTTTCTTAGCGTTAAATTCAACTTGGTTACTGTCACCGCAAGCCAGAATTTCTTCCAGGTCTGTGTTGAGACATGATACTTCATGCTGTCTGCGAAGAAGTGCATCGGCAGCCGATGTTTGTGCATTCAAAGAGAAAGATGGGACAAGTGTGCTATCGTCAGCAAAGCTAAATATCGGATTTTTAGTTTTCACTAGAAGGTTGTTAATGTAGAGTAAGAAGAGTTTGGAAGACAATATGGACCCTCATGGTGGTGTGATTGTCCTTTATACAAATGCTGGAAGCATGTTAAAAGCTGTATGTATACAACTTAATTGGTGCGTAATAAAAATATATATTTTAAGGATAAAAACTGTAGTATTAATAGGAAAAAGTGCTATATATATGCAATTAATTTGTACAACTAAGAGATGAAGTATACAGGGGGGAAAGAAAGTAATAATTACAAATATAAGGTAAAAAGGACATGATTTTTGGAACTGGTTTTCCAACAAGGACTTTCTTCCGAAGATGCACGGAGGGGTTTCTGTTGCATCCTCCATGTTGTAACTATTTTACGAGATAGAGCAATACGTGTAAGTATTTCTTCATCAAAGCTTCCACTCTCGTTGATTCAACTATATACAATATGTATGAGATAAAAAGAGGAAAAACTTTTTTTATTTCGCGATTTTCGACAAAATGTTATTATTCATAAAAAATTTTAGCTTGTAATGTAATGTAATTGTAACACTCGAAGTTAGAAATTTTACTCAATGATCGTTTGGGCATGTTTATTCATAGATTAAATCACTCGAGCTTCGCCGTTCTCGGGATTTAATCAGAATAAACATGCCAACGACATTTCGTAAAATTTCCAAAACAAAACTTATCATGAACATGGAAAAATATTATCAATAAAAAAAGAGCTCTGGTTATATTACCTTCGATAATCAATTCAACTGCTCACGATCGCTGACGTTAGCTAAACGGGTCCATTGTTTTCTATTAATTCCTCCTTCAAAAAACACCAAATATTTAAAAATTTTCTTATAGTCTGTTGTAATTTTGAATGTAATAAAATATCGAAACTTACCAGTTAAAATGGACTTATGAGCAAGTTTAGCACACTAAGCCCTCTTTATTGGCGGAAATATTATGAATTTTTTTGAAAAGGGACATTAGTAAACACAACCAAGGTATTTTTAAACAATTTATTTATTGACATTTGTTTTCTCGATACTGATAGACAGTTTTATATCTATGGAATAATTTCTCTTGCTACACAGCACAGGATAAATTAGATTTAATTGCGTTCCATAATTTGATCTATAGACTTGCAACTTTCCCATTGAATAAAAAAGATTTTCCTGAAAAGATTAGATATACTAAAACAAATTCCAATACGTAATGTTAAGCCTCCAATTTATTTGGCCGCATTTTAAAGAAGAATATGTCAAAAATCCATTCATTTGGTTTCTCCAAATAAAGATTAACCCAAAAGTATATCTCAACAACCAATAATTCTTAAAGTAAATTTATTAGAATCAATGAAGCAAAAACGGATAAATGTAGCAAATCAGGTGTGTATAAATGAATAAACAATGTCGAAGTAGGTATCATCAAAAATAAACAGGATTCTAATAATTATTATGCCAATCATTTGTTTGAAAATCAACATAATTATGACCCTACCTGCATACTTTACATTTGCTAGAATTCAAGGATATATAAATCTGAGAAATTCCAACTGCCTTCTTAAAGCTCAACTAGAGCTCCTAATTTCCATTTATTAAATTTAATTAACAATGATAACTGCCTTATGTTATGTATAACCCTCATTTAGTTGGAATTTTAAAATTTTAATCTATCTATTAAATTAGTGCACATCATGTCACTCTTCGTTCGGTTATTATTGTCTGACGAAGCTACGAAGATTTAATTTTTTTAAAGAAATTAACCTTTGCGTTTATTTTGAACCCATTAGTTTTTTTAGTGGATTTAGACCAAGAATATTTATTAACCTAAAAAATAAATTAATTTTACATAATAATATAATTTTTTTCTTTCAATCATAGTAATAGAAAGGTGGTTTTCTAATATTTATGGTATCATCGTCATCGGACTTTGTTGCGTAGAGGAACAGTTATGTTATATAGATGAACGTCGCATAAAATAATGAATAATAATGTTTTCTATACAAGTACTTAATATCGCCGTCCTGGCAAAACAATGATGCAACTGCAATATGACATTTTTAGTTAACATTGTGAATTGTTTCTAAATTAATCCCTTTAGATGGTAAAGCAACGACGAAAGTATATAATCACTCCCGGCCCAACCAATAATTCAATACCAATATATTATCTTCACGTTATTTAAGCCTAATAATAAAAACTGACATTCGTATTTCGTCTCTCCTGAACAATTAATACTTTAGCAGTTGCGTCATGTTTTACAGTACCGGCAATATGGACACCGAATGTTACTCTGTTCTTGTTAAGCATTATATGTAAGGAAGACTCCTCAAAAATAGGTCCTCCTAATTTTTACGAGAAGAAAAATGAGTAGCATTTCCTGCCCTTGTTCCTCTGGATAATAGCAGCGTGAATACTTTGCATTCTATGACTTGTTGTCCTAATAGAAAACTATTAAACGTCGGCGTCGCCGTCGCAATAACAGTGTCTCTCGTGTTTTAACTTCTCAATAAGTTTATTACCCCAAATATGCTGGAAGTATGCACAGAAGGCTGGGGTTAGTGGTTGTGCTTCCATTTAAATAATATATTTATATAATATATTTTATAGTAGGTACCAATAAATACTAGAATATAGGTTATTTAATATTTTAAAATCTATATATAAGGACATTCAAGTATGCGGAATAAGGCTCAGTATTCAAAACAAATTATGGCATGTTAGGGATTCCCTGATGGAGATTGTCTGTAACTACTTAGCCTAGGTTTTCGATTTCGCGTATAAACCAAAATAAAAAATAATTTCAAACGGAGATTTTAATCTAGATCAGCAAAGAAACACCATTCCAAATTCAAAGACTCTCCATATGTCACTTTTTGACACTTTCTTTTCTATATTTTCATTTTTTCGTCTAGACTGCTGTGCCAATTATGGCGGATTCTAAATTTTCTAATTATGTTCATTTGTTTGTTAGCATGATATCGTCATGGGTACCTAGATAATACCTTCTGAGACACCTGTTATAAAATATTGTTTACAAATCATATATTTTTGCTGATATACAATAATTCGTTTTCTAACACCACTAAGAACTGCAATCATGTTTGGACCGGAAATACCATTTTTATTATTATTAGACCGTAAAAGTAGATTCAATTATATGTTAGTTCTGAAAATGGTTAAAAATAAAACCGAAATGTTAACACAGTAAAACGCTTTTAACATAGCTTAAGAACATTTTAATGTAAAACAAATAGTTGGAAAATGTAGATTCAGTTATTTCCTGTTTCACTTTAATCCCCCTATACTTATCCTAATTTTTAATATTGTTACTACAAATAAACAAGATAAGACAAAGACAAAGCCATTAAAATTTTCATTACAAGCTAAAATTTTTTATGAATAATAACATTTTGTCGAAAATCGCGAAATAAAAAAAGTTTTTCCTCTTTTTATCTCATACATATTGTATATAGTTGAATCAACGAGAGTGGAAGCTTTGATGAAGAAATACTTACACGTATTGCTCTATCTCGTAAAATATTTACAACATGGAGGATGCAACAGAAACCCCTCCGTGCATCTTCGGAAGAAAGTCCTTGTTGGAAAACCAGTTCCAAAAATCATGTCCTTTTTACCTTATATTTGTAATTATTACTTTCTTTCCCCCCTGTATACTTCATCTCTTAGTTGTACAAATTAATTGCATATATATAGCACTTTTTCCTATTAATACTACAGTTTTTATCCTTAAAATATATATTTTTATTACGCACCAATTAAGTTGTATACATACAGCTTTTAACATGCTTCCAGCATTTGTATAAAGGACAATCACACCACCATGAGGGTCCATATTGTCTTCCAAACTCTTCTTACTCTACATTAACAACCTTCTAGTGAAAACTAAAAATCCGATATTTAGCTTTGCTGACGATAGCACACTTGTCCCATCTTTCTCTTTGAATGCACAAACATCGGCTGCCGATGCACTTCTTCGCAGACAGCATGAAGTATCATGGCTCAACACAGACCTGGAAGAAATTCTGGCTTGCGGTGACAGTAACCAAGTTGAATTTAACGCTAAGAAAACCCAGACAGCAGTTTTCTCTAAAAAGGTTAACATTACAGATTAATTTGCTCGGCGTCAATCTGGGCGGAAATATGCCTTAACATAACTACATTATGGCAATCGCTAAGGTAGCTTCACAGAATCTTGGTGTACTGTTCCGGACTAAAAAGTTGTACACACCTCAACAACTTTTGACACTATACAAAGCCCAGAACTTCTCTCATGTCTGGAGCTCTGCACACAAACATACTTTTCGGCTACTGGATTCCATTGAAAGAAGAGCCATTCATCTGATCGGACACCACGAGCTGACAAAGAGCCTCGACAGCCTAGAACATCGAAGACAGGTTGATGATTTGACTCTCTTTTACATATATTTCCATGAAAAATGCTCGGCTGACCTTGCCCTCTTAATTTCGCCCAGAGCGGTGAATAGCAAAAATACACGACGAACCACTGCCGCCCATCCATATGTGGGTACGCTTAGTACTCCTCGACCTTCATTATTTAAGAATTTTTTCATCTGGAGGACGTCATCCTTATGGAACAACCTTCCCGAGGTCGTGTTTCCCAACGAGTATAACCTCCAACGATTCCAAACCAACGTGAATCGCTTTTTCGCAGTGCGCTGTAAAATAAAGAGGGACATAGTTGCCGTTGATAATTTTTGCTAAGAAAGTTCATTCACCAGTGGTAGTAAACTATTTCAATGTTTAATATAGTCACGATAAATTGGGATCTCACCAAGTGACATCACAAGACGACAGTCACGGTCGCCCTTCAACACATCAGTAAAAAATTATGTTACTCAATGGTCATGTTATAAAGTTGAGTATTATGTTGGTCAGATGAGAGTTGGTATCGTGCCATGAATCAGAAGAAAACTCATGTAAAAATATATATATCCTTTTCTAACGTCGCTTCCGGAAAACAAGGTCAATTCTCCATATTTGCAGCAAGATGCATTCAATATCTGTGGTCTATCAAGAGATAGCAAAAGTTCAGTTCATACCTATATAACATTTGTCTTCAACACAAGTGAACATTCAGTAAAATATAAATTGATAGTTTGTATCCTATAAAGTGTAAAAATAACCCTTTTGTAAAATTATAGTTTTATGTTCCTGTTGTATTGATTAGAGTGTAATTCATCACAACAATCTGTTTCTGATTTTAACTGACCACCAATAGCTAGACCTTAATAAAGATAATTAAGGAAACTTCAAACGACTAGTCAGTTCTTTAATTTCAGTACCACCTATTCTTACAGTCATTCTGTCTTCTACAGACTGGTAATTAAATAAATCAGTCCCCCTACGTTTTAATGCAGTGATCTTGAAAGTTCCCCTACAGTCCTGAAATATCATATCTGATATGTATTGTTTTCTGGCAGCGAAACTTTAAGCATCAACAATAAGTTAACTTGAAGCACTTAAATTATTGTGGTGCTACCGTCGAATGCTGAAAATTTCCTGGGTCACACATACTTCAAACGAAGATGAACTTGCAATGATGAAACTGACTTGAAAATGAGAAAACTGGCAGGCGATGGATTGCAAGACGTTATCACCATGATGATCGCCAACGTTTGAGGACAGAAGAAGAAGAAGTCCTTAAGAAATATGATGACAGTTGAGTCGGTTATAAGTCCTTATAGTTCTTTAACCAACCTCGAACTAGCGTCATACATACGGCTCTAATCTCTATATTTTTAATAATATTTTAGTAAGTATTGCTTTTTAACTACACCATACCCTTTTCTAGATAAATGTTTATCTTTAATTTAATATGCCATTTCTATAACACTCTGTATGTCTTTCAAAGGTATCGGGCTACCTTTATAGGATTTTTGCGGTTTTAAAGATATTGATATTTAGGTTATTATTGGACATGAACGAACTGTAATATAGCTTCAATCATACAAAATATACTCTTATTACTATCATTGCAGTGATGGCTTAAAGTAGTAGTAAATTTAGTATAATTATGATTTATTACAACAATATAATATTTAATATTATTTATTAAAAATGGGCTTCCACTGTCATCATAACTAATCACTAAGTTAGTGAAAATATATATAACGTCTGTAAAAGTACATTTTTTAAAAAGTCACTTATTCAAATTCGATCTTCAGTTACCATTCGCAGATTTTTAGAAAGAAATATAATAGTACTAAGGGCGTTATGTAGGTGAAAACTATCCTTGGGCTAGTTACTTTCGCCTTCTGGGCATTATAGTCTAGTAACGCCTATATATATAATATGTATATACAATACATTATTTTTCATCCATTTAAAATATAAATAGTTAAATGCCTGCATTTCGTTTTAACTATTCTCGCTAATACTTAGTATTTATTGAGCTTGGATCGGTTATCAGAATAAGTTTGACGGTGGCTAATGGTTGTTTATTTTAAGCGTCTTTTACGTTTTATAAGCGAAAATATGGAAATTCCATAAAATATTTTAGAAACTGCTGAAAAAGCTAAGGAAAACTTATTACCGGCAAAGTCTAAAGTCCTGTATGACAAGGAGTAGGAACATTTTCTACAATGCAAAGTAAAAAACCAAATTACGGTGATTACTGAAACAGTAATGATGGCTTACTTTCCGGAATTGGTATGTAACCCTTTTGCTCATTGGTAATAATAATTTTTAATTATTTTTACTTTATTTTAGTCGGAAAAATATACCCCAAATTGGTTTTGGACAAGAAATACCAGGTGATGTCTGAACTTATAGTAAAGGAAAACATTAATATTTCAACATATTGTCAATTAATAGCATTTTTAAAAGTTAAATCAAAGGGATATCTTCCTAAAAGTCTAAAGTTTTGAAAAATGAAAAAGTTTAAACTTTTATCATGCCGAATGATCCATGTTGCATAAAGTGGTACTCATAATGGGAGTTTTTGGCGGCGATGAGATGGTAAAAATTAATATTAATGATATTGAGGAAAAGGGACCTGTTATGCTGTATGCGAAACTAAAACTGCTACTGGAAAAAGTTTTACTATAATCGAAAGAGACCAAGCAGATGACTTAAAATTGGTTAGAATGTACCTTGCATTAAGGCTAAAAGGGATTAGGAACGCAGATTTTTCCTTACATACCCAAATGGTAAATGCATAGCTATGCCTGTTTGTAAAAATACACTAGGACGTGATAGCAACGTTGTCCTCGTCCACACTTCTTATCGAGGGTGCTGCTTCCCTTATAACCTTTAAGCTACATGGGAAGTGGAAGAGTACTAGCGTAGCTGAGGTTTGTATAGAGAAAACCATCACGTGGAAAAACCGAATAACAAAAATGATAGCTACCTCTGTTACCCAAAACGAAAATATGTTAATTGATGTTGAAATGGAGCAGGAACAAATCCGCATGCCCATCGAGAAAATTTCATAGTTGGTTCAGCTTCTTTATCAGAAAATCCAAAAATTGTACATTTAACATAGGAAAAACAGAATAATATTATTTAAAAATAACTATAAAAATAAATACAAATTTTTTTCAATATTTTCTTTAATAATAATTACCGGGCATTATGAAAATCACCGGGCATATGAGCTTTATCGCCCGCTTATATTTCCTATGATATTATGATGCTGTTTATAGCAACCGTTTCTAAGGTATTATAAGTAAATAATTGATAGATGAAAAATAATATAATAAATTACTATAAATAACTATAACATTACTATAAATAACTATAAAAAATCGAATCAAAATTCAAGTGTTATATTATTATAGGATTAATAATTTTAAGCTTAATGATTAATAGGTTCCCCGTTGAATTACACATTATATGCCGGTTTCTTTCCATCCAAACTGCCTCGCCGTCTTCCACAATAATTCCATAATCTCCATCCTAAAGAGCAAACAAATTAAATATGCTCATTATCACTGCTAATGATGGTTGTAAAAACGGAACAACTCTTTTTCTTTTTTTACTCAATTATACATTTATTCATGTGGTGTATTTACGAGTTTTTCATTATTTTCATTATTGGAAAACTTTGGAAGGAACAAATTTTATTTACTGAATATTATAAGGGGAAAATAAAAATCTGTCCACTAAAGTATTTAATAGTAAAATTATAAAAGAGAGTGGTGTTTCTCTACAAGTAGGAGAACTGTTGATGGATGACATGTTTCGGACCTTAGAGGTCCGTCCGGAAAACAAAACGTAATTTTAAAAAATGAGCTCTAAACCACACTAAACTGGCAGTGTGAAGAGGAAGTTTCACATTTCGCAGCAAGGGGCACAAATGAAGAGTAAATATTAAAATTCTGAATTTCTCCGAATATTCCCGCAATAAGTTATACCTAACGTCGTTAGAAAATTTGGATAATTCTGTATCAATTTGGTCTAGGCTCTTTCGCGAGTTAGTAATGGTGAATAAGAAAGCTATTGAAAGTGTAACCATTTAAATCGCTGTAAATTCTAAACGACTTATTCAATTTTAGGAAACGTTAGCGTGTTTGAAAGAGAAATGTAAGTACTTTTAAATGTCGTATCCATTGGTATACGATAGTTGATAATAAAATTGCTAGAGGGTGCAATTTGCAATAATAACAGCTTTTTTATTTTATCTTGAAAACTTAAATCATACGGATCGGAAAATCGGAAAGTGAATTAAATTACAAGAAAAATCCTTCTTCCGTTTCCAGAAGACTAAGTTTTAACACTTCAATTGTTATTTTAAATTTAATGTCGTGTATATTTTGGCATTTTCGATTCTATGTAAAAATTCTAGTAACAAAATTGTTAACAATTTCATATATCCACCTCTAATCATTAGTGAGAAAAACTTAATTAAAATCATTTTTTTATAAAAAAAAACTTGTAAATAAGGTAGGTAATTTGATCTTACTTTGTAACTAATGAAGTTTAAATATTTAAAAAATGGTAAAAATTTAGAAAAGATATGGATATATTTCATCTCATAAAAAAAAAACATATATATATAGACATTTTTTATGCAAGGTATTTATTTAAGTTATAGTTATTAAGTTTGATTTATTTATTATATTATACCAGAGAGGTATACTTTTTAAAATACCCTCAAATTTTTAAACATTTAACTGGATTAGTTACAAACTAAGGTGAAATTACCTTGAACAAGTTTTTTTTATAAAAAATGTCTTTAATAAATTGTTTCTCAGGAACGATTACAGATACAGGTATATGAAATTGTTAACAATAGTCACTTAGGGCCGATATTTGAATGTTACCTTAAGTTATATCTCATCTAAGGTAGCCTTAACGTTATGGTAAACCTTAGAAAAACTATGTTTTAAGTTAATTTGAGGGTTAATAGACGCGTTAAATGGTAGATTACCACGTCCTTATAGATCTATTCCCTTAGATGAAAGTTAAAAAGATCATTAATATACTATCAAACTTGTGTTAACGATGACTTATGTCATTCTGTACCTTAAGATAACTTTGAAATATCGACCCTTAGATTTTTACATAGAATCGAAAAATGACAAAATATACAGGGCATTCTATTTCAAATAACAATTAAAGTGTTAAAAATTATTTTTCTTCTTCTGGCAATAACTCTGAAACGACAGAAGATATAGAATTGCGTTCAGGTTTTTTCTTGTAGTAATTTATTCTATTCTCCGATTATGATATAATAATTATACCGTATGCATTAAATTTTTCGGATGCAGTGTTGTCTGGGCTTATTCTCTACTGCACGGCGGTTGTGATCTATTGTATTTTTGAATTCATTTTTAGTGTTTTTTCGAAGTAGAAATATTTAGAGCTATTTATTAGCTATCTACAATGGTTCGTCAGTGCGTGGTCTTTAAGAAATTCGACTATTCTAACCTCGGATTAATATTTCGTCGGTAAGTGAGATTAATGTGGTTATGTTTCTATATTTTAAGTAAATAGTGCAAAAATATAGATTTTTTCTTTATATTATTTGAATTTCGGTAAAAAATACCTACCACGATTACTTATTTATATCTAATTTTAGATCGAACCTATCCAATTGCGTTACAATAAAACTTTTGTTAACTTTCTAGCCGGATTCCCCATTTTTAAACAGTAATTATATTTGAAATGCAGAGCAAGAGACCTGGAGTTTCACCGAGGTCACCATTTTGTTCGCTCTCAACAACATTGTTTTTGTTTAAATATGTGTAGTTTATAAATAGCCCTGAGGGCACACGAAGGTAGGCTACGGGTATCCCGTTTATTAGTAAATATATTTTATTAAATACCTACAGATTTTTTTAAAATTTACAATCGCCGCTGGTTAGCCAGTCCCAGTCAAAACAAGACCCATGTCGCGATGTATCATGTGTCAGCATTCTGAGCATCAAACTCGAACTTCGCCAGTTGGCACATTTCGGGCGGCCCGCGAAGATCGGGTATCAAGTGAAAGGAAATGATTCGATTTTTCGCCTGAATTTATAACTAGAGTATTTCCTATCGAGCAATAAACTGCTCGAATATACGTCGGTGTCAAGCTAAGCTCGGGTATCGAGTGAAAGGTAACAAGCGACGATTTTCGATTGAATTCATAACTCGAGCGGTTTTTTTAATAATCGAGCGATTTCGGTTATTTCAATAATAGAATACTCAAGCGATTTTTCGCTCGAACGATCACAACACTACTTTAAAGTACAAATTTATCAATATGTGAGAGTTAACGAATTTATTTTTCCAAATGAGACGAACATTGATTTTAAATAATCACGAACAAACAAAATGCATAGATACTATATTTAGAAATTTAAGGAAGTCTTCATTTAACTTATTGAAACTGTAGATGTATGTATGATTGCAAAAAAATGATGTTTTATGAATGGAATGTTGTGCCTCCCTTTCATATTATATGTCTATGGGTATATCTTAAGGTACGGTTCTCTTCACGAGGGCCGCGGCTGCGACGGCCGCAATACGGCGACCGGATGCAATAGTCGTTTCGTCAAACGTTTCCCTCCATACGGCAGGGCCGTACGACTTTATTCCTGTAAAGTGCATTTCAGTCACATAGAGATTGTCTTGGAACCATTTCGACTAATAATACATCGTCTGACAAAGTAGATGATACCTTGTAGTCCTTGGAGCTCAATTTACATTGCATTTTGCTAATTAAATAAAAGTAACCTTCAAAATGATACATGTTGACATCAATACCTGTTGCTGCTGCGACTGGACTGCTTCGAGAGCAGACGATCATCAACTCCCCCCTCCCATTATACGGCCCTGCAAGATCGTATTGCACTGCACACAATAAAGCACAAATAAAAAAATTTACTAATTACATTATTACATACAAGGCGAGGAATAATAATTTTTAGAATTATTCTGTTTAATAATTAGGTACATTAGACATAAGATACTTACGTTGCGACATCAATGCATACTTTAGGTGTATTTAATCTTGTAAAGTTATATGATGAAAATGTAAAAGCTATAAATGCTGAAACAAAAAGTATTTTTCATCTTTACCTCGTGATGCTTGAATTTAATAATTCATAAGAACAACCTGATGATTTATTATATTAATTCTAAAAAAAATGGATATAGGAAACGTAACACTTAAGGATTCGATAAGTTACTTTTATTACGCTTAGATACCTTGCTGTTGCCAACGTTTTATAAGAAAATGATATATTATTACGACATAATGAATGACCTTTTTACGGGAAAAGAATGGTAGGATATGTATAAGAAAAATCTTGCTCGATATACTACCAAGCTGATCAAAAGATAAAAAAAAATATTACTATTAGTTAGCATAAGCGTTGAAATTATTTTTTTTAAAATTTGTTCGAATTCGGATGATTAGGGTAAATACCAAGGATCTCAAATCCAGGAGAACACTGCTTTCGTTCACAATCTTTGAAGAATAAACAATTCACATTCTTAGATAACTTTCCAGAAAGACAGTCGGGGAGCTTTGAAAATTAGTATAATTTTTCTTTGTCGTTTTCTGTTAATTTAACAAAGACATTGCGTCTCCTTCGAGCGTTCAGAATGTACTTTTTATAAAGCCCTTATTGGAATGGTGGTCTTTAATACCTGCTTTCACGTTTGATACTACCACATTAAAAATTTGTCATTATCATTAAATAATAGTATATTACGTACCGAGGTGGAAAGTGTTTCATTCCTGTCGAGAGAGCCACTGCGCGCCTTGTTTAACTAAATCTCGAGACAGTAATGAAACTTATCACCGAGGTTTATATACTATTTTATTTACAACCACATCTAACATCAACTTCTTATTATTTTGAATTAAAATTATTAATAAAAGATAAATGTCTTTTTGACTTTTTCATTGAAAAATTAGACAGATACTTCAAATAATAGCAGGTGGTAAAATAACGTAGGTAATAATACACATCAAGATGGCAAATATCATTTTTTGAACATGGGATCCATGTCACTAAACAATATATTATTTTAACAACAGAAAAATGCTGTATGAGGAATTTGATTTTGCTGCTACTCCACAAGAAATTCGAGAAACAGCAAAAATAGTAGAAGAAGATCTTCTGCCAACTAAAAGCCGCCCGAGATATTACAAGGCATATAACTATTTCAAAGAATGGTGTACGGGAAACAAAGTTCAAAATCCCGTTTCTGAGTCGGCGCTACTGGCTTATTTAAGTGAAAATGCCTAGACAAAGAAGATATCAACGATTTGGTCACAATATTCAATGCTTTAACATATCAGTGACTGCCTACAATAATGCCAATGTAATATTTAATGTAAATAAGTAAAACAAAAACCATGTTATTTTTTTATTTTTTATAAATGTCATTAGGTTAATTTTAAAAAGTAAAAAAAAAATCATTGTCTTTAAATTTGTGTAATGAGTTGTATGTTGGTGTGTTCGTATATTATTTTGAGATATAGATTTTTATAAAAATTACAAACAATAATTTAGTTTCCATTCGGGTGGAAAATAAAAGTAAAGAAACGTCAACTTTCCACCTTTCAAAGATAGACTCACTCGCAGTGAATCGTACGAATAATAGAGATTCAACGAATTTAGTCTATTCATATCACATTAAATCGCTATATCACCTTCTTAAAATCAGAATATTTTTCGTCACATTTTCCGAGGATAAGCGAACTTATTTAATTTCAAATAGAAATTTGACCATTTTGGATCTAGGCATGTTTGATTAAATGTCTGTTTCTATAATAGAATTTAACATAATATTTTGATTTTCAATAAATCAAGCAGGCCTTGGCCGTAGCATTGTTTTTATTCTCTGTCTAGGTAAAGTATCTCTTCGTCATAAAATATAGAAAAAGTTTATTAAGAATAGTTGCTTCGGGTGTAACAAATTCGTCCTTTACTATTGGGATTTCGGAAACGGTAAGAGATACGAAGTCGGTTAAATTTGGTCAAAGTTGCGCAATTATGGGCCCAATAATATGGCGCATAAGAATAAAAAATAAATACAGGAGCTTTCAAAGTATTTGGAATTGACATCGCTGGTTGGTGAGAGTTAAGTCAGAAACGACCAATGGGATGGAACTAGAACATCGGCAGGAGGACAGTTGAGTTTTGACAAGAGAGAAGCGATAAAGGAATTACTTGTTACTGGTCACTAATGTTGTTTGAAAAGTGCTCTACTTTTATTATAAAAGTATAAATAAAGGCATTCCGTTTTTCTTTAAATTCGGATCAGTGTGGGACAAAAGATCGGCAACAGTAATTTTTCTCTTAAGACTATGTATCAAAGTGCTTCGAATTTTAAACGTTTCGGTAAAAAATGGTTTAACATTCCAACAGCGTGTCAGAGATTGACACAGTGTTTTGATTTTCTTATGAAACACAATGTATTTTTTATTTTCTTTGGATTTCTTGTTCAAAAGTATGGTTTTGAGGAAAAATAATGTTTTGAACTCAGCAGGGTCCCAGGAAAGCTACTTAAATGAAACCTCTACTTGAGTATACCTTAGTAGAAATCACCAGTAAATTTTTAATAATACATGTCTAAAATACGACCATTTCGAACGACGAGTCATATAGATGTATGTTAACTTTTTAGATTTCAAAAGATAGGTCACCATTTGCACAATTCTGTACGCATCACGCCATATACTGCCTCCGTAACGCCAAAACCTTTTAATATGGGTAGTGACAAATAATAAAGTAGACTTTAGTTTAATTTTATCTATTTAATAATTTTATGGTCATGTGGAATGTGTTTGTTAAATTAATTTGAAGAGATCTCTCTATTGATGTAACTACTATAAAGCAAAGCACCTCGAAGAATACTTAATTGATAAGGCAATTGTTGTAGGTATTCGTCCAAGGAAGTTAAACAGTAATACAAATGGGAAACTTTTTTATTATGCGTTTTATGAAAAAAGTGCCTTTTCCTAGAAAGCTCTGCTTGGCAAGAAACTGAGATTTACGAAGAAAATGTGCATTATATTATACAGGGTTCTCAAAAATTACAAAAATTAAAAAATGATTCAAATCAGATCTACCTTTAATTTTAATTTTTAAGTAAAACGACAATAAAAAAGTTATTTTCAATCTTGTTTGGAGCACAAATACAAAATTTGAATTAACTAGTATTTTTAAAAACACCTTCACGACTTGATCAATGACAATTAGCCCCCTTTTGTATCAAAAAATATCTTTATTGGCATAAATTTGATAAATTGTCCGTTTGACATTTTTTAAAAGTCTTTTTAAAAATAGTAAAAATACTTAAGTTGATGACGGCAGAAAGAACTTTTTATATTTTACATTTAAAATGAGGTAAAATAATAATTAAACTTTTGAGAACCCTCTTAGGTAATTTACATCACTCTATTACCTAAACAAAAGGTGTATCGACCTCAGCCTATTTGATACAATGGTGTGCCGAAAAATTGTGGGTTTGTTCGGGTTTTTTTAAAAATAATAATATTTAATTCAAATTTTGTATTTCAAAACGAGATTTGAAATAACTTTATTATTAATGGTTTTGTTTAAAAATTAAAAATAGAGTTAAGTCTCCCTTGGATCATTCTTACATTTTTGTACTTTTTGACAACGCTGCATAATAGGTATAATAGACTTTTTCTTCATACATTACAACTTCTTGCTACTCAGATCTTTTTAGGAAGAGATATTTTTTTCCATAAAACGCATAATAAAAAATGTACAATTTGTGTAGAACTTCCTAGGACACATTGTCATTGGTTATCAATTACGAAGGTTAAGTTATGCTTTTATCTGCTATTATAGAAGGAACAAGCATCTTCTAACAAGATCGAGGTACACAATAAGCCGAAAGGCTGCAGCGATTTGAAGTTCGGGCCTTTAAACCGACCCCCGCCTTTAACCAACCAACCAAGCCCCATTCGTTACCTCGGTACTAAATTAAGACCACTTTAAAATACGCACATTTTGTTAATTTAAGAACAAAAATTTCCTTAATAACTTTGCATACCATTGATTCAACAACTCTTTATTACAATCACAAACATATAATTTCAAAGGGGAGACAAAACATTCCATTTATAAAACACCAATTATTGACAATCATCAGTTCTACAGTTTCAAATAAGTTCGAAGATGGCTTAAAAAATGGCAACGCTGTAACGCGTTTAAATAATTTCGATCTAGCATTAGTCATAAATAAGTAATCGTGGTCGGTATTTTTTTACAGAAATTCAAATAATATGAAGAAAAGAAACCTATATTTTTGTTATATTTACTTAAAATATCCAATTAGCTACCCATTGATTAACCAAAAAACATAACCTCACTAATCTCAGTTACCGACGAAATATTAATCCGCGGTTAGAATAGTCGAATTTCTTACACACCACGCACTGAAGAACCATTGTAGATAGCTAATAAATTGCTTTAAATAGTTCTAGTTCGAAAAAACAAAAAAATTAATTCAAAAAATCACAATCGCAGTTGAGATAAACACAAACAACACCGCGCCCAAAAAAATGAATGAAAGTTCCAAAAATCAGGGTTACACACGTAGTATAATCGGTAGCACGTGCGTACAGCGTTGCCACGGTGGCTTCTCTAAAACATTGGAATTTGAATTTGAATTTGAAACTATAAATAACTTTACGACACGAAAATTTAAAAAATACACACATATTTAGTACAATATTTTTACTTAATAGGTACACATGACAAATGCATTCAATATAATTAATATTATACTTTTCGGTTTCAAACGCAGGAGGTAGATTTAGGACCTTCGGTACAAACTTGGCGTAATTGATTACTGTTTAAAACCTTGTATGATTCTGACAACTCTGTCTATTTATTAATTAAATGTTTTTGATTAGAATAATAATCCGTTCTGGATGTAAAAGTTAATGTATGTAAAAACTTTTTAAATAAACCGTTAATTTATCCCTAAGTTAACTGAACAATATTTATAATGCGACAGAAACCAACCTTAAAGCATTTATAATTTATGGTATAGTCTAAATGTTACATTCTTTGTGACATAATGACGGTGGGTTTTGTAGCTTTTAGAAGTTAAGTGGGGACAAATAAACAATTTCTATATAATTACTATAATTATAACTACTATAACTAATTACGAAAAGTAAAGATTTATGATTAAACATTATAGTTAGTGGATGAAAAACTAAGACACGAAAGTGAAATCATCTTTTCCCTATTAAGCACCATCCTAAGCTATGCGATAGGAACTATTCATAATCAGTATTATTGACTGATGGCATTAAATTTTATTGTTTTGAATAGTGTGAGGAAGTAAGCTTATTCCTTTTTGATTAGAGAACAACATTTCATATACAATAATTACCCAGGGCCCTAATGTGTGTATTCTAAAGCTGGTGTGAATTATACAGGGTGTACAAGAATTACAATCCAAGAGTACATGATGTTTTAAATTATTATGCAGTCAAGACAGTATGCAATATGCTCTACTAGATTTGATCATCATACCTGTATATTCAGATATGATTGATTACCCCTTGGGTTCTTGTTTTTTTTTACTTTATATTGTACTCGAACATACTTATTTTTCATTCATCTTCGTCTTTGCTGGAATAGTTATATGTTCATTAAAATTGCAATTCTTTTTAATATAGTGAACCATGAACCAAGAATAAAAATCTATTTATTATATTACTGCATGTTTTGATGAATATTAAAATAAATATAAAACGCCGCGACAGGTTGAATTTTTAAATTTTTTTGGTTTAATGTTACTTTAATCTTAGTATTTTAGCACATTTTCTTATTTTTTTTACCACACTGTATGTTATATTTGTGATTCGGAGTTTTTAAGGTAAAGAAAACTTTTTATGAAGTGTGTTTTTTTCCTAAAATCACAGATACAAAAGTTTTCCATATGGTGCCAATATTTTCCCACATGCTGTATAGTAACATAATAGTAGGTGTTCTATTAATTTTATGTTACTGTTCCGTTACCATCCTACAAAATAAATATGGAAAAATAATGTATCACATTATAAAGGTCTGACAGCAAGAATATCTTTATTACTTATCCAAGCCATTTCGCATAAAACCATATGGCGAAAATGCCTTTCTTGACTCTCCGAAACTACATCAGATATATATCTTGGAAGAATTACGTCTTGTTTATTTTGTTTGGTGTAAAAGTTAAACTTGAAAAACCTGAATCGACTCATTGGTGACCCAAGCGAAGAGTTGTCGCAAAATACTATTTCGTAGGTGCCTTATTAGGAAGTTATGGTAACAAATAGATTATGAAATGCCCCTTAAACTGGAGGATAATACGAGGATAGGTGCCCTTACACTTACACACACAATTACACAAAGTATACTTCTTCAGATAACATAACAAAAAATATTGAACCGATAATCGGACAAAGTTACTTATTTTATTATTATATACAGGATGTTATGGAATTGTCTCATTATATTTAAACCAGTAAAACCTGAGGTGAAAACAAATTACAGAATAATAACTGTTAGGACGGTATGCATAAAAGGTGACACAGGTGAAAGAGGACCAGTTGCTGTTACAATCTGACAAAAATCGAGGAAATGAAGTTATAATTTATTACTGTTCACATATATAAATGAATTGTAAAATAAAGCATGTTTAGTTAAAAGTTACGACAATAACCGTAAATGGCGCTTTTAAATTAATAAGCGAGAAAAATCACTTTATGTCATCCTTATACAGTACGGTTCTTTAATGTCAACCCCCCGCTAACTTTTGACCCACTAATTTTATTTTTACAAAATTTAGGTGGCAATAATAGGGGAAGGTAAACTACTTTTTTGACAACAGAATTCTTGACTTGGTAAAGAAAATTAAATAGGAAAGGGGATCTTGCGACACATCATTTTGTAGGTCCTGTCGAGTACTTTTCGATGCAAGAATATTACTTCTCTATTCGTGGCCAAAACAAAATGGCGGCGTTATAAGAACTGCATAGTTATTAGTTTTTTATTATCCTTTATTTCATTTATCGTCTATAAATACAACTTGGCAGAGTGTGGTAGAAATCGGAGAGCTACACTTTCTTGCATATTTCATGGTGCTGAAATTTAAAATGGCGGATGGGTGCCATCTTGTTAAAAATCCCTATTCGAACCCAGAACAAAATGGCGGCCTTTTAAAAAATAATATTTATTCTTCTGTTATTTTAGCTTAGATTTTCCAACTTGGAATAAAGCAGCCAAAACCATACCAAGTTGTAAAATCTAAACTAAACTAAAATAGTAAAGATTATTTTTTCAAAAAGCCGCCATTTTGTTTTGGATAAGAATAGTAAAGTACTAAATAAGACCTTTAAAATGATGTATCGCAAGACCCCACTTACTATTCAATTTTTCAAGAATGCGCCCATCCGCCATTTTTAATTTGAGGACCATGAAATATGCATGACAGTGCAGCGTTCTGATTCCTGCTACACTATGCCAAGTTGTATTTATTTTTCTAAGACTGTAAATGAAATATATTGGGTGCGAATAGAGAAGTAATATTCTGGCATCGTAAAGTACTGTATAGGGCCTTCAAAATGATTTATAACAAAAACGAACAAACCCGAACAAACCCTATTTAATTTTCTTTGCCAAGATGTAGACCATCCGCAATTTTAACAGTTGCGAACGACATAAGTAAAGGAAAGTACACTAAGTTAATGTCAAGATACATGGAAACAAATAATTTTACAGCAGAAAAATTCTACTTACACTTAAGCCATCGCCAAGCTCTGCGTCGACGTACACTCGGCTTGTCTGTTTCGATCGATTGAATCTTGAATCGAATTGAGCTGCTCGACGGCGAGCGATGGTTCCATTCGCAGAGGATTTAACTCATGAGATTATAACAGTTTTAACGGATACCTACCCTGATTACAGGACGAATCGAAACCGATATATGCGTGTGACATTAGGTATTTTAAAGTGATTTAGTGTAATTATGAAGTGTTTTGTGTTATTAGATCGAAGTGACGACTGAAGTTGAAATAATAATAGGAACAAAAACTTGGTGTAGTACAGGTTTTACTTGCTACTTAGGTATAAGACAACTAACTTCGTGATTAATTTCTAATCTGAAATTAGAGTTTGGTCATACTGTATGCTATCATATATTTTAAAATTGAATGACCTATCAAGGGAGCACGTATGCCTATGGTGTACGTCGCATGTAGTTTGGTTTTTGTGGTCGTTATCTCACTTTTTTAGATGGTCCATTAAAAAAAATATGTATGTGTCCCTCTAACACACCCAAACTTAAATGTAAAGCTATTTTCATAACAACCTGAATCTATATATATTATTTTATATTTTATTATTTTTTAATATTTTAATATTCATATTAGACAACAGATTAGTTAATGATTTGTAAACTCTATTCAATTTTGATTTCATCTTTGATTATTCGAGGTAATGCAAATTGTCTAAGTCTTTGATTTGCAATAATTTTTAATGCAAATAAGTATTAAGATTCTACCTGCAAAATGAAGCGCGGGAATTCTCTTCTCTCTCTAGAAGTTCAAAGGACAGAAGACAATGCTCGCTACTTTGGAATATGACGGCATACATTGAGAAGCTACAATTGACATGGTAAAGGAAACATTTCAATTATGCTGTTTAATGAACTAGTTCAGGGAAAGGGGATGTTATATTTTATAAAAAGTAGGAGAAAATATATTTACTTACTGCGGCCTTACAAAACCTACTACCCGGAAATTAAATAAATCTCTTTATGATTCTTCTTCTTCTTGTGCCCTGTGCTAAAGCCCACTTTGGCCATCCTTTGTACTTCTCTCAAATCATATCCTATGCCGTTCTCTGCTAGTCTAAATATTGTGGCGGCGTCTCTTAGTCCACACTAGTCCCTTATGTTTCGAAACCTAGAATGTTGCTTTCGCCCCGGACCTTTTCGACCCTCTATCTTACCCTGCAAAATCAACTTTGTGATTAAGTACTTGTCACCCCTCAGGATTCCTTAACGATGTCAAGAATCTTTCTCTGCACACCGGCAACTCTCAACACTTCCTCGTTGGATGTGTGGGCAGTCCAGGGAATACGCACCAACCTACGCAGAGTCCACACTTATGATTTGGGATATAGAAAACTTTATAACAAAGATTTGTATAGAATCTGAAGGGGCATATGTTTAAACTATCGTGAAATATACAGGATGTTGAAGAATTATTTAAGATCAAAGTCAAAATTACGTTTTCCAAATGAGATCTTACATTTTATGGTATTTATAAATTCTAGGGAATAAACCATGTTAACTTATTGTATTGCTCATTATGTCTCAGTTTGTCGTTTTTGATATATTGATATTTAAAAAAGTTTCATTTTTTCCCATCGGCAGTATCTTCATATGCAACTCGATGAAACACAGTTTGCACATTCCTATCTTTCTAGATTTATACCACCATAAGATATTATATAACCTTATACTGACAGAATAGAACCATTCGTTTTTTATTCTCTATCCAAAAAGGATGATTTTATTATCTATAAGAAGCATGCAAAATGTGATAATGTAAACGTAAAATTTTTTTAAGAATTCTGCATTCGTGCATAGTGCTTAAAATTCATATTTTAGTCGTTCACAGACAATATCTTTAAGACATTGGAAAATTCTTGGTTTTTGAAAAATATAGTTACAGTAAAGTAATTGATGCTAAATAAATGTACCCGGTGGTCACCTAAGGATACATATTTTTAATTTATAACTTTCTAGATTTTGCAATTCATATTACTTAATTTTGGTAGAATCCATAAAATATAAAATATTTAGATATCTATATTAAAAACGGTAGTGTATTCCAACTCAAAGAGCCCTGACGTCTCGACGAAACAACAATATTCACTAGTTGTCACCACCAACTGGGAGCAAATGTTTTCGAATTTTTGGTATGCAAGTGTTTGGTTTCGAATCAAGAACTAGAAAACCAGTTCGAATTGGAACAAATGATAAAAAGTTAAGTTGTTCTCCTTTTATGTGATTTAAATAATTTTGATATAGGACCATAATCTACATTCTAGATCTAAATCGCAGCCAAAATTTATCATAATTTGAATATTACGTCTTTAGTTAGAATGGACCATAAATTTGTACAGTTTAAAAAAGTAGGTGTTGAGAAGCGATGACAATGCTTTCTTCTCTGGGTTCTTTAGATTCCTGGCGGGGCAATATCATATTTATTTGACAGTAACATAAAAACTAATACGCAAGTTAATATACAATTTATTACAAAGTTTTGCAGTTATTATTCCTTTATGTATAAAATTCCATTAATTTGAGGTTAAAAGTCGATTTATAAACTTAATGCTCCATTGCGTTCGCCGTCCGCCGTTTAAATTAAAAGCACCGGATTCCCTAAGAGCGAGACCGACGGCAAATATTATAAAGTTAGGATTATAGCTAGGCAAGATTTTTAAATTCGGGTTTGTTCCCCACTTTTCATGGGCGAGTTAGATATCACCGGTGCTGGTGACTGGTGGGGCCAGTGCGGAAGATGCTAAACTCTTCTACCTATTGTATATTACCTTTTTCCGATTTAGTTTGATTTGAAACAGGATGATTTTCCTTCAGATAGATTTCATTTTAGATAGAATGAAAGTGAAACGCAAGAATCAACATAAATTAAATCAAGCGCGTCAAAACAATTGAAGGTCAAGAAATACAGACGACCTTAGATCTGACATAAATCATAACGAAAGTTACGTAGGTAGTAAAGATATGCACCCACGACTGCAGAGAAAGACAGTGCTAGCAAATATTTTGAGGAAATGAATTTGAAAAGAAATTTTGTATTCGAAATAGACTAACATATTGTCACAAAAGGAACCATACTATTTTATAAATTCAATATTCAGATTTTTAATGAGTCTCTATGGTTAATGTTAAAACACAGGTCATTCCTATGTAACATTAAACCGGTATTAGATTTATTAAACAAACTGGAAGTTGTAGTTATAAAATAGTATACGTACATCCTGATGAATCAATTTTGTCAACTCATCATGTCAGCACAATTACAGTTGGACGACCTGAGTTCGTCGATTCCCAATAAGGGGGAAAACTGCTGACCTGAGGAGAAGGCACATTATTGGTAATAGGTAAATTTTAAAATCACTAGTGCTCGAGATTCCGTCGAAGATATTTGTGAACAACTTTGCTGGTCGCCCGGTTCCCGATGTACCATCTAACCTTATTGTAAGTAATCATTATTTTTGTCAGTTTAAATCTTTGTTCCCATCGTCTTTTGTAAACCCTTCAGGTAATTATTTCGTTTGGCTTTATAATAAATCTTTGTTTTATAAATCGCATCGTTTTCTATTTATTAACTAAGATCTCGTCGATACCTTTACACCCCTAGTCACACCCTAAAACCTGGGCGTGACAACTTGGTGGAGGTGCCGTGTTTTTTCTTTTCCGCGATTATTCAGTTTTTCAGAAACGTTTTTATTTTTTCAAATTTAGCGTAATTTTTTTTTAAATTAAAAATTACTAGCCCTAAGTGGGAACAAAGATTTAAACTGACAAAAATAATGATTACTTACAATAAGGTTAGATGGTACATCGGGAACCGGGCGACCAGCAAAGTTGTTCACAAATATCTTCGACGGAATCTCGAGCACTAGTGATTTTAAAATTTACCTATTACCAATAATGTGCCTTCTCCTCAGGTCAGCAGTTTTCCCCCTTATTGGGAATCGACGAACTCAGGTCGTCCAACTGTAATTGTGCTGACATGATGAGTTGACAAATTATTGATTCATCAGGATGTACGTATACTATTTTATAACTACAACTTCCAGTTTGTTTAATAAATCTAATACCGGTTTAATGTTACATAGGAATGACCTGTGTTTTAACATTAACCATAGAGACTCATTAAAAATCTGAATATTGAATTTATAAAATAGTATGGTTCCTTTTGTGACAATATTATTTATTTGTATATATATTGTGTAAAAATCTCTTTTCTGTTATATGACAGTATTATGTTTCAACCCCTTGAACGAAAATATGTTATTCAAAATTTATGAATGAGTTCCATTTTACACTTTTTCAGGTGCCTGACTGTCTCACTAGGTTCCTGTAGAAACAAGTTTTAAGAAATTCAACATCCGGCGATAGAGCACAATATACATGTTACTGTAAATACCCTATTTCAGTTAAAAGCTGATTTTCCTAGGAAAAAACAATTTTAACTATCCTTCCTAGTTAACTAGTTACAAATAGAATTTACAAAGTTTCTCAGTTAATTCTAGTTTTGACTAAACACATTTTAGTTAATTCCAGATTTAACTAGATAAAACATTATCAGTCCACTAAAAGAGGGTAATTTTCTCCTTATGATTATCTAATATTGACCCATTATTGCGATGGGACAAACATATATGTAGATATATTGGCAAGGAATTTAAGAAGTACTGTGTCCTAGGGAGATCGGGTTTTAACTGAAATCGGGTTTTTACGGTAGCATATATATTTTAGGTGCTGAGCTGCGAGCAGTTTATTTTGTCCTCTCTGCAAAGCCTTATCTGCTGGATATACAAATAAAATAATTAAAATTGCTGTTGCAAAAACTCTTCAAACATTGGCATCTGAATGGGTCGTTTCGATAAACGATGTATTGTGTTAATTTTATTTTTAGTGCTAGCGGGTTATACCGCTTTAACTATCAGATGGTCATCGGGAAATCTTTGTATTGTACCTACTTCATTTTAGGTCATTTTAAAGTTTGTGCAACTAACTTCATCAAGGTTTTTTATTATCAAATGAAATAATTGATTTTATTAAAGTAAGAATATATTGTATTTAAATATTAACATTGTGTATAGTGTAGCTCAATAACAATATTGGATTCAACAAATTTATAAAGATATGATTGACAACCACTTTTGTTTAAATCTTGTTGTCCGTTTGGACTCAGTAAGGGGAAGAATACATTTTTTTTGCTGATCCAATATGGTAAGAATTTTTGAATTTTTGATCTAGCGTAACTTATTATTTAGTCTTGAAATTAATATGGCAATTCATATTTACTACTACAGCATATTTACTTTACTTACTAAGAGCGCAAGATTAGTTCAATGAAGCTCATAACATTGTGGTTACTATGAATTGTGTGTGGTAACAAATCCAATAAATTTTCCTTACAACAACTCTTTTGTTGGATTGCAAATCTATACAGGGTAGGCACATTTTTCGGTGAATTTACGGGGTATTTCCGTTATTAGTAAAGATAGATGATGCGACTCTAGCAGCACTGTGTGAAACAAAAGATGCCCCAAATAGAATTTTTTTAGGCCTCCTCGTTTTTGATATATGGGATGTTTCTGAGAATTTTACATTTTGGGACACCCCCATATTTTGGCAATAGAATTTCTCTTTGTAGTTTTTCATGTAGAATGTCACAATACTTTGTTCTCTTTCTGTCGGAATAAGTTGTTTTATAATTTCTAATTAATAGTAAAAAATCAGTTCGTCCTAATTATTACAGCCAATGTAAACTAAAATATGACATACGCAGTGTGACGAGAATGCAAATGGAGCATTCGAAGTGAATTTCAATGGTAAATAGAATCCTTTTTGTAGTATGTAATTCTATTAAATTTATAAATTTTTAAAAATTACTTAGAGTAGATATCTCGAAAGACGATAACCGGATAAAATAATTTTTCCGAAGATCAAATCAAATTTAATTCAATTTCTAAAACTGAGCCTAAAATCTACCAATAGGAAAATCGCGAGACCGATGAAATAAATGTGCTTTTGCTTCAATTGAAACAAATCCTATTATAATAATAACTATGTGTAAACATAGGCATAATTGAGAACAATTTGAAAAATATTTGTTCATTTTTTGTTTCTTATATTTAATCTCATCTGCAATTGTTTTTTTTAAATATCCGTCATGGCCTACTCCAAAAAATAGTATATATTTTTTACAACGTACATTTCGTGCATAATATTAAGACCAAAAAAAAAGTACTATATATTTCTGAGAAACTTGTTAAAAACTGAATTACATTATTAGAAAATATGTAACCCATGTGACTCATTAAAAAAAAAAGCAAGATTTTTTCTTGAGAAGTATTGAACGTTGAAAAATATAAGTACGTCATTGGATTCTACGTAAAAAAACTACAAAGAGAACGTTCTATTTCTTTTTGATAAGTTACAGGATAACAAGAATATAGCGGGTGTCCCAAGATGTAAAATTCTCAAAAACATCCCGTATATGAAAAACGAGGAGGCGTAGAAAAATTCTAATTGGGGCATTTTTTGTTTCAGAAAAAAGTAGCACAATGCTGTGAGAACCGTATCCTTCTATCTTTACTAATAGCGGATATACCCCTGAAAACCACGGCAACTTCGTTAGTTTCTAATTATTCGTCACTTCATATTTGATGAAAGACTTGATCACAACATTAACAATATTTTGTTGCTGTTCGCGAATATAAAGATCAAATAAAGAACTATGACCCTTGAAGAGTTATAGACGTATTTTGAACTTCAATTGTCTTTATTGATTTATAACACAACGTTTCAACGTCCAAAAATCCTGAAGTCCAAAATACGTGCTATTTTGGACTTGCATTGTGTTTATTGATTTATAACACAACATTCCAATTGGACAATGACAATCCAAAATACGTACCTATATCACTCATGATACAACATTATCTCTAACTTTAAAAATAAACATGATATAACCCTAATGTAATACTCTGTATTTTTGTTAATTAAATATAATTATAAAGCTAAAAATAATCAATTAAATTATTATTTCAGGTGGGTTCGTGGGATACATTAGCAGGTATCGAAAATTGCAGGTTCAAAACTTAATAAAGGTAACAAGTAGTGTATACTTATGTATAAGAATGATCTATTTATTATAGTTAAACAATCACACCCTGATTTACTCAAGAGGTTTCCAAGTTGTATGTACACAATGTCGTTTTATTTGAATTTATTTCAGTTAATTCGTTTAACCACTAGATATATATTTTTCCTGCATGTCTGAGAAAATGTTTCAGTTCAATTAATGAGAAACTTATACCTATACAGTGTGTCTATTCTTAAGTTCGACTCACATGGAAAATATTTTTAGTGTTGGTTTTATAAAAAAAAATATTCTTCATAAAAAGTTCTTCATGGTCCAAAACTTAAAATGCCACCATCAGATATAATTTTTTTTAAACCGTATACGAGGTTTGTCAAAAAATATAAATTTTACTCAAGAGTAAAGTACCTTTATTTTTTACAATACATACACTTACAGCCATTTAGCATAAAAATGAAGGTTTGGTGATTATTTACGTTTTACATTATAAATTATTTTGTAATTATAAATTTTAATACTGATTTATCTCTGACATTCACTGTCAAATATTTCATGTCAGTGCATCCTAGATTACGTTAAATTGCATCAAGCTAGAATAATTAATATGGAATAATTAGTAAATAATCACCAAACCCTCATTTTTATGCTAAATGGCTGTAATTGCATATTTTAATATAACTTATAAGTTATATTGAATTATAATTCAAACTAACTTTACTTTATAACATTCTTCTTTATTTTAAAAAATAAAGGTACTTTACTCTTAAGTAAAATTTATATTTTTTGACAAACCTCGTATACGGTTTAAAAGAATTGATACTGATGGTGGCATTTTAAGTTTTGGACCATGCAGAACTTTTTATGAAGAATAACTTTTTTCATAAAACCAACAATAAAAAAGTTTTCCATATGAGTCGAACTTAAGTAGACACACTGTATACTTAAATATTTTTTTCCACTACCAACCATGTAATCACGTACTATTAAATGATTTTAAGCTTGAGAAATCACTTTTCTTAACCTCCTGCCAGGAACCATTATTATTTACCTCCATTATTAACCATGGTCAATAATAGACGCATCTGACAAACAAACTATCAAACTTTTGGAGCAGGTAACCCGATTACTGCAAATTATAAAAATGTGACACAAAAAATTCCTTGAAACTTCAAATCATAGGTAACTCGACTGAAACGATTAATATAGCTGATGCTAGTGAGTAAAATTATTTAATTAATAACTATAGCAAAATTGTGTAAATGGCTTTGTAGTGGAAAAAATAGTATATTTATCACGGTTTAGAAAGCTATTATTTCCGTCATACTTTAAATCCCTCGGCTCTTCGTGCCTCATGATTTAAAATCGACGGTCGGGCAACAATAGCGTACTAAACCTTGGTAAATAATATACTAATTTTAAAAAAACTTTCATGATTTCAAGATTCTTGATTTGCTCAAAGCGCTTTCGAATCGGTAATTAGACACCATCAAGTTTTTGAATCAAGTTAATTGTCGTTTTGTCAATAAATCACCACAAGATACTTTGCATTTCTTGATTTAGGTTTAAAAATTAAAAGAGTGAGAAATTAATTATTAGAGTGACTGTTTAATGATAAAATTATTCGACAACTATTAGAAAAAGAGTTTTAGGCACATCAAGAATTGAACAATTTGACATATTTATGGAGAATTATTTTATTTTCTTCCGTGGTTTGAAACAAAATTGTTAAACTTAATTAGGAAAATTAAGGATAAATGAAAAACAAAGATATATTTCTGAATAAAATATTTATTTTTAGTGCCAAGTATATAATAACAATCATTTTTATGTAAAGGGCTTAATAAATAATATAAAAACTACGCTAGAATTTTTTAAGAGCTAAAGAAAATTATTTATTTATTTAAAAAGTTCCAATATCTTCAAGTTCCTTTAGTTCAGGTAGTATTATGTTTAGGAATATTGAATAAATTTGTAAAAAACGAGTTTGGTACAAGAATTTTAAATGAGGACTTAATGTCATGAGCTGAATTGAACAGGTCGGATTTTTTTTTTTGTAATATGTATGTGTAATACACAGAAAATGAAAATAAATAATTAGTACTTAATCGAAAATAATTTTCTATTTTCTTAACGTCTTTATTATGAATCTTTACAATTTTCTTGTAATATGTTTTTTTATGATAAAGCACAAGCATCATAGGAAAAATCCTTTAAGGCACTCTGGGCGTGGTGCGTGTGTGAAACTCGGGAAGATCGTTCCATAAAAATGAAGTCCTCCAGATGAAAGAATTCTTAAATAATGAAGATCGAGGAGTACTAAGCTTAACCACATATGGATGGGCGGCAGTGGTTCGTCGAGTATTTCTGGTATTCGCCGCTTTGGTCGGAATTAAAAGTGCAAGTTCAGCCGAGCACTTTCCATGGAAATATCTGTAATATAGAGTCAAATCCCCAACCTGTCTTCGAAGTTCGAAGCTGTCGACGCCCTTCGTCAGCGCTCTTTAGATCATAAACATCAAATAGACGAGAAATTTAAATTGTTTGGTACATTATAGTCTGAAACAGTGGAGATAATGCGGACAAAAAATAAAAACCTAGATTGTCAGGTTGTCTTATTAAATTCGTTAAAAATTTTTCTTTCGTATGTATTGGTAAAATACCCAATTTAAATTAGCTTATACCTGCATTAGTGCGTCGGACATCCATAGCGTCCTTATTTACAACAGTAGAAAAAAGTTTAATAAAAAAGTTGTAGGATGTGGGTTGATGCAAATTTTAAAAATATTTGTAAATATACAGGGTGGTCCAAAAAAGTGTGACGTCATAAAATATATTTTTTTTAAATGACACACCCTGTATTTTTTTGCACATTTAGGTTTCTTTTGGTGTTCTCTCTTATGTGCAAAAAATTTTTTTTATTTGTTTCGATATTTTAGGAGCAATAAATAAAAAAAGATAAAAAGATCGTTTTGCACGCTTTGAAAAATTAGAATAAAAATCTTGGTAGATCTGTTTTGTACCAGCTAAATAGTGTGAGCAGTAATGCTAAAGCTCTAATAATACTCTGACAATAAACAGGTTTTTCTTATTTTATACAAGGTGTGCAAAATTTGGTTACAAAAATGGCAACTTTCAAATCAGTTTTTCTTAGTATTTTTAAATGGTATACCCTGTATTTTATTTCATTATTTAATGCAGAATTTAATTACAAGCATATTTTGTTATAACGAATGTATTAAAATTCTCAATGGTTTTAGAGATATTTACCAAAAACCATAAATATCCTCATTAAACTCAAAAAAATATTGGGAAAATATCATAGACAGCCATGGAAAAATAATTTGTAGGTGTTTATTTACCACTTTACAGACTTTAACAGGAACTATTGGCAATTCATTTTAACAAATGTTCAAAATGTCTTCCATTTTGTTGTATACATTTGTTTATTCTTACTTGTAAGCTCCTATCCACATAGCCCAGTATCGCTGGTGTAATTGTCGCAAATGCGTTAATTATTCTCTCCAACATGTTCTCCTCGGTAGTTGGCCGTTCCTTATAAACTAGATCTTTTACATACCCCCACAGAAAAAAATCTAATTTGGTTAAGTCGAGCGACTTTGGAGGCCATCGAACTGGCCCTCCTCTTCCAATCCAGCGATTTCCGTGCGTATCTAACTCTGCTCTGACCTGTTGCAATAATGAGCTAGAGCTCTATCTTGTTGGAACTACATTTGTGCCAGCATATTTGGTGGTAAATTAGCAAGTAATACAGGTAAATCGTTTCTCAAGAATTCAAGATAAATTTGACCAGTAAGGTAGCCGTCAAAAAAATGAGGACCGATCACATTACCACCAATCATTCCTCCCCAAACATTTATCGACCAACGATGTTGGTAGTCCATTTCACGAAAGATGCGTGGATTTTCGGCGGCATAATAATGAAAATTGTGTTTGTTTACGCATCCATTGTTGTTAAATGTCGCCTCGTCAGTAAAAACACCGACATAAAAAAAACGTGGATTTTCTTGAAGACGGGTTCGAGCCTGGTGTAGCTGAATAATATATGCATGATAGCGATGCATTTTTAAAATTCGCTGAACTGACCTTTCACTAATTTCAACCTCTTCTCCTACGCATACCTTATGTCTTATGTTTGGATTTTCAGTAACTCTTAACAAAACTGCTAGTTGATTTTCCTCATTTGTTGCCGGTTTGTTCTTTATTCCTTTTTATAGTCCACACTCCCTGTCTCGATAAAATGCTCGAGCAATCTAGTAAAGTTTAGGGGATCTGGATGGCGCCTTTTCGAAAACTTAGTCGCGTAAACTCTACTGGCCAGTGAACAATTTTTGTCACAATTCCCCAACACAAATACCATATCAATTAACTCTTCCCTTGAAAACTTCATTTTTAAAAAACTAATACTCCAGAAAAGAACTAAATGAGATAAAAAAACTATTACAAGGAACTAGAAATGTCAAAATTATTTGTTGTTGAAAGTAACAATTTTTTTCCATAGCTTGCTGGAATAATATTTCAATTCTGTGCATTCATGGCTGTCTATGATAATTTCCCAATACACTGCACTAGTTTAATGAGGATATTTATGGTTTTTGGTAAATATCTCTAAAACCATTGACAATTTCCATACATTCGTTATAACAAAATATGCTTGTATTTAAATTCTGCATTAAATAATGAAATAAAATACAGGGTATACCATTTAAAAATACTAAGAAAAACTGATTTAAAAGTTGCCATTTTTGTAACCAAATTTTAAACACCTTGTATAAAATAAGAAAAACCTGTTTATTGTCAGAGTATTATTAGAGCTCTATCATTACTGTTCACACTATTTAGCTGGAATAAAACAGATCTAACAAGATTTTTATTCTAATTTTTCCAAGTGTGTAAAACGATCTTTTTATCTTTTTTATTTATTGCTCCTAAAATATCGAAGCAAATAAGAAAATATTTTTGCACATAAAAGAGAACACCAAAAGGAATCTAAATGTGCCAAAAAATACAGGGTGTGTCATTTAAAAAAAATACATTTTATGACGTCACACTTTTGTGGACCACCCTGTATATTTACAAATATTTTTAAAATATGCATCAACCCACATCCTACAACTTTTGTATTAAACTTTTTTTTCTACTGTTGCAAATAAGGACGCTAGGGTTGCCCGACGCACTAATGCAGGACCAGGTATATCATAATCACAATTAATATTAATATTAACTTTTTTTCCGGGCACAATATTATTAATTAAATATCACAAAATATGAACTTGTTGTGCTGACGAATTTGAAAGAAGCTTAAGTTTCATTGCTCATTGGTATACAAAGTATTGATGAACATTCGAAATTATAACTTCAAATTCTAATCTCTACACCAGATAACTTTAAGGAGGAATATCTGAAAAATTAACCATTCCCGCGAATAATCAATTTCAGAATCATAATCTGTATTCCAAAATACATACTTCCTAAAAAATTGATCAATGTGTGGATGTTCTCATAATAAAATTTACATTAAACTATGTGTTAAAACCAAAAAAATAAACATTTCAAAAATGTCATCGTGTCATCGTATATAAATAAAATATTTCTCGTGCTTCTTCTGTTAATTTCTTTTTTATGTTTAACCACTAGCGATGGCATGCGACGTTTCGTCTTTAGGTCACCATCATAAACTTAATTTTTTTAAATGCGGGCCTAGATTTTTTTGTTTAAATTATGAAAGAGGACCGAAATCTACGTTAAGTGGTATATAACACTTACTGGTTTTACTTAAATTGGCAATCTTCATTAAAATACCCCTAGCACGTTCCTGTAATTTAACTTTGTTTCGAACAAACTGAAGATTTTAAAATTATTATTCCTATTTCTGTCTTTAATTATTATTGTTATTATGTTCTATTACTGATTTTGTTTTACTTCAAACTTTCAAAAATAGTTGTATCAAGTAATTTATTTTATTAATACAAATAAAATTTGACTGTTAAGACTTTTTAAAGAAGCATTGAGTTTTACAATTTCGAATTATACCGAATTTAAGAAAAAAAAGTAAATTACAGGAACGTACTAGGGATATTTTAATGAAGATGGTCAAGTTAAGGAACAAAGCGTCGGAGAACCAATAAGTGTTGTATACTACTGAACGTATATTTTGGTCTTTTATAATTTAAACAAAATGAGCCAGGCCCGTATTTAAAAAAAATTAAGTTGATGATAGTGACCCAAAGGCGATACGTCGCATTAAAGATGATAATTCGATCTCGTGGAGAACAAAAAGGCAGAAAAAAATAAGAACCTAAACACAAAATTTTTTATTTTTCCAAATATTTAGGAAGCCCCTTTGTTTATTTTTGATTTTTTGTGGCATATTATTGGACTCATAATTACGCAACTTGCCCTAATTTAACCGACTTCGTATATCTTACCGTTCTCGAAATCCTAATGGTGAAGGCCGAATTAACACTCTGTATATGAACAAACTCGAGTAAACACGAACAAACCCAAAATACGCAACTTTATATCCTGGGATCCTGTATCTTAATGCTTCACGTTGATGGAACTTTATAGTACAGAAATCATTTACTTTACTATTAATCCCTAACTTTGTTTTAGTTCTAACACACTAGTTTTGAAATAATCTTATCGGAATTTTCACAACCCTGAGAAAAACTCCAGGTAAAAAACCTTTGCTAGAACTATTTTAGCTGAGATAGAATATTTTCTGTCTGTTAATAGCTAAATTGATTTCTTGTGACTGTAGAAACCACAGTATAATGTTTTCTGTCATTAATCCTTATATATGTATGTTGGGGAAGGAATGGACTTTACTGTGACTAAAAAAAAATGATAAAAATTTCTTTACTAACAAAATTTGATTGAAAAGCGACCTTGCCCGTCGGCAGTTCGATTGGTAACCAATAGAAAGCAATAGATGAATCACGTGATCGTTGACAGGTCTGGGGTGAGGTCTAGTCAGGATTATAAATTCGTTGTTTACCTTCCTCGCGCAGAGAGGACAGTTGATTTTGTGCTAATTGGCAATAATTGCTGTGTTTTATTTTGAAATATAAAGTGAGAATATGCCATATGAAATTAAAAATTTCAACACGCTATTGGTCGTGACAGGTTTGCCAATGAAATACACAACGCCCGCGAACGCCTGCGAAGTTTATAGAAATTGTTTTCCAACGAGCGTCGGCAAACTACAACCGCGAGCACAGCGCAAGTGAACTCAACTGAACTGAACTGAACATAAAAGTTTATAAATGGACCTTTAGGACTATAACTAACCCATAATTTATATTGATTGTATTGACACTTAATTTAAATTTCTTTCATATAATTTTCGTTCTTAGTGCTTAATTTGTAATCAATCTATTTTTAAAGATTTAAAAGTAAATATATAAATAACCCTAAACGAGAAAATGATATATTGTGCTGAATTTTTTGCATATTTATATTGTACACAATTTGAATAAAACACAAAAATATCTTTAATGTCCCAGCAAAGTATCTTTTCAATCACTAGTAAGTGGCCTAGTAAGCATAATAACTTATCCTTGCTATAACTGCAGGATAATATTTATAAAGCGACTTTACTACCACCAACAATGATACCCAGCAATGTCAATTTTACTGTCACAGCTGTTTTTTTATTGTCCCCTATGGAGGTATTTTTCTTGCTATCGTAGTTAAAATTTTCTTTTTGAAATACGTAACGACCTTTATAATATTTTTTAACCAAAATTTCACATACCTATTGTCATTCAAGTAAGTCAACAAACGCCTTCTGCTCCCGGAAAGGTATTTCATTAACTGTTAGTTTGCTCAAACCTGGTCAAAAGGTTAAGAGCAGCAAATATTACCTAAAATAGTCTACCAAGACTTTAAATTCCTAGACGGGTCGATACACTAATTGACACAAACCACATTAATAATAATTATTACTTGGCTATTTTAATTACCGACAAACAAATTAGAGAACATTCTATGACAGAAAGAACTTTATTGGCATTTAGAAAAATTAGTAGAGTAGAGTAGAGCTATCATTTATACGATAATTTTATTAACAAGTTCCCCTACATTACTTGTGCACGAGGTATGTACATAATATGTGTATACATGCAGGTCTTAGGAGTCGCTTATTTTTAATGAACCGGATATTTCTCATTAGAGTATGTTTATTAGAACTATGCAACAACTATGCATACCTCTAAATGATAAATTGCATGAAGATTATTTGGCAAATCAGTTTCTAAAGGGGCATGTTATTAGTTTTAATTGGAAGCCGCTCTTTCGTTTGACTTTAAAGGTTGTTAAAAATAATTATTTTTAGAATGTATGTATAGGTTCATCTATTAATTTGCTGGGCGTCAATCTGCGAGGAAATATGGCTTGGCATAACCACGTTGTGGCAATCGCCCAGATAGAGATAGCTTCTCAGAAACTACTCTTCCGAACCAAAAAGTTGTACACACCTCAACAACTTTTGACACTATACAAAGCCCAGATTCGACCATCACTGCTCTAATGTCTGGAGCCCTGCACCCAAACATACTCTTCGGCACTGGATTTTATCGAAAGGAGGGCCATTCATCTGATCGGAGACCACGAGCTAACGAAGAACCTCGACAGCCTAGAACATCGAAGACAGGTTGGGGATTTGACTCTTTTTTACATATATTTTCATGGAAAGTGCTCGGCTGACCTTACCCTCTTAATTCCGTCCAGAGCGGCGAATAGCAGAAATGCAGGATGAACCACTGCCGCCCACCCATATGTGGTTAAGCTTATTACTCCTCGAACTTCATTATTTGAGAATTCTTTCATCTGGAGGACTTCATCCTTATGGAACGACCTTCCCGAGGTAGTTTTCCCAACGAATATAATCTCCAACGATTCAAAACCAACGTCAATCGCTTTATTCGCACACGCACCACTCCCAGAGTGCCCTAAAGGATTATTCCTATCGTGCTTGTGTTTGATCATAAAAAAAAAGTTATACAGTAGAGGTTGTCCATTTTTCGATGGTTTTACGGGTTATCTCCCTTATTAGTAAATATAGGTTTCCGCAGCACTGTGCTACTTTTTTGCGAAACAAGAGATGCTCCATGGTTTTTGATATACAGGATGTTTTTGAGAATTTTACATTGTGGGAGACCCCCATTTTTAATTACCCTATAACTTATCAAAAAGAAATAAAATGTTCTCTATGAAGTTATTTTATGTAGAATTTAGTTACGTAATCAGATTTTTTCCAAGTTCAATAGTTTTCAAGAAAAAATAAATGTCCCTTTTTTAAAGGGCCATCCTATATGTAATTCACTTTTTAACAAGCTTCTTAATATTAAATTTTTTTGAGTAGGCCATGACGAATATTTAAAAAAAAACACAAAAGAACACTGTCCGTTGTGTCATAATGAAAAATTCTTTTGTTTCTGTCGAAATATTCAAGTTCTATAAGTTGTTTTAAAATTTCTAAATTAATAGTAAAAAATCAGTTTATTCTAATTATTACAGCCAATATAAACTAAAATATGACATGCTCTTTTGCCATATGTTGTCTTATAAGGAATATGTAGATAGAGCATTAGAAGAAATTTCAATGGTACATATAAGCCTTTTTGTACTATAAAATTCTATGAAATTTATAATATTTCTAAACTACTTGTAGACATATCGATAGCCGGATAAAATAATTTGTCCAAGAATAAAATTAAACTTAATTGAACATGGTTCATTTTCTAAACTTCGGCCATTTACCACATAGAAAATTGCGAGACTGATGAAGTTGAAACAAATCTTATTATGATAATAAATAATAACTATGTCGAAAACATGTCTAAGGCATAATTGAGAACAATTTGAGAAATATTTATGAGAAAGTTCCATAAACGTTTAATTTTTGTTATTTATGCTTAACCGCACCAGTAATTGTTTTTTTTAATTGTATATTTTTTAAAAAACGTGAATTTCGGTATTATACACTCCCCGACAATAAATCCCGGACAAGGATAATGTTAATCTTTTTTATAGTCCTTTCTTAATTGTTGTCCGATCTCGGTAAAATTTTTAGCAAAGTGTAGACTTATGTCTGATGATATCATGAATTTTAGTTTTCAACAAATAATAATTATACAGGTAGAAACAAGAGTAACTTTTTTATACTTAATTTCTTAACACCTTGTGGAAAAATTGAGCTGTAGAATTTAGCTACATTGTATTTTGTTTTCAAGTGTGACCTTCTCTTAATCCAATGTTTTTTGGTTCACGTCATTATCTGCTTTTTTATCCATTAACTTTTTTAATTGTTGTCCGATCTTGGGAAATTTTTTTTAGCAAAGTATAGACTTGTCACTTCGGATGATTTCCTGAAGAATTTTAGTTTTCAAAAAGAATCATGTATTGATCATTATAAAGGCAGAAACAAAAGTAATTTTTTTTACCCTTAATTTCCTAACGCCCTGTGGAAAAATTGAGAGATAGAATTTAGCTTCATTATATTTAGTTTTGAAGTGTGACCCTTTCTTAACAGAGTTATTAAAAGAAAATATTGCAGTTTTTCAATTTTATTCACAATTCCGACCATCACATTGTTTTATCGAGTAGCATAAACAAATATCCAAAAATTAGTAGCTCGTATTGTATATGGATATTTGTTTTGCTACTCCATAAAATCATGTGATGTTCTAAATTATGAATAAAATTAAAAAACTGAAATACTTTCTTTAACAATTTGTAAATTCTTTTATAAAGCAGATATTGACGGGGAGTGTATATTTCTAAGAAGTTTATTACAAACTAAATTACATTACTACAAAATATATAGGGTTTGTTCGGGTTTGTTCGTTTTTTTTCTTGAAAACTTTTGAACGTAGAAAAAATCTGAGTACGTCACTGGGTTCTACTTCAAAAACTACAAATAGAACATTTTATTTATTTTTGATTAATTATAGGGTAACTGAAATATAACATTCAAAAATATCCCGGAAAAATTCTAATTCTAATTCATCTTTTATTTCTCGAAAAAGTACAGTGCTCCGAAAACCGCATCATTCTATGTTTACTAATAACGGAGATACCCCATAAAACTACTGAAAAATGGACACCCTGTACAGAGTTATAATAATGAAACGCCCCTTATACAGGGGGCCAGACACTAGGGATCACAAATGATAGGATGTATAGCGGAACGCGAAATAATATCAGTACTTCATATAAATATTGTTCCTACCTGACTGATTTTTCAAAGTTACATGTTAAATAATGAAATTTTAATTTTTTCAATCCTTGCATTTTTTGGCGACCCTGAAATTTGGGTGATAATAATAATTCATAGAAATACAACTTTCGTAATTGAAATTTGACATGCTTTATTATACAGGTACGGTCGAAACTAATTTGAAATTTTATACAACTTTGACGGTGTAGTCAAATTTGACAATTTTGTTTCCGCTGTTCCATTTACGTATTAATTTACTAAAAAAACTATATTTTATTTTATTCGATATCTTTTGAAATAAATCTGTTTTAGTCTTAGTTTTAACCTTAACTTGTTGAAAATTCATAATAAAATCATTAAAGACCACACTGATGGCTTGGACCCATCAATTTAATTTTCTATGTATTTTTCTTGAAAAATAAATTAAGGCATAAGAAAAATACTACTGTTGACTATATAATTTCTCAAATCAGATACCTTGTAAAAACATACAGGGTGGATCAGAAAAGTAATACGTGAATCAACATAAATTTTTTAAATGGATAATGTATTTTTTTACAGTAAATTGATTTTTCATGTAACATGTCCTATTATACAATATATCTTCAATTGTTTTAGAAATATTAACACTTAAAACTTTATTAGGGGAGCAAACATTAATATATGAAAAATATTACGTTATACGATGTCGAAAATGTCATATTTTATGACGGAATATAGGCTTTTAATTGTCGCTGGTCTAAACATAACGGGATGTCAAGCAAATATGTCAACAAATTCATCTTATCCTGCTATATTACTAGAGCTGTGAATTTCATTGGTGCGCATGTTAGGCATTAGAATACTATATTTCAACTAAACCTGTCCAGATTACTATTATACTAAGTAGATATTAGGTATTATTAATAATTTTTAAAAATGTTGCAAAAATGCAGTTCGATATGTAATGTAACAACAATATTAATTTAGCCGAAATAAAGCCCATTAAATTAAAGTTTTTAGTAACAAACCCGAACGTCAGCAGCTGAATTAATTATCTAATGAAAATCGCTAAACGATAGTATTCATAAGCGCTTATTTCCAGCCGATGGGCGAAATATCTTCACTGACCGTTTTACCCATCGGCTGAAAGTAAGCTCTTCTGAAAACTGTCGTTTAGCGATTTTGATTAGATAATCAATTCAGCTGCTTACGACCGCTGATGTTCGCTAAACGCGCCCATTGATTAGCTGATTTCATAAGGAAGTTACGGCCAGGTGATTTTAAAAATTATTGGTAATTTTTTGTCTTTGTTTTAAATATTGCTATTTTTCGTATATTATTTTACAAAATATTTGCAATACATTATATATATTATATGCCAAGAGAATTGATTAAGAAATATAACTAACAATGAAGAACTTGTCTTTTTCAGAACATACGATGTGAGTTTAGAGTTAAAATTTGAGCTTAGTCTTTTTTTCCAGTTTTTTGCCTATATCTTTGGTCTCGACCAATGGACAGTATCGTCAATTTTCATTTCTAAATAAGTATCTTAGGCTAGTCGCGCTCCATCCGATGGACTAACCAACAAAGCTGTTAGCCTTGAAGTCGGCTTGGAGCCGGCACGATCCACAGGGAATGACGACGCTGATCTACAACCTTAAATTCGCAGCTCAAATATTACAGACTTGATGTAAGAAGATATTTTATCTTCTTGCACCATGTTTTTTAATTTTATATTTTAAACTAAACACCTCTTAACTATGTGTGTATCTAAAACTTTTATCTTCGATGCCAGCTTAAGCTAATTTATTCTAAAGCGCAAAATTTGCATTTTACTTTGGATTTCAAGGTAATTTAACGTTCCTAACTATTTACCATTTAAAAATAGTAAGTAAATATTATACAATGGCTCTTAAATTACTCTAAAAATCACCGTGAATACAAATTTAAGCGCGCTTCCAACTTAATGAATGTACGAATTTATTTCTTATGCTAAAAGAATCCACAATTCACAGATGGGATCTATTCGTATTGCATACTAATTAGTTTCTATTTCTTATATAGCCGATGACTTCCTGCTAAAAATATTTCAACCGAGCAGACTATACGTCAGCGATGAGCTTATAATTACTTCAAATTTTCTATACTGTTACTCAACCGTATTTTTCGCAAATAATGTACATTTTTCAGTAATATGCTTTGTAAAGCAAGCACGTCGGAGTGAAATAGAAAAATACATTTCTTTCGCTTTGAAGGCTCGACCAAGCAATGCCATTTTGCTTCTCTGTCTAGCCATAATTCTTAAAGTGGCTACAGACTACGCGTCTACTAGGGATTGCAATCCCGAATCAAGTAAATAATCCCGGGATTTTCGGGATCCCTTTATGTAAGCCCGGGATCCCGGGATTGATTTCGGGATCACTTAAGAAAATTTAGGCATATTTATTTTACTAAAGGTTTATTGGAAAAATAACACAACAAATAAAAAAAAGTTAACTCTACAGACCGTTAAAAAAAAATGAAAACAAAATATCAAGTTTTATTTTAAAAAGTTACGTAAGAACACAATACCGTCAAGACTGTCATCCCTTAAACGGCTTCGAAACTTTGTAGCTATCATTCCGGCTGACGAGAAGCATCTTTCGGCCTCGACACTAGTTGGAGGTATAGTGTTTAAAAAATTATAAACACATTGGAGATTAAATCCTCGGATTCCTCCATTTTCAAATAAATTCATTTCTTGAATTATAGTACTCTCCAAGTTTGGTTTTTTTGGTGTAACTGGACAAGACAAAGATTTTTTTAGAGCGAGTTCAAGGGTTTCTTTATATGATGTCTTTGTTTTTTCCTGTTGAATTTCTCTTTGCAGTTCACCAATGGTTAATTCCTCTTCGTTTTGATCATCTTCAACATATTTATTCAGTTCATTCTTTTGTAATCTTTCTATGATATTTTTAAATTCTTTAATTAGTACGTCTTTCTTGGGAGTATTAAACAAAGAGTTTTTGTTAATGTGGTTGGGATCATTTAAGTAGCGAAAAAGACTAGAGGCGACAGTTCTACGTTGCTTAACCCTTAACGTCAAGGCATTTTCGAGATCTTTCCCTAAAGGAGAAGAAGACATCTTTTGAATTTCTTTTAGCATACATTCCAAAGTTATATCAGCTTTATAAAGATTCATATCTTGACGACAAAGGCTTTCCACGCTTACTTTTACTGGTTCTAAAAGGCAAACCAACTCTTTAATGAGTTGAAAATCATTGTCACTAAGAATAGGAGTACGTAAATCAATCATAGCCTTTGTAATGCAGCTTTTTAGACTGTAAAACCGCTCTAACATTATTAGAAGACTACTCCATCTCGTTTTGCAATCGAGTTGAAGTTTTAGTTCTTTTCCTAAATCTTCTTTCACGTACTTTTGGAGAATATCATTTTTTGTTGGAGATTTCCTAAACATCCTGACCACATTTCTAACCTTTGTAACGAGGGAATAAATGTTATGTGTTTTCGACAAAACATTTTCTGGAACATCCTCTAAAATTTCTAAAGAATCAGATTCCTCATCCTCGCTGTAGTCGCTGTCCTCTTCATCCGATTGCATGTCATTGCCATTTTCATTTTCAACAGTATTTTGCTTATTTTTATAAAGAGTGTCCACTACTGCTAGCTGAATTCCATGTGCTAAACATAGCTGTTGGTAAGGGGCGACCATTTTCCCTATTTTCACCATTGTACTTGAGCCATCTGTTACAATACAAACAATATCATCATTTAGGGACAAATTGTGCATTTCCAGATGTCCCTCAAGGCCCTCAAGACATGCCTCTGCTGTCATAGAATATCTTAGTCGAACCAATCCCAAATTCCAAAATTTCTGAAGGTCTGAACAGTTTAAATGTACGTTTATATTCATAAAATGTTTATTTGAATGTGATGTCCATTCGTCGAAGCTCACAGAAAATTTTCTGCCCTGCGTTTTCAAACTTTGAATTTCATTCTTAACCAATTCCCGACATTTATTGCTATATTTCCTAATTTCTGAACGTATAGTATTTGAAGATTTTGGAAGATGCATACCATTTAATCTAAATAAATTTCGCAGATCTTTAGAAGTTACAAATTTTGACAGAGGAATGCCATCCAATGCCACCATACGCGCTAAAATAGATTCATAAGAATTGTCGTTTTTATAAAAAAAAAATTGGGGTAACTTTCTTTGCTTCTCAGAAACCACTGTTTCAGATTTATCTTCTTTCGATGTACCTTCCCCGCTTACTTCACTGCGATTTGCTTTTACATCGATGTTATGTACTTTTATTAAGTGCGTCAATAAACCTTTGGTTGAACCCCCTTTCGCCTGTAAAAGAGCGGGACATCTTTTGCATTTAGCTGTTTCAGCTCCACCGGATTCAACTAAGAAGTAAAACCAAACTGATGTTTTATCATCTGCCTTTCTTTTATGAGGTACGTATTTTAACTGCGGCTTGGACATAATTGCAATCAGCCCTAAAATCGAATCCATAATAACTTGTCTATTTATGTGAAAATAACAAAAGCTACGATGTTTTTTCTTTAATATTATTTTCAGCATAATTCAATTTACTTTAGAAAAATTATAATAAAAAATAAAATGTTTTAGAAAAAAATGGCTAAACTTAAATTACAAAATACATATTAAACAATTTCAAAATGCTAAAATTTGAGAAATATGCCTTTGATTTAATATATCAAAATTGTTGTTTATTATTCAAGAAATTAAATTTATATTTCATTTTTCTTGAAGTAGTCCATCTCAAAGTGGAGTGAAGTTATAGGGAGGTAAAGAAACTCACAGTCTGCTCCACTAGTTTAATAAAAATGTATAAAGTAATTTATCCAAACATGTTTCGAAGACTCAAGTCTTCATCTTCAGTGGAATGTAAAAACATTAAACAAAGAAGGGTACCTGTGACATTGTAGTGACTAGTTTAGCAGGAAAGAAAAACTTTTTGATATGTAACAAATTTCAAGTAACGATTAAAGTAAAAAAGTAAAATAAATTTTTGTATTCTAGGTAAAAGCATCATGTGAAAATATTCTTTTAATAGAACAAAAGAAAAAGAAAAACGTCCTTTGAAAAGGAGGTACTAATTTTAATTTTAAATTTTATGTAAAAAACGTTCTTTTTTGAAAATGGGTTCATCCTAACACGAGGTTCTAAGATGAAAGCTGATGATTGCTTTCATCTTAGAACCTCGTGTTAGGATGAACCCATTTTCAAAAAAGAACGTTTTTTACATAAAATTTAAAATTAAAATTAGTACCTCCTTTTCAAAGGACGTTTTTCTTTTTCTTTTGTTCTATTAAAAGAATATTTTCACATGATGCTTTTACCTAGAATACAAAAATTTATTTTACTTTTTTACTTTAATCGTTACTTGAAATTTGTTACATATCAAAAAGTTTTTCTTTCCTGCTAAACTAGTCACTACAATGTCACAGGTACCCTTCTTTGTTTAATGTTTTTACATTCCACTGAAGATGAAGACTTGAGTCTTCGAAACATGTTTGGATAAATTACTTTATACATTTTTATTAAACTAGTGGAGCAGACTGTGAGTTTCTTTACCTTCTTATATTTCATTGTATAAAATAACTTTTTTATTAGGGATTAAATTTTAATTGTCAACATAACTATATCTAAGCCACAAACTTGTGATTATATCAATTTATATTATACTATATTATATTGAAAAAACCCACCATTATTGCTCCTATTGGCACTGTCACTGTTACAGCTGCTAGAAGCCATTCGATAATCTTTCCGACTAAAATAAATCCAATATTTCGTGTTCGCAAGGGTGGCCGGCTGGCCGCTGGGTACTTCCCCGACCTCATTTAGCAGTTTACTGGGAAATTACTGCTTTCAACAATTAAACACAACGCCGCGCCGTCAACGACTGCTTTTTTAGGTTGACTATGTTTGTTTAGGAGGACCTTTTTCAGTTTACTTAATAAAATTTCTGGTAATATCATGAAGAGCGATTATTTTTCGATCCCGGGCCTATATTTTTATTTCCCGGGATCCCGGGATCGGAAAAGTATGGTTCAATTGGTAGTTATCCCGGGATCCCGGGATTCCGGGATCCCGGGATTGCAACCCCTAGCGTCTACTATATTCGCCTTTCGTGATTGGCGATGCGTGGTTCGCGGGCAATTCGTGAATAGTGTGTAATTTCTTGTGCGTTTAAAGTCGATTCGTAAACAGTGCGGTTCGCTAGATCGCAGTAACACTATGAACTATTGCCGAATGGGACGAACCGCACTTCGCGAATCAGGAATGGCGCGTCGACGCAAAGTCTGTATCCACCTTTATAGGTTCTTATACCAGGTGCTGAACTGATAGTTGCCTTTGTATAAAAAAAAATTCGTTTACTTTCATATGATTCACAGATTGAACATCCAAGAAGTCGTGGCCCGCACGACCTTGCCCATATTGACTACGCATCCCTGGCCCACACGTTCGCGTTAATACATGAATACACTGCACAACCATGTATGTCGCACATGAACGACCGTGTGTGGGTATTTGTTCGTGTATTCATGTGTCCGTACATTAGTGTACATTCCTGTTCGACCGTGTATGTGCCAAACGAACATGCACGCCTTGTATCTTTTAAGGCACATTTCGTTCGAGATTAAAAAAATGCTATATCTTCGAACATGTATCACCGTCTGTGCTCAAATTATGTTCACGTTCATGTGCAACGTAAATGGTTGTACATGTACCGGGTGTCCCACTAAGAATGGCCCTCGGCCGTATCTCTGAAAGTGTTAGTCGTATGGCTTGCGAAAAAATTTTTTAATATGAAAAGTGATCATAAGAAATTGCTGGAAATTATTTTCAAGTTTCTCAGTCGAGCGGTAGAGGGCGCAACCGTAACGCTAAATCCGTAAAGCTTAGTTTTTTCAAAAGTTGCCGCGTTAAGGTATATTGAAAATAGCATTTTCGTATACTTTAAGGTTTTATGAAGAAAATTTACTTATAACATATTTTTGTCACTTTTAAAATAAAGTGGTGGGGGAAGGTTGAACATTATTTTAAATAAATGCCTACAACTCCGGGTTCGCTCAACAGAATTTAGTGAACTTTGTTTTGTTAAAAAGTGGTTCCCTTACTCTATACTCTACTGTATAAACTATGACAATATGACTTTTAAAGTAGGCGCTAGAGGGAGCTATTTTGCAACTTAACAAACATTGCGCATTTTTTCAAAAATTTTAAATACAACAGTATATTTAATTTTACTTCATCACAAAGATCGATAAAAGCCTAAAGAACTGGCGAAAACCACAACTTGATATCTTTTTTCAAACCGGAGATATTAACAAGAACAAAAATAAACACGGAAAAATATGATTATATTTAAGTTTCAACGGTACAGGTTTTTTCAAAAGTCAAATAAAAACTTTGACGTGAAAGCACCTAATTTTAAATTAGATTTTGTTTTTCCAAGGCCTATTTGACTTTTGAAAAAACCTGTACCGTTGAAACTTAAATATAATCATATTTTTTCGTGTTTATTTTTGTTCTTGTTAATAATATGTCAGGTTTGAAAAAAGATATCAAGTTGTGGTTTTCGCCAGTTCTTTAGGCTTTTATTGATCTTTGTGATGAAGTAAAATTAAATATACTGTTGTATTTAAAATTTTTGAAAAAATGCGCAATGTTTGTTGTAGTTGTAAAATAGCTCTCTCTAGCGCCTACTTTAAAAGTCATATTGTCATAGTTTATACAGTAGAGTATAGAGTAAGGGAACCACTTTTTAACAAAACAAAGTTCACTAAATTCTGTTGAGCGAACCCGGAGTTGTAGGCATTTATTTAAAATAATGTTCAACCTTCCCCCACCACTTTATTTTAAAAGTGACAAAAATATGTTATAAGTAAATTTTCTTCATAAAACCTTAAAGTATACGAAAATGATATTTTCAATATACCTTAACGCGGCAACTTTTGAAAAAACTAAGCTTTACGGATTTAGCGTTACGGTTGTGCCCTCTACCGCTCGACTGAGAAACTTGAAAATAATTTCCAGCAATTTCTTATGATCACTTTTCATATTAAAAAATTTTTCCGCAAGCCATAGTACTAACACTTTCAGAGATACGGCCGAGAGTCATTCTTAGTGGGACACCCGGTACACTTATGTATTAATGCATGTATGCTCTCATATTAAGGAACTTACACAATCAATAAGTTTTGGCAAAGACACAAAAAAGTCGATACAAATGCAAAAATATCCGAAACCAAAATCGCAGTTTTGCTGTCACATTCTTCCTATACAGTGGTGAATACTTTCAGCAAACTAAAAAACGGTAAAAGTATTTGCAAAGGCTGTCTATTGATGGAGGGTCCTTGGCAACATCTTTTAAGGTGCGGTTTCTCGGAGCTGCCATCATAGACGATCGTCGCTCGGTGATGATACTGCTCAAAGGCAAATCACTGTAAGCGTCTCCCTCCACGCGGTTATGTGAGCGATTTTTCTTTCAGCAGTGGTTCACGATTGTCGCCGAGCGACGATCGCTTATTTTGGCAGCTCCAAGGAAACTGTATTAACCACTCACAAGTTTTTTGTTCGCAATATGTGTCAGTTTATTTGACGCCATGATGAACCTTGAAATCGTGAGAGATAACGAGCGACCTTATATCATTTTTAGTTTTGTGCACTACTGCAAATATGTAAACAAACCCATTATTATTTAAAATGATGCTCATATCTTTGCTCCATGCTATCTATGCTCCATAAGTTTAAACTCCAGAAAAACATTGTACGCCACAATTTTATCTTATTCTTATATCAATCTAGATCCTATATATATAATATAACGCAAAAAAATCCAGGCAGCAGTTTTCTCTAAAAAGGTTAACATTACAGAACCGGATATAGTCATGGACGCACACGCGATCCCACTGGCTTCATCTAGGTATTAATTTGCTGGGCGTTAATCTAGGAGGAAATATGTCTTGGCATAACCACGTTGTGGCAATCGACAAGATAGCTTCTCACAAACTTGGTGTACTCTTCCGAATCAGAAAGTTGTACACACTTCAATAACTTTGGACCCTATACAAAGCCCAGATTCGACCATCACTAGAGTACTGCTCTCATGCCTGGAGCTCTGCACCCAAACATATTCTTCGGTTACTGGATTCCATCGAAAGGAGGGCCATTCATCTGATTGGAGACCCCGAGCTAACGAAGAACCTCGACAGCCCAGAACATTGAAGACAGGTTGGGGATTTGACTCTCTTTTACAGATATTTTCATGGAAAGTGCTCGGCTGACCTTTCCCTCTTAATTCCGCCCAGAGCGGCGAATAGCAGAAATACACGAAGAACCACTGCCTCCCATCCATGTGTGGTTAAGCTTAGTACTCCTAGGACATCACTATTTAAGAATTCGTTCATCTGGAGGACTTCATCCTTATGGAACGACCTTCCCGAGGTCGTTTTTCGATGAATATAACCTCCATTGATTCAAAACCAACGTAAATAGCTTTACCAAAGTGCTCTGATTTTTCCTATAGTGCTTGTGTTTATACATAAAAAAAATCACTCTTTCCACAATTTCAATAAATATGACAGTAAAAAATGTATTTTTTGCGAAAAAGATTATGGAATTTAATTGTTATTAATGTAAGATAAATTAATATTATGTTAATAAATTAATTAATATAATATAAATAAATCTAAAAAGCTGAATTTTGTCCTAACATAAACGTATTTTAATATCCTTATATAAAATTCCGTCTTACACCTGTACTTACCATAAAACCAAATCGGAGTCGAAAAAACTCGGCTGACTACAAATTAATTTAAATCAGGGCCATAATTCCGGCGAAACAGCGCTCTCGGTGCCCTCGAACGGTAATTTTACGGAAAATAGACCAAAAAACTTATTCTTTTTCCTTACTTTACATGTTTTAACGTTTAAAAGGCCCAGCTGTTTTTATTTCACAGGGTGCTGCATGTAGAAAACTTTGTGACCAATTTTGGAAAATTTGATGTTAAATTATTCGTATCCCGTATCATAATGGAAAAGATAATTTTAGTATCATCTGTCTCAGAGACAGACTGACATAGAGAGTTGAAATTTTGCATGATTATAATCTCTTAAAGATAAGAGAAGACCACACCATACCAACCAAACAAAAACAAAACAGCAACATGTTTTTCAACAGTTCAGAAACAAATCGGCAACATTTTATCAATTTTTTTTTAATTGTTTGCGTTTTTAGCTACTTATTGTCTTCTGGCAGGTCCACACCAAAAATCGGAAACATTTTAGCAACTTTATGTCTTTTTTGGTTTTTAGCAACTTACTATTTTCCCGTCACGGAGCGGTAAACATCAAAGAGTTTATGTTCTTTTTCCATTTCCGGCAACACTGTTGGTGCGGTGTGTACGTACTGTAAAAAAATACAAAAACGAGCCACAGCAGCACTGACAGGTAGAAGTTGAGAACTATCGATAGTCGCACCATCGATAGTGACTATCGATATGATAAACTATCAATATTTAATCGTAATTTTTCGTGGCTTTACGAACTGGTATGATTTTAGCTGCTCTTGCATGTGGTCCTTTTGGGGCGCCTACATTTTGAAATACACATTTTGTCATATTAAGTAGGGTAGGGTGGTCCATAGTGATTCACGGTCCATAGTGGGAATTTTGCTCTGCTGGCTGCTTTATTATTATTGTAGAGCTATGTTTGGGTATACGCTTAAGAGTGACTCTAGTATTTTATTCATTTTTCTAGTGTAACTACGAATATTTAAAAGTAAAGTAGATTGGATGAAAATTTTAATAGGCATGTTAACATTTTTTCATATAATTAGTGGAATTTTTTTTTTAACAGGATCTGAGTACGATTATCTAAGACATTCATAACTTATCCTATTTCCATTTCTGCCTCATCCCGCCACATTGATAAAAAAGTGATTATTTTTATTGTAATGCACGATGGTCTACAGTGGGGATACGCTATTTCAGTCCACACTGGGATATAATAATTGCATACATTGCTTGCAGCTTTGAATATGCCGCAACATCCAAGATCACAGCTATCATCAGTTTTTCAAAAAGTAAAGACATTCATGACCATGAGCGCAGGTATATTTAGGGAAATGCCCAGGATGGACATAAGCATTCCTCTGGCGGAAGTTTATGCCATGCCATACTACATACATGCGTACTACATAATCTTGAGAACAACCAAAAGATGTACATCTTGTCGGACAGTCAAGCTACTCATATTGCTCTGAACTCCAATCTGTTTACTTCAAAACTCACTCTGGAGTGCCATAAAGAACTGGCGGCCACGGGGAACAAGGTGGAGCTCTTGTGGGTTCCTGGTCACTCTGGGATATTAGGTAATGAGAAAGCAGATGAACTAGCGAGAGTAGGATCCGTTCTCAGTCTCAGGGGTCCCGAACCGACATGTGAGATATCAAAACAGGCAACGAAAACAATTTTAGATAGATGTTCGAAAAAACAACACCTATCTCGATGGCAAGGGTTACCTGGTCAAACGCACGCACGGGCTGCATTTGGAAAACCATCGAAGATACTATCGAATGGGATGCTGCTAACCCTGACGCGGCCCCAGTTGAACCAGGTGAACCAGGTGATGGGTTTGCTAACACCTTCAATGAATAGGTATAAACAACGGATCCATTGAATGTAGACTCTGAGCCGATGAGGATGAAACTGCCTCCCACATAATATACCGCTGCGAAGCGCTGTCTCGCAGAAGACATAATATCTTCGGGAACATACAAAATGGAGACAACTTTCCACATGATATACTTGGTAGAAGATTACGGGACCTCATAGATGGAATAAACATTTTCCCACAAAATCGGGGTACACAAAACCCGAAGGCTGCAGTGTGAAGTTCGGGTCTCACACCCAATCCCAGCCTTTAACCAACCAACCAACCAGTACCAGTACGAAAGGTCTATGCATCCTTCTGTGGATGATGTCGTCACAAATCAAATGACTTATTTTAGCTCGGCTAAGAAGCACGATATTAACAAATCAGTCTGTTGATAACAATCATGAAACTACAAATTTTATTTCTCACAATTTAAAACAGACTAAAAGTGGTTTTGCTAAAAATCCCATTATAGACCATTATAATTCCCACTATAAACCATATAGTGGTTCACAGTGGAACGAGTGGCGAAATGATTTAAAAAAAAATGTTTCCCACTATAGACCACTTTACCCTATCATTTAAGTATTTAAAAACCGGCATTTACAGATCGCCCCCTGTGGCTACGCCAACTGTTGTCAGCTATGTAACAAACCCGATTTGTTGCTAAATTGTTGGAAAACATTGTGTTGTTGTTTTCATAAATTAATGACAAATAATAAAGCATATACTTCGGTTTCATTTTAAATACTACGATAGTTTTCTATCTATGTAATTAATTTGCTACTTAGTTTGTAATGCTATTGTAAAAAACTCTTTATTATCTATATTTATTAAAATGAAATAAACGAACGAACGTAGAAATATATTAAAAAAGTCCTTTCTAGCATATCATAAATTTTGAGAGGGAAATGAAACTTTAAATTACCTCATAAAATAAATTACCTCGGTAATAATAACCTGACATGGCTGCCATTTTCCAGTCGGCAAGGCTCCATTTTTGTTGCGATACACCTCAACACAGTTTAGGGGCGAAATTTACGTAATAAACGAAGTGAAATTAAAACCGGTAACGGTAAATTTTAGCTTTTTACCGAGGAAAAGCATTTATTCTATTTACACTGAAGAAATTAAATTTTACACATTTTTGTTTCCTAAAAGAGTATATTCAGAGTCATGAAGTAATATTAATCGTATCCTAATAAAAAAATTTAAAAAAAAACACAAAGTCGGCGTCTCATCAAATTATTTTTCATATTGGTTACATGTTTCGCCCTTAAATGGGCATCATCAGATCTAAAAATTATACTTTACAAAGAAAAAAAAAACACTTTTTCTTACCTAACATATAATCATCAAAATTGAAAAGTTAAAAATAAGTAAAACACATGACATTTAAAAAACAAGTGACTAACCTAAGAATTTTAGTAGGGTAAGAGATTCGGTGATTATTCGGTACACTGTGGCGGATGGAAGATGTAATAGAGATCTCTTGTAAAACAAACTTATTCATCTTATCAAACTATTTTTTGGTCCTTATCCCATCCCATCCCATTCCATATTATTTATTAAGATTAAATAGATAAAATATTTGTCAGTTGAGAAGGGGTCCGAAAATGCCAAAATCCCAAGTTTCTGTGCCAGAATATGATGATTTATAATGTCAAATGCCTTGTGAAAATCTGTATAAACAGTGTCAACTTGGCTTTCTGAGTAAAATTAACAATATTTGTAGTCTCGTAGATCTGCCTTTACAAAAGCCCCCCTGGGTTCCTGATTTATATAGGTAGAACATTACTAAATTTCAAATATGGATATCAAACTATTTTTCAAAAAACTTTGCAATTGTACTGAATATATAAAGTGGTAAGTGATTTTTACAATCTGGTCGGTCTCCAAATTTAAATGTAGGGGTAACAAAAGCATACTTCCAAACACTGCTTGTAAGTGAATGCTCAAAACATATATAAAAATATACAAGAATATATCTTCCGTCCCAACGCGACTGTAATGAAATTAAATAGACATTAAAGATACGTTATTACTATTGAGACCTGGTAACTTATTAAAATTCACAATTTACGCTATCTATTAACTATCCGTTAATTCTTGTCTGTCCATCTAAATCGAAAGACAACCGAACAAACCTGAACAATCTTAATTTTAATATTACGCTGCACTAATTTAATTATCATTATTTAAATTTTAATAAACATTATTTAAATTTTATGAAACTAGTGGAGCAGACTATGAGTTTCTTTCCTTCTTCATAAATTCACTGCACTGAGAGATGAGCTACTTATTTAAAAAAACTTACTTAAAGAAAAGATTGTTTTTTTATATGAAAATATATATAAAATTAACTTATTTTATCACAAATAAGTTCGTTTATATATTTTTTAATATGTTTTTCTTACATGAAAAATAGAGGTTCATTCAAAAATCATTAAGAAACTATTAATTTTTTATACGATAAATATAAACTAATCCACTCTCACAATTAGTAATTTATCAAAAATTGGCCCATGGTAATTTTACAAGTCTATTCAATGGATTAGCCATACATAAGGTTTTACTTGACGTCTTAATCTTCTTGGGTAAGACGGTTATAATAGCCCCGTTTACACATGAGGTTTTTCCTGATGCTTACTTGACGTGTTACTTGACGTTTTATCTGACGTTTAGTTAGATTAATTTAGTATTCATATTTCAGATAAGTTTTGGATGGTCGCTATGGAGGAAACATTACTTCTAGGTGCTTATTTTTTGCTCGCATTCTCTCTATCAAGATAAATTCATAATAAGATGGACGTCTTGACTGAACAAGTAAGAGGGAAAACCTTTGTTATGCGTGGCCCACATCTATTTTAACTGATACGTCCTACTTGACAATTAAAACGTCAAGTATAGCCTTATGTTAGACCCTGTCTACATCTAATATTTTAACTTCGAACAACGTCTTAACTTGAACAAGTAAAACGTGTGTGAACGGCTCTTTAGTAAACTCACATTTTATAAAATATGACCAAGACCGACGTAGTGTCAACATTTATTGTAAACTGATGGATATAAATATTATAGTACAATAATGGTCGAAAGTTGCCAAAATGCTGATAGGAGATCGTGTCGATCGTCCCATACGAAGCACTCATTATTTCTTAATGGTTCTGGTAAATCTTAACTAAATAAAAGTTTGTCGTCTTAGTAATTTGCACTATTATCAAAATGTACACACAAAAAAGAAATTCTTAGTTTAAAAATATAATACTCAAATAGAACAAATTTTACGCAAATAAATATATTTTCAAAACAAATGCTTAGGTAGGTCCATCTTTCCCCAACATTCTTTTTTGGTTTACTTCATTATCTCTGTTATTAAAGGAGATACACCGTTTTATAGCGTAACATGTTTTTATAGACTTTAATATTTAACACATTCATTGTTAAATGTTTTCAAGTAGACTATGGACTTTTTCTGACATTACCAGCGATGTATCAGCAGATGTTGTGTTTTAAAGTTACAAAGGTCAAATAAAATTCGCCATACTGATAAAAACTGTTCGGAAACTGCTTATTAAACGTTCGTTTTATAGGCCCAATTGCCTGACGAGTATTTTAATCTTGAAATCTACTTGAAAACATTTAACAATGAATGTGTTGAATACTAAAGTCTATAAAAACATCTTACGCTATAAAACGGTGTATCTCCTTTAATAACAGAGATAATGAAGTAAACCAAAAATTAAACTGTTGGGGAACAGTTTAAAGATGAACCTACTGTTTAATGTCCATACTCCACAGGGTGATGCGAATTTTCGGAAAAAAACATAGTATTTTTAGTACACCCAGTGTAAATCAAAAAATTATATTTTTATCATAAACAACGAAAACTATGACATTGTCAAGGAACCAACCTACAATGCAAATAAATCATTCAAATCGGATCATAAATTCAGAAAAAAAATAGCATAAAAAATATGGCAAATTTATGATGTTGCGTTACTTTTGTCCAGGAGTTTATTTATTATAATTATTAATTTGAAAATGAATTCCTTGTTACGAGATTAAGTGCTACATTCATACTGGAAAATACTTGTTTTGTAAATATATTTCTTTGTGTTCTGTTTGATTATTATATTATTAAACTAAGTATTTCTTTTTTTGTGTGTAGGAAAGCATAACTTCTTAACCCAGAAATCAACTTATAGTATATATTAAGCAAACTTTAAAGTAAAAATAGGACGGAAGAGCCTCCAATAATTATGTAGTGGTTATTGAAAATGTGATACTCATGACTTTTGAATTGAATTACGTATTCCCTAAGCCAAGAACGAAAGCAATTTCACACGAATGTAAGACAGTAGAATGTTACATACTATGAGAATTAGTAATTTACATATTTAATCCATATACCTGCAAGATTATTTATTAAGAAAATTAACAACGTTAACGCCCTACAGGTTGTTTCTCACAAAGTTTCCACGGTGTTTGCTTGCCAGAATAAATTTTGCATAATGTAGTTTAACCGGTTGATTAATTTTTATGGATTTAAGGACACAAGGCCTATTTCAATTTTGAGGGCTTCTGTGGATTTGTATAGTGGTAAATTTAAACCTAAATGTAAATTCCTTACTTCGACAGGTTCTTGCCTATATATTTTTAAAAGAAATTACAAAAAATAAGAATAGTAAATATTGACAAGACATACAATTTAAGATAAGAAACTTATTTCTGACCCAATCATGTAAATTTAAAGATCTTTTGTTAAGATAAATACAATTAATACACCTATTTCTATACATATTGCTGGAAACAATATCCAACACCTGTTTTAAATTTGATCTATTTTTAAGTTGGCAGAATTGCCACCATATTTTTATATGCGCCCCTAGTGCAAAATAATGCATCGATAGTACTGATGACGACATAATATTAACAGTTCTGGTTCACAGTCTTTGAAGAATATATAATTCACATTCTTAGGTACGTTGTAAACAACATTCCAGAAAATACAATCGGGGAGCTCTGAAAATTAGTATAATTTTTCTTTGTCGTTTTCTGAAGACATTCCACATCCTTCCAGCTTTCGGAACATACTTTTTATAAAGAACTTATTGCAACGGTCCCACAGTGAATCGGTTAATGCATTCTAGGAAGACAAAAGTAAGGTAAACATTATTAATTGAAAGTAATTTAGATAACTTAGAAAAGCCCCAATGACCATAAAACCAAAATTATTTGTAAAAATATCCATTAATAATCAAGTAGTAAAGCTTCGAAATTAGGGTATTTAGGTAGTTTTATTATAACTGTTTTGTCAGTTGTGTGATACCACTTGTGTCGACAGATTATTAAAGTGATTAAATTTATTTAAGAATTTACTTGCAATGGCTAATATTGAGGAAGGTATGTACTATTGTTTTTGCATAATAGCATTTTATTTCTATATCGTTGTCTGTGATATTATACTGAAGAAACGATGGGGTGACTTTTACGCTTCAAGATTTTGTTTTAAATATTCAGTGGAAATTCTTTTTATGATTACCACATATTACCGGTCTGTTTTTTTTTATATGTTCTAGTTCCAAGTCTATACTTTCTTTCTATATATAGTTTATTATGCATTTAAATGCATTTACGGAGATATTCTGTTTGTTCCAGGTGAATCTTTTACAATCTCATATGGGGAGCTTTTCGAGGAATGGCTAAACCATGAAAAGCATGTCCGAAACCTAAAAATATTCGAGTATTTGTTAAGTAAATTTGCTTTAAGCAATGTTTCAGACCAGTTTCTTAAAGAACTTAAGAACTGGGTTGCTTTAATTTCCTTAAAAGTATCTCAAAAGTGGAATGCTTGCGGTAGAAGCCGAAACGTTTTTTTATCAAGAAATATGCAATGGTTAGACTCGGAACAGTTAGTTTTTAAGCCAAAAAGTGTAGAAATACAATTCGATACGAAATCCTCTACTTCTGGACTTCCCGGAAGGCCTAAAGCGGAATTCGAAGATGCCTCTTTGAAGACAAAGAAAAGAAGGATATCTCATTTATTACAATCAAGGAATAAACAAGAATTAGCTTTAGATACAGAAGTTCCTCTTCGTGCCTCTGCCTTAATTCAACTTCATTCAACTTCAACTTCATCTCCAAGAAGGGTCATTAAAATAAAACAAGTACGACTTATTGATGAGGCATTAGCGTAGTACGTAGACTCAAAGTCTACTTCTGATTCTTATAAGATAACTCGAAAATGGACAAAGCAAGCTGGAAATGTGTTTCCGTCATACTATGCACTTCAAAAGGCAAAAAAGGCGTGTATGCCGAAAGATGAGTTTATCATAGTAACGGACATTACAGCTAAAGTAAATCTTCAAGCGATGTAAATTTAAGTGCTTGATAATCGTACAAAAAGATGTTGTTGAAAGCTTACCTATTAATCAATATACTTTAATTACCAAGTGGGGATGTGATGGAAGTAGTGGACATAGTAGATATAGACAAAAATTTGTGGATGAAAGTTCTAACGGCGAAGAATTATTTGTATACTCATTTGCTCCCATAAAATTAAGTACAAATGATGATGACAAACAGTGCATTTGGCACAATCCCAGGCCAAGCTCCACCATGCATTGCCGTTCAATAAAATTTATATTTACTAAGAAAAAAAAGTAAATAACAATTTACTGCTTGTTATCTGTTATGTTTTTTAGAACTGATATGATGATGGCAATTTAAATAAAAATTTTCATTTTCATAAGAAACAAATGTGAAACAAACCCGAACAAATGTTTGAACACCTGTTACAAAAAAACAGTTTATTAACTCTAGCAGATAAAAAATGTACCAAATGTGATATTCCATTCCGCACCAATATGCTTTTGTAAATTTTTATTTTATTCTCTACAATTTTTATAATTATGATCTTAAATGTTCAAATGGCTATTTCATATATTTTACGATACAAAATATTTTACTAAGTACGATCTTAATGTATATGTATAATGTAAATTATAATTGCACATAATGAATAAGGCCTGTAGAAAAAGAAATAAATTAATGGAGTAACATTTAAACGTTATTTTTTTGTATAAATAGTGTTAAGACGTTTGAACGTAATCTTTCAAGAAACTATTAACACATACCATTAAAGAATGATTATTCTTACCAGAATACATACTTGGAACACGAAAAAAACTAAATTCTAATTTTGTCCACCTAGTCCCTATTATTCGATTCACTGTGGGCCCTCTTTCATATCTGTTTTCACGTTTGACACTACCGTATTAACAACTGTCATATTTGTCATTATTATTTGTTGTTATTTAGTGTTCGTGTGTTAAATTTACGTATTTTTTGTGGAAAAAATTGTAATACTTAACTCAATATGGAAGACTGTGTCAAGTCTGCCGTAAACTGGAAAATAATATAGACTTTGGAGTCTCGTCCGTCGATTATTTGTTTTTCCTTAGCACACTGATCAACTGTCACAATGAAAACAGAAATATATAGACGATAAAATAGATTTATTATTCTACAGATGGAATCCCCTCTTTTTTGTTTTGTAATAACAGGCGTCACATTGACATGTACAAAGGGGTCGATGTCTGTTTCAAGTTTCAAGTTAATGTTCGAGACGATGTGAGCATTCTAAAACAATCCCTCTATGTGTTCCGCCTACATATACATTAGCATTAGAGTGGATTACACTTATAGGAAGAAAATTGATTTTGTTAAATTATATTAATTTGGCGTTTAAATATTCACATGTTCCTGGTATTTCCGGTTATACAGGAAGTAGCTATCAACTTTCGTTTTTAAATACAAAATGATCATTTTTATTATATTTTTCGATTAGCCACTTAATTCTAAGCACATATTATGGAACATCTTTTTGTTTGACTCTGCTAGTGTTTGAGATATCTGGACTTTTTGTAATTATTTGGCAAATGCATGTAATCCATATAATTTTTTTACCTTAGCTTCTGGACAAAATTTTTTTTTCTTACCGTATAGCTAAAAGACCATCAAGTCTCAAAAATATTTCAAACGTGGCAGAAAACGTACAGTTTACATCGTGAAAGAATTCAACCATTAATGTGCTATGTGCTATGGTTTATACGGAGGAAAACTGATTGATTTCTTGAACAAACAACTTTCTAAAGCGTTTCTTAGTTGAATTTGTAAATAACATGCATTTGATTATTTTAAATTGTTTTGAGCTTAATGGTTTAAATATTATTTTTAAAAGTAACCAGGAAACAATAAACTTTAGTGAAATTAAAAATATATTTGAAAATTTTAATATTCTTTCATTATTTTTTTAATAAACGTTCGAAGTGAGCCATTTACTTATAAGGATTTATGTATTATTTTCATCATACTATTTCTTGTAGCGTTCCTTATTTCTTGTGCGGTGAGGGATTGAAATTGAACAGCTACTTCTGATATAAACGTAAATGATGCCATTTAAAGTTTCAGAAACATGTGATCCGTAATTCTCCATATAATTCTAATGCAAACTCGTCGTGAATTACCCTGTATAGTTTCTTAAGAACATTAAAGAAGAATAAATATGATCTTTTTTTAAAGTTGTAATTTACGTTGAATTTGACAGTCCTTGGTGAAAATATCCTATCCTTAAAAAGATGTAAAGGCGTTAGTCTCGCAACCACTCTGCCACAGAGTAAGGGAGATAATGCAGATTTAAAACATTCACTGGGACTGCCAAATTGTCCACTAAAAAAACCGAACAAACCAGAACAAACAGCCTGTTTAGTTACCGTGAATTTTACATCAGCAATGCGTACATTTTTAAAATTTTGTAAAATAATTTAATTGTTCTAAATTTACTATAATTATTGTTGGGTTCTATTTTAATATTTTGTGTTTTTACTGCAATATTTGGATATAACTTATTTGAAATCATAAGAAGAATTCAGTAGCTTAACAACAGTATTTGTTATAGCGGTTATGTAATTTTACATGCAAACCTAAATTGACCTCAATAAACCACAATATGAATTGTTGTAGTATTCCCTCCCTTCCTCGAAAATATCATGTAGAAATTTAAGATTATGAATTTTGTAAAGTTTCGGTAAATAATTAGAAAACAATCTGGAATTTTGATTAATGTCCTAAACATTGTTCATAAAGGAAGACAGTTGGACAACTGTCAGGTGTACGATTTACGAAGTATTAATTGTCATTTATATACTTTGCCGCTGCGGTTCAGTTCAGTCCAAGTTTATAATTCCGAAATTGTTTTCCACGAACTGCAACTACGAGCGCAGCGCAACTGAATTGCACGTAAAAGTTTATAAATAGACCATAAGTTAAAAGCAAAATTGGTCATTTTCGGTTTCTCTCTAAAATTTTAAAATTTAAATTCTTTACTGATACTTCAACGGAATATTATAATATTTACTATATCACTTAATCTAGCTCTAACTTTTTAACTTCTACTCCAACGGAGATCCATGGTTTTGGGGTTTCGGTCACATGTTATATACAGGGTGTCTCATAACTAGACCATACAGCAACCAGATATACTTAACATCAAACTGGACCAATTAAGTTATATAAATTTATTCTAAGTGTTTCTCGTTCTAGAAATACAGGGTGTTGAAAGTGAAAGTTTATTTTCAAATATAAGCCATAATTTGAAAACGCTTCAATGTATCAGATTGAAAGTTGGCGGTATAATGGCTGAGTAAGAAATAAGAATTAGTAGAAATTTTTGTTTCAGTTTCATATTAGAGGGCGTTAGTTACATACGCTGGGATTAATAATATATGCTTTTTTCTTATCAGTTATTAAGTATTTTTAATACAAGATGCTCAAAGAAGAGCAATTTCTAAACTAAAAAGGTATACTTTCTCGATCTTAAATCTGGAACCATTTTCGAAATATTTCCATTGTCAATTTGATTTTTTTGATGCATTGTGATGTTTAAGTGGAAATATACGGTTAGATATATTAAGATCGAGCGAAGTATACCTATTTAGTTTAGAAATTTCCCTTATTTCAGAATCTTGGATGAAAAATACCTAATAACACGTAAGAAAAAATCACAGATTTATCAAACCCAGTGTATGGATCTACCGTCATCTAACGTGAAGCTAAAAAAATTCTAAAAATTCTCATATCTTACTCATAAAACATCATACCGCCAACTTTCAATCATTAAACCGTTTTCAAATTATGACTTATTTCGAAAATAAACCTGTATTTCTAACGAGAAATATCCCGAAAAAAATTATACATCTTAATCGATCTAGTTTGACGTTTAATTTATCCAGTTGCTATAAGTTATGGGACACCCTGTATACAGAGTGTAACAAATTCGTCCTTCACCATTGGCATTTCGGAAACGGAAAGAGATAGGAAGTCCTTTATTTTGGGGCAAAGTTGCGTAATTATGTTGCCACAAAAAAATCAAAAATAAATGCAGGGGCTTTCAAAATATTTGGAAAAAAAATTTTTCGTTTCGGTTTTTATTTTCTTCTGACTTTGTTTGAAGAGATGTTCAATAATAAATTTCACTTTCCCATTGCTACTTTTTATTTTCCATTAGATGCCATCATCAGATCTTTAATGCGACGTTTCGTCTTTGGGTCACCATCATCAACTTAATTTTTTTAAATACTGGGTTGAATTTTCTTCTTTAAATTATGAAAGAGGAAATCAATCTACGTTCAGCAGTATACCAAACTTACTGGTTTTCCGATGGTTTGTTCCTTAAATTGACCATCTTCATTAAATTTTATTACTCCTAGTACCTTCTTGTAATTTACTTTTTTTAATTCGGTATAATTTGAATATGTCAAGTCTCATGAAAGTGCTGGTTTTCAAAATTTTATTTGTATTAATAATATAGATTTCTTCTACTTACAATAAGTCGAACTTTGATACAACTATTAGTTTGAAATAAACAAAAAAGACAGTAATAATACGTATTAATAATAATTAATGACATGAACAGCAATTATAAATTAAAAAGGAAACAAAAATAAATTACAGGAACGCACTAGGGGTATTTTACGAAAGATGATAAATCAACCATTGTTGCACATATGAACGTATATTTTCATAATTTAAACAAAAAAATCATACCCTATTTTATTATTTAAAAAAATTAAGTTGATGAAGGTGACCCAAAGACGAAACGTCGCATTAAAGCTCTGGTGATTTCATCTTGTGGAGAATAGAAAGTGTTAATGAGAAAGTGAAATTTAATTTCGTCTATCTGTTCGAACAAAGTCAAGACAAAATAAAATCGAAGCGCAAATTTTTAGATTTTTCCAAATATATTTTGAAAGTCCTTGTATTTATTTAAGATTTTTTGCGGCATATTATTGGGTCCATAATTATGCAACTTTACCCCAATTTAACCTACTTCGTATCCTTTACCGTTCCCGTAATCTCAATGGTAAAGGACGAATTTGTTACATCTTGTATAGCATTCGTTATGTCGTAAATTTAAATATAAACGCTACACAAATTAATACGACAGCATATTATTTTGTTAATGACGCCAAACATGGAGATACAAAGCTTAGGCAAAATAACAGCCTGATGCTCCCACACAGCTCTCAGCTTGAAACTTTTAAACCTTTGCCATGAAATCAGATAGAGGAGTTATTCAGCTGAATATAAACTCAGTAATTGTTAGCTTCAATATTAGGGCATAAAGAGATATAACTAGCCACTGCAAACTTGGAGGAGGGTGTATAGGGCATTTTAGCATAATTTGAACTTTATCATTACCATGGAAAATAAATTACCGATATCCCGTGACTCACTTTTGTTCTCCATAGCAATCTCAATTTTCCTTGATTGCTGCATTTTTATATATTTTTAATATTGGAATGTGCCAAATTTCCATTCTCAATATATCAAAAATGTTTGAATTTGGGTATATGGTATATTACATAAATTACGTTCAGAATTTAATCTAGAATTGGAGAATCGGTGTTAATACAGGATGTATCGTAAATTTTTTTTTATTAGTATAAATCAGCAGACCTAAAATCATATTTGATCCCGTTGCAAATACTACTTGAAAAATCCTGTAAGCAGTCTTCTTAATTTTTCTCCAGTATGAAAAATTAAAAAATTAAGAGGGGGCATTATACGTCGGCACCCTGTGCATGTATATTAATTAATAATATTACTAGTGGCACATAACAAGTGGTTTAATGCTTGTAAATAAAGCCGTAAACCACTATTATCACGTCACGTGAATTCACGTGTTGTCATATCGGTAAAATAGCACATGCTCTCACGGCTTAGAAATAGACTACGTACACTGCAGATCATTTTTATTACATATTTTGTATTTGTGAAGCTGGCAAGTGAATATTGTAGCCTTCTAGCGTCAAACTGTGATACCGTGCTATCATGCGTACTGAATATGTAAATTTGGAGAAATAAAATTGTGCTCTCTCGTATGACTTGCCGTGACCTGCATAAGGTAACTATAGTGTACTTCTAAACCTATTAATAAGCACGCATAAACCGTCTTGCAGATATTTCGGGTGTGCCGTGACATTGCGTGATAGCATGTGATCTCACGTGACGTGAAAATAGTGTGTTTGCGGCTTAATGGTACTATTTTTGCCTACAAGTATCAATGTAATTATTAATTCTTCCGTTACTATTATGTTGATATTCAAAATGAAAATAATTAGTAACTATACTCTATGCAAATCTGAGAGTCAGTAAATAAACGCACGTGATCCCTAATATTCACCAGGACCACACTAAGAATGGTTATATTTTCCATGTATATTTTGTTCATACAAGGGAGACAATAAACGGCGATAGGTTCATCTGCGGTATTTGTGCTGCTATACATATTTATTGAACGGTGATTAAAAGTAATAAGTCTCAGTTTAGGCGCCCCAAAGGCACTACGGTTATAATATTGCTATAAAAACAGTATTGAAAACACAACAAACTGAAATCCAATCCTAGGATTTCTAGCATTGATCGAAAAATAACACGTTGCCTTCAGTTTATATTTACTGATTCTTGGTTTTAAATAGACTACTTATATATAGTTAGTCACTAGTCAGTGACCAAGCTATTTATCAAAAAAATTACATTTAAACTGAAGCATAAAGTATTGTTATTTGTCGCCAAAAAATAAGATAAATAATTCCTATCAATATCTCATGGGTCGGCAGATGCTTCTTCTGAAAGACCCAGGGTATTAAAATTTTAGGTAGATAAGAAGAAAAATTATATTTATTAATAACTATAGACTTTATGGAATTATTTTAATGCGAAACATCTCCAATAACATCATAATGTGCTAAAAGTCCTAAAATGAAAGCTGTGCGTCAGACTATCCAGAAAGTAATTCGAAACAATTAAACTTTTGGTATAAAGGCGAACTAGCCTAAAGCCATCAGTTGAACTCTTCGCTTGCGTTGAGTATTGGTTAATTGCCCAGAATTAACAGAAATTATGTTGAAAATTCGCCACAGATTTTCTACATTACAAAGGGGGAAAGATATAAAGACCTGATAATATTTGTAACAGTATAATTTTATAAATTAACCTCGTTTCTCTACGTTTGCCCTTTTAATTAGGGGAAACCGGGTATAATTGTCACACTTTTCTTCTTTGGCATTATTATAATATGGTATCATATTAGTAAAACATCTTAAAATTATACGTATGTTTTAGAGCATAGAACTTACCATTACCATTGCCATTACCATTACTACATAAAACATTTAAAAATATCATGATTTATCTTATCTACTATCTACTTAATATATTTTTACTTCTTTGTGTGTATGCATCTTCCTTCTATTAGCTTATTTTGTAAAAATAAAAGTAGACAAGTACTTACTTATTTGCTTGTCCGCTCTTTACCTCTGATTTGAAAAACTGTCCGTCTGCAATATTAATATTTACATGTTTCTATGAATTGACTTTGAATAAACCATACTACAAATTTAAAAATAACACATTGTTCCAAACTACCTTTTTGCACATTCATAACGTTAGGGAATTTCTATCGATTTCCTTTGATCGTTTTGTAATTACACAAGTCCAAGTTTGGCGGATTGGACACGGTAAAAGCCCAATCCTAAGACTGAGCACAAATAAACATATTATACAGGGTGATCCAAGATGGGTGGCGAGCGGCCGTATCTCCTGAACCATACATGCTACAACTTTGGGGTAAAAAATTTATTAAGAAATATGACCAAGAAAATTAGCTGGAAAATATTTTTAAGTTCGTAATTTTACCGCTAGGGGGCGTAATCGCTATGTTACGATACAAAACCCTTACTTTCTGCTAATATCTTCAAAACAATGTAGGTCAAAAATTAACTTTTTATAATTTCCGTAATATCCTCTATAAAATTTGTAATAACAATTTTTTTGTAGTTACTATGGTAACGGAGGGGGGAAGGGTAACAACTAAAAATACTAAAAGGGCCGTAACTTCGGTTTGAATTACCCAAATTTAACAAACTATGTTGTTTTAAAGAACTTTTCATCCTGATTAAACGTTATTATTAATAATTTGAAAATTAGTTCGTGCGTATGATAAAAGAGGGCGTTTTTTTTTTTAAATATTTCTTCTTTCGATTTCTTGAAAAATTTAAATGCAAAGAGTCATTCATTTTTACTCTATTTTATAGCTCATTTGTTACTAAAAATTGCGGCGAAAACCGGAGGTCGCTATCTTTTGTCTTTTAAAAGTTATCGCAAAAATAGCGGGAAACTGTAATTTCAGTTTGGCTTTGACCAATATTTTGCTATTTTCCTATATTATTATGAAAACGTTGAAATCCTAGAAAAAAAAAGCCCTTTTGGCCTAATTACTCATATTAGTAATTCATATTAAGTTATGTTTTTAATTAAATTTTTTTGTTTTTATTTTAGTTATTTATCTAAAAAATACAATTATAATCCAAGTGTTCCATTTATTGCCATGGCGGCCATGGACAATTGCGAAATAAAACAAAAGAATAACCTTGTTATACAGTGCTAAATTATATCTGACAGTCTCTGTTACTGTCGTGACAATTAAGTATATTTTTATGAGACAAATGATATTTTTTAAAGAAAAATGCCTTTTACAAATGAAGAAGCCTACGATATGTTAGCGACTTATTTTCAAATGTTTGAAAACCCAGTTTTGGCTTCGAGGGAATACGTTATCCTCATAGAGTTCACCATTCTAGAATAGTTTTTCAGCGTTCAGAAAATTCTCTCTTTAAGAAAACATCGCCCTGCAAGATCGAAGGATATACGTATTGGCATATATTCACGCAGAACCCCATATTAGTATTAGAGAAATTGTCAGGGATTTAGGAGTTTCTTACGGTACAGTTCAAAGCATCTTTGTCGACAAAAAATTTCATCCGTACCATATAGTACTACATCAAGCCCTAAGTGTTGCCGATTTTGACAATAAATTGAACCATTGCTATTGGCTAAAAAATATGATTAGAGATAATCCCTATCTCAAGTATTATGGACATTACTAATACTGGAAAAGTAAACCTGCACAATATGCACTATTCGCGTTGGATGCGTGAAGTTGATAATCAACATCGATGGTCAGTTAATGTTTGGTGTGGGGTTATGAACGGAATGATTATCGGTCCGCATCTTTTTGAAGGTATTTTAAGAGGTGAAATGTACCTACATTTTTTACTGTTTGATTTGCCAGGACTACTGGAAAATGTTCCTTTAGATGCAAGACGAAGCAGCTCGATGGGTGCCCCGCTCATTATTCACTTGTGGTACGGAATTTTATTGACGAACATTTTCCAAATAGATGGATTGGCATGGGAAGTGTATTTCCCTGGCCGGCCAGGTCCCCCGACTTGACATGTTTGGATTTTTATTTGTGGGGCAGAGTTAAAGATATTGTTTACAAAGTCCGACCAACCACAAGAGAAGATATGATTGTTCGAATTAGAAATGTTTTAAATAATTTACCTCGGGTTGAAGTACAAGCAGCCGTCATTTCAACAAGAGAACGACTAAATCGTTGCATTGCAAATGATGGAAAACAATTTGAACAGTTAAAATAAATTGTTTTTATTACATAATTTATTTATTTTTTGTTTTATTTGGCAATTATCCATTTTCTAGGATTTCAACGTTTACATATAGGAAAATAGCAAAATATTTGTAAAAGCCAAACTGAAATTACAATTTCCAACTATTTTTGCGATAACTTTTAAAAGACAAAAGATAACGAACTCCGGTTTTCGCCACAATTTTTAGTAACAAATGAGCTATAAAATAGAGTAAAAATGAATGACTGTTTGCATTTAAATTTTTCAAGACATCGAAAGAAGAAATATTTAAAAAAAAAACGCCCTCTTTTATCATCCGCACGAACAAATTTTCAAATTATTAATAATAACGTTTAATCACGACGAAAAGTTCTTTAAAACAAGCCATAGTTTGTTAAATTTGGGTAACGCAAACCGAAGTTACGGCCCTTTTAGTATTTTTAGTTGTTACCCTTCCCCCCTCCGTTACCATAGTAACTACAAAAAAATTGTTATTACAAATTTTATAGAGGATGTTACGGAAATTATAAAAAGTTAATTTTCGACCTACATTGTTTTGAAGATATTAGCAGAAAGTAAGGGTTTTGTATCGTAGCATAGCGATTACGCCCCCTAGCGGTAAAATTACGAACTTAAAAATATTTTCCAGCTAATTTTCTTGGTCATATTTCTTAATAAATTTTTTACCCCAAAGTTGTAGCATGTATGGTTCAGGAGATACGGCCGCTCGCCACCCATCTTGGATCACCCTGTATAATAGCCTAATATATACAGGGTTGGGCAAATGTTCCGAAACGGCTCAATTACAGGAGAACGAAAAGTGATATCAAATCCGGGTTTGTCGATCGATAGGGCTAAATGGAACACCCTTTATATTATTAGTTATTCTATATTCTCAATAAATTTAAAACATTTTTTCTATGATATACCATATGTATAAATTCAATTGTTTCGGAAAAATTGAAAAATAAGTGAAGAAAAGAAACCCAATACATTTAATTTTTAAAAATAAATAACAATTTTACATAAACGATAATTTTAAATAGAAGTTATTTAACTAAATGTTCAAAATGCCGTCTTTCAGCTACCCGACATTGTCCAGCCCTCTCTGAAAACTGGAAAAGCCCATTTTGCTAATGTTGATGAGAAATAGTTTGAACAGCATATAAAATTTTAGTTTCAATATCTCCCAAAGAGATTTCGTGCGATATACGACAGTCTTTAAATAAAACAAACATTGTAATGTTTAAAACAAATAGGTCACGGGTCGAACAACTACAAACAATTATAATCAATGGCAATTCTCTTAACATAAGTGGAAATATTAAGTTTTTTGGGGATTGTTCTAGACGATATATTAATGTGGGAATACAATGTTGAATATATCCGAAAAAAATTAAACACTATATTATGTTATAGCTTCCGTATCGTAGCGAAATATACAGACTTACACACTAAGAAAGTTATACAGTGAGTCCCAGAAGAAATGTCTAAATTCATTTAAAATTCAGCGGTAAGTTTTTTCAAAAAACGCTCGTACCCGTCGATTTTGATTTTTTAATTTTTTTTTTGTGGTAATTTGATGTATACAGGGTAGCTCAAAAATAAGTTACGACCATCAACTTCATTTTTTCAAATGAAAACATATATTTTTTATTTCATTTTTGAATTTTGCATTGAATTCTAAGCATGTTTCATGTATCATGTCCTATACATAAACTCAACAGGTATTGAAAAAATTAGGATTGAACATATCTATCAGTAAGACCTGTTTATTAAAAAAAACAACAACAAAATCAAATTAAATGTTGAAAATATGCGCCATTTACGGCTTGACAATATCCAAGACGATCAATAAACTCTCTTTGCACGTTTCCAACCATTTCCGGAGTTATGACACGCACTTCTCTTCGGATCCTTTCTTTCAACTCCTGCATATTGTTTGGCCTGTTAACAAATACTTTTGATTTGAGGTAACCCCACAAAAAAAAGTCCAGCGGAGTTAGGTCTGGCGACCTAGCAGGCCATTCGATAGGTCCTCTCCTTCCAATCCACCGATTGGGAAAGGTTTCATCCAAAAATGTGCGCACAGTGGCCGCATAGTGCGGAGGAGCACCATCTTGTTGGAATATCAGTTCTTCGTCAGGGGAGTCTGGATCCAACGGATTCGGAAATAAAGCCACTAATGCTGGAATTAATTCTAGTAGGAGAAATTCGAGATATACTTGTCCAGTTAAAGACTGTTCAAAGAAAAATGGACCAATTACTCTTTCGCGTACGATTCCACACCAAACATTTATTTTCTTAGGGTACTGGCTGTGAACCTCTATCATACAATGCGAATTTTCTGTTGCCCAATATCGACAATTTTGTCTGTTCACATTACCATTCAAATAGAAAGTAGCTTCATCCGAAAAAATAATATTTTTTACTAAATTATTATCTAGATTGCACATATTTTGCATGCGTCTGCAAAACTCACTTCGCCTGTCGAAATCATCTTCAAATAACTCATGCACTGGAATAACTTTGTATGGGTGATATTTGTGCTTTTGAACTACTCGGTGAACAACAGATTTCGGCATGTATAAATCGGCCCCAATGTGCGACAGGGGAGTACATGGATTTTCTTCCAAGGAAAGCAAAAGTCAAGTTGTTCATTTTCATCTCGAGTAGGACGACCAGATTTAGGCAAATCTCTAACATGACCGAATTCTCTAAACTTAGCCTCTATTCTACTCACCATCTTTTGACATATGGGAGGACGATCAGGATGGATTTCATTAAATAATTGGGCTGTTTCTATTTGAGTACGTGTTTTATCACCAAACCCAACCATGCATAGAATTTCAATTTTTTCCCGTTCCGTTAACTTCACCATTATTGTGAAAACCGCAACTTTGAAACTACGCTTGACAATAATTATACTTATTTGAAATAAAATTGTCATACAGTTTCTATGGAAATAAACGGTGACAGTGAGACAGTACACTCTTACTTATTATGGAGCCCAAAATGCCATATTGCCAGAAGATTTAATAGATCGTTGGATTCCCTAAATAATATGTTCAATCCTAACTTTTTCAATAACTGTTGAGTTTATGTATAGGACATGGTACATGAAACATGCTTAGAATTCAATGCAAAATTCAAAAATGAAATAAAAAATATATGTTTTCATTTGAAAAAATGAAGTTGATGGTCGTAACTTATTTTTGAGCTACCCTGTATACATGAAATTACCACAAAAAAAAATATTAAAAAATCAAAACCGACGGGTACGAGCGTTTTTTGAAATAACTTACGGCTTAATTTTAAATGAATTTAGACATTTCTTCTGGGACTCACTGTATATCACTCAAATCTTGAAATACATATCAGATATTGTATAGTTCTATATGCAGGTTGTAAGGATATAGTGAAGTTGTTTGTATGACAAAAAAGGGCATTAAGAATACTGTTGGGATTAAATTCTCGGGAATCATATAGAGGCAAATTTAGGGAAAATAAACTGTTAACAATTAACTGCTATTTTTATTCAAGAATGTATATTGTTTTTTCTCAAAAAAAAAGAGTTAATTAGGGATAGTGCTCCACGTAATATGAATTTATCTAGGCATTTAAATTATAACTATCCAAAACATAGACTAACCGTAACTGAAAAAGGGGCTTATTATAACTGTATAAAGTTTTTAAATTATCTACCAGCGCAAATAAAAATGGATGACAATATTAAGTGTATAAAGAAACATTTGTTTAATATGTTAGTAGATATAGAACCATACAATATAACCGAATATTTGGAAGGTGTTAAAAGTTTTTAGATTTGTAACCTATATGATTTTGATTAATTTATCTATTTTTATATTGACGTTATTTCGTTTTATGTTGTTAACATACTTTTGAAATAAAGATTGTTTATTATTATTATTATTATTAAATGACCATAAAGGTAAAAATCTGAAGGTGTTAGATCTGGAGATCTAGGAATCCATCAATCTATCAATGCCCCCTCGCCTTACTATCCACCTTCCAGGAAACGTTTCATGAAAATAATTTCGGATATGTATTAAAAAATTCGGTGACGCTCCATCTTGCTGAAACCAAATGTCAGACCGTAATATTTTATCATGGTATAAAATAATTGAATTTGGTATAATTCTCTTTCGAGGTCAATGTCACTAAGAATTAGCCGTCCTGAAGGACGACATTTTGAACATTTAGTTAAATAATTTTTATTTTAAATATGTGTTGATGTAAAAATTGGTACTTATTTTTTAAAATAAAATGTATTGGTTTTCTTCATTTAGTTAGTCAATATTTCCGAACATGTGTTTTACTCCTAGGTTTGTGTCAACTATTGGTTGTGGCTATTCATTATATTATATATTAAAAATGTTAAAATGTTAAAATAAAATGTTAAATATTAAATGTTAAAATTAAAACTGCGATAAAAATTTCACAGTTTACTGAGAAACTTTGTTGACATTAATACTTTTGGTATTTTGGTATGTTATAGAAAAAATGTTTTAAATATATTGATAATTTAGAATATACCTACAGGGTGTTCCATTTGAAAAGATAAATCTAACGTCACTCCTTGAAAGTTGATGACGTTCCTGACATATGCAATACACTTAAATAGTGAAATTCTTATCGATGATCGAACAACCGGATTTGATATCACTTCTCGTACTCCTATAATTAAGCCGTTCCGGTACATTTACCCAACCCTGTATATTCATAATTTTTAAGTATGGTAACATTATTGCCTGTCAGTTTTGTTATTTTTATATTCACGAGTTTAAAAATGGAATGGAAGAAAATTTCTTGTGGGTTTTACATCCACAACCTAAGGCTATTGTCTTAAATCTACTAAATTACTTTGAAAATTTAAAAAACATGTTGTTTGTTCACCAACAAATAAACAGAAAACAATTTGTATTATTTAGGTAAACTCTTCCTTTCTATATTAGTTCATACGATATATGATGTTTGGATGAACCTAGACTGTAACCAATAACGCGGTGAATAATTTCTTTGAAGCCTCGAACACAAAGACAGACTGTCGTTGTTAAACTTTTATGACCCGGTTCCCCGATACGGGATCTTAAATGTTGTTCTATGTCTTTTCAGGTACTGTAACCAGAAGATGTCAATGAAAAGTTTTAACTTAAATTAATTTTCGGCAGATAAACGTCCCCCTTGTTGTCATTTCATTTAAATAAACGCATATTTTAGTTAATTACTGTTACTCTAAAACAAGTCCTCCACTTTATCAGTAATTTTATGGGGTTTTAACTATCGACTAATAACAATAATGGTATTGAACTATTTATCGAAATGACTCTTGTTTTTAACTTCTTTATACGTATCTTACCTAACTTATATACGTAGTAACTATTTTAACCGCCTTGATTTGTGTTATTGTTATATTATCGCCACTTTTTGTAATAATCGTAGCTGCTAATCGCATTGAACAATTTCTGATCATTCATTAATAGATTGTCTTTAATATATAATTACATTGCTTACCATGGGCATCATAAATTACTTCTTTAACATTATTATACATTGTTTTCCAATCTGTTGCAGTGTTCCCAAGATATTAATTATTTTCTTATTTTTTTCTTGCTTTCGTACGGTCCCTTGATTTATTGATTCTAATTTCATAATTGCATGTAGATTATAGGAGTACTATCTATTAGGTTTTACGAAATTTTTTTAAACAGGGTGTTTTAATTTTACCCTCAGAATTCCAAGGTTTGGATTAAGTATACTTAATATTTTCAAATGGAACAGCCTATATTTTATAAATCTCTACTGTCCCCTTATAATGCTAAAATATTTTTATTATATGCGGCGTTGCGAAATCGTAATGATTATCTCGAAAGTTTCGTTATTTATTTTTATTTGTTATTTTTATTGTAGGTTAAATGGTCGAAATTATTATATACTCTGTATTTTTTGCTATATAACTTCTACGGTTTATAACAGAATATCTAATTTTATAGCGATCCAATAATGCTCATCAGTAATTAAATTTCGGTGATTTCCGTGTGTTAAAAATTATTTCAAATCTTGACGTCTAAGTTAGCCATTACGGAAATTAACAATTGACAATTGCCATTTACTTAATTTTTAAAATTTTGTTGTTAAACTATTTTGTCTGTAATTACACTTAAATAAAATGAATTATGTAGAGGCATTTCAATGCATAACACCTTAGACTCAATCTAATGTAAGAGACAATTTCCAACCTAATACAAACTTGCATTAATCAAAATGGACGACAATTTGTACAACTTATTTAAATAAGTGAATTATTTTTGTATATTATTAATTAATTATTATGACTGGAATGCCGTATAGGTAAATATGATACAGAAATAAATTAAGATTTATTTTATTTTATTAATTTTTGACTTATTGTATTTGGTTTAAGGCTATGGATGTTATAACGCAATACTATATAGGATCATCAATTCAGACCATCTACACTTAAAATAAAAATAATGAAAAAAAAATAAATATAGACAATTTTGAGAAAACCATTACGATTTGGCAACGCTGCAGATAATAATAAAAATATTTAGTTTCAGCTCTTGATAAAATTTACAGGATGTTGAAAATATCGAGTAAATTTAATCCAAATTCTCCGAAACTTGGAAGTAACATTAAAGCACCCTGTAAAAAAATCTTGTAAAATTGTATAACTAATACTCATATAACCCAGATTTTAATGTCTGTAAAATTTCTGATGAAATAAAAATCAATAAAGAAGAATACAGAAGCAATAAAAATAGAAAAATAATTAATATCTTGGCAACACTGCAACAGATTAGAAAAATGGGACTACATAAACAATAAGGAGGGGCACTAAATCCGAGTAAAAAATATAGGTCATGCCATTTAAAAAAATTACCTTTTAATGATCATGCTTTTATGAAACATACTATATCAGCTCATTTTTTCTCAATAATATATGTGGTAATAAAATAATTTCCCAATGACCGATTCAGTATTCAAATGTATTACTTTCTTACAAAAAGGTCACATATGAACAACAATATAAAAATATACAGGGTTGCCCAGAAGTCCGGAATAAAATTAATATAGCCTTAACCTGTAACTTTTGGGAAAAACGCTGGACACGTCAATTTAGTTTAATATATGCTCACATTTTGACGTTATTAAATTCCAAATATTCATATTGAAAACTTCCAAAATTAATGATAGTTTCCGACGATCAGTTTAATAATGGCACTATTACTAACTTTAGTATTATTGACAAACAAAGTTGTTCATCCAAATCTCAAATTAATAAATTAGTCATAGATAAAGTAGAGTATACTACTCGCAATAATGATATCTATTCTTCCCTAAGGCTGATACTTCCTCGCCGCTAACACGGCTCGGTTCCTAAATATTTCTTGGGGATACTAGCTATCATCATTATTATCGTGGTATAAACTACTGTTATCAAATAGTATATTAAGACCAATTTCTGCTTATAGATAAAATAAATAATCAAAAACCATATTATTGTTATAAATAATGGAGTCGTCTATGACGGCGAAGCTTAAAGGCCAATTTATAAACTTGACGGTGACGATTGACGGTGCAGTTTGGCGGTGCGGTTTGACGGTGCCGTAAAAAGCTGGATTTACAAACTTGACGGTGGCGACGATAACATAACCTGTTTTTCTAGGATTTTTCTATATTTTTATGTGATTATGTTAATTTTGGTGTTTATGTGATCTGAATGATACTATCAACACTTATCAACAGTACACTTTAAAATGGTTAATAAGATGGTATAAAATAATATTTACTAAATATCATGTGACAGGCAAACACGATTTTGATTGGCTATGGAAACTACAAACGTTGCTACGACCGTCCACCGTCAAAAGATAAAATTGGTTTATGTCGGCCGTCAAACGGCACCGTCATCGTCAAATATAACTGGTCTTATGTATTTCAATATGTTTAAGCAAATATTTCCAGTCCAGTGTATAGAAAGCACTTCTATTTACTGGCTTTAGTACTGAGGTTTAGTAACTTGAATAAGTTACTGGCTTCGTGTAACCCCGCCTTTACTATGGTTTTTCGATAAACGACATGTCAGTGGTTGTTTTATTCACAAAACGCTAAAAAATCACTTTATCGCTAGTGATTAAATTATAATGTTATTATAGTTATGGCGGTATCTACAATATAATTTTGTATAAGTAGGCGTTGAAGAAATAATTTTTAAAAGCAGAAAATAATAAAACAATCAAAAACTAGTTGACGAACTAAAAAAAGATTATGTTTCCAATATCACAAAAATAGTAAGTATTAAACTTTAATCTCCATTGAAGTATCCTGTTTATTTATACGTACTAATACTAATAGTAGTGAATTACTATGGAAACGGTATAAATTATTAGAGGAGGTATGCATAAAAATCGATATTACAATGAGTGAGTAAAAAAGGAAGGTTATTTATTTGAGAAAACGCCAAATCTGCCAGTGTTGTATATTTTCTTCTGGCATTCTCGAGCTTTTGTAGCAATATGAGGTGAGAATATATAGTTTGTTTATGGTTTACGAGTATAATTATATAGTATTAATGTTGGTTCTGTATTAAACTCGAATTTGAAGAATATATAAATATGTTGCCTTCATTGTTTGTTCTGTAACAAAATTAATAGTTTTAATGCGAAAATTATGTTACAGTGTAACTTGACCCCCAATGGTGTGAATTTTTTAAAATTTTTATTTCTTATGTCATATTCTTAAGTTATAAATGACCTTAATCGGTATAATTACTATTTTTCCTATTATATTTTTTTCTGGCATTTTTTATAAAAAAACATTGTCGTAAATTAGAGATATGACGATATCGATAATTTTTTAAAAATGGCAGCCCTAGATTTTTATTGACTATTTTAAAAATGTGTATATTAAGTTTACAAAACAATTAAATTTCAAATTTTTATTCCTTGTCATTTATAAGATATAAAAAAATTTAGTTCAAAAATAAAAAGACAATAGACATGACTATAGGTTAATTTGTCCTGACGTAATTTGAGACGTTTAAAAATAGCTTTACTAGCAATTAAGATATTTCCAAATAGTGAATGGACAAACAACATTTTGATCATGTGATGAAAAAATATTAAAGATTTGTTTATTATTTTATTTTGACACGTAATAAAAGTTTGAAATTTGTTAGTTTTATATAACATATGCACATTAAAAATAGTCACTAAAAACTATAAATATCACTTAAAATATTTTTAAGACACTAAATCAATATTTAAAAAATAGCACAACTTAAATGTTAATACACGTCTCTGCGTGTAATTATTATTCCAAAAAAAATAACTGTACTGGATTTACTAAATGTACAGTGGTATTCATTGAAAATGGTGACACTAAATTTGTTATAATGTAAATCGGTCTTCATTGATTTTGACTTCTTCAAAAGTTTATGGTTGATAACGCTGTCACTGTCAAAAAATTCGCAAAATGCCTCGCCATTTAAGAGAAGTTCAAATAGTAGTCAGAATTGAAGATGGGTGGTCAATACGTGCACTAGCAAATTTATACAGAAAAGTTAAGAACATAATTTTAACAGTTAAATATCAACAGAAAAGAAAGGTATTTGAAAAGAAGAACTGGTACTGGTCAGGCCCGCATTTCCGACCCAAAAGAATCGGAGCTAAAAGACTGGGTAGCTGCGTAAAAAAATAATACTCACAGATGAACGTAGACAGTCTAAGATAGTTTTCACCTTAAATTATATATTCCGCGACTGTCAGTTGTAGAATGTGGTAGTGCTTACTGACGAAAAGGTTTCTCAATCTAAATATAGGTAATAAATTCGGGTTCCAATACGTTATTGGTTATGTTCTGTTGAGTAAAAAATATGTGTTATTAAAGAAATTATTTTATACATTTATCATGTTTAATTAGATTATTTTATTTTGGTTAGCTACGCCAATGCTTATTGGTCATAACCTTAAAAACCATAAATCAATTAGAAAAACCTGATTTTCGCAAATAGGGCAAAACTTCAGACTTGTCCCCATTTTCTATGAATTCAACTGTACTTCAAGTTACAAAGTCTCACTATATCTGTACCTACAAAATTTGACTAACTAAACTTAACTAAACGTTTTAAATAAAAGTATACCTTATATCTTGAAAGTCATTATTTAAGACGTACAAGCAAGTAGAATAGTTATAATTTTTACTATTCAGAATAACAAATAAAACAACGACGACATGTGCTTTATTAGATCCGCCAGTGAGACCAGCCGGCCGTGCAACATGGGAAAATCACATGGAGCAGACAATATAATTCTTTATCTATAAAATTATTGTGCTCTTCTGACAAAGCAATACATAATTATGAGATAAGTACACGATATATCAACAGTCACGGTATCTTTATTTTATTTTTTGGCGTTGGTATGTTTTATTTTTAATGGTTATAAAGAAATTGAAAACTTTGATACCTAGAACGAAGGAACGAACAGGACAAAATCAGCCTTCAATTGTAATTATCTAATCAGTTTTTTTGCAAATTTACATTACAGTAATCAAGCTTATTTTTCTACCCTAAAAAAATAATAATATTTTTTATGGTATAAGATAACAAAATAACTGTTTTCCCCATACAAATTTGATTTAACCAAATAATATAGAAAGACGCCTTGTGGTTCATATTTTATTTACAAATTAAGATATAGGTAATCTTGTCGTGAGTGGGAAAGAATGGTACAGTAGTCGAAAAAAAATTTTGGAAATCTCAGTTGGCAAAGTATAAAAAAATTTTAATGGCCGATTTGAATGTTACCTTAAGCTAAACCTTAAAAAAATATGTTTAAAATTAATTTGGGGGTTAATTTACGCGTTTATCGATTTGATTTGGAACTAGTTTACCAGCAAAACAAAAACTGTATTTGCGTCTGAGTAAGAAGCTGAGTGGAAACAAGCATGGAATAGGATGGATCAGACGTTGTTGTTTAATTTGTAATACTTTTATTTTATTTGTTTATTCATTTTTTATAGTAAACAATTAAAGAATTTTAATAAATAAATTTCTCTGGGTACTTAATGGACTTTACTACCTATAACCGCTTGTAGTTAAATGTTCCTCGTTACTCTTTACGATTATCAGAGGCTACTCAAATTATAAATAATCATGTATTTCAGATTATATTTTCTGCAGATTATTTTATTTACTATTTATATATTTTAGCACCTGTATCTTAAGTTGTGCATTAAATCGATCAATATGTTGCATATCTCGTAAATTCTAATTGGATCAATACAGATTAATACATATTTATGTTCCTTCTGGTAATGATGTGGACTGGAAATTATATATACAGGGATAAACAATTTAGGTAAATAATTATGAAACTGATATAAGTTTTGATTATTTGGAAAAATCATTTACCCATTATATTGAAAAAAATTGTACTGTAGGTATAAATACACGGAAAAATGTAGTTTGGATAAGAATTTATTTTATAGATGAGAGTGTACAGACGTAAATAAGAGTAACATCCTAATATTTTGAATTTTTTTAAGTAAATCGAAGGAGATTTTTTCTTATAGATGAGCAAGTTTTCAGGCCTACAAAGTTTATTTAGCTCATACTATTATTGACTAAAACTTTATACTTTTTGTTACAGGTATGGAATTTCTTCATACCACATGAATTTTTGAAGATGCTATAACAAATCAGGCAAAAATTGTAAGGTATAAATTTAACATATTGGTGGAAGACTATTTATTTTGTATCAAATAAATTTAAAAATTACAAAATCAATGATTTTGTCATAAGAAAGAATGGATTGCATGTTTTATAAATAAAAATTTCACACTTTGAAATAAATAATTCAGCAAATAAAAAGAGCTAAAGAAATTCATAGTCTGCTCCACTAGTTTAATAAATATTGTTTAAATTAATCCATACATGTGGCGCCTGGGTAAGAGTTTCTAAAGTAGGGTAGGTCAAACTTGACGTTTAAAAGTATATTCTTCTAATTTTTTTCATTGAACTTTAACTTTTGTGAGTATATCATGTTTATTTTTAATACTTTTCGACATATTTTAATTTTTCTCTATTTTTCATTATCTATTTGTTACTATATGTTATAGTTGACTTGAAAAAACAAAAGTAAAGGTACTGTCAACACTTTGACATACGAAATAGAAAAGTATCTTATTTAATGTAAGAGGTGTTTCAACAAGACGGACAATTCTTAAAAGAACATTATCCACTAACATTGAACGGCCGCGGTGGTTTCATTCAGTGACCCCCCTCGATCTCGTGATCTAACCCCACTAGATTTTTTCTTTTTGTGGTTATATTGAAGATCATATTTTCGTAGATCCCCCACAACCAAGCAAAAATGCAATTTATTGAAAAAGAAAAACGCATAACGGAAACACAATGAAAAGCACGATATAAAAACAAAACAAATGTGTTATTAGTCTTCTATTAAATTGGGTCTTCAAAATCAATCAATCAATATCTCCATTGAAGCCCTCAGTATCTTCCTGTAGGGTTTCATCGCCCATAAGGTTAGTATAAAAATGTTGATCCGCAGCGGGAATCAGGTCCATGTAAGATTTTATATCGTTCAGTTTAGGTGTTGGTATTGCTTTACTTTGAGGCACTCTTCTAAGCTATTATAAAATACTACGCCTAATGTTGGTATCCATCCCTTTCCATCTAAAACGTCTTTTTTTCTATTTGTAATTTTTTTAATACTCGAAAATAAACAAAATTGACTAAATACTTAAATCAACAACATTTAAAAACACATTTAGCAAAAAGGATCAAAATTACATTTTAGCGAAAAAGATCCAAATTACTTTATTTTATAAAATTAGTCTTAACGACGAGGCATTATCGCTTGGGTTTGCCACATTGTTTAATAAAGTAATATTTAACAAATTAACTTTATTGTTAACATCTTGACAGGTCTAAAATTTAAAAAATAGGTTAATCTTGCATAACCCGCACTACCTGGTACTTTATTGCAAAACTTGAATACAGGTTTCTCTAATTTTCAATTAGGTCATATTCCTCATAAATGGCGTCCATAGATATTTTAAGACGGATCTTAATTGTAAATAGATAAAACACCTTTTTGTGATTCTAAAGAACGAGCTAACTCATTTTAGCAATAATTGTTAGTTGGTTCCTTATTGGAACATTTATTACCAAATAATTAAAAAAGAGAAAAATAATGATTGTAAATATTTCTTGCCACAAGTTGGTTGTTATTTGTCATTTATTTCTATTTCCATTTTATTATATCACAATTTCAAAAATACACCTCTTCTGATTTTGTCCTGGGGAATAGAGCTTTCCTTATTTTATTCATGACAACTATGACGATTGATTAAAATATGTCGAAAAGTATTAAAAATATTCATATGATATACTAAGCAAAAGTTAAAGAGAATTACATATTCTATCAGATGAAAATAAAATATACAGGGTGTGCCAATTAAGAAAAACCGAGATTTTTTGTTTCAAGTTACTGAAATTCGAAAATTTATTTTAATTACCCTGTATAAACAAAGGTAAATTTATTTGCCTTAGCACCATGTAATCTCCATACCAAATATGAATCTCTAATTTGCAAAGGTAGTGTAGGTATTCACAAATAAATCCAACGCTTAAAACTGGCATTTTTCTGAAAAATTTAAACTATTGGGAAAACTATGAGATTAAGATATATGATATTATATAGAAAAAATATTCAGAATTTTATGCACAATCCAAACATTGATTTAAAAAAAGCCTAAGCCTGTATACTGCAATATAATTTTAGAATATGCATCTTTATAATCTCTACAATTTTTACATTTCGAATTTTTATCTTTTTTTTTTTTTATGATCAAACACAAGCACTATAGGAAATATCCTTTAGGGCACTCCGGGAGTGGTGCGTGTGCGCAAAAAGCGATTCACGTTGGTTTTGAATCGTTGGAGGTTATATTCGTTGGGAAAAACGACCTCGGGAAGATCGTTCCACAAGGATGAAGTCCTCCAGATGAAAGAGTTCTTAAATAATGAAGTTCGAAGAGTACTAAGCTTAACCACATATGGATGGGCGGCAGTGGTTCGTCGTGTATTTCTGATATTCGCCGCTCTGGGCAAGGTCAGCCGAGCACTTTCTATGAAAATATCTGTAAAAGAGAGTCAAATCACCAACTTGCCTTCGATGTTCTAGGCTGTCGAGGTTCTTCGTCAGCTCGTGGTCTCCAGTCAGACGAACGGCCCTCCTTTCGATGGAATCCAGTAGCCGAAGAGTATGTTTGGGTGCAGAGTTCCAGACATGAGAGCAGTACTCTAGTGATGGTCGAATCTGGGCTTTGTATAGTGTCAAAAGTTGTTGAGGTGTGTACAACTTTCTGGCTCGGAAGAGTACACCAGGCTTCTGAGAGGCTATCTTGGCGATTGCCACAACGTGGTTATGCCAAGACATATTTCCTCCCAGATTGACGCCCAGCAAACTAATAGATGAGGCCAGTGGGATTGCGTGTCCGTCCATGACTATATTCGGTTCTGTAATGTTAACCTTTTTAGAGAAAACTGCTGCCTGGGTTTTTTTAGCGTTAAATTCGACTTGGTTACTGTCACCCTAAGCCAAAATTTCTTCCAGGTCTTTGTTGAGGCGTGATACTTCATGCTGTCTGCGAAGATGTGCGTCGGCAGCCGATGTTTGTGCATTCAAAGAGAAAGATGATAAAAGTGTGCTATCATCAGCAAAACTAACTATCGGGTTTTTCGTTTTCACTAGAAGGTCGTTAATGTAGAGTAAGAAGAGATTGGGAGATAATATGGACCCTTGAGGAACACCGGCATTAATGGTGAAGGTGTCTGAGAGAAATCCGTCAATCGCCACTTGCAGAGAGCGGTCCTTAAGAAAGCTAGACAACCATGCACAGAATCGACTGGGCATACCATAGGATCGCAGTTTACTTAGAAGCCCCTCATGCCAAACACGATCAAAAGCTTTAGAAATATCCAGTGCAACAGCCCGAGACTCCCCATGATGTTCGATTGCGTTGTTCCAAATATGGGTGACATAGGCTAGAAGATCTCCAGTTGATCTGGACTTCCGAAAACCATATTGATGATCGCTGATAATGTTGAAGCCTTCCAGGTACTTTAGAAGATGTTGGTTATGTTGGTTAATAGCTTTCTCCATTACTTTTGATATAACTGAAAGCAATGGGACTGGTCGATAGTTGTTAGGCAGGGTTCTCTTACCTTTCTTTGGAATAGGCTGGACTCGCGCCGTCTTCCAGCAAGATGGAATACAAAATTGGTGTTCTAATTCTTAACGTAATGGCGAAAATGAACTTTACCCTATCATTGACTCACCCTGTACTTACTGCATAGGACTGAATGTCTATTCATTCTTTCTTTTTAAGTTCAAAGAATTTAGAAAACACCTTTGCAATTTTTATGCGACATCCAACAGAGATATAAGAGTAACAACTAAAATCATTGGAGATACGTTTAATTTTAGTTTTGTTGGAAGTAGACCATCTCTCAGTGTAGTAAAATTATGACATTTCGAAGTAAATTTATGCAGCAGGAAAAGAAAAAAGTAAACTTATTAATTATTAATACATTAGGAAAAAAAATTAAATAAAGAAAAAAGTAGAACTAGGAACTGTTAGTCGCTTTTAAATTTCGATTTAAATTTTGGGAAAATTTTTAAAATAATTTTTGGTTATATAAAAACGAAGAGAAGCCCACATGTCGTAATTTCGATGCGCCTGTTGTTCACATATGGGCTTTTCTTGGTTTTCATTTGTTAAAAATTATTTTTTAAATTTTCCCAAAATTTAAAAGGGACTAACAGTTCCTAGTTCTCCTTTTTTTCCTTTATTTAATTTGTTTTTCCTAATGTGTTAATTAACATTTTTAATTCATTAACTTAATAATTTTTTTCTTTTTCTGTTGTAAAAGATTACTTCGCAATATCATAAGTTTTATTCTCATATATGTTTTTACTAAAGATCGAGGAATGTGGCTTCGCCACATGTATGGATTAATTTAAACAATATTTATTAAACTAGTGGAGCAGACTATGAATTTCTTTAGCTCTTTTTATTTGCTGAATTATTTATTTCACACTTGTGAACATTCCTCGATCTTTAGTAAAAACATATATGAGAATAAAACTTATGATATTGCGAAGTAATCTTATACAACAGAAAAAGAAAAAAATTATTAAGTTAATGAATTAAAAATGTTAATTAACACATTAGGAAAAACAAATTAAATAAAGGAAAAAAAGGAGAACTAGGAACTGTTAGTCCCTTTTAAATTTTAGGAAAATTTAAAAAATAATTTTTAACAAATGAAAACCAAGAAAAGCCCATATGTGAACAACAGGCGCATCGAAATTACGACATGTGGGCTTCTCTTCGTTTTTATATAACCAAAAATTATTTTAAAAATTTTCCCAAAATTTAAATCGAAATTTAAAAGCGACTAACAGTTCCTAGTTCTACTTTTTTCTTTATTTAATTTTTTTTCCTAATGTATTAATAATTAATAAGTTTACTTTTTTCTTTTCCTGCTGCATAAATTTACTTCGAAATGTCATAATTTTACTACACTGAGAGATGGTCTACTTCCAACAAAACTAAAATTAAACGTATCTCCAATGATTTTAGTTGTTACTCTTATATCTCTGTTGGATGTCGCATAAAAATTGCAAAGGTGTTTTCTAAATTCTTTGAACTTAAAAAGAAAGAATGAATAGACATTCAGTCCTATGCAGTAAGTACAGGGTGAGTCAATGATAGGGTAAAGTTCATTTTCGCCATTACGTTAAGAATTAGAACACCAATTTTGTATTCCATCTTGCTGGAAGACGGCGCGAGTCCAGCCTATTCCAAAGAAAGGTAAGAGAACCCTGCCTAACAACTATCGACCAGTCCCATTGCTTTCAGTTATATCAAAAGTAATGGAGAAAGCTATTAACCAACATAACCAACATCTTCTAAAGTACCTGGAAGGCTTCAACATTATCAGCGATCATCAATATGGTTTTCGGAAGTCCAGATCAACTGGAGATCTTCTAGCCTATGTCACCCATATTTGGAACAACGCAATCGAACATCATGGGGAGTCTCGGGCTGTTGCACTGGATATTTCTAAAGCTTTTGATCGTGTTTGGCATGAGGGGCTTCTAAGTAAACTGCGATCCTATGGTATGCCCAGTCGATTCTGTGCATGGTTGTCTAGCTTTCTTAAGGACCGCTCTCTGCAAGTGGCGATTGACGGATTTCTCTCAGACACCTTCACCATTAATGCCGGTGTTCCTCAAGGGTCCATATTATCTCCCAATCTCTTCTTACTCTACATTAACGACCTTCTAGTGAAAACGAAAAACCCGATAGTTAGTTTTGCTGATGATAGCACACTTTTATCATCTTTCTCTTTGAATGCACAAACATCGGCTGCCGACGCACATCTTCGCAGACAGCATGAAGTATCACGCCTCAACAAAGACCTGGAAGAAATTTTGGCTTAGGGTGACAGTAACCAAGTCGAATTTAACGCTAAAAAAACCCAGGCAGCAGTTTTCTCTAAAAAGGTTAACATTACAGAACCGAATATAGTCATGGACGGACACGCAATCCCACTGGCCTCATCTATTAGTTTGCTGGGCGTCAATCTGGGAGGAAATATGTCTTGGCATAACCACGTTGTGGCAATCGCCAAGATAGCCTCTCAGAAGCCTGGTGTACTCTTCCGAGCCAGAAAGTTGTACACACCTCAACAACTTTTGACACTATACAAAGCCCAGATTCGACCATCACTAGAGTACTGCTCTCATGTCTGGAACTCTGCACCCAAACATACTCTTCGGCTACTGGATTCCATCGAAAGGAGGGCCGTTCGTCTGACTGGAGACCACGAGCTGACGAAGAACCTCGACAGCCTAGAACATCGAAGGCAAGTTGGTGATTTGACTCTCTTTTACAGATATTTTCATAGAAAGTGCTCGGCTGACCTTGCCCAGAGCGGCGAATATCAGAAATACACGACGAACCACTGCCGCCCATCCATATGTGGTTAAGCTTAGTACTCTTCGAACTTCATTATTTAAGAACTCTTTCATCTGGAGGACTTCATCCTTGTGGAACGATCTTCCCGAGGTCGTTTTTCCCAACGAATATAACCTCCAACGATTCAAAACCAACGTGAATCGCTTTTTGCGCACACGCACCACTCCCGGAGTGCCCTAAAGGATATTTCCTATAGTGCTTGTGTTTGATCATAAAAAAAAAAAAAGATAAAAATTCGAAATGTAAAAATTGTAGAGATTATAAAGATGCATATTCTAAAATTATATTGCAGTATACAGGCTTAGGCTTTTTTTAAATCAATGTTTGGATTGTGCATAAAATTCTGAATATTTTTTCTATATAATATCATATATCTTAATCTCATAGTTTTCCCAATAGTTTAAATTTTTCAGAAAAATGCCAGTTTTAAGCGTTGGATTTATTTGTGAATACCTACACTACCTTTGCAAATTAGAGATTCATATTTGGTATGGAGATTACATGGTGCTAAGGCAAATAAATTTACCTTTGTTTATACAGGGTAATTAAAATAAATTTTCGAATTTCAGTAACTTGAAACAAAAAATCTCGGTTTTTCTTAATTGGCACACCCTGTATATTTTATTTTCATCTGATAGAATATGTAATTCTCTTTAACTTTTGCTTAGTATATCATATGAATATTTTTAATACTTTTCGACATATTTTAATCAATCGTCATAGTTGTCATGAATAAAATAAGGAAAGCTCTATTCCCCAGGACAAAATCAGAAGAGGTGTATTTTTGAAATTGTGATATAATAAAATGGAAATAGAAATAAATGACAAATAACAACCAACTTGTGGCAAGAAATATTTACAATCATTATTTTTCTCTTTTTTAATTATTTGGTAATAAATGTTCCAATAAGGAACCAACTAACAATTATTGCTAAAATGAGTTAGCTCGTTCTTTAGAATCACAAAAAGGTGTTTTATCTATTTACAATTAAGATCCGTCTTAAAATATCTATGGACGCCATTTATGAGGAATATGACCTAATTGAAAATTAGAGAAACCTGTATTCAAGTTTTGCAATAAAGTACCAGGTAGTGCGGGTTATGCAAGATTAACCTATTTTTTAAATTTTAGACCTGTCAAGATGTTAACAATAAAGTTAATTTGTTAAATATTACTTTATTAAACAATGTGGCAAACCCAAGCGATAATGCCTCGTCGTTAAGACTAATTTTATAAAATAAAGTAATTTGGATCTTTTTCGCTAAAATGTAATTTTGATCCTTTTTGCTAAATGTGTTTTTAAATGTTGTTGATTTAAGTATTTAGTCAATTTTGTTTATTTTCGAGTATTAAAAAAATTACAAATAGAAAAAAAGACGTTTTAGATGGAAAGGGATGGATACCAACATTAGGCGTAGTATTTTATAATAGCTTAGAAGAGTGCCTCAAAGTAAAGCAATACCAACACCTAAACTGAACGATATAAAATCTTACATGGATCTGATTCCCGCTGCGGATCAACATTTTTATACTAACCTTATGGGCGATGAAACCCTACAGGAAGATACTGAGGGCTTCAATGGAGATATTGATTGATTGATTTTGAAGACCCAATTTAATAGAAGACTAATAACACATTTGTTTTGTTTTTATATCGTGCTTTTCATTGTGTTTCCGTTATGCGTTTTTCTTTTTCAATAAATTGCATTTTTGCTTGGTTGTGGGGGATCTACGAAAATATGATCTTCAATATAACCACAAAAAGAAAAAATCTAGTGGGGTTAGATCACGAGATCGAGGGGGTCACTGAATGAAACCACCGCGGCCGTTCAATGTTAGTGGATAATGTTCTTTTAAGAATTGTCCGTCTTGTTGAAACACCTCTTACATTAAATAAGATACTTTTCTATTTCGTATGTCAAAGTGTTGACAGTACCTTTACTTTTGTTTTTTCAAGTCAACTATAACATATAGTAACAAATAGATAATGAAAAATAGAGAAAAATTAAAATATGTCGAAAAGTATTAAAAATAAACATGATATACTCACAAAAGTTAAAGTTCAATGAAAAAAATTAGAAGAATATACTTTTAAACGTCAAGTTTGACCTACCCTACTTTAGAAACTCTTACCCAGGCGCAGTTAGACCGAATTCTTAAATTGACCGAACTACGCCCGCATACAGTGTTACTGAAGTTAAATTAAAGTACGGGATTGTACGATAACCCCACCTTAACTTCTAGTAAAACGGAGGCTAGGATGGGGTTAAAACCTTAACATGGAGAACTTTATATTTAGCGTCTAAAAAAAAAGCATTCTGTTGATAAAGGTTTAAAAATTGATAGTATACCATTAGATTACCTTAAAAATATTTCTAGGAACTGAATATTCACAATTAGTGTTATAACTTATCAGTCGGTGGTATTCTTGTTCAGAATGTTACAATTTAATTATCCAATAAACAAACAAAACACACAATTACATAAAAATCCAGCGAAAACAGCGTGGACAACAATGACATACCTAACATTCATCACACATGTAAATGATTATAAGGAGGAAATTCATCATTGATAATTATAATTTTGAATATTCATAACAATGGAAAAAAATGGTTATTTCCCCACCTGGATTACCAGTAAGCACTAAAATAGGTAACCAGAATGTTTCGGTTCGGAACAAACCCGAACAAATAATGCTGGTCAGGTTTTTTGAGAGTGTACACTGTACAGACCATAATATCAAATTGCAATTTTTATTGAAACGTCTCTCAACTGTCGTTTTTATATCATAATTTCAACTTTGACATCAAGTCAAGGTATTTACGGCATGACATAAATATATGTCGATATAGTTTCTATATAATTCCAAAGTCATATGATCAAAGTAGCGGTGTATACAAATCAAATTACATTACAATTGTATGAAGGGTAAGATATTATGTTTCAGTTACTAAATGATGTTGATTATCTGTAGCGAAAGAATACAGTATCAAGTGGAGCAAACTTAGTTTAATACTATATGGCAAAAATAATTTATGTTTATGTATAATTATTGATTATATTCTTTATTACGAAATTACTGGTTTTCGTCCAATTTTCTACATAATAAATCTTTCATTTATACATTCCTTACGCTTAGTTTATCGGGATCTACATTTTCAGTTTAGTCTTTCCAGAAATACAGAGTTGTATGTTTTTAAATTGTCTATAATAAAGCATTTTCTGGTGTTTTCAGTAGTGTTACATAGTTGTATGTTTTTTTTTTCAGCATTCAAAATTCAAAATTTAATTGAATTAAATTTAATGTGATATTATCGTCAATCTCAAATACTTTTGCCATACGGAATATAAACACAAATCAACAAAATGAGTTTTTTAGTTATGGAATAACAGCTACGATATTTTCCTTATCCGTTTTTCTCAAAACCGAGTTGATTGCACATAATATAGTGTAACTCTAAGGTGACGATATAGTTACATAATAAAAACGACGTTTCGTTTCCTCGCACCAATCATCAACTTTGTTTTTTAAATAGTGCTGCCTGACTCAAATCTGTACTTTCTGTAATTATTTTGAAAATGCATGATGATGAAATAATCTATATAATTCTTTTACCTGTATAGTTGTACAGTAATGATACTTTTTGAATGTACAGCGTGTGTGAAAGCACCATATGGAACACTTTTTTTTATCTGTGATTTTAGGAAAAAAAACTATTGTTCATAGAATGTATTGCTTACTTTAAAGATCCTAATCCCCGAAAAATCACAAATATAACGTGCAGTGTGGGCAAAACATAAGAAAATCTGGTAAAATGCTAAGAGTAAAGTAATATTAATTTATATGGTTCAAAGGAATTTATTAGAAAAAGTTGTTATGAATCAAATTTAATGCCAAAATATAAAAAACCCCGAACAAAGCCGCGAAGAAAACATATTTTCATCTATTTTTCTTACCGAAAATATGTAATATTATGTAAAATGTGTTTTGAAATACATGAGATATCAAGTCATACCTAAGAAACACAATATGATTTTTAAAACTTAATTACTTAAAGATGCGACTTACCTATTAAAAGCCGTATTAGAGTCGACAATTTTTCTCTTCCGGCTGCAATATAATGCAATATAATATATATATATAATAATAATAATCCATCTTTGCCTACAGAATGCCGCGACAATGGCAATTAAAATGGCGCAGGACCCATTTCTGGCAAGGCAAAAGGTATTGCGCCAGCTGATCGAGAATAATGTACTGCGCATGATTACTTGCAATTTTTATTGCCGCAAGAGTAGAATTACCGACTGTAATACGGATTCTATTCTCTCATTGCATTCGCAATGCAAGACGAAGCGCCAGCTGCCTTCGTGCAATTTGTATCGCTACAAGGCACAAAATTGCCGACTCGAATATGGCTTTAACCAAGAAAAGTAGAAAGTGTGCTTATTGTGGGCAATAACTACAAATGAATTAAAAAACATAATTATACAAGCCTGCAACGAAGTACAAGGATTTGAAATTGAAATGATGTGCGAATATTTAGAAAAAACCACGTTATATGCATTAAAAATGATGGTGGCTCACCTGAAGCCTAATAATAGAAAAACATTTTCTTTTTAATAAAATATTTCCCGTACCTGAGGCAAGAAAAAATAGATGAAAATATATTTTTTTCGTAAATGGCTGTTATTTTATATTGTGACATTAAATTTTATTCTTAACAATTAACTATTAAGTTTTTTTGTACCATGTGCACTGCACATTTGTACTTTAAGCATTTTTTGAACACCCTGTACGGTATAGGTATTTGCGATTTTTTCGAAGATTAGGAGTTTTTAAGAATAAGCAAAACTTTTTATGAAGAATATTTTGTTCCTAAAGTCAGATAGATAAAGATATACGTTTTCCATAGCATTTTGCCAATAGATAATAATAATTGTTTCTTGCAGCAGCATACGTAAACATTTTGACACGTCCAACGTCCAACGTCCAAAAGTTTATAAAGGATTGAAACCATTGATTTTCCATTGTAGTTAGTAATGTGTTTTTTTTTTAAATATTTTCAGAGTAGTTGTAGGGAAAGAGTTTTTTGATTGTCACGTTATTATTTTAACCGTTATCCTTCCGATTTTAATAGCTTCCATATTATCTATATGATTATAAGAGAAATATAATAATAACTGTTATGTGTTAACGGTTAAGCAGCGAATCAGTAAAGCTAATAAAGTTACTTTGTGTCGCCATACATAGTAAATGTCTTTGCGTCCTTAATGAATATTTAATACCAGACAAAATCTAGGAAACAATAAGTTACCAAACAACCTACCTGGTTTTATCTATTTGATTATTATATAAAAAACAACTCATTACTGTATGTTTACATAAGTAATGTGTTGATATAATAGCTACATGCATAAGACACAAAAGCAACGGCTTATAAACAGTTAATTAAACAATTATAATTGACTTTAAAATTTATTTATGGCCACAAAGGCAAGAGCTATTAAAATCTACCACGTAAGTAAAAAATATATACTTACTTGAGTTTCCTACATTTATGATTACCATCGATTTAAATTTTCTGATCATTACACATTACTTTTTATACCCATTTAAGTGAAAGGCTATAGGAATAAAATAAATAATAAAAATTAATAATAAAGAAAAAAATTAAAATAAAAACAATAAAAAATAATAAGGAATGTTGAAAACTAAGAGTTCTCATCTTTATGTAAAGTTCTTATATAGAGGGTGTAATAAATTCGCCCTTCGCCATTTGGACTTCGAAAACGGTAAGAGATACGAAGTCCCAGGGGACAGTTACGTAATGATGGGCCCAATAATATGCCACAAAAAAATTTAAAATAAATACAGGGGCTATCAAAATATTGGGAAAAATCTAAAGTTATGCGTCTCGGTTTTTATTTTTTACAGACTTTGTTCGAATAGATGTCCAAAAATAAATTTCTCATTGCTACTTTTTAGTTTCCATGAGATTTTATCATCATATCTTTAATACGACATTCTGTCTTTGGGTTACCATCATCAACTTAGTTTTTTTAAATACCGGCCTGGTTTTTTTTGATTATCAAATATCAACTAAATCTACGTTCAGCGGTAGACAACACTTACTAGTTTTACGACGCTTTGTTCCTTAAATTGACCATCTTCAGTCAAATACCCATAGTACGTTCCTATTTCAATAGTTGGCTATTAAGTTTTTTTGAGAATTTATTACTTAATGTACCTACATTAAGTAATAAAGTCTACACAAAACTCAATAGCCTAGGTTGCAATACAGTGGTGGTGAATAAATGTAATTTAGGATCTTTATTTATTGGTGAATAACAAAAACAAAATAGGTAAACTTAACAAATCTGGGGTATATAGGATTAAATGTAAGGATTGTGAAGCTGTCTATGTTGGGCAAACCGGTAGAAACATCAAGACAAGATTAAAAGAACATCGCAATTCTATTTTGAATAACATAAAAAATTTCAGAATCTCCACACATTGTATAGAAAATAACCATTTTATAGATATGGACAACATTAAACTATTACATAACGAAAGAAGGGGTCAACGTTTAGATATTCTAGAACAGTACGAAATTAAAAAGTATATAAAAAATAATCCTCTCACGACTAATGATCAACAAAATTTCATAAACACGCCCTTGATTGACAGCTTTCTCATGTCTACCTGCGCTAATCTGGAGAAAAACTCTAATTCTTAGGCAATAAAATGTTTATTAGTTACTGTATAAAGACCCGTAAAATAATTTTTAAGTTTAGTATTCATCGTGCAATGTTCTTGATAAAGACCTAAAAAGCCGATACATGTAGAGTAATCCTCTCAATATATTGAAAGATTTAAAAGCAAATTTCTTCTTTTTTTACATTAAATTATATTAGAACAAAACTTATTTAAACTAAAAAATATACTGAACCACAGAGTATCTAGTAGGAACAGACCAACATTTCACCTAACTCAAAATTTTCTGAGATAAATAAGGAATGTCCTCTGAGTCATTGGCGAAACTTTAATTAAATAACTAACATGTTACTCATCTACCGTTGGTTGACATCTTGATAGAATATCACCATTTTTATGCCGAAATAAATTAGATAGTGCCGAATGCATCTGTTTCACTTATAAAGTTTTACAGCAGTTACAGCTAATATAATGAATTTATAAAAAATGCATTCTATGTTTTATTTATGTAGCCATTAAGTGGGCATTTGGATTACTCTTGTTTGGTAATTGATCCGTGACGTATTTAAAGGTACGTTTTACTTTGGAATTAAAATGAATAAATGATACAATCACCGGGATTTCATGTTTTGTAATATCTGATTCTCTAGGCTTTGCTCTGAAAAAAAACAAATGTTTTGCCATTTTCATAACAAACCGTTTTTGGGAAAATATCCGTATTTGCTTTCTAATGTTTATTCAAAGTGTGATCATGGAATATAATTTGTTATGAAAACATATTTCAATATTTCCCATCAGTCTCGTCAATCGCGAGCTTGGATATATGTATTACGATTGAAATAAATGATTAATTGATATTAACCGGTAAGGATTCGGTAAATAAAATACTTTATACTGATGACAATCTTTGTGATCGAATCATTTACGACTGACGCACCTCTAATTCAGATCAAGGTCATTGAACTCAAAACTTTTTTGTCCACTCGTTCAAAATATTATGCATATAATTCGACTTAAAATTGTCAATAAGATTTTCCAGTTATTTGTCGGACAAAACATTAAAATACACTAAAAAATATGCAAAATCCATTCGGTATAATGAAAATTCAATTTAAACTACTGCAAAATTCCCTAATGTCAGATTCATATTATTCTGCTATGAGCATTTCAGTATAATTTATGTTATTTGAAAATAATAATAATTTTGCAGTTATTGCTTGTTATACATACTTAATACATCGATAAAAGCAAACATTTTTAATTAAAAATAAATACAAATTAGATCGAGTCAACACGCGATCGACTTCATTGGATGAATAAACAAATAATTTAAAAGGGGCTCGAAAATTAGCCAACTCATTTGAGTTTTTAATGTCTGTTGTGCCCACGTATCTACCTGTGATTTAAACATTCATGGGTGTCGGTAGATTATTTTATGGACTGATATTAGTTTTAGTGAATCAGTCAGGTCAGTCAATTACAAGTTGATTGCCCGTATATTTTTTTGGATTGCAGCATATTCAAACGTTTCCGTATCAAGAGCGAGTGGAGAAAAATGTATAAAAACCATGCTTATGAACATCTTACCATAGGCGTGCTCAAGCAATAATTTAGGTAGATAATAAATAAATATACTGTGTTGATTCCGCAGCCTACTACTAAATTTAGTTTTAATTTAATTATATATCAGAGGAGGGGGGAGTGTTGGCATTAAGCAACCGCACTGTAGGTATTATTAACGGCTTGGTATTTATTTCGAGTGGAACGTCTATTAGTCTTATCAACAACGACCAAAATTTATACAAACCCGAATAAAGAACTAAGTTAAATCCTCAGCCAAAAGGGAAATACGCCAGCGAAATAAGATTTATGGATTTTGGGGAATTAATACAAGAAATAGCCCAATTAGTTCAGTTTGTTCGTTTGAAAATAAACTAATTTGATATTTGTAAAATTTTTTATCTGTCTATGGAAAGATTCATCACCATTTTTAATCTGTTAGTTACCTATTTACCAATTAAAAATGCTCCTCTCTTCTGCAGTGGCGGCTCGTGACCTATTATAGAGGGGGTTCACAAGTATCATGAAATTATTTTAAAAATTTTATTTTTCTGTAACGACCGAATAATTATATTCTTCGGCATTTTAAACGTAGTAAGAAAAAAAGTAATAAGAAAATGCGTTAGGCAAAACATATTTTAATTAATTTTTTAAATTTTACACAAGGAAATACAATTTTTGGAAAATAAGAAAGGTTTCTTTAGTGTATAGCGCTTAAACGTACACTCCATTCTTCGGTTCTTAATTGTAGAAAATTTATTAATAACAGCCTCATTAGAGTTTGGAATACCCTGTATAAATTTTTTTCAATATATAGCATTGCTAGGACTGTTAGCCTTAGATAACTATTACTTATATACATAGCCTAAGATAGAGACAATGATTTTCCAAAATAAATCAATTATTAGTTACACACTTCCACCGTAATTTTTACTTAACGGCATAAAACTTAAATCCCGCTTAAAATACCTTTGCAAAAATATAGATCTTCTCAGACTGTTAAACAAACAAAAATCAATTTGGATTAAGTTGCTGAAATTAATTTAGTAATCAATATAATAAAAATTAATTATTATTAAGCCATTTAATTAATTATTTCTGGATCGTACAGTCGATGATTAGTTTCGGTTTAAAAATGACGATATTTCCTCTTAATGCTTTTCAAATATGAACAAAATAATATCAGTAACTTTGAGTTGAAAAAGAAACAATAAAAGTTGCTCACTTTCCATAAAGAACCTAAAATGAATCATTTCTTAATCAGATTCCCAATGACTAGCCAAATATGGGGAGACAGCTTTTACTAATAAAAAATAAAGTCAATGACAAATAAGTTGGCCTAACGTAGGTGTACGTGTTGTTCACTTTGGGATGTTGCCTACGCTAATAATGTAACTGTTAATTATGTAAAAAAACCTGCAAAAAATATTGCTTGATGAATTATAATTAGTAATTTTTAAGTCATCATTTCATATTTTTAAATTTGAACATCGTCCAGTTGTTTTTACGAGAATGTTGTTTGCTTATAAAAAATAAATGCATTCAGTGAGCTAAGATGCACAAAAATTGCAACAATTGCTGCCCTGGCAGCACGTATTGCCTAGGCATTATGTATATTATATTCTCAATGCCGGTCCGTAAAAATATTTTTCTTAGACAGCCGCACGAGTCCCATCGCCTGACGAATCCTTTGCAACCACACACTCCTCTCAAATTAGGAAATTATAGAGAACCGGGGTTGGGTTTGGAAGAAAACTTTAAGTAATTTACCTCGCCTCTAAAAAAAATTATATTTTTTACAAAATTTCTGTTTACGAAACACATATCCTGTAAACGCTCACAAAATTCAAGGCGCCTCTCAAAGTCCCTTTCCAAAAGTTCTTGGAGAACTTGCATTTTATAAGGATGGTATTTATTTGTATGCAGTATTTTAAGAACTGTTGTTTTTCCAATATCCACGTCACTTGTTACCTGCCTAGACACCACATGCTGGTTATCTTGAACTGCCAGTAAGACTTCTAATTGTTGATTTTCATCAACTTGAGGACGACCAAATCTAGGGACATCTCTTACATGACCGAATTGCCTAAACTTGTACTCAATTTTGCTTACTGTTGATTGTGATATTGGCGGACGATTGGGGTATTTTTGATTAAATAACTCACAAGTTTCTTGCTGTGTTCTAACCCTATCACCGTAGCCCATCATCATCAAAACCTCTATGCGCTGTTTCTCAGTGAGCCGCATTTTAATTTAATGTAGTTATGAAAAAACGAAATGAGTCCTTTGAAAACTAGTAAAACGTTAGGAAAATACACATAAAACTGACAATAACAGTAACTATTGACATTAATTCTGTTGCATGTTGCATGTTGCATCATAACTCCAAAGCCTACTTGACTTTTCTTGCGCTTCACGCATGCTGACTACAGGTTTTCCTCAGCGTGCATGAATCAATGCAAGTCTTGATTGATTAAGAAATATCTGATTTTCAAATTTTGAATGAGAATAACTCCAAAATGCTTGGGCTAAGGTATAGCACATGCTACATGAAAAATGTTTAGGATTTTCCGAAGAATCCGTACATGCAATAATATACAGTGGGTTCTATTTAAGAAAAAAAAAAATTTTCTGTCACTCTTATTTCCATCACCCTGTATATCTACATTTCATGTCAGAATATGCGCGTTCGAAAAACAAAATCGATGGGTCCGAGCGATTTTTTAAAAAAATTGTAGTTTGCGAGATAATGAATTTATTCCTTACTTTACGTCCTCACTGTATATGAAAATTAATGGAATAAATAAGGATTCGTTCGTTTCTTAACTAATTTTTGCATAAATTTTCCTTCATGTATTTAATATACATTACTGTGAGTGGCTTATATTTGTTTGAAATATTGTTACTTGCTATAAAAGATGCCGATCTTTTTAATGAAAATATTTTAACGTATTTTTCACTTCTGGTTATATCGAAAGTAGGTATCAACTAGTTCATTTCAAATGAAACGCCTTATATATTATTATATTTTTGGATTCTACGTAAGATGCGATGCAGATTTCGTATATCATGTCCTATACCTAAGTATAAGCGTGTTTGGAATATTTAAGGTTTCATGTCTAAAATGAGGTTTACAACTTCTGTTCTCACTTTGTCCTTGACCACATGGTTTTACGTGATGTCTTAGGTCTTCAAGTAAAACTGTCAGGCAAAAAGGTCATAATAGCCCCGTCCACACATAAGGTTTTACCTAACGTTTTACTGAAGATTTACCTGATGTTTTGGTCAAGAAAGGCAAAACGCTTTTAAAACCCGTATCTACACACACATTTAAGTGGGTTCGGGTTTGTTCGGGTTCCTATGTATACTTTTAAGTTCTTATTTTTTGCCCGCATTCTCTCTATCAAGACAGTTATAGGCTGTCCACAACTATAATATTTTAACTGATACGTCTTACTTCACAAGTAAAACGTTCAGTAAAACCTTTTGTTAGACCCTGTCCATACCTAATGTTTTAACTGATATGTGTTGCTTGAATAAGTAAAACGTCAAGTAGAACCTTGTGTGCGTGTGTGTGGATGGCAGTCAGGCGGTGGGACGGTGTGGATGGTTAAGAAAAATATTTCTGCTACCGGTCCATTCTAAATGGGGGTTTTCTAATAATCGCTGTGACATTAACATAAATATCCAATAACATCCTATCTTCTGGTCAGAACACACTAAATTAAAGGCTTCTTTACTTTACATCACAAAGGGTTAAATAATAGTAATGATTATTATAATCACGTTACGTATCTTCACAACCGAGTAAATTTGGTACATGAGCCATAACGTTTTAACTGTTTGAAAATTCTTAATTTTCCTAATTAATTTATGGTAGTCATGCAGTCGGTGCAGTGTGTTATTTAAGGAGGAAGTTAGGTCCATTATTTTGATACTTTAGCCACTCAGGACGGACGTTAACATGAAGCGTTTTTCACGGTGAGTTGACTTGTTAAAAACAACTTTGTATAAAGAAGGTGCAGTGACACCGAGAAAATAAGGTATCCATTGTGTCTTAATTTTGCCACTTGTTTATTCGTATGTCCCTCGTTTTATGATAAACCATTGTTCTTTCCATTCCGGTTCGTATTTTTACGAATATGGAAAGACATGTTGCTTTATAAGTTATCTACATACCTAAGATATGTATGATCAGACTAATAATTAACTAATAAGTTATTAAAAAAATAATATCATCTAAAAATTGTTGGTTCTTACTAGGGATACAAGAAAAGTTTTTCCCTTATAATAAAACAAAAGATTTATGAATCTTTGGTAAGTTTATTTATTTTCATAATCTCCCTTAATTTTAATGTAATTCCTTTCCTGCTCAGAAAGAACTTTCAATCAGACAAATTGATTCTTGTTGCCGTGTCGTCAAAATAGTCATCAATATCCACTTTTACGACCCCCCCCCCCCCGTTTTTTTCATAGACTAAAACGTTCATAGCAACCCTCCATATCGAATATATCGGATATCTCTTTGATATTTAAACATATTGCATAAACTAATAGCGCTTATTATTTTATTTGAACTTTAGCATACGCTCCTAGAATAACAAATTAATGTTTAATCAATATTTTTTAAAATTTCCATATCAATTAAATGTTACGCCAATGAATTTCGTTAGCAGTAAAATACGTCTTTGGCAAGCGAAGAAGGTCTTTAAATTTTAATGTATTACACAGTGGGTAGTTAATAAAAAATGCCGCTTTTTTGGAAGAAGACGAAGTGAATTGAAAAGACGACAGAATTTGTGCGCGGGCGAATTTACAAAAGAAGTAACTTGAATATACGTTCTTCATTAAATATAAAATGATTGATGAAAATGTAAAAAACATATATTATGACGAACGTTCTTGTTTCTGTTTTAGATAAAAGGTTCATTAATCTTATTGTAGTGATATGTGTCCTAATTTGTCAATTTTTTCAGAGCCGTCATTAATAACAATATGTAATTACTACACGAAACACGAATAAAGAAATAAAAATAAATTTAATGAAACTTTTGAAATCCTACTGTAACAAATTATTCGGTATTTTTTATTAACTTGAGAATTGCCTAGTTTATTTTAAAATTTAAATGTTTAATTTTCAAGAGGCAATTAAATATTCATAATATATGACGTCCTAAAATATTAAAAGTTATTTTTCTACCCCTATATTAGTAAATATTGTTTTACGTACAGTTCACTCTATAAGTAAATCGATTCCTTCGCACAACTGTGCGTAATAATATATATTATACCAAGAGTGGTAAGACGCCTATTATACACGATTTTGAAACTTACGGTACTTACGGTACGAAACTTCGAAAGAGTGTATAATAGGCTTACCACTCGTTGTGTACTATACTTTTTCTATGAGTTGATATTTACTTTTATGTTAAATTATCGAAATATGCTAATAAAACATTTTGAGTCGATACTCACATGGGTATGAGTACACCAGTCAATACATTTTGTAATGTAATTTCCTGTAGCGTTCCCTCAATCTGAATATCGTAGTTACTAATACTTTACCCAAAAATACATAAATTAAATATGACGTTTAAAATTTCTTGACATTTATGTTGTCAAGACAGACCCGATGAAATTCACAGCCGATTTTGGAGATATCACGGGTACCTAATGTGATTTGTGGAACTGTTACGTAATTGTCATCATGCAATGTTTTAAATTTTGTTTATTAATGACATTTAATTTTAAATAAAATATTACAATTACAACTTTTTATTTTACCGTATATTAACATATAAAACTATATGTTTATATTCTTGATATCATATACATGCATTCTAAAAACAATAGTTTTATTTCTTAAATATGGGTTTTACAAAAGAATAAAATTATTCAAATAAAATCAAAATTTATTACAGTTTTTATATTCTGTTTTAGCTGATTGTATAACTGTCAAAAATTAAATGTTAGTCAGTGGCGTGCTAAATATTACTAAAGTAATATAAAAATAAAAATAATTTTTAAAATGTACATACCACATTTTATAATTAAGTTTATTTTTAAGCTTCTTATGTTTAACATTGTTTAATAATAGTTTACTTCCGGACTTATAGAAGAATCACGGAAGATAATGTAACATTTTTAGTAGGAATACAATTTTCTGAGAAATCAGTAATGAAATAGTTTTCCACTATTTTTCAACTATTTATGAATAACATGAATTGTTTGTTTAATCTGTTATTGGATGTCCTGTTTGGAATTAAATAGATTTAAGTACCCGAAATTTCAAAAGATTTAATTTTAAACAATTTGTTCTATATCTATTTAATCATTTTAAACTTGCCGTAAATTCTTAAATACTTCATACTAAGGACTTTTAGTACTCAACTTTTTTCTAGGCTAATTTAGTTATATAAATTCGAGTACTAGAACGTAATTTTTTTCGGTACTTAAATGCTTTATCTACTTAAATATTTATTTCGTACGTAGTACCCTAACTCTGCATACAATCACCTTTTCACGGGTAAAATTTTAGAGTCTACCGTTCTGTGCTATACTATATGTTTTTACATGTTTTGTAAGTTACAAAAATATACAGGGCGTAACAAATTCGCCATTCACCATTGGGATTTCGGAAACGGTAAGTGATACGAAGTCGATTAAATAGAGTCCGACGAAAGAAAGACGGCATTGACAACGCTATCAATTACCCAGAATGAATATCTACGGCGATATAAATCTCGCCTCGACATCTAACGATCTAACGGTGAATTTGCCACCCAAAGCAGCATCTTAGAAGATATCAGATGCAGTGGGTGCTATTCCTAAATTGGCGGACCAATTATGCCAAATCAGCTTTTCCGGCGTCATTACGCTCGTAACAGATTTGTTACGAAACACGATGATTTATTACGCTATTACGCCGCTTACAAATCTATTACGTTTTGTAATTATTTGCAATATTATCGCTAGTCCTACAAAATGTGAATAATTTAACAGTCGACATTCAGTCAACATTCCAAAAAAATTTATTGAGAAGAATCTATTAGGACGAATGGAGAACATTGGGTAGCTATTCCTAAGCCAAGATCGTTCTCCTTTCGCTGGACTCTAGCCTTACTGACGCGCCGTGATACGGCGAGACGCATATCTAAGGATCAGTCTTACGAAAGCAGAATAGCAAAAGTGCTATAATCGTGGTTTAGCCAGACATTTATTTTTGCCCTGAATACTTTAACCATTGTGAAAAGGATTACTACTACTAATATAATAATCACAAAATTTTAGATTTTTTCAGATATCTTGGAAGCTTCTGTATTTTTTTACTTTTTTTTGCGGCATATTATTTGGCACATAATTACGCAACTTTGATTAAAATTACATAATTATAAATTTTTTAGTTTACAAAATTACAAAAATTACTATGTATATTTTTAAATTAAAATTTCATGTAATTAATTTAATCACACATTTATGGGGTAATTACAGGTTAAAGATATGATTATATAATGTAACTATATAATAATTAATACATCTCTAGTACCAGAATTGCACGGTGATAAGTAAGTGGAACTTAAACTTCAAAAGTGCATTCGAGATGAAAAACTTAAATCTTATTCCTAGATTTTCCTCTTTAATCCGCGAATTGTCAAATTAGAACGGTTTTAAATTCTTTAGCGAATACGGGTGTACATACCCATGGAGATTTATATATTTTCTAAAATATGCTCGGACACGTAACGAACACTCATTTTTTAAATATTTTTGCTCACTCTGTCTATACCCCTACGACGGGGTGGCTAAGTTTTATTTATGTAATATTCCCTAAGATATTATGTGAAGAACAATAAAGTTTTTCACTTAAATTACATTGTAAAAACTATTTTACATAACCAGTCAAGAGTAAAAAAGTTGACCACGACTCGTTGCTTATAATAATATTTTAGTGCATAAAGCTGACTTTGTTTTGGTATATCACTGTTAGAATGCAGTTCTCAACCCAATTCTTATATTGTGACCGCAGTATGTCCTATAAGGCTACCATCCAAAGATATACATCTAATCGGGCAGCCAAGCTGCTTTTAAGACTCTGAACTGAAGGGTTTACTTCAAAACTCACACTGGAGTGCCTAAACAACCTAAAGAACTGGTGGCCAGGAGGAATAATCTAGAATCCTTGTAGGTTCCTGGTCACTGGTCACTCTATGATAATAGGTAATGAGAAAGCGGATAAACTAACGAGAGCTGGATCCACTCCAAATTTTAGAGGCTATAAACTGGCTTTCGGGATATTAAAACAGGAAACGAAAACAACATTACATAGATGGGCGCAAAACAAACATCTTTCTCGAAGGCCAAGATTACCTGGTCAAATGCACGAATGGACCGCAATTGGAAAACTATCGAAGATCCTATCGAATGGGATGCTAACACTAACGCGGCCACAGTTAAATCATGATTTGATTTGCTAACAGGCCAGTGTAACCTTCAACACCTTCTACCTATAGGAATCTACAATGGATCCATTGAATGCAGACTCTGCTACGAGGAGGATGACACTGTCTCCTATATCATACACAGCTGTGAGGCGCTGACTCACAGAAGACTTAAGATCTTCGGGAACATCAAACGCGGCAACAACCTCCCACCTGAAAAACCTAATAGAAGGATATTGGACCGTATAGAAGCAACAAATATTTACTAACAAGATCGGGTTGCACAAGAAGCCAGAAGGCTACAGTGATAGAAGTTCGGGCCACTTTAACCAACCAACCAACTATGTCCTCGCTGGCTGCAAGTAGCTCGGTTTTTCTTTGTTGGTTTGTGTAGCGCTGTGTATCTTTTTCACGTTGTACGTACACTTTCTGCCTGCTAAAAACATATGGACAAATGCAATAATATGTTTCCATAAGTGTTCCAGTTTTCTATGTCTCGGTACAGAAATTTATAACGAGTCGACACTGAATTCAACTGCCATCATTATAAAAATCTCCGTGAATTTAAAATTAAAGCAACTCAGCTGGGAATTTGCTCTCCCGATTTTTCCAAGGAGTAATATTTACTGATCTTTTGGCCTTTTGGCAAACTAAGAGGCTTCTTAAATGAGATTTTGACGGTTTTTTTCCCAAGCCACCCAAGAATGAATTTGCTGAGTTTAGAATTTACATTTTAAAATATCGAGGAAAATGAAAATGAAATTTAAAATACAGCTAAAAATAATTAGGAAACGAGCGGCTAATTTAAAAAGTTATTAATTTTTTAAGTGGCAACTGTTTGGGATATAAATTAAAAAATTATCATAAATTGTATATATAAAATAAAAGTAGCGTTTAAATACAAAAAGAAAGTTTGTTTTTGAATTCAAATTATTTACTTCACACTAAATTCTAATTTATTTTGCATTTAATTAAAAATACGAACGGTGTAAAAATAAGAGAATAATTGAAAAACATCTAAAATTTTTTTTTTCTGTGCTTAATTAGGTACCCTAGGCAATGTTGTCTTAAGCTTTTCCTTATTTCAATGCCATGTCAAGAAAATATAATTAGTTTGAAGTACCAGAGTGCCATGATTAGTGTTGGGGAAAACTGATTATTTTAATAATCGAGTACCTACTTGATACTTTAGCGATTTTAATAATCGAGTGAATCGCTCGAGCGATTAATCACTTGCAATTTTTACGACTAAGAAGAATGTGTTGATAGAACACCAGGGATTGTATTTATAAGTTTTAGAAGTTTGGTCTAGAGTTTTTATTAAGAACAGTTGATTCTGATTTTAAAAAAAATTAAATCCTTTAAGTTTTTAAGACTTTAAAATTCCCACTGGCTAGCAAGTCAAAACAAAACAAGGAATTTGCCATACTTTTTTATATGCAACTTCTCGTTTATGGGCTTTTAAGAAAGACGTACACGATTTGATTTTTCGCTTGAATTTGTAACTAGAGTAGTATTTCCTATCGAGCCAAAAACTGCTCGAATATACGAGCAGTTTTTTACCTCGAGCGATCACACTACCAAGCAGCACATTTCGGTCGGTCAATCGAAGTTGAATTTAAAACTCGAGTAGTAATTTTAATAATCGAGCGAGGTCGGTTATTTCAATAATTGAGCACTCAAGCGGTTATTCTCTCGAGCGATGACAACACTAGCTATGATCTAAGATGACATAATTTTTTTTTATTACACTTACCTGAAAAAGCCAAGTATTCATTCTATTATAAAGACAGGACAAGTAAATGTGATATTTTCATAATAGCGGAATTAATTTTCCCGATATCTTTTTTCGTACGCCAAATAACAATACTTTATGTTCAGACTACATACAGTGAAAAGACAACTTATTTACACTAAACTAAATTTATTATGGTCCAATAAATGCTGTATTTGATAATGGCGGAATAAATATTTATTTCTGAAAAATAACTCATGGCTTAAAATTGATTAAATAAACTTCATTAATGACAACTAAAAATTAATTGATTATCTACATATTTTTTTTTTGCCGCAAATATAGCTATGTTTCTAAGAGACAACTTTATTAAGTATTAACAAAGTTTTTCTTGTAATAAGTCTTCATTAATTATTTATTGATAACGCAAATTTTACAATAAAGCAATAATTAAATACAAACGTACGTTTATTTATGGAGAATAAACATTTGTGTATAATACACAATGCTTACTATGCTACTATACAGGGTGGCCCATCAAAAACAGTCCAGGAAGGTTTACGGCTGTGTACGTGAAAATTAAAAAAAAACCTCGGACCCGTAAACTTGTGTTTTTAGGGGGACACGTTTCACTATTAATTTCATCACTGTAACCTCAACCCCCCTAGCGGGGGCGGCTACTCCCTTGTTTTTTTTAAATGGGAATGGGTATGTTGTGATACATCTTTTAAAGGTCAGTAAATTCTCTTTAAAATGGCGCTTCGTTTTGTAAATTTGAGCTACGCGCCGCCGAGCAACGGAATTTGAAGCATTTCACTTCACCTCTTATCAAGTACACAGGTTTGTGCCTAAACAATTTTTTTAAAGTAATAAGTATCAGTCAATTCGACTTTATCTTCAGTAAAGTGGTTGATCCAGATCTACATACGTTATTTCTGCGCTATTATTTTCTTTCGATTTGATCGTGACTAAAAAATGGTTTATTCTATTGAGGAGAGAGTAGAAATTATTGAATTGTATTTTATAAACAATCAATGTGCACATCCAGATTGATACGTACATCACGGTTATATCCTAGAATTAGTGGCAAAATTTCGGCAAACTGGTTCAGTGGCAAATAAAAAAAGGATCACTGAAAATTCGGTAAGAAATGAAGCAGTAGAAGTAGCTGTTCTGGGTCAAGTTAGTATGAATCCAACATTAAGTACCAGAAAAATTTCGTGGACCACTGTACAGAGAATTCTGAAACATTATAAATGACACCCATACAAAATTCAACTTCTCCAAGAATTGAATGAAGATGATAATGACCGCCGTTTACACTTTTGTGAAGTAATGTCAGAACAAGTATTAAATTATCCGAACTACCTTTTTAATGTTTGCTTCTCAGACGAATGTTCTTTTTTTCTTAGTGGCACTGTCAATCGACATAACTGTCGTTACTGGTCCGACATGAATCCAAGGATTTACCACGAGGTTCATACTCAAAATCCTCAGAAATTAAGCATTTGGGCTGGTATTTTCGGTGATCACATAATTGGACCATTTTTCTTACCGAAAATTTAAATGGAGATACTTATTTAGACTTGTTGGAGAGTGCTGTCAACCCAGCGCTGATGGAAATTATGGAAAACCACCAACGTTACCAGGGAGAAAATCCAATATTTCTACAAGACGGGGCTCCCCCCCATTGTGCATTACCCGTACGCCACTTTCTGGATGAAACGTTTCCTGGTAGATAGATTGGGAGGAGGGGTGCTATTGAATGGCCCGAGAGATCGCCCGATTTATCTCCCGTTGATTTCTTTTTGTGGGGACATCTTAAATCGAAAATTTATGCCACCCAATCCGTATCCTTAGAAGATTTACAGAACCGCATTTAATAAGATAACATGTAAGTAGTTTAAGTTTAAAGTGAATTGAATGCCCTTTAAAAAGATCTATCACAACATACCCATTCCCATTTGAAAAAACAAGGGCAGTAGCCGCCCCCACTAGGGGGTTGAGCTTACAGGGATGAAATTAATAGCGAAACGTGTCCCCCTGAAAACACAAGTTTACGGATCCGAGGTTTTTCTTTCACGTACACAGCCGTAAACCTTGCTGGACTATTTTCGATGGGCCACCCTGTATAATTATGTATAATAATATTCACATTTATTTAATGTAGATAAGAGAATCAGTGTCCGAGTGAATTTTGGATGATGGCAAATACTGAATGATGGAAAATACTGCTAAAATTTTCTGAAAGTCAATATCCTGTGAGATATCGATATGCCTATGTGCTAGTCTACTTTTCCACCCCGTCAGCCCAGGCAAATTATAAGTTCCGTGTAATCGGCTGTAACAAATTTTATAAAATTAGGAAGGCAAAGTATTTACTTAAACTATAGGCTCGATCCTGTAGTCACATTTACTCTTTCAGGCAAATTTTCGAAATTCATAACATGTGCTCGTTACTTCCAGTAAAAAACTCTTCAACCCTGTTGTTTTCGTCTTCGGTGGGAGGAGTTATGTTACCAGTCTAGCTGACCTAATGCAGAGATTACGCAGAATCCAAACGTTGCATGACGTCGCATGAGATATTACCGAGAGTATATATTCTTTATTTCTCCATTGTAACCAAACGTGCTGCCTGCACAAAATAAAAAGTTTTTAAAACAAGTTTTGTCTTTTAAATAACAACTAATATGTTGGCTGGTACGGCGCGCGGGTCGTGTAAGTAAACAAGAAATAAATGCTAACTAATAGAAAATATTAATTAAATTATTTAACATAAATGTTTTTTAAACAAGCCTGTTGTTTTTAAAATATCAATTATTTTTCAAAAATAGTTTAGTTTATTATAAATAATGATCGCCTAAATAAGAATTTATCAATTAAAATCCATATCTTTTCGTTCAGTGTAGATAATTATTAGGAAACAAAGAGATCTTATTATGAATCAGGAAATCCAAAACAATTTTGAATACACCACTTCAAAATTTTTAGTTCTACAAAATGAATTGCAAACGGGACTAAGCTTCAACAGTAATACGAATAATACGATAAAGCTTTGTTCTACGACCGTGCGTGAAATACACTTTCACGCATCACTACTAATGCGGTGCGTGAAGTACAACGAATTCCTTATGGGAATTATTTCACGTAACTTCCATAAGAGCCCATGTATTGAAAATGAATAGGTAGTTATGCTTGTTCTACTTTTTGCGAGCTATGAGAACTGTCATAATTAAAATTAATAATTATTATTTATTTTTTTTTTAACCAGTGTACAGTGTACAAGCTATGGATTCCAATATTTTATCAACCACCGGCAGCAAGTTAATGAGTCTAAACTCACCAGGAGTAACAAGCTTTGGTACCTTAGGAATTATACTGGTCTTCATCTTTTTTGGAAAAGTACCAGATTGAAATGAGATATTTATTTATGATTATATTTTCTTTGGTCCAGAAAGTATAATCAATATAGATCAATGGTACCTATAGCTCTACGATTCTCTAAAAGAAGTTTGAAGATTGAGCTCGATATCATCAGAGTTATTGTTTCCAATAATGAGTACATATTAAAAGAAATGACTCTCTTTTCAATAGAAAACGACATACATTAGCTCTAGCGCAAACATACCCAGAAATGAATGTACTAAATCGCAAAAATTTTTATAATCTAATGCCGCGTCCACACCACACCAACAAAATAGCAGTAAAATGTTTTTCAGCAATTTAGAAACAAATCGGCAACTTTTTACCAACATTTATGTTTTGTTTCGGTATTTAGAACCTATTGTCTTCCCCCGTCGCGGAGCGGTAAACATCAAAGGGTCTCTATTTTATTCTTCTGTTTATTTAATAAATATTATTTATTGCGCCGATTCCGCCCTAGCGGTGTCGGGCATGAAACAAGCCGTCGCCAGATAAACATAATAATTTAAAATAAATAATTTAAGAGAGAACTTTTATTTCCGTCATAATTTGATCAGAGATTCAGATATCAAATATAAGTACTGTAAAACAAATACAAAAATGAAACACAGCTACACTGACAGGTAGAGGCTGAGATCTATGGATAGTCGCACCATCGATAATTTATCGCTAGTGATCCCCTATCAATATTTAATCGATAGTTTTTAATTCATAAAACCCTCAAAAAAGGTCATTACTCGCCCACACACCCCCCGAAATTAAACGAACAAATCCGTTTGATTGTCAGGTGGTATTCTCGGAGACCACAATTGTAGACAGTCATTCATCTATGATAAAATGAAACGACAACTGCATTTGAGCGAGAAGGAAATAGACTTCCAGTGGCGCGTAAAATAAAATTTATATAAGTACTTATTATTGAAAATTCGCAAAATTTCAGGTAATTACTGAATTCTCTTAGCGATATTTTTGATGAGTCGTTCTTTTTTATTTCCGACATAATTTTTTTGTATATGGGAATTTCATTCTTAAAATAAAAACCGTACTTTTCGACGAATTGCATATTTTGTCGCATTATCAAGTACGATTTTTTTTCGGCCTACATGATTCTGAACTTTATAGTTATTCTTGTTCTTCTTATTTTTTAAAGTCCTGAGTACTGTACTAGCCCAGGGGTCGGCAACCTTGTGAGACGGAAGAGCCAAAAGTTGTAATTTACACAATTTCTCAGTTTTTAAAGAGCCACTAACGGCCGCAATTTGACATCGAAAGAGACACAACTTGACATACGGCTCGCGAGCCGTAGGTTGTTGACCCCTGGTCATAGCCAAAGCACTGATGAAGACGCCAAATTGTCTTGCGTCGAAAACGAATTAAAACCTACATAGAAACATCCGACGACGGCGTCATTCGAGAGCTTTCGACGGACTGACGATAGTAACGACGCGTGTCACGGGGGAGGGGTTGCCGACCCCTGTACTAGCCGATACTTTCGTTAAAGAAGCACATAGTTTCGTTGCATCTAGCACAGATAAGTTCGGATTTCGGGTTTGTTCGGGTCGGGTCCGAACACCTTCATACACAGATTTTATCATGTCTTGTTCCCTCTGTGTTAAATTAGGTCGTCTTTTTTTAAAGGTGGATCGCTAGTTGATGCAGTAGTTTGCATTTTTACTACTAGCACAAATAACCATATTAGTCAATAATAGAAGCAACAACAATAATTATATACAGTAACAACTATCCACAATAACAACAACAATACGCAACAACAATACTCAGCAACAACAATACTCGGTAACAATAATACTCAGCAAACAACAATACTCAACAACAACAATACACAATAACAATATACCCGAATTCAAATTATCTATGAAAATACAGTAAAACCAGCTGGTTACGCCTCTCTCAACAGTTTGCAACTGATACATTAATATCAAACACTGTTGCCATGTGTATGCTATATTTAAACGTTTGCCTGCTGATCCGTTCCCCATGCAAATCCTATTACTATAAATAATATAAAGGTCGAGAAAACTACAGTTTGGCTACGCCGCGCGTTTGCGACTAAATAAGCGCGAGGAAGCGGCTTTTTAGGTAATTTTAAACAGAGAATAGCGGGTAAACGTACAAGATATTATCAACCGCATTCGCTGCGTTGTTGTTCGGATTATAAAATGAGTCACAGTCTACAATTGTGGACTTCGAGATATATATTATTCGTGGCTTTACGCACTGATATGATTAGCTGTTCTTGCATGCAGCGTGAAGTCCTTCTAGGGCGCCTATAATTTTAAATATACATTTTGTCGTATTAAGTATCATGTAAGTATTTATTTTAAAAACCTGCATTTACAGATCGCCCCCCTGTTGCTGCATGAAACATAAAAGTTGATAATGTTTCCGATTTGTTGCTGAATTGTTGAAAAACATTGTTGGTGTTATGTTCCTGTTTTGGTGGGGCTTTGTTTATGGTCTATTGGTGTTTTGTTTTTGTCTGGTTGGTGTTTTGTTTTTGTTTTGTTGGTGAGGCACGAAACAAAACCAAAACTACGTAGTTACTACATAGACTTTTGCTGACATTTTATCTCGCCAGTGTGGACGCAAGTTTTCGTTTTCTTTGGTCCAGAAAGTTGCTAGTTTGTTGTGTTTCTGTTTTGTTGGTTTTCTGTCGACGCGGCATAACATACTTAGCTCCAATCTCAGGAAAACTCGCAAATAATTTATCTTCCGATTAGGTAACAATGGCATTCAAAAGCGTGATAAATATAAGAAATCATGAGTTCATAAGTTAAAATGTAATGAATGCAATGACTGCTATACAGGGTATAATAGTAAGGTTGGGAGTAAATTTAAATTAAGCAGTGATTTCCTTGTCAAAAAATCATATTTTTTTTCCTATAAATTTTTGCTCTACTGATTTTTGTTTTAACACTACAGGGTGTTAAAAAATTTAATAATCGTTTTTGGGTAATAACTTTTTGGCACTTACAAGAATTAGTTTATTCCGTTGCCATTCCTGAAGTGCAGGCTCTTCGTCAAAGAGTTGAAATGGGGTGTCGCCAAATTAGAAATATGCTAGGTATTTTTGGACGAGTAAGAGAATCTATGAGGAAACGCATTGAAAAATGCATTGAAGCTAGGGGACAATATTTTCAGCATTTTTTGTAATATTCTTTTTATTTTGTTAAATATTATTAATTAACAATTAATTTAAGTTTGTAAGTTTATTTATTATTATTAATTAATTAATTATTAGTATTGTATTACAAACTTTTAACAGTCTTTTAACACCTTGTAGTTTGGAAACAAAAATCAGTAGAGCAAAAACTTATAAAACAAAATATTATTTATTGCCAAAGAAAATCACTGCTAAATTTACTTCCAACCTTCCAGCACCCTGTATAGGACCAACGCGATGAGATTTTGAAACGAGTTTAAAGAATATAATGATCAAGAAATTTTCCGAATCTCTCACTGAACAAAAAGGTCATAAATTAATTATTGGAAAATGTTGAAATTTATGAACATAAAAAATACAACTTTTAAACACACAGTTAGATCTCGGCCGTTATTAAAATTAATATAAAAATCCAGTCTGGCATGTGCATTCTTAGATTCTATGAACTCGTTTGCTACTAATTTAAGTTTATTACACTATTGTGTCAAACATTATTTATTACATTTTTTTAGTAGTCTGCAGGTGGTATATTAAATACACTTAGTTTGGATCCACTCTCATGTAAGCGTCTTGAAGATGTAGTTCTACTACGAAACAGCCGTATCGTCAAAACCTTGTTAAATAGTGAGAATAGCAAAGTATAGTGAGAAAAACAAAGTCATTTTATATATTTAGAATGTATTGTCACAAAGTAATGGATGAGTCGATCAATTATTTTCTTACATTGTTGAGGGTAACGTTGTTATGATATATTCGGGTCTTTCTAATCACGAAGCTATTCATTTCCTGATGCTTTATCGTTGAAAAAAACGGAAAAAATTTAAATACCGTTGACTTCATAGTTCAAAAAATCTCAAAAATTCTAATAAATAGGCTGCAAGGATTGGTTGTCATTTGGTGTTGCACTCTGATGATCCTGTAAATAAATTTAATGCTTACATTATTATAGTATTTGATGAGAGTACAAATTTCTTCATTAAACTTAAGGTGTTTAAATACTGTTATTGTTCACAGACGAGTTATCAAGGTTGCAAAGGGTTAGCACTAAGGAGATAGAATAGAAGGGACACGGAATAAAACCAAAGAGTGCTGGAGTATAGTTAATTCTTTACGCGCTTAATTCGACTAACAATCCAATTAATATCCATATCGTGTGTTTAATTAATTTTATAGTACTATTGGTGCCAATGTAACCTCTGGTTAATCTCCCTGTGAGAATCTTATGTCATATATTGGCAATATTTCTATAGCCGATACATTCTACTTGATTCATACAGATGTAGATACAATTTGGATTGTCTTTAAGGACTTAAAAATAAAACTCTTCCGGTATAGATGAGCTTTCCCAAAAAATGTTAGGGGCTCTTCCCGAGGCATCTCTTCAGGCACTTTTTCAGATAATTAATTGTTCTTTTGTTCTCTTCCGACTCAAAAAAATTATTGAAAAGCTTGTGAAAAAGAGAATGATCACTTTTATGACATATCACATATCTTGATATTTTTTTCCAAAATTTTCTTTTCATAATTTCGGTGTCTAACCCGGCCGGGTTTCTTCAGTGTCTAACCCGCTTGGTAGGGGTTAGTTTGGTTTTGTGGCGTCTAAAGGTACTGGTGGTGCCATATTCCATTTTTTTGAGAATATTTATGATAATGTTGCCGCGTCAATGTTTTTTGACTTTTGAAAGGCATTTGATTGCGTGAGTCACGAAATACTGATGAAGAAATTTGCTCGGTACGGTTTTAGCGGGGTGGCATATGATGAGTTCTCTTCCTATTTATCGGACAGCACAGCATGTACGCTGTATAGAGTCTGGTTTGACGGGTGTTGAACATGGAGGTCCTCGGGGATTAGTTTTTGGTCCAATTGTTTTCTTATTCTACCGCAACGACATCTTCTCTCTCGACATTCGAGGTTTGTTCGGGTTTGTGTGTGTTGTTTAATATGTATAAAGAGATGGTGCGATGCAAACCAATCTTTATTTAAATATTAATAATACCAGTGTAATTTCTTTTAGGTTGGCGTTACGGGAAATTAACGTGCAAAATTTGCGTGTTCTCAATAAGCGTTGCGCTAAGTTCTTATCATTTATTGCAAAAACAACTTATTAATCACTTATTGAGATACGAGGTTGTTTTTTTGCTCTCAGGGACTATTTAATTCCATTTTATGTTACAAAAGAGAGTAATAAGGTACTTGTGCAGGGTTGGAACTAGGATAAAAATCAAAGTCCCTTATTGTTGCAGCAGGACATTTTAACGTTGACATGTATCTTGATTTTGGAAACTGTATCCTTGGTCCATAAATAACTTAAAAGTGTTGTGCCTACCAACGTGTATAACCCAAATACTCTTTTAGCTTAAACGTCCTTCACTCAATACCAAGTTCTTATGGAGAAATAAAAAATTTTTTTACTAATGGTTACTTGTAAATATATATAGACCTATTTAAAGAATGAACTATATAAAATATAACATATTTTTTTAAAATGCATTTTTTTCGTACCTATATAAAGAATAAACTATATAAAATATAACATATTTTTTTAAAATGCATTTTTTTCGCAAGAAACTTTGTAAATAAAGAAATTAGAAATTTTTTAAAATAAAATAACAAGAACAGAACAGTAAGCGGACATAATTAGCAAACAAATAAAGAAAACAACTCATTACCCAGTCTTTGATAGTAATTTAAATAATATTACTAGCATATGCGTATCGCATGTCAAAGCTTTTCGAGATCGTAGAGACATGATAAGAAATTTTCCATAATTAAAGGAATTTTAGTCCTCAAAGCCAAAACAATAAGCACCTAACATGTAATGTATACTTTCACACAACAACTTTGGTAAGAATGAACTAGCAATAAGAAGGGAAGAAAATCGCAACCTACGGTAACTGAATTTTTGATTTATTGACGATTTTATTTATTGCTAATAAGTAAAAATAAGGAGTATCTTGTGCGAATAATCTCCATAAGGATGACGTCCTCCAGATGAAATAATTACCTTGTTCATCGTTCGTATTTGAGTATTGATCTGATGATTGGTGATTTTCTCCGTTGATATTTTAAACGACATTATATCAAAGTATTTCGGTTCAAGTGTGAGTTCCTGTTTGCAGCAGAGATCATCTCGAACAAAAAGACATACCCCAAAGTTGCTTCGAAATCGGAAATGAAAATCGGATCCAGGGTATAAATAGCTGACGGTATTTGTTGACGATCTGACCTTTATCACGGTCAGTGCGAGCACGTGAGGCTTGGAAGATTGTAAGTGCTAGTGGACTGAATTGATGTTCCTGTTAAGCCCTCTAATATTGCAGAAATCAATTTTGAAGTTGCTAATTCTGGGTTGGTTAGCAACTGCAGGTGCCCCACCATTTCCTCGTTGTCGAAAATGCTGGTTGTTTGATGAACTTTGCTTGGTGGGGCCACAGAACCAACCCCCGCCCGGAGATCCGAGTGGGGAGCGAGTTTACCTCCGGAGTATTTTGGGTCTGGAGCTTCCATCATGCTATTTTTGGAGTCCCACCCTGATAACCGGAAAATTCGCCACCTAAACCGATGCAATGGTATCTCACCGGGCGATGCCGGGGGATAACATATTCCATTTTCATCAACATCTTCCATTTCCACCAACATCTTCCATTTTTATAATGACTTAAATACGTGACAACTAGACCAAAAAAGTTTTGGACTTGCATTGTCTTTATTTGTTATACATCACAACGTTTCAACTGGTAAGTATCTCCAGCCGTCTTCAGGTGAAACCCGAACAAATAAAGACAATGCAAGTCCAAAACTTTTCTATTATTCAAGAAACACCATTGTCTACAATCTTCAAACAGACACTAGACCAAAACTGTTTTTAAAAGAAAATATGCTTGTTACCTACTAGATCCTAATTTCATAACAGAGTGCAAATGAATAAATTTTATTTTTTTTTTATGAAAACTGTACGTCAAACGACAAAAAGTCGAGAGACGACATTTGCTCAGCAAGGAATGAGAATTTCCAAAATAATTTTTATTTAAAAAAAGAAGTGATGTAACATTATTTTCTTCGAAAATTCCGAGGGCGATTCCCGCACGAACGTCACTGGTTGGAATAAAAAACATGTTATTCATCATAAAATATTTCTTGATGAATAAGAAGTGTGTACCAAATTTCACAAATATCTAGAGCAGTATCACAGATATTAATAAAAAAGGAGATTTTTTTAAACCTTAAGACCCTGTATCTCAAAAGTTAAGACGTGTTCATATGAAGTTTTGTTCTGAAAATGGAGCCAAGAATAACCTTAAATATTAGCATGTTATTAAGAAACACCCAGTATATTTCAACAACAACAATAATTTTTAAGGTATGCTGTCCCCAATGCTACTGTCTTTTTTCACTGTAGTGGGACCTCTTGTCCTTTATAATATTTATTCAGTAGGCCCACTAATCGATAATATATTATAAAAACACTATAATAAAATTATTGATATTTTATAATAATTATCACCTTCTATATAAACAAAATAAACATTTATGCAATGGCACAAATTGTATTGAAATAATTAGAAAACAAACATATTCTTTATAAAGAAATATCCCTAACAGAATATTTATTACCTATTTATCACTTGCCGAGAGTGATACTGAAGATGATGAAGAATTGCTAAATGGCCACTTTAGTTCACCCCGAGGGGGAAGTAAAATTTAATGCAAAGCTGCTAATTATTTTTTGCAGTTGTGATGACTTGTGGGGCTTTATAACCTTTTTATAGAGAAACCCAATCATTTTTAATAGCAATACGATATGTGGTATGTGATACCAATTTTCGTGACCCTTCATCTTTGAACAAATATGATAGAGCTACATTATTATTATGTTATGATCAAGCTAGTAATGCTTTCTGCTGTAATCAAGCTAGATTTTCATTTTTTCCGAATCATTTGACTTGATGTAATTAAGGTAAGTGATCACGAACTCTCATACTAAAGCCAATAAGAAATCATAATTATAACCTTTTATGGTTTTCACCGATACACCTAATAAAAAAACATACCATTTGTGAAAGTAATTTGGTTTAAGTAATTCTGTATTATCATCATTACAGTTTCAGATTTTTTATTTCATAAATTTTTAAACTTCTGCTGCTTCATTTAATTTTTTATTCATATTTTTTTAGCCAATCATGATAAATACTTTGAAATAAAGAAATTGGGTTCGTTAGAGTACATAAATAGTAAAGTTATTTCTCACAGTTCTTTAAGCCAGAGAGTAATCACATTTTTTTTTAAACACGACAGTGCTAATAAATTACAAAATTATTTTGTAAAAATTTCTTTACGCGAATATTAAACAGGTTATTTTTTCTCTCATCAAAAATTTATTTGAAATGTTATGCTAAAATACGGGTCCCCACAAAAAGTAAACTTATAGTTGTTTTGTAATATGTTCCTTAATTTAAAATGTTTGTTATTGACGTTGAAAAATAATTTAATGCTATCCACGGAGCGCTTGAAAAACTTAACAACAAAAGAATTTATATTACAATTAATACCGTTTAGCACCTCAAATTCAAGTTGCACACAAGAAAATAATGACATGTGTCATGTATCTTGAATCCAATTTTGTTGTAGTTTATAAACCATCCAGGGTAAGAAACTGGCATTTTTTTTAGCTAACAATGGTCGACAGAAATTGACAAACAGTTTCCTGAATATATCACATTGTAATTTATTATTTTCCGTCGATAAAAATGTTCTGTATTCTTTTAGTAGTATATATCTACAGGGTGTTCCTTAATGACGTGCTAATATTTAAGGGTATAATTTCTTAGGTCATTTTATAAAGAAAAGTTCATATGAACATGTCCGTAACGGCTTAAATTTTTTGCTACAGGGTGTTGAATTTTTATTTTTTAAATGGTTATTTTTTTAATATCTCCGAAAGTACTTTAAATATTATTTTCAATTTCGGTATGTTTTAATAGGATATAGAACCACAAATTTTAGTTAGAGAAGCTATTTAATTGTTCCACCAGTGGCGTCCCTGCAAAAATGTCCTCTGGTATTTGTTACAAAAAAGATAGTACGCCACTGATATTTTTCCGTGGATATTTTCTCTGATTAGCCTGGTCGATTCTAAATGAAAACGGTATCTTGAGTTTTTCTCGTCAGGCGCACTGTTCTTGATTAAAAATCACTAAATTTATATTGAAACTCATTATTATTACCATTGATAATATAATTATTGATAAATTTTGTTTCATAAAAATTGTTGTAAATGGCCACCTTCACTTAAAAGGCATGCTTCCGCCCGTCTTCTTATCGAATTGCCCACTCCAGCAATTTTTATGAAACAAAATTTATCATTAATTATTTTATCAATGTTAATGTTATAATGAGTTTTAATATGAATTTAGTGGTTTTAATCAAGAACTGACGAGAAAAACTGAATAAACCGTTTTTATTTAGAATTGACCAGGTCAATAAGAAAAAATATCCACGTGGAAAAATGCCAGTGGCGTACCATCTGTCTTGTAAAAAATATCAGAGGACATGCTTGCAGGGACGCCACTGGTGGAATAATTGGTGGAATAATTGAATAACTTTTCTAACTAAAATATGTGGTTCTATATACTATTCATACATACCATGATTGAAAATAATATCTAAAGTACTTTCGGAGATATTAAAAATATAACCATTTAAAAAATAAAACACCCTGTAAGCCGTTGTGGACATAATATGTTCATATGGACTTTTCTTAATAAAATGACCTAAGGAATCATACCCTGAAATATTAACATCCTGTATAAAGTAGACAGAAAAAATTAATATGCTTGTCATAATGGGAAATAAATAATAAACAACTTGCCATTTTAACACCTCCCCTTTCCGTACACAAAATGTATTTTTGTGGTCTTGGTACATAAATAATAACTATTCTTCATGAAACCAAAGCTATTCAAAGTCGTTTTATTGTTTTTAAAAATATGTTCTTACAAGAAAACCATAAATGCTTATCGTCAAGGATTGGCAAGCGATACTTCAATTAATTGTCTCTAACTAATGAGCATTTCTAGCCGCAGGATACCAGACACGACCCTTCGTGTTAGGAAAAAGATATTAGGAATAAATGGATTAATTTAAACGGTAGGAGGAATTATTGCGAAAGAATTAGGAACATCGGCCCTATAAAAATGTGTCGAAAATTGTTCTAATATATCAACTGATGAGACTAAAAACGTGAGATTCAAATGAATTATTTATTTATAAAGTTTTACCTGGTAATACCAAATAAAACATTTCGAGTCGGTACTCACATGGTTATCAGTATACCACTTAATACATTTTTGATACACTTTTTCTTGCCACTCCCTGGATTTTTCTAGTAATAAATTATTTGTTGCGGAAGCAGCTTGTAATGTAATTTCCCGTGGCGTTCCCTCAATCTGAATATCGCAGTCACTCATACTTTACCCAAAAATATCCAAATTGAAAATATTGAAGTTAAAATTTCTTGATATTTACGTTTTATAGGCGATCCGATGGAATTCACAGCCGACTTTGCATAAAATCTATTGGAAACTTTGACGGTTTTGGCATATCATGGATAATTTGATTTGTGGAACTGTTACGTGATATATCTTAAGTAACAGTAGACAGTGCGTAAGTAGGTTCTTACTAATATAAGAGTAGAAAAAAATATTTACAAAAAAAATCAATCTAAACAATCGGTGTTATTATATTATTTAAAAACTTGTACTGGAAACTTATAGTACCTGGATTTGTTGCTCCCGTTGTTACAATAGTGGTAACAAGATGTTATTTCTTAACCTATTGTATTACAAAGTTAAGTTTTCTTTAATTTTGTTACCTTTTCACCTGAAGGTTAAATTCAAGCCGGCAAGGAATAAGTAATTTCATTAATATTACACATACCTAATTAACCATTCTTTAAGAAAAATTGTGCGCGTGTTTGTGTCCTCTTTTCTACATTTTGATAGAAAATAATGCTTTTATTATTCAACCACAGCACCATTATATTATTTTCTTAACATAGTTAAAAAAAAATTCTATATCGTTATTTTTCAGCTACCTTCCCGGAATTTGGGAAGTATAGTTTGCCATTTACTACATTTACTCCAAGTCATTGCTGTTAAATACCATGCAAAAATATAATGTTTTCCTTTTATTTTGTTATTATTGCGAGTTAACTAAACACATTGTTGCTAGAAAACTCTGAGACGCTTAGGGGTTGGTTCTCCCTCGATATAGAAATATCAAACTCATCGCTCGGTTTCCTATAAAATATATAAATATGCGCAGGAATGTTTGGTGTCAAAGCGACGATATCTAAATACTCCTTGGGAAACATTGGCCGTTTACTTCAAAGGGAGTTAAAAAGCAATTCACAAGTAATTACGTCCATCTATCGTGTTTCTCCTTTTCTTTATGTAATTTATCTTAAAGGCAGAATTTATTTTTACGCCATTTTACTTTCAATTTTTGTAATTCCATCGAAAGTAGTGTAGGTAAATAAGAAGCCGCTACTCAGAGGCTAGAAGGCTATACTTATGTTTCATAAGTACAGTGTAGACAACGTAAGTCGACTCACTTTGGAAAATAATAGTTGGGTTTTAGAGTCAGTTTTAGCTATGCTAGAGTTTAACGACTTCGGTTATAAACACATTATATATTATTTTCCTATAAAATATTTATATATTCTCACTAATTTAATATAGATAACTAATTTAATTTTAGGACCACATTAAAAATTTACCAAACAACAATAAGAAGATAAGGTTTAAATTACTTCGAGAACCAATGACAGGAACAAGACACACTTCTCACACAACTCGCATAGTATTTCCGCACTCGCGAAATCATACGCAAAAAACCCCGAACTAACTTGTACATTCCGTACTGTGAGTTTATGCAATTTATGCATTTATCCTTAAAAAATCATTATAATCATTATAAGTACTACGTGTATTATCCTCCGTTTGGGGGAGTTGGAATCGAATACTGCTCGTAAGATTTTTTTCTTAAATTTGTTCTTTTCATATAAATATTATTTATATTTAAATATTATTTATATGTTATTATTATTATATTATTATTTATAAGTGTCTTGCAACATTGTTTTCCACACATAATCAGTCTTCTTCTTTGATCAAAACTGCATAAATGTTTGTGATAATATTTCGATTTTTAAAGCAATGATCATTCTAATAACACATTTTTATTTTAATCAAGCAAATACAATATACGAACTGAAATATTTGATAATATAATTTGCATATGTCCGCGCTCACCTAAGCTTAAATGTTGACAGTAGATTTACTCACAATCACATCTTTTACTGTTATCCACTTTGATACTGGCCAACGGCTGTATAATCAGCTACACATCATGCACTAAGAACTACTTTAATGAAATAACTTCCCTTCAATTTTCTAAAGGATACTAATATGAACGGAACCACCATCTTGTGGTTGAGCCAAAAATTGAAGGATTCGATTGATATTTCTTATATATTTAAAATTTATGAGATTTGCAAAAATGATTCAACTAATATTATTTGAAAGATAGTAAACATTAAATTCGTTGTTACTTTCTTGCTTGAGGGTTTCCTTCTATTTACCTAATCCGATGGTTAAAAATTGATGCTAGGGCAAATTCCTTATACAGAGTTGACGCACATTATCCCAAACTATAGGTTCAGTTCTTCCGCTTATATATTTTAAAGGATTTCTTAAGGTAGACTGTGATAAAACTCTCCAATAGCACCCAAGCATCTGTGAGTTTTAGATGATGAAATTTCATTGGAGAAAATGGATATGCCTTTAGTAATATTATACCTTTTACCATACTAACCTACATAATCAATGAGAAGGTAAAACCTTACCTATCTATAGGTACCTCTTTATGTACAGCCTGTTTAAAATGAAGTCGGCACTAGTGCTAACTTTCTTATTATAAAAGCTACTAATCGATTAAATGAGCAAAGTAGTGTACGCCGATTATTATGATGATGAAAAAAAAATAATTTAACGTCAGAGTCACGTGATATTAACAAAAATGTATGTTTTTATAAATATTTTGATTTAATGAAATTATCCATTTCCTATAGCAGGCGGCTGTGAACCGTACACTTGATTCTGGTGTCCAATTGGTTTTTTAATATAATAATAATCAGCGTAAAAAAACTACACTACTTTGGTAATTTAATCGAATTCGTAGCTTTTATAATAAGAAAGTTAGCAATAGCGCCGGCTTCATTGCGAGCAGGCTGTATATATCAGAAATTCTTATGTTTAATATTATGTGGCTGTGGTTGCACCCGATTTATATCAGGACACGAACCAGATCGACGATTACCGCATAGCATCAAGCACTTGCCCTGTACTATACCGTACTCAAGTATCGAAACATTTATTTTTTACCAAGTCATGATAAAGATATCTAGCCGTTCCAATTTCATCTGCTGAGTTAGTTGCGTCACTAAGGCCGCTTTTAGTACGCATTTTTTGTCGTGGCATTTTCTCGTCGCGAAAAGAGAAGCATGCATAAATGGGCCTTCCTTGTCGTGTGTATGTTTAGAAAATGCCGCGATATGAAACGCCGTGAAAATAAACGCGTGCATAAATGCGACTTAGAGCCTCGCCTGGTACCAAGCCATGTGCCGGTCCTCCTGTATGCTTATCACAGAACTACCTTTAAATACATTTCCTGGAATAACAAATAATGTCACCTTGCTAGATTATTAATAAGATACAATATAATATAAAGTTTAAGCAAAGTTGTTATCGCGGTTTCTGAGAAAATTAATCATTTCGATATACCTACCCTTAATGTGAATAAATCGGTTCGTCAGTGTCTTGTTAGGTTGGCAATAGGATCTCAGTTTAGTTATTTGTCAAACATGGGTTATATTTAAAAAAAAATTTAATTAGGGGTTAAGGGGAGGTGAGAAAAATTAGAGGCAATGCTTCAAAAATCGGCGAATATATGTCTGCGAAACATAAATATTAGTTGTAGTAATTAATTGAAAGGAACATATTTTTTAGTCAAATCCTTAAATTCGCAGGGGTGGATAAATACAAATGTATTGCTTTAAAGTTAGAAGTTTAGAAAAGTAGATACCTTGCTCGATTTTATCGGTTAAAATCATTCGCTTAGTTAAATATTGATAACTTTCTTCTAATATTACTAATAGGTTTTGTTTCCTTTGGGCCACAGACGAGTGAAATAGTTTTGATATATTTAGATATTCCTGTTACTAAAAGTTATTTTTGGTATCATAGTCCAGTTTCCTGAAATATAGACCTCTAAAAATTTTATGCTTGACGAATTCTTCGACTACTCAATTAGATATTAAGGAGGGTTAAAGAATAACTAAGAGAAGAATAAAAAATAAATAATGTATAGTCCATCAAACATAATTTTGATTGCATTAGTTCATGATCGTTGATGGTGGATTTGGTTAGGAACATTAGTCCCTTATCTATATAAGAGTGTTTTATTACCATATTTTCTTTTCACATTCACACTAAAAAAGTTTGTACATTGTACATATTATTATGGATACACTTCTTCAAATCAAGGCAAGATTCTGTAAACTTTGTCATTTGGAAGATAAACATTATAAAAAATACTTAAAACTTATAAACATAAACAAAGGATTTTGTGATGGAGATAAACTATTTATTTTTTAATATTTGTATTTATTTTTATTATTTATATTATTATATGATCTTTATTTAAGGATTGGGCAGGGTGGCAACTATTCAATTCATCATGATGGGTATCGCTTGAACAGTAATTTCTACGGATTTGGTTAAATTAGAGAAAATGTTCTATCAGTTTTTAAAGTTTTTTTAGAATCCAGTATGGACCTTTCCGAATTGTTTTTCATTCATGGAATTTGTTAAAGATGTCTAAAATTAATTTCTTTAACTCGAAAGGTTTCAATTTTAGAAAAACGCCCATTAAATACAAATTTTATATTTTTCTCTTTTCTATAAAATTGTGTTATCAGTTTTTTGTCATTATTTATAACTTAGATATTATGGTCGACTTCATTTTTTTTAATACGGACCTGGATTTTTGATTTAATTTTTTTAGATTATTTTTCTCCCCAAATGGAATGATGTATCACTCAATTCTATTGACTTTAGTTTTGGCACAAATATTTGCCTCAATCAATAAAATTTAATTTAAAAATAATACAGACATTATATTTGCATTTGACTTATCTGATATTGAGCTAAAATTAAAAGTAATAATCTCATTTTTAATAAATAATATTCACCCGATTTCACCAAAGAACAATAAAATTAAAAGTAGATACAAATTTAAACATTCAACCGCGTATAAAAAAAATGCCTAAATATTTTACTTAGTAATGTCATTTCCTTAATAGTTCGAAATGCCCTCCTTGATTTTCAATACGAATTTTCACCCACAAGTCATAAACAGTAACATTAGGTAATTGATATATAAATAAATTGTATGCTTGTTTCATCAGTTCTTGATAAAGTAGTTGTAGTTGGTTAACCCTCTAAAAACAGATATTCGAGTACCGTTTCGTCGGTTAAAGATATTATACCTGGTATACATTACGAACTGGTGGTAGAAGAACTACTTTTTCGAACGGCGCAAAGGTCGGAAGGATAGAAATATTAATGATTCACACTGCACTGAGTCCGATTGTGCTGGTGTTCCCCACACTTTGCGATTGAAAATATTTAATAACTACCGATCTAATTGAGATGCCACCTTTTCGTAAAATTGGTTATGCAGATAAGAGGATAAAGTACAAAACGGTATTTATTAAAATTAATTTAAGGTAGGCGGCGAGTATGTTAAAACTATTTAACATGTACGCTACCGACGGCCACTATAGTGGCCTAACCGATCCTACGTGGTTACCCGCGGCCGCTATAGTGGCCAAGAATTCACACTCATTTTTATATATATAAATTGGATCTGGTCCACGCGCGTTGGGTGTGTACCTTTGTGCGGTCTGTCGTCGGTACGTTGCCAATATAATGGCCATTGGCCGACCAAATGATGGCTTACTATTCGAGTCCGAGAAAAACTATTCGATGGTATCGTAAGATATTCTTCCACCTTGTAGATATATGCATTTGAAACGCTTATTTTCTTTACAAAAAAAGAACAAACACATAGAAAAGTCTTTTGGACTTCCGAGACGAGATAAAAGCTAAACCGTCAGAAGTAATACCAGTAAATTTTCAAGGACACCATTTTCCGGAAGCCATACCTGAAGAAAAAATTTAAAGAGGTGTCGTTTTCGTTCCAAAAGTAATGTGCGGAGACGTTAACGGTATCATTGCCCATCTTGCCCAGACTTACCTAGTTTATGTGTTGATCCGTGCTTCAAGAACTGGCACCTAAGCTTGAACACATAATTTTTGAAAGTTATGTTTTTATTTACTTGTTTATTTTTTTATGTTATTGTTAATTTTATGACTTTTTTTAGTTTTGAAATATAATAAGTAAAGAAATCTTTATATATATTTTTATTTGAAGGCAACTTTTCAAATGACACTAAATTGGCCGTTGGTTTATACTAATCCGAGAGATATAAATGAACCGAGGGCCCCTATAGTGACTCAAGGTCAAATGTAGTGACCTTGACTTTCTAAGTCATAACAATACTGTATGTAGAGAAATCACCAAATTATTCCAGGTATATCCCGAAATACGGCTCTGGTTCACAGCGGGATCTTGCCATTTCTGGTCGGTAGCGAACGTGTTAAACAATTAAATTGTTATTATTTTGCATTTGTTCACAATGACAATTTTTTTAAGACGCGCTGAGAGCTCAAATAACAAAGTGTTCAATAAAAAAATACCGACATTGCTACGAATCAGTACAATTGTAGATAGTAAACTTCAAGTAAGAGAAGATGGGAGAAAATCTAGGAAAAATTCATGTGTGAATATTTTGGAAAATAAATTTTTTTCAGCAAAATCCTGAAACACGTGTCAACTATTTGTTTGTATATGTATAAGCTGTAAAAAAAATTTCATGTCAAGGTCAAAAAATATGGGGTTTGCAGTGTTTCCAACCTTAGTATGAATAATATCTGAAATGCTATGAGAAAATGTTCCATATTATGTTCTAAAAAAGTTCCATCATGAAACTTTAAGCGGAACACGGTCTGCCTATTACATCTAAAAGAAATTAAAGTAAAATTTTTTGACAAACACTAATTAAGTAAAGTATATTGAAAAGTAGAAAACGGTAGCCAGTCTGACACCTAATCCCACGAAATGGGAAATATCCTACGGGTTGGCAACAGTGGCGGTTTGTAAAAGAATGATCAATATTGCGAAATGATAAACAGGGACCAAATACAGGTTCCATCAATGAACACGGATAACACGGGAACGAATGAAACGGTACTATACCCATAAATAACTAATATCTAATAACTAATTGAGTGGATTTTAGTTCAAACTGGGTTATATTATTATGTTCAGAAGTCGCATCTACTAAATATAATTCAGCATAATAATTATATTTGAATTTTAATAAGTGAAACAAAATTGTTTCTTATTTCAGATCTGAAAAAAAAATCAATTAACTCTTTCCAATTTTTTCCTTTTCCCTCCTGCCATTCCCGAGGGGACCTATAGCTGAACGTGGACTCCGAACCACGAACCTTAGTCAGGGAAAACCTGCAAAAGTCACAAGAACTTGATTCCACCCTTAAATGGACGAAGAGCATTTGTAATCCCTTGAGGGATCGATAGTTCTCGAAAAAATGTTGTCGATGGATTAAAAGTAAAAGTAATGCATTAAATCATAAATATAAATGCAAGGAGCTGTAAAAAACTTTTTTTACTGCCTAATTACCTTGTCATAATGTACGTTTTTTTTTTGCAGTTTCACCTGAAGTTCAATGTACACCAAATCAGATGCGGGTAGAAATTCCTTTAGAACCAAATACAAAAAGTATTTACCTACAAGGATTAAGGGACTATCCAGATCCCGCTTGCAGACCTCACACGGATCCTACAGGAAAAATGGCTATCCTAGAATTAGATTTAGATAATGTTTATAGATGTGCTGTTACAAGAGTTGTTAATAAGCAGACGGTAAGTAGGAACTACTATATTTTATTTTTGACGAAACTTTTTGTATTCAATAAAAATAGTACTGGGAGGTGCTTAAAAATATAGTATTAAGTATTTTCTGTTTGTATAAAATCTATGAGGACAGAAAAATAAAACTTGAATACAGTATAACAGGTCAAAATCTAAAAGTTATTGTTTGGATATAAACTAAAACGTAAAGCAAAATTTACAAAAATATATTTTTGTCATTTTAAAATACAATATTAAATAACATGGCCCTTCATTAATTACAGTGCCGTAGATACCTTTGTTTTCTGGGGGGAGAACTGGCCTGGCCACCTTCGCTTATTTTATTTTACGGTTTCCATAAAGTATTCTGAGGGGGGAGGGTGTACTGGTATAGTTATCTTCACTTTACGGTTCCCATTTCGAGGCAAATTCCCGTTTCTGAGGGTACTGTTCCCCAGTACCCCTCCCCCTTAATTTGGGGCGGTGCTTCATTATAATGAAACTAAAATTCAACTTTTCGATTAAAATATTTCTTTAACTGCCAAAATCTACATAAAATGATTCATTTCTTTTATAAATTTAAAATCAGAACTAGTTGCATATGTAACCATCTGTATATCCTAAAACCATCAATAAAGAATTTTATCTAGTTTTTAATAAGTTAAATAATAATAATTAATGTAGACGTATAAAGCTAAAGCTCTTGTCAATTTACGAAGAACAATCGAATAACAATGGTGCTCAAAAACATTCATATTTTCTTTTCGACAAGCTCTTGAGATTCACATACTTTATATAATTAAAAATACGGACTTTAGTTTTTTAAAAATACGGACTTTAGTTTTTACATCATTTAAATTTGCTAACGAAATTAACTAAGCTAAATAAACGAGAAGAAACTTTGGATTCTTAGCCTAATGCCCATGTCCATGCCTTATCTTCACAAATTTACTTTAATCCCTCAGTATTAACAAATGTACTCTTTTTAATTAAAATACATTGGTAGGAATGTGGCAAAAGTCTTGACAAACAGGCATATAATTTATTTTTGTTTGATACATTTATATAAGAAAAAAGAGAGCAACGTAATAAAGCTATTAATTTAAATTGGGAAGAATCATGCAACGGTATGAATACACTAAGCAAGGAATGTACTTGGTATGTAAATGTTATAACATACTTCAAATGTAGAGAACTAGGGCTGGTAAACCGTAAGAACAATTTTAGCTAATTCTTCTATATCTATAAGAGCTTTGGTAGAATAAGAATGGGCAGTTACCGTAGGAACAGAAATTAAAAGTATAAAAAAATATCATGGAATTTTTTTTGCCCTTAAAATATAATCTTATGTTAATGGGGAGGAGGGGGGTTATTTTCTTTTAATGGTACTGAGCTACTTTTAAAAATGCAATATTCTTTTTTATTTTGATTTAATTGTAAATGATTAATTTATTAACTATTTTTGTACATTTTCGTTTTATTTGAAATTCCATACTGAAGCTCTATTAGCTTAATATCTAATTTTTGGTATAGGAATTATGAAAAATATAGTATGAGTTTGTATTTATTTCAGAAGGATTTCCTGACATGTTTCGAATTCTCAGATCTCACCAGAGAGGCTGGCAGGTTTGTTATTCCGAAACACACAGGAAATTTTAAATTACAATCTCAATATCCTGTATACTTCTGTAATATTCTAGACAGTTTCATTATTCAATTTTTATTTTTGCGAAGAAACTCGACTGTTCACTGTTCACATTACATACACAACAAATTTATCACTCTATATCTCTCAAAGAAAGCATATACGGATCTATGTTAGTAGGAACTATTTTTCTTACTTTTGGGTAGGGAATCACCATACAAGGGCACATATTTTTTGAAATCCCCTGTATATTAATTTCCGCCGACTCGAGTAAATTTAAAGGTCATAAATTAATCAACTAAGCTTTATGTAATGATTGAGTATACTGTCCTAGAAATCTTATAAGTATATTGGAATTACCAATGAAGAAATTACTGTCAAAACTAATATGGATCATGTTAAAAAAGCACCTTACAGTAAATTGAAATTACAATTCGAGTCGTCGACCACTAATCAGTAACCAAGTCTTATTTAGATTAAAGGTACCAAGTGCTTAGTGCTTTATTTACATGATCGATGATTTTTTTTGACTAAAAATCAATGTCACATAATATTTCAAGCACTTAAGTATTTCAAATAATTTCTAAAATATTCTCCGCTTGAACCATGTCTAAAAGGAACACTTTGTTATGTTAGCTTTCGAGATGTATTAAAGGAAAATTGTCATTGTGAACAAATGCCAAATAGTAACAATTTAAATATTAACATAGTTTTAATATGCTAGCCGGCTACCTTAAATTAATTTAAAAAAATATAAAAATCAATGTCACATAATATTTCAAGTATTTTTTTGAAGCAATGAAAAATGCTATAAACACTGAAGTATTTGAAATAATTTAAAAGGAACAAAGTGGTGGAAAAAACTTACTCATAATTCTTTGTATTTTTAATACAATGACATTCATCGAGTGTACGATTCAGCTCTGTATCTAAAAACAAAATATTGTTTATTATGGTTAAATATCAGATTAATGGAATTTCATAGGTGTTCATCCAACACAAAATTAAACGATATTTTCTTAAAAATTGCTGAACGAGCCCGACAACGCCCCTGTTGTTTCATTAGTTCTCATTTAAAAAATGGTTTTATTTAGATATTACCCTAATACATTTCTCACTTTTGTTAGTATTATTAGTATTATATTATATATTAGAAGAAAAAAATATGAAGTAAAAAACGTGACGACTTCCTCACTATATATTTTAAGGTTAATCGCAGTTTTACATTACTAGTGTAATAAAGAATGTGTTCAGACTGGCCACGAATATCGACGAGCAACAACTTCACACCACATGTCATGTATGTATATCATAACCCTTGGTAATATTCTGATATTACTATTACCGACCTTCTAACTACTTACCACACTTACACTTATTTATTCAGTTTCATCCGTTATATTATAGTTATAAAATCACATGAACAAGAAGAATAGTTTCAATGTCAATAAAAAATAACAGTTTAGGCAGCAATTGGGCAATAATATTTAAAAAAAAAATTAAAATTGACAAATGTGTGACTGAACGAAACGAACATCTAGTGAAACAATGAACAAAAATATCAAATAATACAACGATATTTAAAATGTGGCTTTATTTCACTGGACTACAGTGTGATGTTTGTTATAAAGTTCTGTCTACTGCAGGGGCGCTAAGTCCATGGGATCCAAAAGGCGCGTGCCCCCTTCTGAAAATATGACGGGGCCGTAGCCCTCGTTGGAATAACTCAAACTTATTATTCCCTAATTGAAAACTCCCCATTGAAAAACCGAACCAGCCCGAACAAACTCTCAAAGATGAAGAATAAATCTTTAATATTAAAATATTTCACAAAAATGATTTTTTCAATAACAAATAGGTTATTAAAAAAGGAAAAAAACATCAAATAAATAATTTAATTATGAAATTAGATAGACGTTCCTCCAATTTCATGTTTTCCTTGGTTATATTTAACCCCATTGGGATTTCCGAATCTCGGCGCCCCTGAATCTGCAGTATCTGGAAAAATTCACTCACCCTTATAAACCAACCATTCGAATTGTTCGAGAATAAATTACTTGCCTTAAAAAATCTATATAATAACTATCTATTAACAAATTAAGCTGTAATGAGATCACAACACTTCAAGCATCCTATTAGTCGCATTAAGAGCGGCCATACGATTGCGGAAAATCGCATTCTGCCCTCTGCTATTGATATGGTCAATCGTCATCGTATGGTATTAATTAGATGGTCATCGATGTTTCACAACATAAAATTAAGTAAATTTTTGTCATTCAGTTCGATAAGTCAACAGGCGTGTCGAACTTGACTCAGTTTCTATATATTTGAGTCAATTTAAGAAAAGGCAGTGCTTTTATCAAGAAAGTATTTGGAAAACGTACGTTTGATTCTTTTGCTCTTAATTATATTGACAAAAATATAAACTCATATATACTGTTGATAGCGTGTTGGAGAGCATGAAACCGCATTTGAGCGAATTGAACATTTAATTAATGAACTAATTTTCAATATTTTCTTAATTTTATATTTTCTCGGAGAGTTGGACTTTCAATTCGCATGATGAAATATTGTTATAGTTAACAGATTATCTGTTGGGACTCATAATCAACTATTTGAAATATTGGTTGACAAAACTTTATAACTATAATATCAATATTTATTCTATTTAAGTTTTGTCTTAAAAGGCGACGACGACGGTTATTAAGTTTAGTAACAGATGCTTCTAAAACATTTATCCCATTTGCCACTTCTTATTTATATGGAAAATGCTTCTCGTCTGTAGTGGCTTGCAGTAACGGCTTGTCAGGGGAGGCAAGTGAGGCGGTACCTCACTACGTATTTAATAAAATAAAACATTTTTTTATTCTCTATAAAATAATTAATTCTATCTTCTTTACAAAAAGAAAAAACGTTTACATATTCAGAAAATTATTGCACATTCATATATGTACATCTACTTAGTTATGGTTATTAAAACGTTATTTATGGAATTAAAGTCGTAAGTGCAATGACACACTTGGGCGATAGCGATTTCGCCTCCAATCCTCCAAATTTCATTGCCGATGGATGCATTTTAGACCGCGAGCAATTGATTCACGCGTTTTATATTTTCGCAGAGGCGACGATAATGTCGCCTGTTAATTTGCTCTGTTGTCAATTCGGCAAGGTTAAATAATAAAATGATTTTTATGTCAATATTTATGGAATGTATTGGAAAATATATGTATGTTTTGAACATATATTTAACGGTTTACTCGTTTTAAACAACATTTCATAATACCTAGTACTGACTTTTTTATTAATCGTCACAATTGAAAATATCGTTAGCATTTTGATTAAAACGATTGACCTCTTCCCTTGGGTCGTAAGAAAAAGAAAGGGTCAGTGAGAGTAAAGTACTTTAAAAAAGATTTTATGAAAAGACGACAATTCTCGCAGTTTTTCAAATTCTTGATATTAAATTCCTATGTGGACCTCGATTTACGGCAGCTTTCTTAAGCATTTATATTGTTGCCCGTGCTTACTATTGAGAAAAACATGAAGAGTTTCGATGGCTATGTTGAGTTTCAAAATTTTTCTAGACCTGTGAAATAATGTTTTCTGAACAAAAATTTTTACAATCCGAAGAAACTCGTCCTATGAAGAATTGCAAAATAAACTTTGATTTAATATGATATCTGAGGTGTAAAAAACCCTACTCGATATAAATAAAAATGTCATGGGGTACGTATAAATATCATGTCGATGACAGCATCCGAGAAATCGCCTCACCGCCTCTAATAGGCACGAGCCGCCACTGGTGGCTTTAAAATATACATAAATGCAGACATCATTATTATTCCTTGAAAATTTATGTATGTGGGTTTTCAATCTCTAACTATATATAGAAAAACTTTTAGGTGACTAACAATATCAACCGTCGCATTAATTAAATAACTAATTAACACATCTTTAATTAGTAGACTATTAGGTACTAAACCAACCAAACTGACATTAATGTACCATATGGAACACTTGATTATATCTTAATATTCATTATTCAAGAAACGATCGCATATCTTTCATATCGTGTAAAAAATATTGTGAATCAATATTAATTAAATTTACTTCGAATATGAAAACCGTCTGCACATTATATCTCCAGCTAAAATTAAAAAATAGTACTACTTAATAAAGTATATACAGGGTGTTATGGAAATGACTTATTATATTTAAACCTGCAATTCCTGAGATGAAAACAAATTGAATAAAAATAACCATAAATGGCGCTTTTATTTTAATAACTGAATTGTATCACCTTATGTCAAACCAGAAAAAAATACGTGGTAACACTGGAAGAAAGGTAAACAAATTTGTGACTGATGTAAATCATGTAAACAAAGCAAACATTGAGATAGGTCATGTCGAGAAACGTCAGTAAATTTAGACCGGTGTTGTCATATTTTCAGGGTAAACTCTTTAGAAGGCCAATGACTTTTTGATTGAAACGAAGTTCTTTATGAAAAAAAAAGGAATTTTATTTAGGCCACATGCTCTCTTATCTTTACCAAAATTTATAATTCTCGCGTTAGATTTCTATGCACTTTTGTTTTTAACTGATTAGAAAACACATATTAAAAGTCAATGATCTTTTGAATGATTCGGCTTCATTTAGAAAAAAAAAGGAATTTTCTTTAAAACACATGCTCTATTCTCTTATTATTTAAAAACTTGTTCCATTCCCATAGTTCCACACAAACCGGAAGGTGCCGGGGAAAGAACATTTAAGTATATATGTGGTGAACAGTTAAGAGATTACGATAGTGTCAATGGAACTGTTGATAGAGGATGAGCGAGAAACCCAAACACGTTAGCCGCAGGCCCGCAGAGTTAAATGTTTTAGCTACTGTAATACAAGACCAGAAAGTACTATGGCTTAACAAAGCAAGGAGGGTTTGTCGTATCAAAAGTCAATGATCTTTTGTATGATTCGGCTTCATTTAGAAAAAAAAGGAATTTTCTTTAAAACACATGCTCTATTCTCTTGTTATTTAAAAACTAGTTCCATTCCCATAGTTCCACACAAACCGGGAGGTGCCGGGGAAAGAACATTTAAGTATATATGTGGTGAACAGTTAAGAGATTACGATAGTGTCAATGGAACTGTTGATAGAGGATGAGCGAGAAACCTAAACACGTTAGCCGCAGGCCCGCAGAGTTAAATGTTTTAGCTACTGTAATACAAGACCAGAAAGTGCTAAGGCTTAACAAAGCAAGGAGGGCTTATATTACATAGCGTATTCTTAACGATGAACTGTACTACAATATTCTTGAAGTAGTCCATCTCAAAGTGGAGTGAAGTTATAAGGAGGTAAAGAAACTCACAGTCTGCTCCACTAGTTTAATAGAAATAAATAAAACTATAAACCATACATGTTTCGAAGGCTTAAGCCTTCATCTTCAGTGGAAAGTAAAACATCAAAAGGGGTGTACCTATGACATTGAAGTAACTAGCCAAGCAGGAAAAGAAAAACTTTTTTGAATATGTAAAAAATTCAAGTATATAAAATAAAGGGTGAAAAAGTTTATTTTATTCAAAGGTAAACAAACAAACATTTTTTTTTAAATGTATATGGTATGGTTGTCTCGTTTTAAATTAGAAGGAATTTATTATCACCAGTGGTATATTTTTATATGTAATAGAGTTTTATTTTAATTGAGTAGTAACTGATTTTATAAGACATATATACTGAATAATGGTTGAGTGATTCTCGAACATCATCCTTAGACGTGTTTCGTTTCGTACTTAATTAGTTCTACAACAAAAGTTGACGGAATAATTTTTAGGTGTCGATTTGTTATTATTATAAATAATTCACATTTTGTAGGACTATCGATAGTTTACCAATTTTATTAAAACTTCTTGTTCCATAGCAAATCTGTTACGAACGACGCTGATCACGAGCAGTGATCAGCGTCGTTCGCCTTACTGACGATAAGGCTAGAGTCTGGCAAAAGGAGAAGGTTCTTCCAACCTTATCAAGTACCCAGAATGCCTATTGCAGTATAATATTCGTCGTGACTTCTCGTGGTGTACTTACCAACCCAAAGCAGTATCTTAGATAATATCAGATGCAGTGGACGATTGTTACTAATCGGCGGACCAAATATGCCAGACTGGCGAACGATTAATTATTTCAAATGGCCCGCCAATTAGTAACAACCACCCACTGCATCTGATATTTTCTATATTTCGGTTGGTAAGTACACCATGAGATCCCGAGTATTATACTGCCGTAGACCTTCATCCTGTGCACTTGGTATCGTTGCAAAAATTCTTCTACTTTTGCCAGACTCTAGCCTTAGTAACGAGCTGTGATACGGCGAAATGCGTCTAAGGATGAATTTGACAAAAGGAGAAGGGCAAACAGATTCAATATTTGTGGCTTAGACAGACCTTTATTTCTTTCATTATAAATTATTATTAAAAAATTGTTTCCTTAAAAATTAACCGTGTTTGCTCCGTCACAATCATAATGCATGCTGTTTATTTTGACTAATTTTGAACTAGGATTAAATTCAAGAAGTAGTCATCAATATCATTTGTTTATTATATAAACAGTGACATATATTTCGTTTTTATAAGGGCATCATCAGACATAAAAGTATTTAACTTTATATTTAGGATAAGAAAAACTTAACACTTATTGCTTACCGTTAATAAAAACAATTATAGAATAAAAAAATTAAGAAATTAAAATGGTTAAAAACACGTAATACACATTACAGAAAATATCCAGTAACTAACCTAAGAATTTTTAGTAGGGTGAGGGATTCAGTGATAATTGGGTATGAAACAATAGTAGCCCAGTTAATAAAATCCTGCATAAAACTTAAGATGAAAAGAAGATAAAAATGTCAAGTTAGTCTACTGCTAGCATGAAAACGGCTGGAAAAATATGTGATTATGTATATATTTATAAAATTAATTGTTCATATTATTAAAAATAATATATTGTTTATAACGAAAAATTTAATTGTTTATATTAGTAAAAATAATATATTTTTTATAATAAACATAATTAATTTTATAATCATACATTATGTATGTAGGATTTTATGAAGTGGGCTACTATTGTTTCATAACAAATTACCACTGAATCCCTCACCCTACTGAAAATTCTTAGGTTAGTTACTTGATGTTTTCTGTAATGTATATTACGGGTCTTAACCTTTGTTAATTTTTTATTGGCTTTTATTGAATATTAGGTAAGGAATAACTGTTAAGTTTCTCTAATCCTAAATATAAAGTTAAATACTTTTAGGTCTGATGATGCCCGTATAATGGCGAAATAAATTTCACCGTTTATATAATAAACAAATGATATTGGTGCAACGCCGACTATGTTCAATTTGATTTTTTGTTTATAGATTTAGTCAAAATGAATTTATGTAAAACTTATTTTTAAAGCTTGATCCTAAAAAAAATCTATGTTTTGTGATATTTGTTTTAAATTTATTTGAGTGAAATGTGTCCATTCTTCAGGTCCGGATGGCCATAGTTTCTTAACAAATACGAAGGGTGAAAACATGTATGTTGGCATAAAACACGAAATTAAGGACAAATTTAAGCAAATTTTCGAGCATTTATCTAGTAATGGGATATCACACAAGAAGTAGAAGTAATGGTTTGGCTTTCTGACACCATCCGACGCGTTGACGAGGGTCCCAAGAAGGTATAACGCGACATGGCAGCTGTAAAACAGATTTATTACGTGAAATATAAAACACAATATCTAATTTATAATGTATAAAGGCTTTCTAAATCCTAACAAAAACCCTATTGGTTAAGTGGCAAGGGTTAAATTAAGGAAACCATTGGAATAAAATCTCTATATGTTAATGGATAGTTGTTAAGATCGTAATTATTCTTTTGGAAAAATATTATTTAATTTCAATGGGAAGTTTCAATCTAGGGATTTCCTCTAAACTGACCACCCCACATGGCGGGCCATGTAAGCCCCTTATCGCTGCCGGTATGAGATGCTTACCAGGAAAATATCATCAATGATAATTGAGTCCTAACATTAAGTGTCGAAATTATTAGAAAAAGTAATATTTAAATCATATTAATGACAAAAATATCAACTTTCCTATATTTTCCACTATTTAGAAAATCCTTTTCGAATTATAATTTATAATTTAATAAATCGATGCATTTTCTTTTCTGAAATAAGAATAATAATATAGGCATTCATTAAGAATTGATGAAAATACATTAACAATCCTGTGACTGGCCGAATGGCAGACCTGCCAAAGCGAAAGAAATTAACAAATTTAACAATCCATAAAGGGGCGTATAACAAATTCGTCCTTCACCATTGGGATTTCGAAACGGTAAGAGATACGAAGTCAGTTAAATTGGAGCAAAGTTTCGTAATTATGGGCCCAACAATATGCCGCAAAAAAATCAAAAATAAATACAGGGTCTTTCAAAATATATGGAAGAATTTGGTTTTTATTTTTTCCTGACTTTGTTCGAAGATACGTCCAAAAATAAATTTCAATTTCTCATTGCTACTTTTTATTCGCCACAAGATGGCATTACCTGTGTTTTAATGTGACATTTCTTTGCGTCACCATCATCAACTTAATTTTTTTAAATACGGGTCTAGATTTTTTTGTTTAAATTAAGAAAGAGGACCTAAATCTACGATCAGCAGTATATAATAATTACTGGTTTTCCGACATTTTGTTCCTTCAATTGACCATCTTCATTAAAATACCCATAGTACGTTCCTGCAATTTATTTTGTTTCGAAAAAACTGAGAATTTTAAAATTATTATTGCTATTTATGTCCTTAATTATTATTATTACATACTACTACTATTTTTCTTTATTTCAATCTAATAGATCAATCATGTTTCTATTTAATGTAAGTACAAAAGTAATTTATTCAAATAAAATTTAAATCTTAAAGCCATCATTTTCTTAAGAGTTTTAAAAAGTCATTGAGTTTTACATTTTGGAATTATACCGATTTTGTTTTAAAGTAAATACAGGAACGTACCAGGTATATCTTTTATCAATTTAAGGAACAGAACAGCTTAAAACTATTAAGTGTTGTATACTGCTGAACGTAGATTTAGTTCCTCTATCACAATTTAGACAAAAAAATCCAAACCCGTATTATTAAATTAAGTGGATGATGCTGACAGAAAGACGAAACGTCCCAGTAAATATATGATTATGACATCTTGTTGAGAATAAAAAGTATAAGGAGAAAGTGAAATTAATTTTTGGACCTCTCTTTGAACAAAGTCAGAAAAACATAAAAACCAGAACGCAAAATTTTAGATTTTTCCAAATTTTTTGAAAGTCTCTGTATTTATTTTTGATTTTTATGCGGCATATTATTAGGCCGATAATTACGAAGCTTTGCGCCAATTTAACCGACTTCGCATCTCTTACATCCTACACCATTGGGATTTCGGCCCAATGGTGAAGGATGAATTTACTACACTCACAATTCAAATTTGAGAAAACCAAAAAAAAATATTAATATGGTTACAAAGTTACACATAAATAACTATTATATCCAACGGAATTCCGCTATGATGGTTGTAATAATATGAGGGTTCTCTGGCATTAGTATATTTTTTTGGAATAGTGTATATAATTTGTCCATTTAGCAACATCGTTTTTAGTCAAATAAAATATTGTATACGTTCATAACTCGTTACTTGTTATAATTAATAATATAAACACCAAATTTATACGTTCATAACTCGTTACTTGTTATAATTAATAATATAAACACCAAATTTATATTATAATTTCCCCGTTCTTTTTAGGCCCTTAAGTATATGCTTCTTATCAGATGCACTTTGAAACGAAATAAAAGATACAGATTAAGGTAAAAAATGACGGGAATCATCGCAAATGGTCGAAATATGTCCTTAAATGGTTTCCGTCTTTCCGGATAGCGAACAAAATATACATTTTGCGCAATTTCTTCGTTTTTCCCACTTTCAATATAAACTGTATCAATGAAAATTTTCAAAATGTTGATAGGTCATTTTTCCAAATGAACATGTAAAAGTGAAATTGACGTTAAATGTTAATAGTCATATGCTTGTAATTTATTTTTAAAATATTTACAAGGAAGAAAAGTTTTGGTTGTCTTTATTACGAAAATTTCTTGCTAATATTGATTGACGACATATTTTCAAAAAATAATAAATCTTCTAAACAGTATGAAATTGGCAGTAGATGTCTCTATATGTAAATGAACTTGTTGAGAAATTACAAATTCGGTTCCTTAGTCGCCTCTTTCTTAAACATATTCGTTCTGAGACTTACAACTGTACCATACTTTAGTGTTCATTTTTTGGCCTAGTCCGGCAAAGGTTCTAATTTTCTAGTTAGTTTAAGAAAATATATTAGTTAGAAATATTTTTAATTGGTTTTCTTCTTCATTGCTTTTAGATATGTAGTAAAAATCTTTTCTCAGGGTAGCGTTTCCATTTTTAATAAACAATATAGATATTTTACTTTAATCTTTTTTTAGGGAAAGAAAATATATTATCAAACCATTATCGTTGAAAACATGGAAACTGAAACCGAGCCGAAAACGAGAGAAACTCTACACGTAAAATGTTCCATGTTGTCTTTGCGAGACCATACAGTTGTGAGAAGAAATGTTTTTCCGGCTGGATTTGAGGAACCAATGTAAGTTTGAGTAGCGATGACACTGTTGTTTTTCGAAGGTAAAATGATTGATAGCAATTTGATAAAAGTGAGGTATTATGTATTACGACTAACAAAAAGAAAGCTCGAGATACAAATGCGTTATTGAGATACGACGCTGCGATATCATTATATTTAACTTCGGTAGTATGCTGGAAATGATATATTAGCAACATTTTCAAAATTACCATATCAAAGAATGTTTTAAACAGTACCATTACATAAAATGAAGTATTAGCTACATATACTGCTGTGACGAAAAAGTGAACTTGTATGTACATAATTTTGCCATTGGATTTTTAGTTGCATCTACAATGGAACATGCAAACGAATGTCTTTCTGTCAGGGTTTAACCTTACTTTTAGAGAGACGTCGAAAATAGACCGTGTGTCGTTAGTAGTTGTGGTTCTGTGAAAAAATGACTTCTAGAGTAAAATTACTTTGTAGGATATGACAAATAAATATATTTGTGATATATAAATAAATAATAAAATAAAAACATACGCGGGTCTACATACACACAGCTATAAAGATAAATATTTGTAAAACTTTAATCATATTACTGGTTATTTTCCACGCTCTCGTCTTAATTATTCAGTTTCCTATAAACACATTATTAAAATTAAATTTACTTTCCCTGGTTTCCTTATGCTAAATATCTTATAATATATTCCTAAATAACGTTCGTTCGCTACTTAACAAAACTTTAGATCTTACTTTCATCCAAATTCATTCCACTGTTTTTAAGAGATGGTAAGTGCGTACTTCTAAATCTCTCCTGAAAACCTGAATCCAAAGCGCAATTAACGCGCTTTGTTATGGAAATTTTCACTTTCAACCCTTTTAGGTCTAACTGAAAAGGGTATTATGCTTTATGTCGGTTTTCTTGGTTAAAACATAATTTTTATCTTTTTTAGTTTAAAGCACAGCTGTTGAGCAATGTAAAAAGGGGAACTTAAGGAATATAGATGTCTTAATTTCTATTGATCCACCAGGAACTTTGATAAAATTACTTAAGAAGTAACGGTGGGTCGATAGAAAGTACCTAATATATTTTGTAAGTGTGCTAATAGAAGAGAATATTTCTCCAAAACCCTATTATCGAAACAATATTACGACGTTCATTAAAGATAGCAATAGTTTTATTGAAGCATAAATTATAGTCCATCTAGAAATTACCCGGAATTTGATGTTTTTCCTAATTTTATTATATTGTTGTCGTAACATTCTAAGTAGGTTGTGCCGATAGTAAGCTATGGCTAAAAGCGCATGACAACACCATCTGTAAAATATTGTTGATAGTAAGCAGGTTTAAGGTTTGTGAAATAATATCGCAAGTAGAAAAAAGAAAAAGTGGTATTTTTATATAGATTAGGTGTTCGAAACGTTAAAAAAATTAGTGTAATTATGTAAAATGGTGCAGATATGAGGCATAGACCAGTTTCGGGAACACCGCGTAAACTTCGCGGAAGCAATTTACGTGCTTTAGTGACCTAGCGTTTCAAGAATTGATTAACAGATTAGGAAATCAACGAAGAATAAAAGAAGTGGGCACAGAAACTGTCCGAATGCCACTGAAATGACAATGCTTCATATTAAATGGCTCATGCTTTAAATCCAGACGGATGGGGGTTCAAGCAGGATAACGCAAGGACACCATAATTTTGTGTATACTCAATATTGGATGCAACGCCCATTGGCCACAATTCAATAGCCAGCAGTTTGACTAGATCTTAGTCCCATTGAAAACATATGGGGACTAATGAAAATTGAAGTGGAATGAGCAGTGCCACGAAATAGGGAAGGCTTGATTCGGTCAGTTTTATAGGCCTGGATCACCATCACCGATCATTATGGCGGTAATATAATTTAGGATGAACCTATACGTTTAGTGTTAAACGGAGGGTGTGTAAGTAAAGGGGATGAATTATTTATTGTAATTTTATAATTCCAGTAAAAAAAATATATACAGAAAAATTATAATTATGCTTTCTTCTTCTGGATACTTTCTAGACTGTCTTCCCGAGCTTTATATTCGTTAATTCTTTTTGGTCGTCATATGTGTTAATATTAGGTTAATATAAGAAAAATCTAATGTCACCCTGACAACCGACATGCACGTCTTGCAAAACATTTAACTTTCGGCGACTCTCTGTCGGGTTAATAACAAGTATACAAATATTGCGCCAAATTATTGTAATTCTCAATTCGACCTCCTCTTATGAATTGATTGTCTACTCTGATGGTAAAACTGTTTTACTTGAAAATTAAAGCTCAGAGTGAAGAAAAATATTTATCAAACTAGGTAGGAGAGTGATTACTAAAACGCTCTTTATTCGGAAATAAGCAGTAGAATCTATGAGCCTAGATCTAACATATTCTCGCCTATTTATAAGAATGGTTAGTTATTTTGACGAGTAAGTCAACATTTTTTTGGAGAAATGTATATGTCGGCGTCAATTGGTGAAATCCGTCATTCCCTGAAATGCCTAGTTATTTCACGTATTGCCGGCAAACAGTGTAACTCTACGTTTGGCACACCGTTTGCCTAAGAGTATCAGGCATTCCCTGTAATGACGGAATTCTTTTAGTCAAATGCTGTATTTAACTAAATGATTTAAGTTTCTCTGTTTGCCGGTTTTAGTCAATCATTGTAATGAGGACAGTGTTGTCAGTAGTGCATGAAAATAAGGTATTTTACATTAAAAGGTTTGTAAATAACTTATTATGATCAGGAATTTCCTTAAAATTGGATGTCTTGAAATATGATGTATGTAGGTATTATCATAAACTCATATTTAATATCTATAACTTACTATAAAAAAAAATTCATAGAACGAATAGGAACGAAACAACATAATAGCTAGATATAAAAATCTAAAAGGAAATGACTGATAATATGGTTTATTATTTATTAGCGTAAGGTGCTTTTTTATGACACCTTGAATTACAAAGAACTTTTTTTTTTACACAAACGCATCTGTTTGACGAACATTGTTTTTGCTGGTGGCACTTGGCACTTAAAATATCCTTGACTTCCGGAAAGTGAAAGTGACTACACAGCTTCTCGTACTGATACAAACTTTTCAGGAACGTCACCTACTTGGAGAAATGCCTCCACTAGATTTTTTTTATTTCCAATAGAACCGCCTTGAAAATATCCCCCTTTTCAATAAAAAAAAATGATCCAAATGGGTTTATTTTTTATTCTTTTGCCTCTTTCACCCTTTTCACCCTCTCTCACTTTTTCATCCCTTCCATTTTTTTTTCTAAGACAACAAATCATAAAACGCAAAAATTGCGCAAGTAAATACCATTAAAATGACATATTTTTTTTCTTATATTTAAAAAAACCGTAATTTTTTGGCAATTTTTACCCCCACCCTTTTAGAATTTTGTAGTACAATTAAAATGGGACCTAATTGAAAATATTCCCTCTCCAACAAAAAAAAAAATTCTAAATACAATATTACATTTATTAACCAATTAAATTACATTCGCCTCTCAAAAAGAATTAATTTAATATTTATAATAAATTTTCTTTCGTTCAAAAATGGCGGAGTTCTGAAGTGACAACAAAAAAAAATACACCCGAATTGAGAACCCCTCCTTTTTTTGAAGTCGGTTAATAAAAACCATTAAAAAAGCACACAACAAAATCACTCCTTCCCCAAGCATATGAATTATAAAACCGTGTTAAACGTGACAACAGTGTACGAAGTTGCAGTGATTTTGTAGGTTGAAGTAGTTTTAGGTTATGTTTGAAATCCAAGGTTTTTTTTTGCTTTGATTGGAGTAATTAGGCAATCCAAACCACGTGACTTTTCATCTGTCAAAATTTCCTTGGTGGGCAAACAAACCCATTGTTTGCATTGATTTAGATAGGTTTATTACCTTTCTTGGGAGTTTTAAACCATCTAAATTCTAAATATTTGCTGGTTCTGGCTAGTTCTGTTAAGACCATTTAATTGTGAAAACGTACCAGTGTGTTTTATCATGCAGAGTTCATATTTGAAGAAATTATTGCAATAATGCTCAGACGTAGACCAGAGGTATGTTTGTTTACATTTTGATTATACTTTCAATTTAAGATTCATGAGCATTTTTCTCATTTAAATAGTAAAATTCTATTCTTGAATATCATATTCAAATGATATAAAATTATAATTTGTTTTAGATTTCTAATGTAGCTGAAATTAATAAAGGATTTGAATCTTTTTACCATGGCAGTTGTTGATTTGGACTACACCATTAGTGGGATTCTACCAGTGGCCTATCATCTCGTATTTCGATTTTTGTAGCCTTAACACATAGTTTTTATTCACATGAGCAGATGAAAGCCTACAAAACCCTTGAAGCTCATTAATATTTTTCAGCCAGTTCTGTTATAAATCTTGGAACGAAGGTTGTAAATGAGTTCTGTCATGCTTGGAAAGGTAATTATTTTTGTTTACTTCAAGTGTTTGATACCTAGTGCAGGAGTGACCAACTTTTTTATAAGATCTTTCACTTTTGAACTAAAAAAATTTAAGGCGTGTCACTCAATTTTCGGAATGCAATACTTTATTTTACTAATGTATATAATATTCTTTTTCAGGTGAAGCATTCACAAAAAGCTGTGGAATATATCAACAGAAATAAAGGTATGATTTTTTGTACCAATGTACCTGCCGTTATTGTCCACGGAACTGCCCATTATCCCAATTGCAAATATGAACTTCGGCACAGTTTCTGGTTCGTTAAGACAAAGGTAGCTTTACCTTCAGTGTTCAAAGAAGGGATGGTAAATTTATTCAAATATGAACTCACAACCTTGTTTACTTATTTTTATTTAATAATAATTCGTTTCCATTTGGTAAATATATTATTTATATTAAATGTATTGTTTTATTTATATATATAATTCAGTGCGTATCAAACATTTAAATATAAGTACTTATACTAAATATCCTTATTTAACATGAATTGTTTTTAAAAATACTTATTATCAAAATGGATTTATTTACAAATTGTATGTACTATATGTTCTACAAGATTGAAAATATATGTTTTAAAACTATGTAAGTATATTTTTAATTATTATAAAACTTAAGTAGATAAAGTGATAGGAAAATATATTTTAAAGTTCTCTTCGAGTAGGACCATTTGAATAGCTAACTACACACTCTCTGGTTTCTTAAAATTGATTCTGTAAGATCTTCCCTCTTGATAGCTGCCCTATTAATCACATATCCCGCCTTTTCTTTGTTTGTGGGTAATGAATAGTCTTTTTTACTGCGAATCAAATGAAACTAAGGAAATGGTCGCGATCACGACGGCTTCCTCAATTTGACCACAATACACGTTGTCGGCATTTTTCTTCCACAAATACTTATTATATACACTTAAATGAATCTATTCTAATAATAAATTTGTTAACAAAAGACCACACAATCACAGTAAAACGCTCCAAAAACGCTACGAACTTAACAGTAAACATATGGACACGACCTTTGTTTGCCCACCAGATAACCTAAAAATTTTATTTGACAGGTCGTTGGATTGGTCAATAGTCATCTAACTTCTTATAAAACAATTCGGAATGCTTCGACATTTTAATTTAAAAAAAAAATCACTACACAGAGTTAACAACAATTACAGGTAACTTAAATCATTTAGTTAAAAGTACAGCGTTTGACTGAATGAATTCCGTTACAGGGAATCCCTGATACTCTTAGGCAAACGGTGTACCAAACGTTAAAGTTACACTATTTGCCGGCAATACGTGAAATGACTAGGCATTTCAGGGAATGACGGATTTCACTGATTGACGCCGACATATAGATACATTAGATATAATTAACGAATTTTAGGAACTGTTAGAGCTTCTTATAATTTATTTGGTTTTGTGCGAACAAATCAGAACAAAATATCATATTGTGATTATAAATAGTGAGAATATTTCAGAGTGGGGTGAATGGGGATATGGTTGTATAAAATGGGATGCCAAATTAGAATAGAGTAGGTTGATAAAATTCTATGCTGATCATATTCAACCAATATATATTTTATATTTCTGTGTTTAAATTAAAAGAAAAAAAAATTACAATCATTAGCAAGCAAACAAATTTGCAGAAAGCAATGTCATAGAGGTAATGTATATCTTACAAACATTATTAGTAAAGAGAGAATTCCTTTTATTTATAAATGGACAGTTATTAAATCTATTTTAAAAATCAAGTATCCCGTGTTAATTGACTAGGTTAGCAAGATACTCTACATTATTTAAAAAATAATAATAAATTTTTATAGAGTTTAAAATATTTGATAATGAGATTATGATGTAATATCTAGAGTATTAAGTGTCCGGTTTTACTAAACTTATCCCTACCTAAACCTAACAACGATATCAAATTTTTATTTGAGATTCGGTATTAATGATCCTGCTTGGAACGTTAAAAAAAACTTGTGCAAGACATGTTTTTCTTAATTTATGAAAATTGAATATATTCCGTTTTACTGTCGATTCCCGCAATTAATATTATTTTTTTAATTAAGTGATTATTTTTTCAGGATAATTATGAACTTAGTAAGCCGTTTACTGGCTAATAATATTCGTACCCCGTTTTGTAAAATATGTAATAAAAATACTTCTAATCATGTATTATACAGGGTGTTTCAGAATAAGATGCTGATCCTTAACTTTGTGAATCCTTAGGCGATTTTAAGAAGAAAAGTTCAAATTAACATATATCCTTAACCTATCAACTTTCGAACTACAGGGCGTTAAAGTTTTAAGAAAAAAATCGTTTTTCTATCATAACTTTAACAACATTCAAGCTATTTTTATGAATTTTTCACACATGCCCTCTAAACATCAATAGCCTCTTTTTGGTGTAGAAAATTTTTAAAAAATTTTAACCAGTGGGGTCCTGAAAGGGTTTGGAGTAGACATTTTGGAAAAATATTATGTACGCCACTGCTTTTTCTCAAGATAAAAATTATTTTTAAAATACTCATTCATTTTAGGCCACATTTAATATCTTGCCTTTTTATCGCCCGACAAACAGTTTCCGACAAAAAAATAAAAAGCATTAAATGCACATTCGCTATATGCCTATATGGTTTATTTTTAAAAATTAAATTAAAACAACTAACATAAATAACGTGTGAACAAGAACGAAAATAATTTAGATTAGTTGTTGAAAGTGGTCACCACCTGAAAGAATGCATGCTTCAGCTCTTCTACTCATTGAGTCTCGTACCCTTTGAAAAATTCCTGGAGTATTCCTGATAGTGTCGAAACAAACTATTATGCGGTTCCTCAACTCCTCTTCAGTATTTATTGGGATGCTGAAAACCAACGTTTTCAGATGTCCCCACAAGAAAAAATCTAGACTGTTTAGATCAGGGGATTTAGGTGGCCACGATTGTGTTTCTCTGCGCCTTATCCATCGATTACGATAAATTTAAAAACTCTCGTGCTAAGAGACTGAAATGGGCAGGGGCACCATCGTGCATAAACCACATACGATGTCGGGTAAAAATAGGGACGTCGTCAAGCAAATTTGGTAAAGTGTGTTCACGAAATTGGCGATAATTGATTCCGTTCAATCGGGCTGGTAAAAAATAAGGCCCAATTAAATAATCACCAATAATTCCAGCCCAAACATTTACAGAAAATTGCTCTTGGTGGTGAGATTCCGTAATGGCATGTGGGTTTTCTTCTGCCCAGAAGTGATTGTTATGAAAATTTTGTATGGCGTTCCTGGAAAAATTAGCTGAGTCCGTGAACAAAATTTTCGCATCAAATTGTTGATTTTCGGTAACCATTTGAATAAACCATTGGCAGAAATTGATGCGTAATGGAACATACTAAATAAAGAAGTAGGGCCTGGACCCGTTGAATATGGTACGGATATAACAAATAACTTTGAAGAATTCTCCAGACTAGGACATGCGTAATATTTAAAATATTCCCAATTTTTCTGGTTTCACATAACTTTCTGTGAAATCCTGAAATCGTTCGTGCATCCGGAACTATTCTATTTGGATAACGCTCTTGGTATAATCGTCTGGCTTCGAATGCATTGCCGACAGCAAGCCCGTACAGGTAATGCATATCCGCAAACTCGACATTTGTAAAATTTACCATGATACTTATACGTTTAAAAAGTATTACGTTTTTAAAATTTAAGTTAAGTGGAAAGCCGTGTACATAAATAAATAGCTGTCAAACTATTATTAAATATTTCGTTATTGCCATTGTTTCCTTAACAAAGTTCATAGCCTACTAGTCAGAAACCATAGGCACATAGCGAATGTGCATTTAATGCTTTTTATTTTTTTTGTCGGAAACTGTTTGTCGGACGATAAAAAGGCAAGATATTAAATGTGGCGTACTTAATATTTTTCCAAAATGTCTGGTCCAAACCCTTTCAGGACGCCACGGATTATTACTTTTTAAAAATTTTCTACACCAAAAAAATTCATAAAATTAGCTAGAAAGTTGTTAAAGTTATAATAGAACAACGATTTTTTTCTTAAAACTTTAACGCCCTGTAGTTCGAAAGTTGATAGGTTAAGGATATATGTTAATTTGAACTTTCCTTCTTAAAACCTAAGGATTCACAACGTTAAGGATCAGCATCTTATTCTGAAACGCCCTGTATAGTAGCCAATCATGACGAGAATCATAATTGGAATTAACTTTCTGAACAGTAGATATTTATATGTACATGGTGACCAACTAAGCGAGGTACGCGGCTGTATCTCGGCCATTCACTGTACAGCTTCCAACCAACCAACCAACCAACCAACAGCTTCCGGAAAAAAATATGTATAGCTAAAGTTGCCAAGAGAAATTGCTGGAAATTATTTGCAAGATTGCAAGACGGGCGCTAGGGGGTGTAACACTAATAGTAATTTGTTAACAGTCGATTTCTCTACAGAATCACTCATGTATCATAAACAACTTTGCTTACATACTTTTTCTCTAACCCTTCAAATAAAGTGGTGCGGGTAATGCAAAAATTGATTTGGAAAAAATTCAATATCTCAGGAACGCCTTACCGGAAAATATTAAAATTAGTGTTATTTAAAAGAATTATTCTTGCTCTATCTGCTACACTACAAGCGATGTATATGTCATTTTTACTGTACAAGTCGTTTTCTAGTTGTTTCATGTTATATTATTTTTAGAGACCTTGAAACAACGACAAGCCTTATTGGAATGGCACCACAACCTAACATAACAGTTGGAGTTCGCCAAGCAGGTAAACTTGTATCTGGAGAACTAAATGTCTCACCTGGAACTCCTCTTCAGATGGAAATTTCTTTAGATCCTGCTTCTACATCTATCTACGGTTTATTAGTGACTCATATGCAAGTTTCCGATACGAAGGCACAGGAAGAGACGATAATTTATAATGGGTAAGTGAGTTCATCAAGTAAATAAAATAATTCGCAGGGGCGGATCGTCAGAAGAATCCTCAATTCTCGTCGACGAAATATATTTATTATTCTAGTTGTAATAATAATCACGTGCAAATTTCCGGAGGTATAAGTTTTAATACGGCTTAAAGCAGCACTCTCCCGTATTTTTTTAAAATTTTGCATTAAGGTTAATGTAATTTGTTGGGAAAAAATTGTCATACAAGGTTTTTTTTAGCGTATTCGCAATGCAAGCGAAATTCCGGTTCGAACCGTGGTGCGTTTGGTGGATTTATTTAATTCACCAGGGCATCGTAGTACTTAGTATTGTATACACAACACATACTGGCAGTCGCACCACCAGTTGGAAGGTGCACGGCATAACCGTCGAGACATTGGGATCTATCAGTGCCGTTCGGTTGTATCTTCGACGTGTGTAAGGATCACGAACCAAGTGTATTCTTTATAGATAGGTAGTAAATGTGAAGAGATGCAATTCTGATTCGGATGAATTGGGGTATATTCTGAATCTGAGGATTCGGTGGTGTGCCGCCATTCAAAAAAGCACATTACTAAATCTTTGCAATTTAATCAGTGTATCAATAATCTAAAATAGTCATTAAACTTTGTATTAAATAAGGAGTAAAAACCAATTTTACAGATAAAATAGTTATAATTTTAAAAACTACTAACGATTAACCTACATGCGATGATCAGCAACTTTACGTTGGTTCCAACTAATAATATAAAGGGTATGTTATTCAAGAAATGCATGTTTAGTTAGCCACTCTTTTTTGGGACAACATATATGTTAAATCACATCTACTTTTACCTTTATTGAAAATTTTATTTTTTTACTTTTAAAATTCGTTACAATTACAACATAATATTTCTTGACAACTATACTTAACAGGTATTGCAAAAGTTCTATCATGACACCGGGCTGGTTCTGATCTTTATTTGCACCTGATATATCCAGATATCCAGTATATAACAACATTTATAGGTAAACTGAAATATCAACAGTTCTTCCAGAGTTTCATTGATTAAGCAAGTACTGCGTCGTCTATTTGTCATCATATTCAAAAAGCTTCTAATAGACTGTTACTTTAGACAGGAAGACATCATTCAAAGAGTATCACCACTGAATGAGTTTGATAGGTCAACATTTTGTACTTGTCGATGGGGTATCTGGCATGTATCCTAATGTTCCCAATACATGCGGTACATACTGGCTGTAGCTTTAGAAGAGAATTGGTATTTAGTAGTTTGGTAACAACATCCTTGTTCTCGCATTTGATCGTAATTGGAAGAGGATCAGGGATTGTAACCAACCGGTAGTTTTGGCTGAGTTCTTGAATGTTGTATTGCTTGGCAAGGAGTAGTGAAGTTTGGCCGGGTTTGGATAGCTTGCTGACGTATTTGAGAAGTTGGACTTTATACATAGCATCGCTGTCAATAGGGTATGGAAAAATGTTTGAACATATCTTGATGCTAGACCTAGTTGTTGTTTGCAGTGATCCAACTTTCCCAACGATATGTACAGTAATGAATCATCATCCCACGCAATATATTTTTGGGTAGTTGGTAGAATATAATAGACTTGTTGGATTGTTTAAAAATTGGAATTCGGTAAAGTTGTACCTAAGTGGTATTTTTAGTATAAAAATTATTTTTTAATCAGATTGATAAGCTTCTAATTCTTTAAAGTATTAAGCGATATTTGAGCAATGTGTCGGCAAAGGTATTTTTCTTGTACTATGGACCACGAGATATATTGGAAAATTAGAGATCAGATTTCTTGGAACGATAATTCAGGTATAGGGAATCTTAAGGCGTGCAAAAATTGTTGAGTGTAATATTTCATTTAAAGTTACGTCTTTTGTTGTTGATAAGTATTATGGTCTACTGTGCCGTCGCAGATGATAGTAGCACGAAGAGTCTGAATAGAACAGACTAAACAGACTATTCATAGTACATTAATCCATTAAAATTGATTTTTGATATTTGTTGTGTTGAGGTTTTGAACGGCTTGCAACACAAATTTTGCAAAATTATTTCGGGAATGGTATACAAGAAATAGCGCTAATTTCTATTTAAAACTAGATCATGATAGCTTTTCCCATTAAAATTAGCTTTCTTCCAAATTAATCTCGATAATTAATCTAAGCTAATCAATTCTAAAGATATTAATAATAATTTTAGTGCAAGAATGTCAATTTCATTTAACTGAGCAGTTTTAATTTTATGTTTGAGTTTTCTTACGTCTTCCATCGTTATCCGTTTTAAAAACCTATTATAGTATTGTGTATTTGTATTCCTAAACGTATTGTAACTTTAACTTATTAAAGAATTAGGGCCTATAAGGTAATATAACTAGAATAAAATTATTTTACGCTCTGTTTGTAAAAAATGCATATCGTATATCAAAAAATGATGTCCTAGCTATTCACAATGAAACCATATATTAACCAGTAATACCAACTACAAAAATTTACAAATATAATATTATTTCTCTCCAGGAAATTTACTTTAATATTTAGCCTAATAACCAGTCCAAAATTTTAGAGTAATAACTTTTATGTATAAAAATATACTCATAACACAGGTAAAAATTGCTAATGGATTGCTATGCTGCTCAACATCGCACAAATTTAATTTTCCTTTCAGTTAACCACTCACATCGAAAATTTATTATCCGCCAGTAGTTCGCGGCTTTATCAAAAAGAGGGCGAACTTTTTCTAATCACTAAAGGATCATTAATTATTGTTTTGACGGCACAAATATCAACTTTTCCCAATTAATCACAATCGGCTATATCCGAACAACTTTTTCACATTTTTGTGTCTCGTATTGCTGATAGAGAATTAAAGGAGAATGGAGAATAAAATTGTATTTTTAAAATGCCAAAATATACTTCTTTTAGGGATTCGTCTAAACGCAGATCAAGTATATTTTGTCTGTCAGTCCCGTAATATACAAAACATAAAAAATAATTTAATACACAATTGGATGAGCGTATGCTTCTCTTCTGATGATCCATCCGTCTGTGCTGGGGAGGTCTCCGACGTCATTCTAACGAGCATGGAAGCATTTATCCCTTCCTCCCAAAAACGCCCTTCCAACGGCAAGCCCTGGTTTAGCAAGGACTGTGAGTGTGCTGTCAGATCAAAAAATCTGGCTTACCGACAGTGGCGTCAAAACCCTACCACTGAGAATCGTACCATCTTTGTTACCGCCCGAAACCAATGTAAGCTAACAATAGATCAAAGCAAAGAAGCCCATAACGTGAGGATCAAAAACAAACTTCTTGACAGTCCAAACGGATCAAGGTCCTTTTGGTCAGTCGCTAAGGCTGTCAGCCAAAATTTCACAAAATCAAGTATTCCACCTCTAACACGTCCCGATGGTACAATAGCATCCACAGCCGGAGACAAAGCAAACTTACTTGCTGAACTATTTTCTTCGCATTCCACTGTAGATTTTCAGGGAAGAACACCACCCGACATTCCTGCAGTTCAATCCGAAATGACCGAAATCGTGTTTCGTCAGCGTCCCGTCAAACGAATCCTGAAAGGCCTCGACGTCAAAAAAGCTACTGGTCCAGACGAAATTCCTATTATAGTCCTCAAGAGATGCGCCGACGAACTAACACCAGTATTTTGTAGACTTTTCAACTTATCCTACAAAAAAGGAATATTTCCATCTTGCTGGAAGACGGCGCGAGTCCAGCCTATTCCAAAGAAAGGTAAGAGAACCCTGCCTAACAACTATCGACCAGTCGCATTGCTTTCAGTTATATCAAAAGTAATGGAGAAAGCTAATAACCAACATCTTCTAAAGTACCTGGAAGGCTTCAACATTATCAGCGATCATCAATATGGTTTTCGGAAGTCCAGATCAACTGGAGATCTTCTAGCCTATGTCACCCATATTTGGAACAACGCAATCGAACATCATGGGGAGTCTCGGGCTGTTGCACTGGATATTTCTAAAGCTTTTGATCGTGTTTGGCATGATGGGCTTCTAAGTAAACTACGATCCTATCGTATGCCCAGTCTATTCTGTGCATGGTTGTCTAGCTTTCTTAAGGACTGCTATCTGCAAGTGGCGATTGACGGATTTCTCTCAGACACCTTCACCATCAATGCCGGTGTTCCTCAAGGGTCCATATTGTCTCCCACTCTCTTCTTACTCTACATTAACGACCTTCTAGTGAAAACGAAAAACCCGATAGTTAGTTTTGCTGATGATAGCACACTTTTATCATCTTTCTCTTTGAATGCACAAACATCGGCTGCCGACGCACATCTTCGCAGACAGCATGAAATATCACGCCTCAACAAAGACCTGGAAGAAATTTTGGCTTGGGGTGACAGTAACCAAGTCGAATTTAACGCTAAAGAACCCAGGCAGCAGTTTTCTCTAAAAAGGTTAACATTACAGAACCGGATATAGTCATGGACGGACACGCAATCCCACTGGTTTCATCTATTAGTTTGCTGGGCGTCAATCTGGGAGGAAATATGTCTTGGCATAACCACGTTGTGGCAATCGCCAAGATAGCCTCTCAGAAGCTTGGTGTACTCTTCCGAACCAGAAAGTTGTACACACCTCAACAACTTTTGACACTATACAAAGCCCAGATTCGACCATCACTAGAGTACTGCTCTCATGTCTGGAGCTCTGCACCCAAACATACTCTTCGACTACTGGATTCCATCGAAAGGAGGGCCATTCGTCTGATTGGAGACCACGAGCTGACGAAGAACCTCGACAGCCTAGAACATCGAAGGCGAGTTGGTGATTTGACTCTCTTTTACAGATATTTTCATGGAAAGTGCTCGGCTGACCTTGCCCTCTTAATTCCGCCCAGAGCGGCGAATATCAGAAATACACGACGAACCACTGCCGCCCATCCATATGTGGTTAAGCTTAGTACTCCTCGAACTTCATTATTTAAGAACTCTTTCATCTGGAGGACTTCATCATTGTGGAACGATCTTCCCGAGGTCGTTTTTCCCAACGAATATAACCTCCAACGATTCAAAACCAACGTGAATCGCTTTTTGCGCACACGCACCACTCCCAGAGTGCCCTAAAGGATTTTTCCTATAGTGCTTGTGTTTGACCATAAAAAAAAAAAAAAAAAAAGAAAAAAACAATTCTGTCACAGTATTTAAAGAGGAATAATATTTTTAAAGTATCAGCTGCTTATTAGGCTAAATAAAGAATTTCTATATTTGTTCTTTTCTCAAATTATTCTAAGTGAATTTGAATTAATTTAAATTTATTAAAACTATGACTTGAAACAGAAATTGTACCTATTTTTATTTGTTGTTAGATATGTAAATGCTAAATAAATATTCGTTTTTATTATTATTATAACACACACTTTTCCTTGGATGAGCGTATGCTTCTCTTCTGATGATCATCCAATTGTGCTGGGGAGGTTTCCGACGTCATTCTAACTAGCATGGAAGCATGTATGCCCTCCTCCAAAGAAAACATTCTTCCAACGGAAAGCCCTGGTTCAGCAAGGATTGTGAGGATGCTGTCAGATCAAAAAATTTGGCTACCGTTAATAGCGTTAAAACTCTACCGTTGAGAATCGTACCATCTTTATTACAGCCGAAATCAGTGTAGCTAACAATAGATGAAAGCAAAGAAGCTTATAGCGAGAAGATAAAAAACAAACTTCTTGACAGTCCAAGCGGATCAAGGTCCCTTTTGTTAGTCGCTAAGGCCGTCAGCCAAAATTTTACTGAATCAACTATTCCACCTCTAACATGTTCGGTACAATAGCATCCACATCCGCAAACAAAGCAAACTTACTTGCTGAACTATTTTCTTCGCATTCCACTGTAGATTCAGGGAATATTCCAAGTTCAATTCGAAATGACCTAAATCGTGTTCCGCCCCCGTCCAATGAATCCTGAAAGGGCTGGACATCAAAAAACTTTCTGGTTCAGACGAAATTCCTGTTATAGTTCTCAACTCCAGTATTTAGAAATTTTGATATTCTTTTCAGTTTCAGTTCCCCATTATGACTAAAAAGACTCTGAAAAATTAAACTTAAAATTATTTATTTTTATTCAATGAATATTTTTGCTGGGTCCTCTCAGATTCGCTATACTTGTCCATATTAGTAAATTCTTCCGATAGTACTTTTTTCCTTTAGAAGTACAGTAGAATTTTGAATTAAAGATTTTGCTTGCCTGTTAAAACTTGGACCAAGTATATAGCCAATGCTCGAATATCTTGTACTTGATAATATAATGTTCTGATTTTAGTTGACAAAAAGCATGGTTAGGATGTTCATCTTAGTCATTAGTCTTAATTACCACTATCATTCTAGCTTCAGTGGTAAATAAATAGAAAGTGAGTTATTGATAAAATTGTTCACTTCTAAATAACCCCAGAAGCTAATAAAAATTTCACTCACATAGGTCGTTTTATTCCTTCCTATCCAAATATTAAACGTGACTTTACGGACCTTTATAATGAAGTTTTAACCAACAAAATTGATGGATGGGCTGAAGGCTTCGGGTTGGCGGGCTTTTAAATATCTTTTTTCTCTGAATCGAAATCCATTTTTTATGACGATCTAGTTAGAATACAAATGCTAGGCTTCTGAGGATCTGGAGCATATTTGTAAATTTCCTTTATAAACCTTCTAGATAATTTAACGGGAGACGAAATTTTCTTGTAAGGGTGACGAGGATAAAATTAGGCAATATTGTATAATTTTTAAAGAAATATTTTACGTTGTATTACATTTTGTATTTATTTATGTAGCGAATAAATCAATACCTAGCTCCAGAGAACATATTTTTTTAAAATTAGTTACTTATAATGATGCTCTTCCGTAAAACTCGTAAAAAAAATTTCCAGTAAAAAAATTTGAAAGTGAAAAAAGATGTAAACCCAGGATCAATTATTACGAAAATATTCCAAATTAGATAAAGGAAACGACTGAGTGATGTAGTAGATGGACGTCTGACTGATATTAATTTATCCTGTTATTGTTCTAAACTAAAGTTATTTTGTAATTTTAATTGTGATGTAAAACGACGTTTAGAAAACTTTGAAGGTGGCTTAGCATGTTGCAAAGTTTGTTATAACGTCTAAAACAGCTTTAAATTATTTGTAGTAATTGTAAATTTGAATATCGCAAAATATTTGCTATTTTAACTTTTACATAAGGAAACTATAATGAAAAAATTATGATTATTTATTATACTCCGATTTCACGGAAAAAAATAAAAAGATTTCTATATTCTTCGTACTTATCAAAAACTATTTATTCATAGTAGCATCTGAATATTATAGGTGGCGCCACAATATTTAAGATTATGATAATATTATAAATTATATAATAATCTATTTAGATTATAACTATATACTATAAAATATAATTGTATGTAACTTTCGTGTAAAGTGATGTGTTTTACTAATGGGAATTATCAATAAAGTAGTGCGTAAAGTCAATAATAAAGGAACTCGGATTTACTGAAGTTGATAACAGAAATTTGTGTTTAACAATATTTTAAACGAAACTTTATTTAGACAATAACTATAATTCGATATTATTAAATATTTTAATTAATTTAGGACTTGAAGAATGTCACATATTGTGTTATTGACAGCTTCACGGATCGGTGCTGATGAAAAAATGTGAATAAAAAATTTTCTGGTTATAATTCTGATAAATAGTGATTTAATTTATACTTTATTTTTTTAATTTTCAAATTGAATATTAGTAACCAAGACTAAAATATCAACATTTAATAAAACATATAGATTTTTTATTTCATACAACATTATTTATGATGTTTCGTCAGATAACTTAGAATTAAATATTCATATCGCCCTTAATTTTCTTCCGCCGGCATTAATGTTCAGTCGGCTATCGCTGTGATGATTTAGCAGGTGGATTTCAATACGGTGGCCCGGATTAATGTTTGCTGTTTGGTTCTCGGCATGCGATCGTCATCTATCTAGCGAATGTCTGAAGTATTTCCATCTTTGAAGAGAGTTGTCCCAAGCAAACAATTGCTTAGAGTAGTAAAAACAAATAGAAAATAATTTTTTAAATATTCAAAATTTATAATTTATAATATCGAGAGAAATTCCCATTTAAAAAGAAGAAAACTGCACAGTCAATCTAAGGAAATTTTAGCTGATGTCTATAGAGTATGTGATGAGGAAACAAAAGAGACATTTAATCAGGTTTCCTAATATGTTGGAATTTATCGGGCCAGTGTAAGACAAATTTATAGAGACGATAAGAAGCGAAGAATGGAACATTTTTTCCTTAAATTCAATTTCAATCAGAATTCAATTCATTATTTAAGTTTTTTTTTTAAATTATAATATTTTATTTATTTTTAGGTGCATATTCTTCTCAAACTTTTATTTATATTTTATTGAGTAAAAATAACTTCGCGCGTCTTCGTCTATACTCTCGGAACTATGTTTTTGTGCATATTTCTCCTCTGCCACTTCACGCGTCGCCAACATAGATCCCTCGGGTGACCTGTACATAAATACACATGCATTTACCAAGAATATGTGAAGAATTCATTGTTAAGAAATGTTTTCTATAAAATGAATACGTTCTGTCTGCCACTGCAAATTACACACTGTAGACCTGCGTCATTCTATTAGCATACAATTTCTAAAACACCTTTTTTTTATCCAGAACTTAAGTAAATTTATGTCATCAAAACCTGCTCAAGAATTCAAATTTTTTCATGAACGTAAATTTTATTTTTATCTTTACATTCAGGGAATTCTGCGTCTGTTTGCAGCAACATAAAAATAAATTTTATGAAGCATATAGTAAATTTCCCCAGCGATATTTTCTATATTCAATATATTCCCATATGAAAATACACAGATATGACCTAGCTGGCACTGCGAAAATAATATTTTATTGACTTGGAAATTTCGCCAACAGAAAAAGTCGCCAGGGATTTTAACTGCCTGGGATCTTATTTGTCCTCATGTTTTTCTACGAGTTCTAAGTTCTTATTGGACTTTATCCAAAATTTCTGGTTTTCAAGATTTGTAATAAAATGTTTGAAAAAAGTTTTTGTAAGCATATTATTATGTATTATGTAATAGGATGTAATTGGAAATAACATGAATTTTGCCTGTCGGAGGTGTCAGATGATTACTTTCCAGGATTAGTTTAATTTACAATAAGATTTTAAGATGAGTTAAATATAACCACTAACTAGCTAATCAGTTTTGAAATTAGAAGCACTTCGACAGATATTAATAATGTATTTATTTTTGAAGATTGAGAAACTGTGTTGCAAAACTAAGTTGCTCACTCTAATACAACTACCGCATATTTTTTTTATAGTTTGGGTTGAACCTAATTGAATCTGACAAAGAGTTCTTTTATAAAATGGAATAAAACTTCAAACTCTTCGGTGGTCAAAAAAATTTATATTACATTACATAATATTTTATGATCCACATTTCCTTATTACACAATTAGTAAATGTATTATCTACCGTCGCCTTCAATCTTTTATTCATTACCAACATTTGCTGATATCTCTTATTCATTAATTATTATAAGAACCAAGCAGTCGACACAACTATTTTTGATTTATAATGCAGAAACCAGATAGAACCCGGACCCGTCAATTTTATTTTCTTGGAATGCATTTTTCAAGAGAAAAAACATTATAGGGTAGATCAAAACGTACTTCACGACACTGGCAACCAAGAAGTTCCTAATTTCAAAATAAACCGTTTTAGTCAATAAATATGTAATGCAATTCATTGTTTTATATGAAACACTTTATATATTTTGGATATTATTTGATATTTTATATATAACATGTTTTATATCTATCTTCTGTTTCATGCTGCAGACTGTAGAGAATGGATATTTTCAACATCTTATGAACCTAATGAAATTTTTACTTGTTTTATTTAAAAAGTTACATTATTAACACGCATTTTCTGTCTTCATTTGTGTTGGTACTATTTTGTATACATTTGTGTTGGTACTATTTTGTATATATAATGCCTACTGCTCTAATGATGTCCTATTTAGGACTAAACGCGTAGGCTTTAAATAATAAATATATTTTTCCTTCAATTTAACCAGGCAGCAGTTACAATGGAATAAAATCGAATATAATTGAAAGTTTTTGAAACACTTAAACAAATATGGTGAATGGAATGTTTTATGTCTTATGTCACTCATAAAGTTTTAAGGTAACAGTTAAAGTCGGAACAATACAAAAAAAAAAAAATATAAAATTTCGATTCCTCGCCATTAATTTTAAAACATTTTACTGTTCCGGGCGCTGATTTATATTTCATTACAACCAATCTTTAAGTACTTGATGTATTTTTCATTCTGATAAAGTCCAGCTCTGACTGTGATTTAGGAGTCGGCTCACGGCATTGGATGCTCGTAAATTTCTGTATTTTTGTGTCTAAAGACTAAGCCCTTTTGGGATAAAATAGAATTTAATATTTTCTGTAAATTTATTATGATGCTGTTCGGCTTGCTTTAATGTTCTTAAAAACCTATCCGGGAAATCAGTTTTGGTGTTTGTTTTGTTTATATTTATGATTTCTGCTCTTGAAACTTGTTTTATGCGTTGTGCGGAGATATCTGCTGGTTAATATTATTATAACAATAGTTAAATATAGATAATTTGCATTAACTAATAATATTTTTAGTAGTAGGTAATCAAACAATAAATAATATTGTAAAATGTTTTGATTTCACCTCAAAATTTAAATATAAAAGTAGGTATGTCTACTTAAAGTTGGCAGCATATGAATAACTTTTTTATTATCAATTTTACGGAAAAAGTTTTCCTTCTTTAGGAAATAATATTTTAAGGTTTCTTTTACAAGGTAGTAAAAAAGTAAAAATTAATCCTTAATGTAACAACATAGTAGTTTTATTATAGATTAAAAGAAAATATGAAACTTTTCTATAAATAGGAGTTCATAAATATTTTCTTTTAATCTAACTACCAGTTTATGATCAAATTTTAACAAAAATAAAACTTACAATTTATTAATACATTTAAGCAATTTTAAAAAATATTAAATATTGTCACGAACAGTATATAGTATGTAAGTAAATATGAAAGTCAAGTATTTCGGATAACAAGTAAAGGTTAAAATATAGAACGAATAGTTCTGGAATGATAATTTAAAAACCGGGCATATTTTTATAAATGTATTCAATTTCAAACATTATTAGAATAATTTAAACAAAAATTAGTTTTTAAATTACAATTAGGCACAATAATTCGGACATATTGGAGATGTAAATAGCATGGAATTGGTTAGCTCCTGAAGGAAGATTTTTAAGCTAGCTGGAAAGAAAAATTTAATCCTAAAACTCGAAATTGAGTCAACAAAATTGTAAAGGGTTCCTGAGATTCGTGAATTTAAAGAATCGATGAACGTAGTTACAATTTCTTTATGGAAAGCGGTCCCGTCTCAAAATATATATCTGCATTGCCAATATTTGTTACTTCATTGAACCAGCCAACCTTCCATTAGAAGTCTGGAAATTACATTTATTGTTTGCTATTGATCAGATTTCCTGGTGAACTAAATGAAGACATTATAATAATGTTAGATTTTTTCTGAAAATCTGTTTTTTATGATAAAACAAAAGCACTATAGGAAAATCCTTTAAAGCACTTTGGGAGTGGTGCGTGTGCTCATAAAGCGATTCACGTTGGTTTTGAATCGTTGGAGGTTATACTCGTTGGGAAACACGACCTCGGGAATATTGTTCCATAAGGATGACGTAATCCAGATGAAAGAATTCTCAAATAAAGATCGAGGAGTACAAAGCTTAACCACATATGGATGGGCGACAGTGGTTCGTGGTGTATTTCTGATGTTCACCGCTCTATGCGGAATTAAGAGGGCAAGGTCAGCAGATCATTTTCCAACCAAATATCTGTAAAAGAGAGTCAAATCACCAACCTGCATTCGATGTTCCAGGCTGTCGAGGCTCTTTGTCATCTCATGGTCTCCGATCAGACGAATGGCGATCCTTTCGATCGATTCGATTTGGTTAATGTCAGCAAAATTTCTTCCAGGCCTCGGTCTGCGAAGAAATATATCTATTGTCTTAATAGTTGAAGGTTTGTTCAAATGACAATTAAGAAATGGGTCAATACTTTTGCGTTATAATTATATTTTTTAGTTTTCCCATAAATTTAGAAAGAGCAATGTTACAGTGTTAAATTAAAACTATTTTGGCGATAAAATGATATGGAAAATATTGAATTTAAACAATACAGATATAATGTCATATAAAAATAATGATATGGTGATATCACAACATGGTGACAGGAAGTCTTCGGGGGGCTTTAGTGTCTAAAGTTTACAGCGATATTGTTTTTATTACTTACAGAAATTTTAAATTGAAAACTGTTTTTTATTTTGAGATGTTACTCTTTTAAATTCAAACTGTTCAAACTTTGTTTGTACAACTTTTGATTAATACAATTTTTCCATAGAAACCAACGTATTACCGAGAATAAATACTTATTGAAAATTTAACAACAGAAAAGATTTTCTCTTCCAAGCGACATTAACTTCCACCTTAATAATCTGCTGTTTCATGTTTTAGGTGCTCTGTGGACCCATATCTTTTCGACAACTTTAATACTATCGACGGAGATAACCTAGTTGCGAAGTTTAGAGCATTTAAGTTTCCTGAATCAACATACGTACAATTTAAAGGCACTGTGAACGTGTGTCTGGATAGATGCAAAGGAGTAAGTATAGTAAACGCTGAAAATATATTTTTTGGTGGCATTAGCTGATACCCACCATTGAGATCATTCTGAATAACCCAAAGTATAGTAAGGGGAAAACTTATGGACTATTAGTGGAGCAGGTTTGCAATATCGAATTATAAATTATTAACATAACATAATGGCAAAAACAATCCTCAGAATCGTTTTTTCATTTACTTTTACCTAATGAACACGATTTCATATATTTTTGCAACTATATGACATCTCGGTAGTACGATATGCATATTCAATAAATTATTTCTACTTATTACGTACCCTAGGTTTTAAAGTATTCGACAAAGGAAACAGAAACTAATATTTCATCATTAAACTGTCATAACTAAATCTGATAAAACAAATAATACAATCGATATTGTAGAAGACGGATTAGTTATAAAATATTTAATATAATTAAATCCGTACCTCATATTTAAATCTATATTATGAAGCTCATCATTGTAAAAAATCATATAAGTAGTATTATTATAATAGTAGACAATGACAATTTATTGTTTCTTTCTCATCATAACCATGACGGTAGAAGATATCCTACTTACTTCAGATTATTGTCTTTTATGCGACTTCTTATGTTATTATTATTATGTTTTTAGTATAATAATAATAGTTTCAGAATATTAATAAATTTTTAATCAAAATTGAAGTCACTTCAATTCCAAAGATCTATCGTTGAAGTATATGAATAGACTAATGTTTTGTCTATTCATATACTTCAACGATAGATCTTTGGAATTGAAGTGACTTCAATTTTGATTAGAAATTTATTAATATTCTGAAACTATTATTATTATACTAAAAACATAATAATAATAACATAAGAAGTCGAATAAAAATTGTTTTATAGTGTTGTAACTATAGCGACCTTATTAGAATAAATTAATATAGCGGGAATGAGATCAGGGAATAAATTACTCAATTATAATTTCTCAACGTTTCGTTTTATTATTAACACTAAGGAATTAACCAATTTGTGGGGGTCCTTCAATAAATCTTTAAATGGACTGTATTTTCCTTCTACCTTAAATTAAACCAATTCTTTCTACTAAAACTCATTATTCTATTTCTACAGAAAAATTACAACTTATAAAATTTTTAGGACATTGTCGTCTATCAATAATAATAACAATTAACAGCACCTGTCGTATATCAAAATATATATCACATACAATAAATCAAAAATAAAACCATAAACTATACCTAGTACCGTTACAAAGCTAGTGTGACCAAAAAGCTCCTAATTTAATACATCAATGTCATAACCTTGACCTTTCAGGAAAAAAATTGTTATTTAACTCAAAACACTCAAACATCCCTATCATGGAATAATCAAAACAATGATAACTGAATAATTTCTTTGACTGTCCTCATACCTGAAAAGGAGTTTCGTTTAGAATTTTGTAAAAAAATTTGTCAATTTGTCAATGAGGTTTTAAAAAAATTAACAGCAAAATATGTATAACTATAGGGCTGTTTTTATATTTAATTGTATTTTGCCTGCGGCGTTCTTTCCTTGACAATTATCTTAAGGTTTTAAAAATTTAGATAACTCTCGCTTGCGGCTCATGCCTTTCTATTTATTTTCAAGGTGGTTAGTTGCTAATCCATTCTTTTGTATTCATATTATATATATTTTTTAAATTATACATCAATTGTCCCCCAAAATCACTTCCTGGATACGAGGGTAAATATAAACAATAATTATTACTTTTAAGTCATACTGGATAATGAAAATTGGTTAAAGCCGGTCCATTTCTACTGAAAATAGGCCCTGACCGTCCGCTATGCGGTAGGCAAGCAAGTAAAATATTAGCTTAATAATTGACTTCTAAAATATTGTATAGTTAAATGCTTCATTAATAAGTTCCCTCTATTATGTCATGTTACCGATATCAAAGCCCATAACTTTAATCCCACTTCTGCCTGAATTACCTCGACGATAAATCCTCCTTTGTAGAGATAACGTGTCCTTTAACTTAACAGAAAACAAGGGTATTTAGACGGCTCCAAGCTAAAACGTTGCCATGTTTAACACTTCATCAATAATTAACAGTTTTAATAAAAGTAAGAGCCATCAAATATGCTGTTTATATGGCGATACACAATGCTTTTGTAAATTGTAGGTATTTAACAAGACAGCTTCGAAAGTTTCATAGTAATGTGAATTGTAATAATGTAAATTTTCGAGTTATTAAAAAAAAAATTATATCACTTGTTTTTGACACACTGTATCGCGGAAAGTTTATTATTAATCAGAACTACGTAAGTATTTAAAAAAAAGCTAAAAAGATTGAGACGACATTAAATATTTTTCTATTAGGGCAGTTACTTGAATTTGACACCAGGCCAGAAGATTCCTCCTCTGACCTGGACGAATAGCACTTCTTATTTTTGATGTATCAGATTTTGACGTAACGAATCATCCATTTACCATTATAAAGGCGAATGGTGTGCTATGTGAGATGCAATTTTTAATATAAAATAATATATTTTATATTTTACACCAATTGCATACGATAGGTCGATTTTCTAATCCCAGGGTCAAACTAGCAAAATAAAATTTTGTATTATCCTTTAAAAATGTAGATACATAAATAATTTCATATCGGGAACTTCTTACAAATACGCAAACTCATTGGGTATGGCTCATTACTGATTGATTAGGGTGATTGCAAGAACTTGCAAATATAATATTTCCCATCCTATAAAAATAACTATTAAAATTACAATTATTTCCTACTATAACTAACATTTGGTAGTTTACATTCTTAAATATTCTTTTGCACTTTATTTTTTTAAGGATTCAATAAAATTCCATGTTAGTATATTTTTCAAAACAATAGCGCCAATGCATCTTCAAAAAATACTTCTCGTCCATACCATTTATCATTTTCGCACCCCATTTAAACCTCACGTAAATTCCAACCCCTATTCCTGAGTTTTTTCTCGATCTAGGCGCTTCTCACAAGTAAGGCAATAAAAATAACGATACCTATTTTCTTTACCGCTTTTATTTCTTTTATTGCAATATATTTGTTCGAAAGAGCTATAGCGTAGCGTCAAAGAAGTTTGCAGCAAATAAACAACTATCTTATTACGAATTTTATAGAAAAATTCACTCTGATTAAAAAGCAATGCTTTTGGACTGGTAGGCTTTAATTTAGTGGTGGCAGAACATTTAAATTTTAAAAACAATTCTGAAACGAAGCAGTAAAAAATATATATTATTACATTGTTGATGGCTAGTTCTTAAATAAAGACGTCAACCTAATAATGATGACATAACAATTTAAAGTTAGTATATAAAAGGTAAATATTTTTAACTTCTCAAATTTACCCTGTAACTTTCTTACTACATCCTGTAGGCAACTTACTTATAAACGTAGACTATATTGCGAATGATCTAAAACTATTTATAAAAATCTAATTACTTAAGGATTGTTTAAGGGTTCAGTCTGACTTGGATAAGTTAGTTGCATGGTGTAAGAACTACGGAATGGTGATTGATGCCTCAAAGTGTCAGATGATTTTCATATGTCTCGGTCGTAGTTTGAACAACAGTATTTAATTAAGGGCAATATTCTTACTATTGTTCCCAAAGTTAAGGATTTGGGCTTAACTATGGATGATAAGCTTACTTTCATTTCTCACATCCAGAACATCTTATCTAAATCTCTCCAACTCTTAGGATTTCTTAAGCGTATAACCTGTGACTTTACTAATACTAAAGCTGAAACAATTATATTGCTCATTAATAAAAACCCATCTAGAATACTCCTACTATGTCTGGAATCCTCGCTATAATATACATATCTTAAAGGGTTAAACATACATTTTTGAGTTACATGGCCTATAATCTTACTTCGAAACTAGCTTATTCTCAGCTTGAAGCAAGTAACCAAATCGATACCTTCAGGCTACGTCGTGATTATAGGGGTTTTATAATATTATATTAATCAATTACATAACAAATATAATTGTACATTGTTACTTGGCAGAATATGATTACATGTGCCATCTAGGAGAAGCACCTCAGAGGAATATATTTTCTATACCAGCCCATAGAACTAACTAAAATTGCTAGCTAGCTACTGATTATCACACGCTTGATTTCTTTTTAGATCGGATTTTATGAGGCAAGTACTCACTATACTTCTATATTTTAGTAAATATCACTGAATTAACATTTTAAACTTTCAATTCATTATAATATTTTACTTTGCGTCATATTTTAGCTAGCTGCGCCTATTTCAACTAGCCACGTCTGATTCTTTCCAATTTCCGCCTCTTACTAGCTTAATCTCGCAATTTTTGTGAAATTGTGCTTTACCCGTTAATAAATAAAAATATATAAATATCTTCCGTCCATTTATACTTAAAAGAGCCGCTATTTCATTTACTTATTTTTTCTTAAGGAAGGCGTGACATATCCTTATTAAGGCCGAGCAAGGAAGGAAAAAATGGAAACAAAAAAACTTATTTTTCGTGTTCAATTAGGAGGGTTAAAACCTTGTTCTCTGTGACGATTTTGGAGAATTTGCACTGAATTAATATGTCGACTGAGAGAGGAATTATTGCTGCCGTAAATGTGCTTTGTTAATTAATAATTAGTACTGCAAGAAAACGAGAAAAACCCATAATCCCTCATTATATAATAATTATTTACTGTTATTTCGTTCCCGTTAGTAATAATTCGATACTTGATCATGCTCTTACGCTTGCAGCGTATGTGTACCTGGCTCTTATTACTGCTCGTGAACAATACCGGATGTTTCAGGAAGAACGCTCATCTGTATAACTTTTTCATTTTTTAAATTACAGAAATAAAATTTTGGTGGATTTGTATGTAATATTATTTTACATTTTATGACATAACGGACTCCATCTTGTCGCTTCCGGTTTAACCGAAAATGACCTCAATTTTGAATTTTTAAATGTGTATATATTTGCTTCTATCGATTCAGAATACCATTCCAAATTCAATGACACCCCATACGTCACTATTTTACACTTTAAATCATTTTCCTTTTTATTTTTCATCTAGATTCCTATGAACTCCCTAAAATGGTTTACTTCTAAGCCAAATGGAGGAGGATTTTAAATTTGTAATTATGTTCATTTGTTTGTTAGGATTATGGCGTCATGGGTAGCTAGAGAAATGCAAAGCCGTGTGTGCTTGTTGTTGTATTTTTTGGTCATGAGTTGTTATTTTTAATAAATTATGTCTCTTGTTCAACTTGACATTGTGTGTGATATCAAATTATTGGAAACAAGTGCTCTTCTATCTTTTTCCAGAGTGAGCCCATATGTTTCCATTTGAAAATATCCAGTTTTCTGGGAAAAAGCCTTCTTAGAAAGTTAAAAAGTTCGTTAAAAAAATGTGAAACACATTCAAATTTGAAAATTGCGTTTTTATCAAGAATTTGGCTTAGAAAGGAAAGGCCTAGATGGAAAAAAAATAGGAAGAAAAATTATTTAAAGTGTCAAAAACTGACGTGGGAGTGTCGTTGAATTTGGAATGGCATTCTGAATCGATAAATCGAAAAATATACTGAGTGTTCCATTTAAAAATCCAAAGTTGGACTGAAACACCCAGTATACTATTATTGGTTTACAACTCACCGTATAGGCTAATAATATGTATTCATATAGACTAAGCTGTGGTTAGGTCAGATTTCTTTATGAAAACTATTAGAAATCGATAACACGAACTTTATTCATATATTTCTCACACGACTAGAGAATTTAAAAAATTAAAATGAATTAGACAAAAAAGATTTACATAAATATATCAATTGATTAACTATTTGCAACTTAAGTCGAATTTATTCTAAATAATTTGGAATTTTGAGAAAATGTCGAATTTATTCTAAATAATTTCAAATTTTGAGAGAATGACCCTACTTTCTCTTTGTTTATAGGTAGAATGCAGTGACGGTGCTATCGGATATGGCCGCAAAAAAAGAGAGATTTCTTCTTTACCGGCCGACCCGAATAAAATTTTCGAGATAACCATCACGTCTTTCATAAAGGTCAACTACGATGATGATAGCGAGAACTTCGAGGAAATTGTGAAAAATCAAACCAAGATGTATAGCAACAAAAAACTTATTGTTGGAAACCAGATGACTGACGATGTTCGGTAAGTTTTTTATGAAATAACTTTTGTTCCTAACTTGGGGGGTAAACGACACCACATCCATAAATTATCATCCTTCAATACAACAGAGAAGAATCTTACTATTAATTTTCTTATATCCTCTCTGAATAACAAATGTTCAAATATACATGGACTATAAAAGTGAATTTTCTTAAAGTACACTAAAAACGCACATTATATTAACGTTAATATTGTATATCTTTTAATGAATTAGTTGGCTTATATCACTTCATTAAAGTTGATAATTTAATAGAATATTCGATTTGCTTATTTTACGGTCTTCGTTATTAGTACAGATACAAGGATGCGGTTTTCTCAGCATTTTGCTACTTTTTGTGAAACAAAAGATGCCACAATTAGAATTTTTCTAGGCCTTCTTGTTTTTGATATAAGGGATGTTTTAGAGAATATTACATTTGCCCTTATTTCGGCTACCCTCTAGCTTATCAAGAGGAAATAAAATATTATCTTTGTTGTTTTTAACGTAGCATCCAGTGACTTAATCAGATTTTTTCTACATTCAATAGTTTTCAAGAAAAAAATAAATTGGTGTGGTCAGTGGATATCTATCTATGTATATTTTTTAATAATGTAATTTCGTTTTTAACAACCTTCTCAGAAATATATACTATTTTATTTTTATTAGCTAGAGGTTTCCTAAGTTGTTTTATGATTTCAAATTAATAGTAAAAATTAAGTTTACCTACGACCACTACCGTAAATAGCAAAAACCATACTACCTAATATCGATATAAGTTAAACTTTACGCACGGTAAACAACGCCGTAATTATGCACTCATGGAATACGCCCTCGCCGCTAACTTTTCCATTCGTGCGTAATATGCTATTTATAATTGTTATTACGTAACGCTAATGTGCTTTTTATGACAACCAATGTAAACTTTGACAAATACGACATGCTCGTTTGATAAGCTGAAGATACCCGAAAAAAAAGGGGAGTGGGACAGTAAAATTTCCAAAATCATCCCGTATATCAAAACTAATGGGGCCTAGTATTGCGGAAATCGCACCCTTCTGTCCTGCTATCTTTGCTTGATAGATATCCTGTAAAACAATAGAAAAATGAACACCCTGTAGCGATCGAAGAGAAATCGAATCAACATGATGGATATCATCAAATTTTTCAAAATGTTGATAAGCCTTTTTCACAAATGAATATGTAAAAAATGAAATCGACGTTAAATATTAAAAATAACTAGAATGTCAACATAGTTGTCTCTAGGATATTAGTTTTTGTTTAATGGCCTACTTTGGTTTAAAGTAATAAAGTTTAAATAAAGTTTAAGTAAATAGCCTAGGAAACCAATATTATCCATGGTGTGTTATATATTTGAAAAATAATTTAAGATGCTATCTTTTTAGATTAAAATATACAGAGTGTTCCATTTAAAAATGAGGTTAGGTCCGATAACTTTTTTACCCGATCCCGTATACTTATTCTGAAACGGCAGATTATTCAACGACAATCATTATAAAGAGACTTCTGTATAAAACATTTTTCTATATCTTTTTTAAATAAGAAAATTTCGAAATGGGCAATTTTTTGATTTTCCCCCGTATCTCTTAAGCGAGCGAAAATTTTCGAATTTTGATTTTACCATTTTAAGTTTGACCCAAACAGAGTACATGACACCTACATTACTTTTTTGCTAAATAAAATTTATTGTTTAGTATGATTTTTTGGGTATAATTTAATTATATAAGAATTATTTACATTCATTTTCAGATACTTCAAACCCGTCAACGATGAACCACATCTTATCAATGAACTCAAGGAGGAGCAGAAATACACCTCAATAATTGCTGAAAATTCTGCATCACCAACCAACCTATACACTCCTTTATTAGTAATTTTAGGTATATTCAAATATCTGGTTCTATAAAATGGATATTTAAAACATTTGCTATTAAAGATACGTTGAGAATTTTAGCAAACTAAAATTGTTGTTGGCAACAAATAAAAAATTGAAAAGGCTTTGCAGTAAAATATTTGTCAACTGAGCTTTAAGATTTAATACTAAATAACAGTTTTAATAAACGAATTAACTCAGGTGATTTTAAAATTTATAATATAAACGGATAAACTAGGGTTTCGTAGGTAGTGGATTTTCATGGCTTTTACGGAAGACACATAAATTACAAGTATTTTGAAATTTGTATATTGTTCGGTTTTATAGCTCTATTTACCCTGGAATATTGTTAACAACATTTCACATTCAACTAAACTACGTCCTTTATTAGGAAGACAGAACCGTCTATACAGGGTATTTCTTAATAACATGCTAATATTTAAGGAGGTTATTCTTGGGTCCATTTTTAGAAAAAAACTTCATATGAGCATATGTTCTAAGCGTCTTAACGTTTACATTCCAGTGCACCTCCACCTAGAATTCTGTAACACTTTTTCATTTTACTAGTATGCTTTTACGATGATTTTTTAGATAGTTTGGCCCACTGAACAGACACATCTTCAAAGACATCGTTAGCACGTGGCTAACTAAACTCTCTCTCGCTGTTTATAGTGTACTCATTAGACCAATCCTTCACCATTACTGAAGCAATGATTAAGAATCCAGCAAGTGGATGGCGCTCACGAAGTGTACCTACAAATAATAACATAACAATATTAACAATGCCAAATCACGCCATTCATTGAAAGTGTTGTATCTTTGTCTTTTATTATTCTACTAAAATACTCCAATGCATTATTTGTGGCAGATGCCCCCGGTATGGGCGGCGCCCAAATACCAACAACGATTTTGAGTGAGCCATTCGTCTTTGAAATAAAGTACAGAATTGTTTCGAATTTCCATTTATCTAGAAATTTTTCGCAGGCCCTGTCAAAAACTTCCGTTGTTGAAGCACACTGCAAAGAATCAATATCCTTTAGTATGTCCTTCTGGCACTTCTTTTGCACAGATTGCTGAACTCGTACTTGAATCTTCTTTTTTGCATGCGCTCAGCACATTCGTATACCTGACCGAATACATGCAAAAACGCATTTTGGACACTTTTGGCTGCGTCGCATACTAAAACTTTACAAGTTAAATCGTAGGAATACAGTAACAGGACTGTATTTTTTAACGTTTGAAATAAAAACACAAAATCATTTGTTTGTTCTGTCGTTGTAACAGCAAGACCAAAGGAGTGAAAATATTTATCTCTATCCGTGGTTTCAACTATGAGTACTAGAAACCCCTGCCAAACGAGTTTGTTCAAGAGGTAGGTCGCGTCAGCATGAATAATGTTTCATTGACGCGATAGACGAATTAAACATTTGGTCGATAACAAAAATCTGAAGCTTGGATTTGAGTCGTCTTTAGAAACTTCGTATGCAGCAACAAAAACTTGATGATCATCGAACGGTATTTCTGAGTTGGCCATTAACCAGGATTCTAGTTGTCCTAAGCTGATTACTGCAGATCCATACTTATTTTTACGTAAAATTGTAGGTAAGATATATATTGTATAGAAATATATTGGTTACACTCACTGTTCAAAGTTAAAGCACCGTCTTCGGCTGCAAGCGAAAGCAAGCTATAAAAAGTTTGTCTGGAAGCGAGAAGGATAGCAACAACATTTTTTTCAAAGCGGCAAATATCATTTAAATTGAAAAAATATGGTTATACAGTCATTTTTTAAAGTATTGCATGCACTATCAATAATTTAGTTAGGGTGCTATCGATTTCCATGTTTTTTCAATAATTTGTTAAGGTTAATGACTTAAATACGTGACCACTAGACTAGGTAGATAACTGTCAAAACTGTTTATGTTTACAAAACAAAATCCGCTTTCTTACCTACTAGAGCATTTTTAATCTTTGTTAATACCTAATTGCATAACAGAGTACAAATGAATGAATTTAATTTTTTTATACGAGAACTGTATAACAAACGACAAAAAATCAAGAAAGGACATTTGGTCAGCTAGGAATGAGAATTTCAATAATAATTTTTTTTTAAATAAAAATTAAGTGGCTTACTATTCTTTTCTTCAAAAATACCGAGGACAATTCTCGCACCAACGCTACTGGTTGGAATAAAAAAACATGCTATACATCATAAAATGCCTCTTGATGAATGGAAAGTGTGCACCAAATTTCACAAAAATATTTGGCTTAGTATCACACATATTAATAGAAATCCCGATCAAATCTGAACATCCTGTAGGTATTTCAAAAGTAAAAACGTTTAGGACATATCTTGATATGAAGTTTTTTTTCTGAAAATGGACCCAAGAATAACCTCCTTAAATATCAGCATGTTATTAAGAAACACCATCCATGTATAGTGGTTATAAAGGGTGTGTCAGAATATATGGGCAATCTCCCGGATTCAGATACCACACATAAAAATAACATGACACGTTCCTACACATTTTTTTTCCTACGGCCTCCTACGGAGATATTGGCCCATAACGGACGCTCATGGAAATGGAAGTTTCCATTTAAATAATCTTTAACGTGAACGTGAAATCTAATAATTTGGTTAATATGATGATTACTAGACAAACCATTAAAATGAATTCTTTTAAACATATTTGGTTAATTAGTTTGGCAGTGAAGGAACTAGCTTAAACATAATTATATTTTTGGACAGCTGAAACCTAAAACAAAAGTCAAAGGTACACTTGATCGACATCTATAAAATTAATTTGCTATAAATAAAAAAATTAACTTTTCGGTCAATATGGGTTTTTGCATTTGTTCTTGTTTCTATTGTATAATTTTAATAAGGACTAATATTCAGACATTATAGAGGGCCCAACAATCCTCAATTTATAAAGATAGAGAATGCATAAGATTAGAAGGAGCTTATTATATTGAATCTACCGCGTCATAAAAAATTCTTTAATTAAATCAATGTTGACGAATGTTTTCAAAACATTTAATTTATCGCTGTCGATCAAGAATACTTTTTCTTTGGTTAAGGTATCAGTTATCCAAAAATATTAATACTCTTTCATCATATAAAGTTTTAAAAAAATTATGATCATTGTATTTAAGCTAATCCGTTCCTGACAAACTAAATAATCCAGATGTGTTTAAAAGGTTTCATTTTAGGGAAACTTATCTATTTTCATCATATTATTAAGAAATAAAGAGGTAAAGAAACTCATAGTCTGCTCCACTATAGAGTTTAATGAACATTATTTAAATTTTAACGTCCATATATGTTTTGAAGGCACCTTTATCTCTAGTGGAAAATACAACACTAAAAACTGATGACATTGTCAAAGAGAACGGTAGCAGAAAAAAAGACAAGAAAAATAAGTTATAAAAAAAGTAAAAAATAGATAAAAAAACAGAAAAGTACTGTTTAATTCTACATCTTAAATTAGATTTCTGGATTTGGATCTGGATTTCTGAACAAACCCGAACAAACCTTTTTTTATTTCTATGGTACCTACCATGCGGCCCCATCTTGACCTTTGATTTCTAAATTCTCTTACAAATTTTAAAACACCCGTATTTTCCTTCAGCCTTTCTCTTTTACACATATTATCTCTCTCTCTTCCACATTTTAGCTTCGCTTCATTGTTCATATGCTCATGCATCACTCAAATGTGAAGAAATTTATTTTTTCAAAACTTTTTTTTATCTGCATATACAGCTAGGGGTATTTTAAATAGAATATCAATTCAAAAATACAACTGATCAACGTGAAATTTTAATTTCCATCGTATTAGAAACTAGTTAATAGTAATGAAATCAATCAATAAATAATATGTAGATGTTCTGTTTATTGAAATGTCATTTGATCGTTCGTTTATGCCTGGTTCTAAATAATACGGAATTCTTGATAGCGATTTAAATTGGTAATATTTATCCAGGAAATTATATTTCCGATTTTGCTTTATATTTCCGGTCATGCTTTATTACAGTCTCTGTCAGAAGAAAGGAATTGCATTTTTTTTTAAATAGAACAAATATATATTCGTCTGATTTTCGCCGCGTGGTTGGCCCACCATGGGCGAGACATATACACAGCGTTATTAAGCGGTGTTTCTCTCTGTTCGCACTTAACAGGATTAAAGTTATCATACTCTGCGATTGTTTGTGTAACTAAAAAATCGAACAAGTTTGTTGATGAGTTGAATCAGCGCTATAATAATTTTTGTCCATTGACTACGCGGAAATGCTGGTTTACAGTATGCCAAGAAGGTGCCAGGCTATACTTGATCACGATGGAGATTACAAGGCATATTAAATACTTGTACTTATTGTATTTTGAATAAACATCAACATAAAATAAAGTAAATAAGTATCTTCCATATTTCTTTAATAACCGCTGTCCCTTTTTCTGACACAGACAGTGTAAAAAACTCTTACCCTTGCATTATCTACAAATTTTTAAATCTGCCCTGGGTTAAAATTTTTTTACAGGTAACTTTCAGTAAATCGGATTTTAAAAATAAATAATCTCAAAAACATCTGTTAATTTTTTAATAGGTTTCTTATAGTATCTAATTAGAGGAATTATATATGCGCAAGATCATCGTCACGAACATTTTTGCCTATAGCATCGATTTTTTAATAATTTAACGCCCGTCACATGGCTAATTTTACTCTTCTGAATCATATAACGCCAATATTTGGAACTGAGTTATTTTAATCATTCTAATATTATTTATAACAGACTGTCTTATATTGGCTTAAAGTTTTGGAATGTCCCTTATAGAATGTTAAAATACTAAGAAAATTAGTCATATTTTTAATCTACCTAAGGTGTAAACGAAACTTGCACATCAAAATATATTTTTCCTTAATGGTCTATAAATGATTAAAAAATATTGTATATAGCTTCGGATAATAAACCGTCACTTCAATTTATCTCCGGTAACATTTTCATGCGTGACCGGCGATATAAAAATGCACAAATTTGTGAATGACAGCTAATACAAGCTATTTCTTAAACTTTTTTTAGACCGAAATGAGTATCTGTACTCAAGAGAACGACTTCGTGTAGTATTTTTCCCTTAATTAAGACTACTAGGTCTGAGTTCACCCTGTGACCGGCGATACAACATAAAAACATACGCTTGGTAAAAAGTAGGCAATGTTCTAGCTTATACTTAAATAAAAATAATAAGGAACTTACCTAAACAGGAGCACGCTTTACACAAATTCAAACACATACCGTCATATTTGTAATTCAAACACATACTGTCATATTTGTAAAACTATTAGGCCTACCTGTAGTGGCGCTATTTATAAGCAATTTCTGCCGTGACCAGCTATACATGCAGCTGCGGGGACGGAATTTCTGGTTAATAACTGCGTTATAAAAACTAAACTGTTGATCTTTGAACATTATTTTTCAATACAAATTGTAGTAGAGGTGTGTATATGAAAATATCTTTAGTAAATTGACGAGGAATATGAAAGGGTATAGTAACAAATTATTGACACGTGACCGGCGATACATTTTTAAATTCAAATTTGAATACTGCAGCTATAATCTAAAAAAACAACTTTTAACATTGCTTTCTAATGCAGGAAGTAACATATATTTCGCAAATTATAATCGTTTCTACAGACAAATAGTTTATTTTAGTAAGTTATATGCTAAGGACTGAAAGTTACATGTAAAAAAATTTTGACCCATCAGTACACTTTTTCACGACTAGATTGTTAGGGACTGAATATATTTCCTATAATCGATTTATCATAGTTTTTATGTGAAAAGACTTTCATTAAAAGTAGTACATCGTATACTAAGCATCGTAGACTAGGGTCACAGTATCTGCCCGTTATAAAAACTTTGTATTAAATATATTAGAGTTTGATTACATATATTACTGAACCGAAACATCGAACGGCGTTTAATAAAAACTTCTTCAGAACTCCTTTATTACATTCTCATGTTTCGAAGTCTCGCAATCTCGTCGGTAAATTATCCATTTGCAAGGAGAACATTTTTACAAGATGTTTTAGCTTTAGACAATTTATTTTTAATGTGAATTAAATTAAACAACTGCGTGATATTATTCATGGCGTACTAAAAATAACTTCTGAAGAAAATTGACATTTACGATAATGATATTATTTTTTTCTATCATACATTCATAACGTTATTTTATGTCCTTTCTGCCATTGAAGATTTATTCTTTCTGATGTTGGCAATAAATATTGTCATGGAAACCATTTCCTGGTAATTTATTTATTAAGTGCTTTAAAATAATATCTTGAAATTTACTTAACAGCACTTTATAGGCTTACAGCAATCTTAGAAGGAATGTGTACTATGATATTGTTAATTCTCACATTTCTCTGTGGCATGAGTCAAAGGCGATAAAAATTTTTTAAAGTTTTGTTTAAGTCCGATAAGTTACTTATTCCATCATAAATAGTGGTAAAAAATTAAAAGGTAACCCAGGAAGTACTAAAATGTATTTTTTTGTATAATTGATTATGGTATATGATTATGGTCAAAATATACAGGTATGGAAAGAAGGGACTTAATTTATAACACTTCATAGTTGAACAAATATTTACAAAGTAGTGTTTATAAATATGGCGGACCTAAGAAGTCTATTAGTAGAATTTTTTGAAGTCTCTAATAGAGAACATGTCTTTAAAAAATTAAGTGAAAGGCTTATATTATTATCAATAAACATGAGAATATGTTTCCTCTATTTCTGGGATTCTTTTGACCACCGTGACCATTTTTTAGACCTTGTCTTAATATACAGTGCAACAGCTATTGCAACTAAAATGTGCGTGTATGGAACAAAGACCAACCAAACTTAATATACGACTAAAGGGCGCTATAAACACTCATGCAAGATGAACTACTTGGCTTGTACAAGCTTAACCATTTATTCTAATACTACTAAAAAATAGTCCGGACGTTGCCCAGAAACATTTCATCGGTTCTGATATTGTAAACTCACCAGAATAATATCAATAATAAAAATAAGATTGATAAGTTAAATAAACTGCATATAAACATATAGAGAATATCCATATTACGAAGAAAAGCCTGAAAATTTACTACTCTAAACAACTTAAAAAACACTATTTTATATACCCATACGAATACTAAAACAGTAATTTTAATTAATTAAAATATTTCAAAATAATTTTAATATAAAATAAATTTAAATTGTATTCAATATTTATATCCAGAACATCGGGTTCTGACAATTTGGCGTGTATATATTTGAAACTTTATATTTATTTGTGTATATATGTCTGTGATAATAAGGTATACTGGGTGATCCAAGAAATAAAGTCTTCATTATTTTTAATAATGTAGAAACATTTTTTGAATATCTTGTTCACGATAAACAATCTACTTCATTTTATTTGTTTCTTACAATATAGTTTTAATAATGTCAACGTCATGGTCTAGGTTTCTGGCCATATATGTTGTGTATGTTCTTAATAAGTAACCAACTAAACTAAATAGTTAAAAATTAGTATAGTGCGGTCCAAAAAGCTGAAACCGAGTTGTCATTCAGTGATTAGTTTTTAATTCTGCTGTGTCCTTCACAAGCAATGAGATGCTCGCGAAATATTGATAGCGCAATAAATAGGACGTCGTTCTCTTCCCCGAGCCATTCTTCAATCACTCTCTTCGCACCGCTAATGTAGGACACGGCGCACTATGGGGTATTTAAAGACGCTAATTAAAGCTGTTTTTAGTGAATTTAAATATGAAAAAGTAAAAAGCATAAGTCCTCTTTATGCATGTATTAGAATATATTGATTTATGCAACTTTACCATCACTCAGAGGACGACGATCAAGAGTCTTCGCCGTTCGAAGATTCATTTAAGCGTAAAGGACTATGACCTAGTAGAGGATCTAATAAAATTAACATAATAATTTTGTTATGGTTTATGTGGCTAGTTAGTTGTAAAGGTATAAATGAACTTGAAGTGTGTTGTGTCCTTTGAGTACATTGTTTTTATAAGCTTGTATGCATTTTGTCGCTCTCTTTGGAGACTGAGAGAATGTCTTATAATACTCTAGAGGTCTGGAGCCATCTGGACTGACCTCTGTTCTCAATTTAACTCGTACATCAAAAGTTAGTTCTTTGATATCTCTAGTACTACGTAGATTTTCCGTCTTTCGCCTTTTAGGTACTTCTATCACACAAATCATGAAATAGTAATTGTTTTTAAGAAAAACATATTTTTTCTAATGCGAGAAGCCCATCTTCGCAGAAACTCTGATTTCACGGGTTATGCTTTAGCTTTAACCATTCTTTGTATTTTTTACCGTAGAGCCTCTAGAGAGCAAAAGTGTCTTTAAATATTCCAATATTTTGATATTAAGTTATTTTCGAGTCATTATTTTCATTCCTAATGAACCTGAAAAATTTACAGATTTAAATAAAAAACTTCAAAAATGAATTTGGCGTTAGATATAAATGTATTCCTTTGACATTTGCGAAATTCTGCGGCTAAAACTTATTCTGTCTTAAAGTCGAAACTGTATTCTACATAATAAAGTAAATAAAACGATTGGGGCTCATTCCCGTGCATAACTAATCCATTCGAATATTTTTAAATAATGCCTGTTTTTCAAATACAGTTACTAATCAAAACCTAATGAATACGATATAACAATTTTATATCAACAATAGTACTGACTTGCTTCGGGTTCATCCATACTTCAAAAATTGATACTATTTACGCCTGGTGCAAATAATAAACCTAACAAAATATGACTATTTTAAAAAGGAATGTTAAGGAAATTTACGTGCATTGACGAACTGTTCGAGTTCGAATTAATAGCGCATAAGTGGCACCCAACAAAAAAATGAACGTCGCTTGAATATTGCCGGTGTATTCAACTATCTTTTGCAGCTTTTCTTTTTACTTACAGTTAATTTTGGAAAAGTCGACTTTTGTCCGGATTTTGATGTCAAATAACCCATAGTGCGGCGTTAGTAATTGTTATATACTAGTCATCATCTTTATTAGAATTGAATCGTATTACGAATATATTTTGCATAAGTAATACAATGCCAACAATATGTTAAGTAACAAAAATATGAAGACTTGTAGGACACCTGTACATAATGTCTCAATAATTTAAGCAAAATTAATGTGATTAAATTTTTTTTATATAAATACTTGACTTTTCCTTTCGTTTTTCAAAAAAACCACAAATCGCTTTTTGTATATTATTTATATTCATTGATAAGTTTTTTGCTTACAACGGAACTTTTGGTAGAATCTTGTTAGTTTCAAATACTGTTTCTACTTACTTCGAATATCTTTTTAATAATAATTGGCTAGCAATATTTTAATTTATAGTTAATATTAGGAATTAATACTGCCAGTGTGTAACCCTAATCATAACTTGAATAAAAACTGTTTGTAATAGACATGATAGCGTTTTTATTTTCGAATAAATAATAATTAGTTTCCAACTGTGAATATAAACTTGAGAACTCGGAATAATTAGGTAATTGACTATGAGCTTCACTTCTATTGTAGCCGAACTACTGGCAACTTTGACTTCAAATATGGCGTTTTTTATTATATTTTTTAGGTTTGGCTCAAAATTATTCAAAATATGTTTTATACAATACGTTATAATAATTATTAAGTAATGTAGGTAACATTTTTAGATATTTCAAACATTTTTGTTCTTTGTTAAGCACGAAACAATCGCAACAAATTATTTACCAACTCTTTCAAAACTACAAAAATTAAATACTTATTTAATTGAATTATAATTTAATGACAATTTACTTAAACGGTGAAAGTTATTAAAAATAAAATAAAATACACTTATTAAAATAAAAAATTGCAGATATTTAAAATCTAATAATTTTGTAAAATATCATTCGGCGAGAACAAACGCTACGGTTAGCGAGACTGTATATCTACATACATTTCTGTCAAAATTCTGCAAGATTTGTGGTTAGATATACAGGGGCTTTCAAAATATTTGGAAAAAGCAGCTTGGTTTTTTTCCTAAAGCTAGATTTTTGGCTGTTTAGAAGAAAAGGATAGAGTTTCCTAAATACAAAATGTTTATTGACAAAATTGCTAGTCTGATATCGTTTACGTTTAAAGATTTGATTTGCGTTCTTGCAAAAACCACCATTTCTTGTCGCAAAATAAAAGAAATTGATCACTGTCTGTTACAGTCTTGTTCCTAGAGATTGACTTAGATAGTAAGAAATTGCCAGTTTAAGGTATCATAGATTAAAAGTCAAATTTAAAATGTTGGTTGTAGTTTTTAAATGACAAGACAGTAAACATGAAAAGTTATATTTTCAAGCTTACTGATTGGACTAGTATAACAAAGTCCACATCAAGAATAAATGTGATCAGTGCCATAATACGTAGGTAATACTTACATCCGCATAACGTATCCTGCGGTCGCATGAGTATTTTGCTATTAAATTCGTTACATTAAATGGTCATACAGTGTGTTTATATGGTCTGGAAACAGCTTAATAACTTTTGACCCGCAATTTTTTTTTACAAAATTTGGGTAAAGCTTATAGAGGAAGGAAGGTAAACTACTTTTTAGAAGTTTAGGTGTGGCTGTGTGCACTTCACAAGGTAGGATAGTAAAACAACAACTTTGCATTTAAGTGCAAGATTATTAAGATTAAACTACTTTTTGACGAAGAATGGCAGTACTGTCAAAATGGCGGATGGACGCCGTCTTAGTAAAGCAAATTAAATAGGAAGAGGGGTCTTGCGATATACCATTTTGGAGGTACTATCGAGTACTTTACGATGCCAGAATAGTACTTCTCTATACGAAACGAAAACAAAATGGCGGCATTTTAAAACTGCAAAGTCCCTACTCTAAATCTTGTTTATTTCATTTGCTGTCCTACAAAAATAAATACAACGTGGCATAGTCTAATAGCAATCAGGGAGCTATACTTTCTTGCATATTTCATGTTGCCCAAATTCAAAATGGTAGATGGGGGGTCATGGGACGAAGGAAAGTTTTGCATTTTGAAAAAACTGTTCTTCGAGTTCTTGACGTTTTACGGTCCTCAGATCATAAAAGAGCATTTTTCTATCATGCTTTATCTGTCTGTTGGAACGAAACATCAAACACTACGCAAGTGGAGAGGATGACATTTTTTATGTGGATTTGGCATTTACTCTGCTCCAGAATTGATATATCTCACGGTTTTTGGAAAAGTACATTATTATAATTGATATAGTTAGAGGAGAACAACATTTTGTTAAGAGCTCATTTTATTATTTTAATGAATGTGCAGAGAGACCTAATTGGAGCCAGAGTGGTACAATGCGGTCCACGTTAAAAACAAATAGAGAGGAATGTGATGAGCACAGTATTTGCCGATTTTTACTAAAAACTATTTTAAAGTCGAATAAGAAAATTAATCTTTCTAACTATATCTCTGGCTTAAAATATATATAAATTCATTAAATGTCTAAATAAGCTCTTCCCAAAATATTTTTCCTCTAGATGTAATATTTGTAAAGTTGAAACCAAAGGTATAATAATTTAATTTTTTTTAGTATCTAGGTAATGAATTAGTGTAGTTTAGTTAATACCTAACTCACGTACTAAATTTGTTTCTTCTACGTCAAGTAGTTTTTAAGCTTTTGAGTCAATACAGTGATAGGAAGCTAGCAAGCTAGGCAGCTCAATATTATAGGGACGGAAAAGATGCTTTCTCATTATCTAGAGTCTAAAGACTACTCGATAACTAATTTTTTGCGATCACAATACTTTCGTTCGATGAAAGTAAGAAGACAAACGAAACTAAGTTAAGAGATATTTAAGGTTGTTACCGAGTTAATGGGCAACATACCCTGTTTGGAATCTCCATTACCTACACATTCTATATTGTTTTTATTAAAAATAATTTTTTACCATATAAAGTATAAAGGTTAACGTTATTTGATTTTTCATCATTACACGCGGATCAACGGTTATGTTATAGGCAGCCGGAGGTATGCGCCAAAATATAATTTTTATTTGTAATCGTAGGGAAATTAACCCAAATCCTTAACTCAAATTTAACTACAATTTTACATTTCAAGTTATCTCCGTCCGTGAGAATATTCCACATTGTAATGAAGGATCAAATCTAGTAAGTATAGCGAAACCGTTTTCGGAATGTAATAACAGAATCGGCGAAAATAGAGAGAATCCTAACAAAGACATTTGCTAATTATTTAACCCAATAAGATTTATAACACTGGGGGCATACGGTTGGATTACTCCTAAGTAAATTAGTATAAAATATCGCTAGCGATAGATTTGAGGTATATTGGATTAAGGTATTGTCTTAATCCGCATTTACTTATCTTTAATTGATATTTAAATAGATATATTTAGGGGGCTAATTTAATTTTTCATTCTTTTAAAAATATAACACAAGCCATGGTAGGTACGATATCAATAAATTTTTTTATAATTTAGTGGAACGCATCTTTCGCGGATCACAAAACTATAGTAAATTGATTCTGCCACGTGCTTTTTTTGAAGTTGCGCCAAAAAGGTGCGGTAAAAGAAAAATATACTTGATTAACCTCAATAAGAAAAAGTGAATGAAACAAAGCTAGCTAGCAGAGCTGGGGGTGAATGGCACAATGGAGCACGAGCAAAATGCCCTAGCTCAATTGCCGGAGAGTAGGGGGGGTTAAAGGTAACAGGGCGCCACTGTTTTTAGCCGGGTAAAACAGAACCCTCCTCGTTGGATTTGGGAACTCGCTCCCAGCTTTGCTAGTTCATATACTTTAAATTTACGCAAAGCAATAAACAAAACAAAATATATCTATCATTCGTGCCTGCTGTGGGGTAACTCAAATAAAACCCAAAATTGTATTTAACAACCAACATTTAAATTTATTTACTTTATGACCGATGTGGGCATTAATTAACAAACAAAAACAAAATATAAGCCGTACAGCACCAGTTTCTTTCCTATGTCATGAGCGATAGAGAGTTATGAATAAAATATGATAACCGCAAGTAAAGCAATAATTCCCTGTAAATAATTATCAAAGAAAGTGGATGAATAAATAAGGTTAATACCAAAACTAAATAAGCTTATAAAACTAATCTTTACAGGCGCAACCGTCGTGTACACGCAAGTTTTACATTGCGCTGGTTTACAATTAATATAGTAAAATTAACGTGATATAAGATCAACGAATAATAAGACGGCTGTCTTACTCAATAAACAGGAATGACATCTCTTACTCAGCAGTACTGACTGGCTTGTCTCACCCAATAGTAAGACTTTCTCGCCCAATAGTAAAAACTTTCTCGCCCAATGACAAGACTTCTCGCCCAATAAAAATACTTCTTCTCGCCCAATAAAAAGACTTCTGAAAACACCTTCTCGCCCAATGAAAGAACTTCTCGCCCAATGAAAGAACTTCTGAAAAGACCCCTTCTCACCCAGTGAAAAGACCCCGTTGTTATTTGGGGCCAACAAAGATCCTGACGGAGACCAACTGCAAATTCCGGCAGCTGCCGTATATCTAACTACATTAACTACACACAATAAAATTGACAATACAAGAAAATGAATGGAGTAAGACGGAAGAGTAAATTTCCAGATCCACGGTCTGTGCACTTTGTTAATGGAAATTAAACTCATGTGGCTTCCCCGTCGGAAATCTCGAAGAAAAGTGACCCGAACTGCGTTTCCACCGCCGAATCAGCAAGGGAAAAAAACGTTAACAAACTTCGCAAAAAAACTGCCAATATTCCATCGGTTGAGATAGCAACAAGTAAAGATCATAAATGCATTCCAACCATATGCAACCAGCAAAGCATAACATCGTAACTTCTAAAACCTAAATCCATAACGTGTGTGACAGTTAAGAAGCAGAAAGGGATGTAACAATTGGTGGTTTTTTTTTTCTTTCGCAGTTATTGAACAATCAAAACCTATAACGTAACATAATCGGAGACCAAAATATTGAAGCACTGTCAATCGCTGAAACCAAAGCGGCCGCAGGAACTAAAAACTTGGCCCACACTGCCCAAGGGAGGCGGAGCCAGTGACAGAGTTCGCTTGACAGCAACAAAACAACCAGTTAAAATGTTCCGATGCATAGGGAAATTGCACCGATTACCAGGAAAATTACAAGGAATAAACCCTTCACAGGTAAATAATACATACTTGACTTTCAGTAAACAAAACATGAGAACGATAAATTAATTTCTGGTTAGTAAAGTATTCGCGGACCCGAACGAAGGTTATAGGAAGGGAAAAATTATTTATACAACCAAATATGCATTACAGTAATCAACACGGTATAAACAAAATAAATGAAATTCTGATCAGAATGGCGAAGGTATATTAACAATAATATTGATAGCCCAATATAAACTATCAAGGCCTTAATGACGAAATTAAATTGTTACAATTCAGTTTTTGCCCATAAAATCATTCTAGTCAAAAAAATTTACACTAACTTCGCCAGTATGTTCAATATTTCCTGAATTTCGCACATGCGCACATGGCATTGCACCTCGTACCGCCTCGCTTAGGCCAAGTAAATAAATCTCGCGGCCACAACTGCGTACCACACCTCGCACCGCCCATAACAAGGTACCTTCGCCTCACTCCTAGAAATCGAGCTTGGCATTTCTCGAGCCTCTCCCCTGGCTCCTGATACAAAAAACACAGTGCCATCAAATTGGAAAATCTTCGCTTTTTTTTTACCAGTCAAATTTTTATAACGTTGTAAAACATTCGTTCAAAACATAAGGGAACTGGTTGCCGACTGCAGAAACCATTGGTGACTTGACGTCACTAAGTTACGCCGGACCCGACAGCTGCATGAAGGGAAACTTACCTTAATCTGTTGAATTATTTTCCAAAAATTTTTCTTACTTATATACTTCAAAATGATGGAGTGCTGTCATTAGCAAATACGCCTCCTGCACCGCCATTTTGAAAACAAAAGACAACTTGTGATACATCTGTTAAGAAGTCAACTCAAAGTCACGGTCTCCCGAATTACATAAATGTATATTAACGAAGTGCTATAAAGGTTACATGTTTCGCCCAACTGGGCATCATCAGACCTTAAAATAAGATGAAAACCACAATACAAACAATTGCAAAAATACAAATAGCTACATTTCAAAAATAAAATATGGGTTCATTTATACCCATTTTAAAATCAAGAAGTTTATTCTTTAGTAGTTAATGATGGTGACCAAAAGACGAAACGTCGCATTAAGGATCTGATGATGCCATATTGTGGAGAATAAAAAGTAGCAGAGAAAGTGTAATTTATTTTGGGTCAACAAAGTTGAAAAAAATTAATCCGGTAAAATTTTAGATTTTTCCAAATATTTTGTAAGCCCCTGTATTTATTTTTGATTTTCTTGCGGAATATTATTATGCCCATAATTACGCAACGTTGACCCAATTCAGACGACATCGTATCTTTTACTGTTCCAGAAATCCCAATGGTGAAGGACGAATTTGTTACACGCTGTATACAAATCTCAGGACAAAAAGGATTAGGTTAAATTTTGTCCGATACCTATCATTTCTTTCAAAATAATTTCCTGTTTTTATTCTGAATATAAATAAAAATATATTATCACTTCATCTTTATTTCCTCACCTGTGGTAAAAAGACCTGTTAGCTTCAAAAAATCTATTTTCCCATTTTTATTTTTTCACCAGACTACTCAAAAATATAAAATAAAAATCATCGCTTTCCCGTTTCTTTCACAAAGGATTGAAGTAAATACTTTATAGGTTTTTCCCACCGGATTCGAACTTTATAATGGAGGCTTTCCTTGGCCCAATAAAAGAACTTTTATGTAATAATGTATGAAATATGAGGCTTTTATTATGTGGACATTTTATGTAGGAGTTTCTGTAACAAAATGTAGGTATATACGATATTAAATTTATTTATTATTATATATTTTATTTGCTTCTCCTAACAGTGCGTTTACCGGTTATATCTTACGTAAATGGACAATAATAATAATTTGATTCTAGTTTAAAATTTCATGATTAAACAAACAGAAAGTGTTTTTGCAAGCTTATTGTGTTAATTGACAACATAAAAGCAAATAATACCGACATATATGAAGTTGAATATTTAGGAAACAGTTTATCTCTTTGGTAAATAAATATCACTGTTGTTTCTAATTAGAACAGTTTATCAAATGTATAAGTAAACTTTATTCGAAATATCCCTATCAATTTATAAATGAAGATAATAAAATAAAAATATACACGTAAATTAAGAATAATTATTAATTTAATGATTTCATTTACCTATATTTATCACAAATGAAATAAAACTTTACCTTTTTGGAGATATAGGTTCAGCAGTTTCGATGAAATTTAATAATTTGTTAATATGATAATTATTGGATGAACAAACCCGAACAAATCCTTTTAAACATATTTGGCGTATTTAGTTTGCGAGGGATCGACTAGATTAAACATTTTTACTAGATATAACTAGATAATACATTTTTTTTTATCCTGTATGATGAAGACATTGTAATAATATTTTCGGACGGCTGAAACATTAAACTAAAGAAAAGGTACTCTTAATCGACATCGATAAAAATAAGCTGTTTATTAAAAGAGTTGTTTGATCCCTATAATATGTATATTCGCAAGTTCCAACAGTATTTTGAAATTTATGCAGTTCAGGCATAGCTATCTATAGTTCAACGCTGATGACTTTCGTTGCAGCAGTAGTATCTAATCCATCAACGAAATAGTCGGCGCATTAGCAGTAAGGAGGAATTTTATGCACGCAACTTTTTTTTTAATTTTATTAAATAAATTTAAATTAATTAAAATAGTGCCTTGGACTGCACAACAACTACAAGAAGTAATAAGAAAGTCAGATCTGGTGAAATAGAGAAACGAAAAATAAACTGAAAAAAAACGAAATTATTTTAGGTTAAACTACAATGCAGATTCTCAGGACCGGATCATCTATTCCTTTTCTATTGGCATATCTCTCAACAATGAGGGATAGATGCAGTTTTTTACCAGTAAATGAAACATTTCAATTATTAGTGAATTATGTTAAAATAAAAAGCTTTCATCAATTACAACAAAATTGCATATTTTTTCAAATATGTGATATCTTGCACACATTTACTTTAGATATTATACTTTTCTCAGCAAATGTGAATAGCAATACTATTTTATTTTAAAATTTTAATCCCTATGCGTTTTTTATCAGAGGTGTGTCAATGGTGAATGATTCTATCACAAAGATTGTATCAGTAGAAAGTATTGACCGAATGCTTATCGGTTAATAACAGTCAATCATTTATTTCAATCGTAATACATAATAATATATGCAGGCTCTCGATTGACGAGACTTAGAACCGAGCGTCGCAATCTAATTATTGTCTAACGGTGAATGACCGATAGGAAATATTGTAACGAAAGAAAGAATAACATCCAAACTAAAAGCAACAGAGACAAATAATTCATTGCTTTCTATGCCATGTTGCGGCGCGGCGTCGATGCACTCGGTATAATCGAAGGAAATTTAAAGAATAAGGACGACTATATTATAAAATAATCCCAACCGATCCGCATTACAATATATTAATAAAATAAAAACGGAATGCGTAATTAATCGTTCGACATGATACAATAGTTCGCTAAATAGAAGCGCTGAACGACTAGACTATTGACTGGTGTGTTATGTATGCATAATACAAAAGATCGATTGATTTACACGCCACTATTTTCTATGGAATCTATAGGCTCGGAAGATTCTCAGCCAACACAGATCATGTGGCGCTGTTTTGACACTCAATTGTCAATTGTCTGTTTATACCAGGTTTGTAGGCCTACAGCCAAAGAAATCCAATAATCGTTTATCGCTAATTGTAATTTATCCTTTATGGGTAACTTACCTTTCGGCCTACACGTGATCTATTTACTTACAATCTACTAGTTAAATGTGCTTGTTGAAACGGCACTTTACCAGTTGACCGATGGAAGTTAGCCCTAAATCGATATAATCGATAATAAATTAGTCTCAATGTTCATTAAGTAAATCGTTCTAAATTTTTAGTTTACAATAATCCTGTGTCTACACTAATAAAGTTCGACCCATGTACGACCCACATACATAACATTCTGAACACACACGTTATTAGGTTATTCATTTCAAATATATTCATTGATTTAAAAAAATAATAATATGTTGAAGTATACTAGATGATGATCCGTACGAAATCATGTGACTATAGCTATATTTATATATTTGCTTGATATTGTAAACTTCACTCAGCTAGTGATTAACAACTCACAAAGTTACTAATTTTCAAAAATATACAGTAGATTACTAGACTAGAAACAGTTAATGTGACAGAGTTTCTGCCTAATTACTAAAGTGTTATTTATCCATAAATGTGTCATGCTAAGAATAAAACATAAAGGCAAAAAGGGTACAGCACTACTTACTACAAAACAGCCTATGTATTATCCCTCACAGTAGAACAGTTTGCGGTAATATCTCCTCTCAATATTTTATCATTTGCTCCACTTAACCAATTCCTTAGCCCAAACATCGGAAAGGGATAAAATATGCATTGCCAAATGTGGCTTACACAGCAAGGGGATTTAATTAATGAGGTCATTTATTCTCTATTTCTGTTTTGTGGTCATTGAACGTAATAACATGCAGTAGATGAAAGAAAACCTAGTATTTAGTACTAATAGAATTCTTAAAAATCAATAGAACAATCAAATGGAAATATATCTGAGACTTGAATTTCAGAATACACGGGGAACAAATTTACTCTTTTTTATATTCAAGTAGGGAAGAAGAGGGCAGCAGGTCCGAAGTGGCACATTCAAACAATTCAAATTTACAGACAAGCATAATACTTAGTTCATATTAAGTTATGTGCCAAAGTGTTGAACACTGACCTGTAATATAAGGTTGACGTGTACACCACAAGTTTTGAAACTCAGGTATTATACCGTTGATCTTTTGACTGCAATAAAACCTCATTATCAATTCGACCGTTGTTGAGTAGAATTTTAATTCGATGGATGCTTTAGCAGAGACGTCTACTTTGACAAAAACTCCTTTATCTTTGGTAAGAGACATAGTACTTAAACCTGTTAATCCTAGAAAAAATCGGAGTGATTCTGGCACATTTAGAAGGATTGACGAAAATAACATGGATTTATTAAGAAGAAAGATTTACCAAATGTATGAGGCACAAACTGTACCCACTTTGATTTCCCTAAAAGAGCGGCTGATTAAAGACGAAACAAATATCTCTTGTAGCCTTTTAAGAAGGGGTTTCAAATGGGTTTTAAATACCGAAGCATTGATAAAAGACAAACATTAATAGAATCTCAAGTTTACGGGAATGGAGACTTAAATATTTAACAGCTGTTAAACAATTTAGAGAAGAAAATCGTCCAATTATTTACCTTGATGAAACATGGTTCGATACCCATGACACTCCAAGAAAAGGTTGGGATGATTCTTCCAAAATATGTCAAACCAAGGCACCATCAAATAAAGGCAAAAGAATCACAACATTACATGCTGGTTCAGAGAACGGGTTTGTTCCAAATTGTCTGTTGCTTTCAGCTAAAAACATAGCAGATTCTTCTTTAGATTACCATCAAGATACCGACGCACAACTTTTTGAAGATTGATTTAAACATAAACTCCTTAAAAATATACTTGAAAATAGCGTCATTGTAATGGACAATGCTAGTTATCATAGTCGGCAAGCAAAAATCATTCCATGCATCTGTAGTAGAATTAATTAAAAACGAAGTAAGAAACATTTCTGCAGACAGCTGGAAAAACTGTGTACAGCATGTACTTAAGGTGGAAAATTCTTACAAATGTGTGATTACAAATGTTCAACCCTTAATTATAAGTTTAGGCTTAGATGAAGATAGTGATAGTGATACAGAGTTAAATTTTGAATAAATTATCAATAGTTTCTTAGAATTTAATTAATTTTTATTGTACTTGTTATCCTAATGGTTATTCTTTTAAATTATATTATTTTCAATTGTCATTAATTGTTATCATTATTTTACATTTATTATAGGTACCTAAAACTAAAAATACCTATCTATTTATTTTAAATTATAAAAATAAATCATGTGGTGTGGTATGCATTTTCAAGCCGGCCCTGATCCCATTTATTGAGCTTTGAAGAGGTTGGGGCGTATACAATAGGGTTTAATCAGGTAGTTTATTTATGGCAGTTAGAGTCAACGATATAATTCTGCAACAACTATAAGAATTAAAAGCTTCACTAGACAGAGGGCCGACTTTTTATCTAAATTCGACACATCAGATAGTATAAAATTCGTAAATATACTAAATTACTTAAACACCAAATTTTTGCCCATGACTTTTAACTTAGTTGTTTAAATATAGCATTATTGATACAAATTCACTAGTAAATTTGACACTGATAGATTGAAGAATACACCGGATAATTAAAATAAATCACTTTAGAACGCCAACTGTTGCAACAACACATGGATTTCGCGAGCATGCGGTTGGTCTTCTATCAATCTCAGATCTGTTAAAACTGCCAAAATCTGCTAACATATCTACCTATAACATTGTACTAACTTCTGCAATGGAAACGCTATTAAATGATCTTCAACCATAATTTCGTCTTCTATTGGAAAAACAGTAACTAGGACAGCAGGCGCGGAGTTTAATTAGTCAGTAAATTATTTTATGTTATACCAGTGAATTATTGTGTTTTTATACCTTATATACCATCTAACTATTATTCTTTCGAGAAATTTCTAGTGTCCAATGAACTTAGGCCATTATGGGGAATATTAAACAGTATAACATAAATATTATAATAAAACAAATAATTAATATAAATTAAAAATGAGAAATTATTGAAATAGTGGTTCTTAGTTAATTTTACATATTTCTATTTTCCAGAAAAAAATGTTTGCTTAGTTTTTATTTAAATTATTTTTAAATGATCAATATTACTCATTGTGTATGTATAATATGTTTTATAAATTATAAATATAATTTAATATTTTTTATTTGTGTTATTATTAAAGTGTGAGTGTGTGAGGAAAGTTCACGCAGAAGCAAGCATGTCTATTTTAGTCAATATGGAGAAAAAGGATAGAAACTGCTTTTTTGACAGTCGCTTGTATAAAATAACGGTTTAAGAAGATCAGTCGAAACAGATTTCACATGTATTAGGAAATAAATTATTATTTAAGAAAACATTGTATTTCTAAGAGATATTTGACAAATATGTCATCTTTTGCACGAACCTAACAAATATGTCTACTTTAGGTTGAACTCATGATGGAGTCTCAATTTGTTTGAATTTAGTAAGACAAAATAATAATATTAAAGAAATTTTAATGTAGAAATAAAAAAATCAAGTACGAAACCAGAATATATTATACTTACATTTAAATATGTAATTCATTGTCATCTGCAAGGCATTCGCAAGTCTCATCCTCCGCTACCCTTTCCTCTTGTTCCCGCAAATACTAGTTATTCCCTTCCAAATTATTTTTAAATCACTGTAAAACTGGTGGATTTTGCAGATGATTTTCTGCATTCTTAAACTGTTTCCCATCAGTGTCACATTTTTCTCTTTCTACTCAGATTGTGTTTCCTGTTGACAGCTCTACTAAAAAATTGTTTTCTTGACATCCCCTCTTTCCTAAAGACATATATTTTTGTTCTATCATATTTTTGGATCGAAAATGTTATTATATATTTTACAGTGATATCTTTGCTGACACGATTTTTTAAAGACATATTTTCTTTAATTCCTAAATGTCTATTATTTTGTTATATGTTACCCATCGATAGCTCTTTGATATTGTAAAGATTCCAGTTTTTGCCTAATTGCTGTCTTGTTTTGTAATAAAATAGTAAGTTTAGTGATTAGATTTATTGAGATTCGTCTAGTTTTTTTAGTTCTAGATTTCCCTTGGATATGTCTTCATTAGAAGACACGTTGGCGAGATCGAAGATTTTAAATGGCAAATAATATGGGATCCGAATAGTTTTAGGGATTCTAATGAAGACAGACACTAGAGACCATACAAGTACAAACCTGAAAAAACGAGCTAGGTAAACAATATATATATTCTGCTTTTTGCATGAACCCAGTATAGTATTAAAATTAAAATTTTCTTAATAATGACACGTTAAGACGTTTCTTATGTGTAGGTAGGTAATATTGTAGCTAATTATTTTTTTTAAAGAAAAATATTAATAACTTATGGGAAAAATAACTGATAAAATGGACAACATCGGTATAGAGAGGGAAACTCAAACTATCACTGACGTCTCTCGACAACGAACCAACATTAGTGCAGTGGTGTACGAGGCTTTCCAAAAATATCATAAGGAATCGTAATTAATTTTCTAGAATATTTTTCCAAAAATGGATTTGCGGGGTTTAAGTATAAGAAAACAGCTCCTTAACGCTTTGTATAATTCATTATCTATAAGCCATTTGATCGAATATATTATTATATGATATGGACATCTCGATGCTATTGGAATGGATGGTAAAGAATCGGAAACCCTGTTGTGGAGACAGTTAGATTATATCAAGTTGGATGGAAATCAACTTAAGACAAAGAGTATACTAACGACTATCACTGTTGCTATTTAAGGTTTCCCAGATAAGGATGGCCTCTATGGTGATCTCGTTAATGGTAACAGATACAACTTTGATTAAATAGGAAAAAAGGGTCAAAATCAAAGCGCGAACAATATGACGTACAAGAATGTTTGGTAATATATAAGTTTTGAGTTATTTAGGAAAATTAAAATTTTGAATTTAAAAAAAAATATATTTACGACGTTAATATTAAAGTTAGAGCAAAGCTGACAAAACATTCTCACAGCATCTTTTAGTGATCTCAAGCAATCATCATCAACTTCATTTCGTCTAATACGGCCTTGATTTTATAATGTCACATTTTAAGATCTGCTTTTATTCTAAATTCAATGATGTACTATATATTATCGCTTAATTACGTTTCGGGTTCGTTCGTCTCTCGTCTCTTTAATCATTTTCATGAAATGTTCAGGATACGGACCTGTATTTTCCATAATTTTGTAAAAAAAGTTTAATACGGGAGGTACTAAAATGAATATTTTTAAAATTCTTTTATAATAACGAACTACATAAAAATCATAAAACAAGATAATTTAGTCTGTAAAAATAAACTACAAAGGTATATCGGCAAAAAAACGTTAATTCCGTCAGTCTCCAAATAAATAGCATCTTAAAATTGCAGAATTTAAAACATTAATAGCATTTGTGGCCATGCGCTTTGAAAGACTTCAATAACTTTACTAGTCGTCTAAGGTCTCTGGAAAATGACAGAAGTCATATCGTACACCTTTCGAAAAATTAACTTCTAATATTCTACTGTTAGTTTTACTTTAATTAATGTTTTTATTGCCGATGTACCTATTTATTGTTTATTTTTTAATACTTACTGTTTTGTTATTGATAATAAATTATCTTGTTTCATGATTTTTATGTCTTTAGTGCATTATTATAAAAGAGTTTTGCATTGAACTGTTTTTACAAAATCATGGAAAATACCAGTCCGTATCCCGAAAATTTCATGAAGATGATTAAAAAGACTCGAAACGTAATTAAACGTTAATGTGTGGTACATTATTAAATTAAAAAAGTCTTAAAATTTTACATTAAATTAGGGTTGAGTTCACTAAAAGTTCATGCGAGAATGTTTTGTCAGTTTTGCTCTAACTATAATAATAACGTCGAAAAAAAAATTAAATTAAAAATTCCATAATCAATTTTTTTTTAAATAACACAAAACTTAAAAATCTTACCAATCAGAAGTCCCCTAAAATATATTCAGTATTTAAATACAAATTCAACAATCGCCGTTCGTCGTCAGTTTTGCTTTACATGGTACAACCAAGTAAGTACATTAACTGAATCAACCAACAAAAAGATAAAAATTTGTTGTTATCGCATATTACAAGGATATTCCAGGTAATCAAAGTCTGAAGCAATGAAAAAGTATTGTCGTTGACACTGGCAGTGTCGGAACAATGCGAAAAGTCAAATTTAGTTCAAAAACCTGCCACCACCCCACAAAACGCATGCACACAACAGTCCTACTAAAGTGATCGTAGAAATGCTATTACCAAAGTTGTTCATACTGCTCATTTTACTCATAAAACGAACACTCATTTAATATATAATTGCGTAAAGACAATGTGACTATCGACGGGTTTTTGACAAAAGATCATCGGCGACAAAAATAATATTTTCACAGCAAACTATTGCTAATCATAAACTGCACTTTACAGGAAACTTTGGTCAGCCTGCTATAATTTAAAAAGGTAAAAAAGTCATATTTGATGTATGGTATCCGAAAGTAAATTTATAACGTTTTTCTTTTGGGCCGTATTTACACGTTATCGCGAATATGCCCTTGACAAACAAACACTTGTGGTGGTAAAGATTTATTCTAATGTCGCTTCCGATAATTTATAACCCCACTTTATGCTGGGCATTGCATAAGCCTATATCAACTTATTTATGTAAGTAAAGTCTACCTAATGTTACAAATAAATATATAAAACTTCCAAAAAATGTATCGACAAAGTATCGTGAACTACCAAATTACCTAAAAATATTGAAATTAATAAAATTGACTAGTTTACACTAAACTATAACAATACAAAATAATATATAAAAACAGGTTTATGTTCAAAAAGAAAATAATGACAAGAAAAAAATCCATAGAAATATTTGAATCACGTCGCTTACGATGTTTTGTCAAAAATCCATCGATATTGAAGTGATAACGTCAGCACAATCAACAGTATAAGAAACAAAAAAGACGTTGGTGGAAAAGCCCACGTAGGGGAATGTGGGGCAAAGTGAAATACTTGAAATCAAAACAGCTTGCAAAAAATAGTAAATTAAACAATTGTATTCCGAATAACATATTTTACTTCTACATACACGTTAGTATCAAAAATAACGAAACATCATACAATAATATAATAACAAAAACATTGGTATTTTTTTAAAAGAAAGCATACAAATTTTCCACTTTGCCCCACATTAGGAAAATCTTATTTTTTCGTGCCTAAACATTTCATAAGTTTGAACTCGGCCAATAACTTCCTGCAAGTAGATACAACTTGAATCTCGTGTATCTGGAAACACGTAGATGTTATAAATATGTCGGTATTCAAACATGAAAGATACCAGAATTTCATCGCCTTCAATGGCTTCAACCTGTGCTACAAACTTCTTCGTGGCACCTTTCTTATTTTAAAGTCCAACAAGTCATTTGTAATCAGATTTTCTAAAGTTACTTTTTCAGTTAACAGTTGTTCTATCGAAGAAATAATGACACCTTCGTCAGCTGCTGAGGATGAAGAGTCATCGCATATTTCCTCTATGGATGATTCAGAAGTTATAGACTCAATATTGTGCTCCTTCGGTTTTTTCTGCTTGCAACTTAAAATAGGCTGCAGTTTTCTTCTTACATTTTTTAACTGTTTATCTTGTTTTGGTTGTGCTCTTGGAAACGGTATGATTTCGCTGGGTTAATAACAAACATTTTTAATAGAAGAATGTGTTTGTGCATACGAGCAGCCAGGTTTGGGCGATAGTTCGTTTCTGTCAATATTTTGTGTTTTACAAATGTTCGCCTTTTCTTCTTTATTTTGGAGTGAGCCTGAGTAATCCTGAATACCTGGAGGAGGAATCTTGTGTTCTCTTTCCTGTTGAACAAAAGTTAAGTTATTATTTTCTGGATCTTGGTCAGTAGTTTTTGCAGCCCTAAATATTTCTTCAGTTGCTGCACGCTGGAATGCTGCACCGAATATCGATCCAACGTCGTGAACAGTAATAACTTGTCCAGGATGGTTTATAAGCCAATTCCTTGTTTCTTGTTCGTAAGAACAATTTAAGGGAAACATGAAAGAAACATCGGCAGGTTGCACCCTGTGTGAGGTATGTGGAGGTAAAATAAGAATATGGACATTATTTTTTCTTGCCATTTGAATTAAGGTCAAGTTTTTCGTATGTGTTGCGTCTCCATCCAAAATCAGGAGGGCAGGATCATCGGGACTTGGTTTGGTATGTTTGAGAAAGTGAGTGAACCATACTGGCGTAAAATTATTGGACTGCATCCATCCGGATGAGTGGTACTCGATGGAATCTGGTGGCAGCCCTACCTCTGGGTTTCTTCTTACTCGAGGACATATCAGTAAAGGTGGGAGGTGAAATTAAAGCAGATTTCCGCAGTGACCAGAACTCCTCTTTTTGCTAATGACAAAACTCCTACCTATTTCTTTCCGTTACGTGATAAAATTTTTGACGGTTATTAGGGACTGTAGATATCCCTCTGTCTCATCACAATTGAATACGTGGCTGGCGGTAAACTTATACTTGTCCATTAATTCACCCAATAACTTGAAAAAGGTTGCTACATTAGGTTTATTAAAGGCTGATGCTCTAGCTGCTGAAGTATTTTCTGGTAAACGCAAGGATACATTTTTATTTCTATTTAAAAATCCATACACCCAGTCATATCCAGCTAAACGTGTTTCAACATTAAAATTATTACAAATATAATTTTTTTCTGCATACTCGTAAGCCAAGGCTCTAAAGTCTCTCATGGTCAGTCCAAAAAGTTTACTCTCCATTAAAAGCATATATAATCAGCCAATACGCGTTCTTGGTCTACAGTAAAAATAGCTTTGTAGCGACCTAATGACTGTTTGGATGCATCACTAGCTGTTTTTTCTGATTTTACACGCCTATGCAGGATGCCAATGGGAACATTTTTCGGAACCAGTTTTGTAGCCACATGTACCATTTCGAATCTCCATTATCGCCAGCTCCATAGCTTCTTCTGTCCAGGAGTGCTGTTTACTCAGCCTTTTATAGTTTCTCACCATTCTAAAAAAAAAAACGTTCTCACTTTGCCCGAAATGTTGTATTCCACTATGCCCCATGTTTAGATTAGTCAAAACAATCTATGCCAAAAAAATTTTAAATCCCCTTTTTCCATACTTGTCATTCTTACTGTTTAGAATTAAGCTTATCCTAACAGCTAAAACCATTATTCGTTTTATTAGTTAAATGGAGCACATTTGCTTACCTTAAAGGATATAATTTCTGTTAACGTAACTTATTTTCACAAGCCAACCGCACGAGTTCGCCGTTCTCAAGACACTGACGCTATACTAAACGAGTGTGGCGACGATGATGGTATCTGGTCTAGATGACACTAGTTTTACTATAAACAAATAATAAATTCCACTTTGCCCCTCTATTACACTATGCCTCTTATTCCCCTACCTCACAAATAACATTTAAAAGTTAGTTGTCATCAAGATCGGTGATCTAGTACACTATGCCCCTTATTCCCCTACCTGACAAATAACATTTAAAAGTTAGTTGTCATCAAGATCGGTGATCTAGTAGGTAGGTCATACAAAAATTACCAGTGGTTACGTAGTTTCTGGTGAAGCGATCTTAACGTGATTCCTTAGTTAAAAACTATGTATAGATAAATAGTTAAAACTAAATATACTGTATGTAATTACTGTATGATACTATATTATATGATGTAAAGAGTAGGACTGCTAAAGCGTAGACGTCAAAATTTCATCGACCTATATACCTATACCTATACATATACCTATACCTATACCTATACCTATAGAATAAAAAAATAGCTGTGACAGTAAAATTTATTTTGCTGGGAAGGTATATCATTGCTGTAGTAGTAAAATCGCTTTATAAATATTATCCTTCAGTTACAGCTTAAGGGTAAAGTTCTTATGCTTACAAAACTACTTGCCATCGATTGAAAATACGCTTTGCTGAGACAATAAAGATATATTCTTATGTCCAGAGAAAAGACAGGTTATGTTTGTCAACTTTTATTCAAAACATGTTCTACAATATTAACAAAATTCAGCACAATATACGGTTTCCCTGTTTAAAGTTATTTATATCTTTATATTTAAATCTTTAAAAATAAATTTATTATAAATTAAGCACTAAAAACGAAAACTGCATGAACGAAGTTTAAATTAAGTGTAATATAACCAATATAAATCATAGGTTGGTTATAGTTCTAACATTTCATATACCACATATAAACCGAGCTTAAACGTTATAACATAAAACGAATATTAAACTTGTCACACCTTTTAAAAGTTGTTGTTTCACAAAATAGCGCACAACACGAAACAATGAATTGAAACCATATTCCAACAGGAAAAATAGGTTTGTTTTTTGTTTTTAAGATTTAAAAAAAAGAAAAATCCGTTAGCAAACTGCCACTATACAATTGAAATCCATGGTCCATGTCTGCTCGGCTCCTCTGCATGTCACCGACGGCACGATTGGATACGGTTCTGTATGGACGCTCTTTGCTAAAACTAGCAACTGCGAAAGTGACCGAGAGAAACCGATGGTCGTTTATCAATCAAAATATTTACCGTGCTAGAAAAAAAAATTAAAGAAATTAAAAATTTATTTTTATCACAGTACAGTATCTCCAGCATATATAAAGATTAATGACAGAAAATAATATTTTTGAAGAGTTAATAAATCGTCACTATAAAGTAAATATATATAGCAAATATAACAAGATTAAAGAATATCCAGGAATATGGTTTCGACTTGTAAAAATCAATTTTGCCATTACAGATAGAAAATATTCTATCCCAGCTAAAATAATTCTAGAAAAGATTTTTTAGCTAAAGATTTTCTCAGTGTACTTAAATATATTCTCAAACAGCAAGAGGTACCTATAACTCGGATAACGATAAATAAGATTACTCAAATTTAATTACATAAAATACAGGAATTGGCATCAGCACGGTTCTTATAATCCATTGGAACGATGTCTGATCTCTGTCGTACAAATCGCCTGAAGAATCAAACAAATCTCGATATGGAAACACATGAGAAAGTGGTTTGAAACATAGCCTTATCTATTTATATTACTAAAATAAAAGAAATTGAACTGATATTCTGCAGGCTATATATTTTAATTGCGATTTGCACTAGGACAACATAAGATATGGACGAACAAAATATTTTTGCTTATATGATTTTAGTTTTTTATCTTTAAATCGCACTAATTAACCAAACCAATTAAATCAACTGCATACCTTATTAATTTATAGTCTATTGTTTCATACTAGCTATTTTCTCTATTTCGGTGACAACTAACCGATATGTAAGCCCGAGAACTGTGCAACCAAATTACGAACTATTCATGAAAGTCTGCGTTAGTTGACAAGTTAAGCTAAAATGTAATAATGACCAATTGTTTGAATGTGTGAGCCTGTTTTAGATTAAGTTTAGTGCAGTTTTCGCTTATGCTGTAGTTCACGTGGCAAACTCAGTATATCTATTGAGTTTGATCGGGTTTTAAGTCTTAAGACTTTAGAAAATGCTATATTTAGATTATAATTTAAAACATTCCATTTAATGAGAAACACTGATAAATGGATACTACATATTAAAAATTGATCACAATATTATTCTCTATGACAGCCTTTTGATGAAAAGATATGATTTAGATTCAGAGCTAAGTCGACTCAAAAATAAAAACATAATGATCATGATAGTATATCAACAAACATCATAGAAGTACCTGATATAAAAAGTACAAAACTAGACGTAATAATGAAAGCACTAGATGATCTAGAACAGGCAACAATCATTAATATAAATGGTGATATTATATTCACAACCAAAGAACAATATATAGTTAGGCAGTCTACATTAACCTTGCTAAAAAACTTAACAATGATGATACACCAGATGGGAAAATTAGAAATGGAAAATATTATATTACAGCAGAAAAATACAACCCCGAATTTTACATATGCCTCAGTTTTAATGGACAAAAATAACAGTAATTCAAATAAAACTGTAACAAAAAATTCATCATTGAGAACTCCACCTACAAGTAATAGACTTGAAACATAATAAGATTACCAGACAATAACGACTCAAAGAAAACTATTCAAAGAATAAAACAAGATGTAAAAAATATGGATGTTGATGGGAGCTTCAAAAGTTTGAGACCCATAAAAAGCGGAGCGATTATTATAGAAAGCCATATACGTGTACAACAAGAGAAGTTAAGAAAAGCTCTCGAAAGTCAAGGAGACGTTTCCGTAAAAGACTTCAATAAAACTGACGATAGCGTCAGGTAGGTTCATGGTAACTAGAGTAGAAAGGGGTTACAGCAGGTTATAGGAAGACTTTGTCATGGAACTCTTACGTCAAAAACCCGATATTCAAAGTGTAATGACCAACCAGCGTCACAAAAAATTGATGCAGTAGCGAAAAGAGTATGCAGAAACCCACATAGAGAAAATTGGATTCTACGAGCCCAGCCAGATCTGGCAAAATGGTTTTTAAAAAGGGAAATCATTAACTTTGACTTAGTCGCTACCTACATTCAAGAATATCTCCCACTAACTATATGTTTCAAATACTGTGGGTTTGGTCACGTGATAAAACACTGCAAAAAACTGGATTGCTGTCATAAATATGGGGAAGAACACATGGGAAAAGATTGTAAGAAAACGATTTGACTGTCCAAACTATAGGATAGTGAGTCATAAGGAGCGATGTCACACAGCTCGAGATAGAAATTGTCCGGCCTATAAGAAAGAAATTGAGATAACCAAACAAAATATTAACTATGAGGAGAATGGCAATTTTTTAGGATTGATTCAAATGCTAATTATGTCTCACAAACACAAAAAGATAAACTGACAGTCATACACCAGAATCTGCAATCAATTGGAACCTCTGTAGACTTAATTGAAGATCTGCTTGAAGATAATATAAACGGTAATGTGCTGTGTGTTACACAACACTAGAAAACCACAGAGCAGCCTACGAACTATGATATTCGAGGATTTAATCTAATAAGCAGTTTTTGCCGAGGGCAAGCAAATAGACATGGGGGAAGTGCCATCTATGCGGACAAAAAGTGTACATTATAAATGATACAAGTATATTTTCGGAACAGAGGAGTTTCAGCGACTCCAATAAAAAGAAGTTTCTAAACAAATTAGAAGGCCAAAAGTGGGACACAATTTATGCGTTTAAAGTGTCATCAGTAAAATATGTAACCGCAAGAAATAATCCTACAAGCAATAAAGTTACCGAATGGAATACTCCTCCACCTCAGAATACGAAACATGAAACAATTGTTAGACTTAAAGAAAACAATGATTCTCGAGAAGTTATACGAGAAATAAAGGAAAATCTTAAAACAACTAATTCTGTAGGTCATTTTAAAAGAATTATACCACTGCACAGTGGATGTGTTATAGTGGAATGTCAAGATGCCTCTCAGCAGAAAAAATTAAAAGAAACCTTAGAAAAAGTAAACAAAAATGTGGAAGTTAAAAATATATTCAATCTCGATCCTATGATAATGGTAACTGGAATCTATAAAGGACATACATCACAAACATTCATAGAGGAAATTATTGCTGAAAATCCTGATATTACAAACACCTTTGGAGAAAATGTAGAGAACAAGTTTAAATATGTAACAAAGCGTGACTGTAGAAATAGTGCTAAAGAAAATTGGATATTTCAAACGCCTCCCGCTTTATTCAAATGGCTTATTAGGAATAATGACCTAGTATTTGACCTCTGTCCGGTCTATGTACAGGAATATACGAATGTCTCAATGTGTTTTAAGTGTTGTTTATTTGGACACGTTGCCAAACATTGCAAATTAAAGGATTGCTGTCACAAATGTGGAGGAGCCCATAATAGTGTTCAATGTACGGAAACTACTCATGATTGTCCTAATTGTAAGAGATCTAACTTACCCCAAAGAAATCATTCTGCCAGAAATCCTTCCTGTCCCGTATATATGGAAAGAATTAGAAAAATACAACAACAAACAAATTATGTAACCCCAGAATCTTTTTTAGGAGAGAAGTAAATGATAATCGTAACAAAAAACTTAGAGCAGTCAGCCACTCACTCACACTGAATATTGTTTATTATCAGAATGTCCGTGGCCTTCGTACCAAACTAGACATCTTATCAACTACTGCGGCGCTGTGTCAATATAAAATTTTGGTTCTGACTGAGACTTGGCTTACTGATGGCATACATGATGCTGAACTTGGAATGTATGAATATAATATCTATAGGCGTGATCGCTCTGGTCTTACCAGCACCGCCTCTCGGGGTGGTGGAGTCCTGATTGCAGTGCATAGTAGTGTCAGTAGCTGTCTTTGTGACTCGTCGCCTGATATTGAACAATTATTTGTGCGTGTTGGTTCTTCACAGGGAAAATTAATTATAGGAACTGTCTATCTGCCCCCACGATCAAACTCTGATAAATACATAAACTTTTGTAATAATGTGGATAGCTTGTCAGATATGTATCCTGACTATGAAATGTGCCTCCTGGGCGATTTTAACCTGCCTAAAGCAGGACTGAGAACTCAATGTAAAATTATGACAAAAAACTGTTATAATAATTTTGTATACGAATCTGAAATGTCGCTAGTTACATTTAATAATATTAAGCCTTTTTGGAATTTTGTGAATTCGAAGCGAAAACGGAATGAGTTGCCTGCGCAAATGTTTTATAATGATGTTTTTGTTCAAAACGGTCCTGAAATGGCAAATATGTTTTCTGAATTTTTCAAGAGTGTTTACTCGGATCGGGTGATTGATGTTGAACCTGTAGCTTCTACAAATGCTTTGAATCTCTCTAACTGCCACATATCAATATCTTCCATCTTTGCGGAGATGTGTAAATTGGATACTAAAAAGGGCCCAGGGCCTGATGGCATACCACCATCAATTCTTAAGTCTTGCAGTTTTGTTTTGTCACGTCCCTTGTACACAATTTTTAATGAATCACTCAAAGCTGGTTCTTTCCCAAGTTATTGGAAAGTTGGGTATATCATTCCCATACATAAGCAGGGTGACAAAGCTAACATTTCTAATAACAGGCCTATATGTAACCTTAGTACCATCCCAAAATTGTTTGAAAACTTGGTAACCAAGATCCTAACTGCCCAACTGAATCCTATTATTATCGACCAGCAGTTTGGTTTTCGTTCTAAACGTTCTACAGAGTTAAACCTGCTTACTTACACTGATTTTCTTTCTGGCGCCCTTGAAGGGGGCAGCGTGGTTCACTCTGTATATACGGACTTTTCTAAGGCCTTTGATAGGGTGAATCATGCTGTTCTTCTGTCGAAGCTGCAGAGGCTTGGAGTTGCGGGTGCTCTTTTGGCCTGGATAAGGACCTACTTGATTGATCGATCTCAGATTGTGAAAGTGAACAATTATTATTCGGTAAACATGGCAGTACCATCAGGGGTTCCCCAAGGCTCTCACTTGGGCCCTCTACTATTTAATATTTTTATCAATGACATATTTGCATCATTTCTCTTTGGTAAATTCCTATGTTTTGCTGATGATCTAAAATTTTTTGCAATAATTTCTAATGAAGAAGACTGTTTAAGGTTACAAGCGGACCTAAATAGGTTGGTTGAGTGGTGCAGAACTAATGGCATGGAGCTTAATGCTTCAAAGTGTAAAGTAGTTTATTTCTCAAGGGGTCGCAACCCACTTACCTTTAACTATCATATTAACGATACCAACTTGTCGTCGGTAACAGAGATCAGGGACTTGGGAGTTATTTTTGATGCAAAACTGTCATTCATCCCACATATAACTGATGTAATCTCTAAGTCACTGAAGATGTTGGGTTTTATAAAGCGCTGCACTCGTAGATTCAATAATGTCGCTTCCATAAGAATTCTTTATTGTACACTTGTCAGGCCACTCTTGGAATATTGTTCTTCTGTATAGAACCCACTCTACGATAGACATATCCACAGTATTGAACAGGTGCAACGTAAATGTGCAAGGTATTTGGCATATAAAGCTAATATTCCCCCACCAGAAGATTATGTCTACAACTATAATGACTTGTATCTCCAACTTGATATTGAACCAATGATGAATAGACGTAAGCTGAGAGATTTAAGGCTACTATTCAAAATTGTTAATTCCCTTGTTGATAGTAGTGAACTGCTCTCACAAATAGGATTTCAGGTTCCCATAAGGAACACCAGATCCGTAGTAACTTTTGCTCAACCATTTCACAGGACTAATTATGGCCGTAATAAGTTTATTTCAAGGGTTACAAGAATGGCCAACCTTTTTCAAAACATTCATTTTTTTGGCAACAGTTACTTAGCTTTCAATAGGCAACTCACATCTGTAAATTTAGGGTCGTTTTTGTTTGTCACTATGTAATAATTAATATTATAGGTATTGTATAATTGTACTATGTACTGAAATGTAAGTATTTATTATTATTTTTATTTTAAGAGTAATATTAGAATCTCATAAACTCATTGATGTTATAGTTATTGTAAAATTGGGCTTGCCCGTAAATAAATAAATAAATAAATTAGTAAATGCACAGTAGAATGAATAAATTTTTAAGACTAATTTTAAGTCAATTTAATAGTTGCTTTCCTGTACAAAAAGCACCGTATAGAAATGTTAAGAAAAGTAAACATAGGCAGAATGATCCAGAGATTCGAGAATTTAAAAAACAGTTAGACTTCTTGTAAATACCACAAAATCATAACAGGACATATAAGAATCTTTATATTGATATGAAGAAGAAATATGATAATTCATTAAAAGAATAAAAAAAAAGATACTTTGTAAATAAGCTAAGTACATCTGATAATAAATCAAAAAGTACGTGGGACGTAGTTAAATACAGGGGAAAAGTGAGAAACGCGATATTAAAGCGATACAAATAGCAAATAATTTCAATAACTACTTATCTACGGCAGCTCCTAATCTTTTAGATCAACTAGAAAATATGCCAAAGTTGTCAAACCGACAGGAAATTTTGGATATAGTTAGTAATCTTAAAACAAACTTAGTAGCGGACATGACGAAATATCGACTTCTTTAATCAAATATAGCATTAGACCAATTTTAAAACCCATAGTTCACATAATAAAAAATTCCCGGATCAATTAAAATTAGCCTTGATAGTCCCGGTATTTAAAAAAGATGACACAAAAGTTGAAAACTATCGTCCCATTAGTTTGCTTCCATCATTTTCTAAGATTTTTGAACGAGTGATGGTTAACCGGATTATGGAGTTCATGTTTACACATGACCTTTTTAGTGGATTGCAGCACGGATATTTGAAGGGTAGATCGACCCAAACTCCTTTGTTTCAGTTTACAGAGCAGATTTTGATGTCTTTGGATAACGGACTGATCCCTTTGGGGTATTTCTCGATCTCTCGAAGGAGTATGACACAATAAATTATAGTATATTACTTGATAAATTAGAACTCTATGGAGTTTGAGGACCTGCCTTGGAATGTTAAAAAGTAGTAATGGGTAAGGAAAAGGACCGAGTAATATCTAGTAGAGCGGACATAAAACTGGGAATATCACAGGGAAGTGTATTGGAACAACTATTATTTGTTATCTATGTGAATAATATTACCAAGCTGCTTTCTACCGAAAATACACTAACTAACCAACTTTTCTTATTACGGCTCCAAGTCAGTTTACTCTTGGCATATGGACTAAAAAAGTCATGATGGAAACAGATGAGTGGTTTGTCAAAAATAAGCTCATACTAGACACCTCAAAAACTAATGCTATAATATTTAAAACAACAAGATCCACAGTAGAAGAATTGGAATATATCTCTCTTAATGCCGAGCAACTAAAAATATCACGAACAACTAAATTTTTGGGAATGGTCTTTTACAATACTCTGTCATGGGATCACCATGTACAGTGTGTGATTGGTAAATCGAATAACCATATTTGGTTACAATTTTAGACAAAGTTGTAGAGGCAAATTTAAAGCGAATGGGCTTCTTACTGTCCCTGCAATTTACATACAAGAAAGCATATTCTTTTTCAAAAATAGAGATTTGTTTAGAAGTCGTGAATCACAAAAAGTATATTCTACAAGAACTTTGAATTATACGTTTTCCAAACGCAGACTAAGATTGTACGAAAGTGGCGCGTATTACAACTGTATAAAACTATACACTTCCTTCCACATCATATTAAAAATTGTGACAACATTAAAAAAGTTAAAAAGTGTATTTAAGCTACTTAAAGATATTGAACCGTACAACATTGAAGAATATTTAACTAACACGTGAAATCTATGATTCGCAATAATCTGCTGTATTTTTGACACTATTTCATTTTATATTAAGTAATGTAATTCTGAAATAAAGAATGTTTATTATTATTAAGGATGAAGTCCTCCAGATGAAAGCATTCTTAAATAATGAAGTTCGAGGAGTACTAAGCTTAACCACATATGGATGGACGGCAGTGGTTCGTCGTGTATTTCTGCTATTCGCTGCTCTGGGCGGAATTAAGAGGGCAAATTCAGCAGAGCACTTTCCATGAAAATATCTATAAAAGAGAGTCAAATCCCCAACCTGTCTTCGATGTTCTAGGATGTCGAGGCTCTTCGTCAGCTCGTGGTCTCCGATCAGACGAATGGCCCTCCTTTCAATGGAATCCAGTAGCCAAAGAGTATGTTTTGGTGCAGAACTCCAGACATGAGAGCAGTACTTTAGTGATGGTCGAATCTATGATTTGTATAGTATCAATTTGAGGTGTGTACAACTTTTGGTTCGAAAGAGTACGTCACATTTCTGAGAAGCTATCTTGGCGATTACCACAACGTGGTTATTCCAATGCATAATAAGAGTAACCATTAGTATATAGCTTAGGAGCATCACAATACAATTCGGCACTTTTTTGAATTTGGAGCCACTGCGTGGTTTAGAATATTATTGATAAAAGAACTAAATCGTCAGTATTTTCTAATTTTTAAGATTTATTATTATTTATTTTATTCGGATTCAATTTAATAAGAACATTATACAGGGTGTTATGGAAATGACGTATTATATTTAAATGGGTGACTCCTGGGGTATCCTAGAGAAGCGCTACATATTTTTTTTAATCGAACGTTTAAGTTAGTAAGTTAAGTGGGGTAATTCACCACTAAACCCACCCCGTTACTTCTCGGCACATTCATATATGATCATATTACATTGCCAAGCTGTGTAAATCAACAGATGTTCAAGCCCAATGTTGCCAACTGTGTAGAAAATAATATAACTTTAGATTCTTATAAAAATAAATATTTAGTTTATCTAGTATCCAAATAGAAGTGAATCCAGGTGCCAGTACACTAGCAAGTAATCCAGAGCACATACATCTTCAGGTTTTTGTTTCTTTTTCTATGGGAAAATCTTTATGCTCATCACATACCCTGATGATAATGTGGAACTGCATAATAAGCTTATACCCACTAAACCCCATTCGGCCTCTTATTTCCAATCTCTCGGAACATTTGCATTAAATCACTTAAAGAAACACACAAACACCCACGAGTTTCCAATTATTTTTTTTTCTAAGATATGCACTTATTATTAGATTATAACACAAAAGCAATAAATACTAACGCATAATTACACTTTACAATAACCTACAGTACGCATAAAACAACAGCACCATAGGATACAAATTATTTCGCAATAGAAATTCAGAAATAATAAAAATGCTAATTTCTAATGGGCTAATCAAATTTATTAATCCTTTACTGAAGAAGAATGATGAAATAATTATGTTCCATCCCTTTAAAATAAATAGTCTCGTCTATCATTATAAAGAAAAGTATTACAGAAGGAAATTCTTCATTTTATGAATATAACCTTATAAAACATCGAAAGTGGCGCAACGCTGTATTTTTAAGTATCAACCCAGTCGCGTAAATATGCAACCCGTTTCTCCAAACATCAGCTGTGCCTCAAAAATTAGCCGGCCGGTTTTCTAATACTGTTTCAAGCAGATTTGTGTGTTAAATTGTATGTTAATACTTAAATCCGAGTTTAAATTATTAAGTTATTTGTTTTTTTCGCGACGGCAGTGCCCCAGTCCAGCAGTTCAATATTGATCGACGCAACCAACGTATTATTTAGACAATAAGGGCGTACTTTTGTCTACACAGTAGCACTTTAAAATACTATTTCAGATTGAATGGTGCTTAGATGTGTTGTGACGCGAAACCTATGTGATTTTGTGATATGAATACTTGATGTTTTTATAAATTAAGTTGGTTTAAATAAGTCCGAAATGGTAAATAAAATAACATTTTTTTTTTCTAAAGGGTAAGTGACATTTATAAACTTTTAAGTTCCAGATCTGACGGGTGTCGTTCGAATTGAACAAATGAGAACATACCTGACCATTTAAAAACTCCGCGGCGGCGGTTCGTTCGAGTCAGTTCAAGTTTATAAATCAGAGATTGTTTCCTAGCGAACTGAACTGAACGTAAAAGTTTATAATAATGTACCCCGAAAAATAAACAACTTGCAATCTGTCAAACGGTTATTGACTTTATAAAGAGTTTACCCTGAAGATATGACAACACTGTTGACATATGTTGCTTTGTTTACCTTTCTGACAGGGGCATCACATGGTCATTTTTGGTTTGACATAAGGTCATGTATAGGGCATATTAAATTAAAGCGCTTAGGAATTGCCGATTTAAATATAATACATGATTTCCATAACATCCTGTATAATCCTTGTTAATCAGATTCTTTGTTCTTATGTAAAACAGATAGCAAAATTTACAAGATCTAATTCAATTCCTGCTAATTTTTGTACATTTTCTACTGTACATCTGGGTTAAAAATTTATTAAATCATTGTGATTCGTATTCAATATGGTAGACACTTTCTACATGTCATTGTATAAACTGATGATTTTGATGTCGAATGGTTTACTACACAGAAATTTCCAAAAAGAAAATATTCCGACAAAGTAGCGATCATCTAAATAATATAAGTATGAGTGCAGCTGACCAGATATAATGCAACAGGTAAAAACCACTACAGGTTCATGTAGTCGCATTAATTTAACGATCTAAAATCATGAACTAAGAGCAAAATTTTATATTCTTATATTTTAAACCTTTTTTATTTTTATTAATAAAATAAGCAGATTAAACAACAAAATTGTAAAATATTTTTGGATGGCTTTATTTAATTAATCTCTTTTGTCGACGCGACCACAATAATTTATGAATTAATGCTAATTTCCAGTAATTGTTTGAAACAGCTCTAGTACAGGATCCATTTTTCGGTGGCTTTACGGGGTTTCTCCGATATTGGTAAAGATAGAAGGATGCGGTTTTCGCAGCACTTTTATGTGACACAAAAGATGTTCCAATGAGAATTTCTCTAGATGTCCTCATTTTTGATATTACATTTTTGGACATCCCTATATTTCTGTTACGCTGTAACTTATCAAAAAGAAATAAAATGTTCTCTTTGTAGTTTTTTACGTGGAATCCAGTGACGTACTCAGATTTCTACGTCTAATAGTTTTCAAGAAAGACAACAAACTGGCTTTTTTTTTAAATGCCTATAATATTTTTATATATTTTTTAATAATGTAATTCAGTTTTTCAGAAATATTTAATACTATATTTTTAGTCTTAATATTATGCCCTCATTTTTTTTTTGAGCAGGTCATGACGGTTATTAAAAGAAAAATGGTTCGATTAAATATAACAAGCAATAATTGAATGTTTATGGAACTTCCTCATAAATATTGCTGAAATTGTTCTCCATTATGCCTTAAATAATAGGATTTGATCCAAATGAAGCAAAAGCACATTTACTTCATCAGTCTCATGGCAGATTTTAGGCCGAGGTTTTACAAATTAACATGGTACAATTAAATTTTTTCTGTGGAAAATTTTTATCCGGCTGTCGTCTTTCGAGATATCTACAAGTAATTCAAGAAATTTTATAAATGCCATAGAATTACATACTACAAAAAGCTTATATTTACCATTGAAATACACTTCTAATGTTTCATCTGAAATTTCGTTACACTGGATATAGCAAACGAGCATGTCATATTTTAGTTTATATCGGCTGTAATAATTAGGGCAAACTGATTTTTATTATTAATTAGAAATTATAAAACAACTTAGATAACCTGAATATTCTGACAGAAACAGAAGAATTTTTTTATTGTGACAGAACTTACAGTGTTCTTCTGTTTGTTTTTTAAATATCAAAAAATTGTATATTTTGTTATTATAAATTTAAATTTTTAGCATAATATTAAGACTAAAAATAAAAAATTACATCTTTCTGAGAAGCTTTTTATAATTTGAATTACCTTAATAAAAAAATATATAGGGTAACAAATTTAAAAAATTTTTTTTTGAAAACTATTGAACGAGGAGTCCTAGAAATATTCTACTACTACTACTTTCTTATACTACTACTACTTTCATTTCATAAAAGAGTATCAATGTGCTGCGAATACCGCATCTTCTATCTGTACTAATATGCGAGATACCCAGTAAACCCACCGAAAAACATTTACTTTAAATTATTAGTCTAGTCGTCTATAACAAAATTTCCCAATAAAAATTCTGTTTAAACAAAATAATTTGTGATATTTACAATTATTTCGAAAACGGCTGGATATAACTTATATGCTTGTATTACAAAAAAAAATTATCTATGATTTCTACATCAAATAGCTAAATAATATGCAGGGTATTCCATTTGAAAAACTTGATAAAAATTATTTTAAAATGTGGCGTTTTTGAAAGCTTATTATGAACACCCTGTATAAAATAGATAAACGCAATTAGATTAATAGGTCTAGAGACCTCTTGTCATAAATTTCACCCAATGCCGAGGTTAAAAAATAGTTCTGAATTGTTTTTTTTTGATTTTTTTTATTCAGGAACAGCAAAACTTTTTTTTAAAATTTTTAATTTATTTCTCCGAAACTACACAACCAAATAAAATAAAATTTGAGGCACTTATAAACGATACTAATACGAACCTAAATATGCAATAAAATACTGGGTGTCCCATTTAAAAAAATATAACTTTATGCTGTCACACTTTTTTGGGTCACCCTGTATATGTAAATATAAAAAATGTAAAATATTTATAAAACATACCGCTTTTAATCCAATATCTCAACCTGTTTTAGTATTGTTGATAAGTTCTTCGATAACGATTTAATCTTCCGCACCCGTTTCGTTTGCGGACCCGGTATAGACACAAAAAGTCGATATAATTATTACTTACCAAAAATTATATACCTATTATTAAAAATCCTAACATTTTTTCAACCACCTGAAATACTGATATTTTCTATAACTTACCGATTTTAGTTGTTTACTCTATAACATACAGTAAATCCTAGGATAAGCGAACTTATAGATAAAAATGACAAAAAAGTTTCGAATAGAAATTTGACCATTCTGAATAGGTCTCGTTGATTAGATAATAAAATTTAACATATTTTGATTTTTGATAAATCAAGCAGTCCTTGACCGGAACATTATTTTTATTATCAGTCTCAGGAAAGTGCCTCTTTTTCAGAAAATATCGAAAAATTGTATTACGTATTTTGTAATCCTCTAAGTTTATTCATGATATTAAAAATATGGTATTAGAAAATATTATTTCCGAAATACCATGTCAAATTTTATTTCCTATGCTAATATGACAGACGATGAGGAAATTGATGAAATTAGAATAAGTAGGTAAAATATTGATAAAATGAAAAAAAAATTAAGCTGATGATTATTAAACTCGGTACTCTTGCAAGATTTTGAATTCTGAGCAACTTTTCTTATAAATATATATTATAATATAATATTTCGATATTTTGTGAAGAAGAGGGCTTTACCTAGATAAAAAATAAAAATAATGATCCGGTCAAGGCTTGCTAGATTTATTAAAAATCAAAATATGTTAAATTTTATTATCTAATAAGGCACACTTAGATCTTAAATGATCAAATTTCAATTAAAAATTTTTTGTCATTTACACCTATAGGTAAGTTCGCGTATACTGGGACATACTGTATATGTTTATTACTACATGTAGCCATTTAACCCTGTTGGCGATCTCTTCCCATGTATAACTAATTGTATGTATAACGAGCTGACGAAGAACCTCGGCAGCCTAGAACATCAAAGGCAGGTTGGGGATTTGACTATCTTTTACTGATATTTTCATGGAAAGTGCTCGGCTGACCTTGCCCTCTTAATTCCGCCAAGAGCGCCGAATAACAGAAATATACGACGAACCACTGCCGTCCATACATATATGGTTAAGCTTAGTACTCCTCGAACTTCATTTAAGCATTATTTCATTTGGAGGACTTCATCCTTATGAACGACCTTCCCGAGGTCGTTCTTCCCAACAAACATAACCTCCAACGATTCAAAACCAACGTGAATCACTTTATTCGCACTACACCCAGAGTGCCCTAAAGGTTTTTTCCTATAGTGCTTGTGTTCGATCATAAAAAAATAAATAAATATCAAAATATTATATAATTTCGCCAACATCTTTAACATTTTTATATGATGGATGAGATTATAACTTTAATGATATACATAATTTACATCAATTTAACAACCTTCCTTCTAATGGACGTCCTTCTCTATTTTCTCAATAACACTATAGTTCAACAGTTAAAAGTATGCCAGCTATTTTTCGGCGAAACTAAATGGGCTATGTTTAGAAGAAGTAATTATTATTGAAATTGATACAAAACTTGATTGGTCAAAACTTCTATAATTTCTTGTCCTCAATTCGACGAATATCGAAATAAAGCTTTAGTTATGTACCCTGTAAATTTTTATACCTACGTACGAGTAAGTCCATGACGATAAATCATTTACGCCCGTCCATTATGTCATTATTATTATGGACTAAACCTGCCTTGAAACCTGATAAGGGTGTGTTTTAGTGGTAAATCAGAGATTAATTTGTTTGCCTCTAATGGAACATAATATATCGACAAGTTTGAACAACATCGGTAAATTTAGCATGAAGTGGAGAAAACTTTAATAAAATAGATATAAAAACCATTGCCCATGATGCATGAAATTCAGATCGATATGTTAGCGGGGAATATATATTCACTATATGTTATGTTATGTATATATTTTAGTTTAACTGATGGATTGACTAGAGTATACTTCTTAACACACAGTTGCTTTATGTGCACGACGCAACTGGGTAAAAGATACATTTCATTTTAATTATTATTCGTCATGAATAAGTTAAGTGGTTTGTAATCGCCAAAGACTCGACCTGAACGTGGTAATAAAAATGGAAAGTTGCTTTATTATCGATCGCTATAGAAATATCGACAGCTGCCTTATCGAGGCGATCGATAATTTCCACCACGACTGATCATTTCGCTTAAATCTGCAGGCAATTTTTCCTTACGTCTCTTCTCGTTTCGCTTTAATCAAGGTTAATCTATAAAATTGAAACCACAGACAATCGTCTTTCCGAAATGTATTGATTTAATCGAATCGAAACATATCGACTGATAAGTAGACGCCGCTACGGCTACAGCTTGTCGATAAACAACACAACCTCAAAAATCAGGAATTTCTTCGGCTAGAAGAATTAGTTTGAAGATAGTACCTTTTTCTTTATTTTATTATGTTGTTAATTCAAACACGGTAAGTAGATATTTTGCTATTGTTTTAATTATCCCGATTAAGTCGTTAAATGTCAATCGACTTCTCTCTTCATCGATCGACATAAAAGTGATTGTTCGTGGTTCCACTACTGGGTTCAATTTCCAACCGTGATATAACTATTCGATTTTTATAAATGAGTTATTTGCGGGCCAACAATTTTGAAGTTTTATTTATTGCAGACAGTGAACATGAAATGTTGATTTTTATTAATATATGCAGTTGTACGAGTTAGAACAGCTACAGGGAAATAACACACCAATTCTGCGATTAGGTAATCGATATTAAAGCGTTGTAACCTTATGGCGATTTTACAATTTACTGTAAACGTGATACGTACTAGTTGTAACGACATTCTCCTGTTGCTGTAAGCTTGTAACTGTATGTTTAGTTGAAAAATTGGTCCAAAATTTCCATCGTTCTTGTGATTCTGGTTAAATACCTGGCTCTTATTGGTTTCTCATGTAGGGAAACAAACTTTAGTAACTATAAATATTTGTTGTAATATGTCAGACCTTATAAAAATGTTGTAACAACCATTAGAAAAAAAAATGTATAGATTTATTGAATTTGAGTGGGATCTAAATGTTTGTAATGGCTTTATGTAATTTAATACATTTCGTTTGAGTTTTTCTTAAGTACAACAAGGGCTCGTTTTATATTCGATTAAAGTTTTCAGATGTCACGAAATGTTTTGCAATTTTACGAGTTATGTTTGTGTTTGCTGTAACATAAAAGTTTAATTAGTAATTTTAAAAATATATTAGAAAAACAATACTCGAATTTTATTTGATCAGATTATCTCCGGAACCTAGACCAATTTTTCTAATTACAGTGCAACCTCGATAATCCGAACTAATTAAAACCGCGGTCATCCAGATTAGTAAATAATCCGGATTATTGAAGCGAGACTGTTGCTTTATTGAAAAACTAAACATTTAATACAAAACAACTAGAAAATAGTAAATAAATAAAAATTATTTAAAACAGAAGCATACTTGTTAAATTTTATATTATTTTGTGAAGTAATTTGTAATTTTTGTTTGCTTGAATTACCGAGTACTATCACATCCTGATCATAAAGTACACAATGCAGTTGAAATATTTGGCCGGATTATTGATGAATCCGGTGTAACGAAAGTTCAGATTATCGAGGTTGCACTGTAATAATGAGTGTAAACATTTATTCTTTTGTGCTTTAAATTACGTTTTCAAACAATAATATTGATTGATCATCTCATTTTTATAGTCGTGTCATGTGAATTTAGATAAAGAATCCTAACTTCTTAGTAGACAAAAAAAGTGCTTAATAAGTGGAAAAGTATGTGCCCGTGTATTTACTTCTAGCTCTATTTAGGTGTGAAATGTTGTGAACCTATATAATGTCGAAAACTGTTAAGAAACCTTACTTATTATTTTTTCTACATTACTATTCATACTCACTAATTTAATATTTCGGTCTACATTTTGAGAAACGTTCCCTTCCTTCGAGGAAACCATAAAGTTAATGCATTTATGCCATAATTTTAATCTTCTAACAGTAAAATCGATAAAAATTATTATTGATAAGTGACTAACTTGATTGTAAACCACTTTCAAGAGAAACAATCGGGGAGCTCTGAAAATTAGTATAATTTTTCTTTTGTCGTTACATGTTAATTAGACAAAGACATTATGTCGCCTTCGAGCGTCCGGGTTTGTTTATACTCATTATACATACGCTTTATAAAGCCGTTATTGGAACGCCCATCTTTCGTACCTGCTTTCACGTTTTACCAGATTAACAACTGTCATATTGTTAAATAAAATTATTTGTTGTTTTTCAATGCTTGTGTGTTAAGTTTAAATATTGTATAGTTGTTGTTTATAGAAAAAATAGTAATTCTTAATGCAATAGTGCCAAATCTCTGCCTTAAACTGGATAAAAATATAGAATTTGAGTCACCTCCTTCGATTGTTTGTTTTTCCTAATAAGGCCATATTAAACCGGTTACCTGAATGAAAACAGAAACAGACAGAAGATAAAAAAGATTGGGATTCTACAGATAGACTCCCCGTCTATTTTTTTGTTGTATTTATTTTCGTAATAATGTGTAAAAAGCCGATATAAATACCTGGTCCATGTTTGTTGCAAGTAGGTGGTTTTATACGATAATCATTGCTAACTGGATGGAATTATACTAGTTGGTTGAAATTTTGACATACTTTAGAAATAATTGAAATTTAAACAAGAAATAGGTTTTACTATTTTGGAAATGCTCAAAAAAAATACTTCGGGGATATGACTAACTTTTATAATATTGTAACAACTCTTTAAGATATGATTGCTATTGTTTTAAGTGTTACAATACTTTGAGATATGACAGACTCTTTCTAAGTATTGCAACACCTGTGATTTTAGCGAATAGTTCTTAGTTTGTTTTTTTATCTCGTTATGAAAGAATATTTAACTGTATGAGATGAACACCAAAAAAAGTACACTCTTAGAATAAGTTTGCTATTATCTCCGACTTTAAGTTGATATAATATGTTCACCACTCTGAATAATTAAAATTAATATAGAAAATATATACCGGGTTTGGAGCATCTGGTCAGGAAACATAGGATATTCCACCTAAATTGTAAGATTAAAAATTAGCTTCCCTATTTATTTTAGTCCTAAAATTTACTTAAACTTTTTGAAAACTACAATAAGAAAATTGTCATTGTTCAATTTAAATTATATTTTCCTAGTATTTTAAGAGTTATTTTACAAAATATACTTTTAGTAGTACGATTTAATATCATTGAAACTTTTTCGTCAACTAAATAACTCATAGCGATTAGAAATATTCAAAGCGAAAATTATTTGAAAAAATTGAAAACACTGTCAAATATTGACAAGTGTAAACCTAACTTTAAAGGTGATTACTGCTAATTTGATATTAGCCTAAATTAAAATTAAACAGCATCGTACATCATATGAGCTAATTTGAAGACAAAATTTTCTTAACATCTTAAAAACAGTAAGCATAAAAAAAGTTTAAATTTTTGATGTAATTTTTCTCATGATTCTCTTTAAAAAGACTTAATAAAAGTTCTTTAAAATCAATACGGAAGCGAATATTTGACCACCTCGAAATTTACATGGGAAATCCGATGTATCCTGTTCGAACTTATCACCCGGTATATATACACATATGAGACAAAAATGTGTGACAAATAGAAAATTAGTTCAAAATTTAAAGTAAGTTTATTTGTTCTGTAATATTTATTCGCAATTTCTCTTTCTTAAATTAAATATTATTGAAATCTGTTTTAATGAAAGCTTTTTGTGTGCGTTATACTGGGTGTTTCAGGAGGAACGCTCATCCCTATAACTTTTTTATTGTTGAAATTACAAAAGTAACATTTGGTGGGTTGTATTTGATATTATTTTGCAATTTGTGACGACAAACCTTATTTTGTCACTTCCGGTTTAACTTTGGATTTTTCAATGGAACACCCATTATATTTATGACTATATCGATTCAGAACACCACGAAATCCATACGCACTTTTTGACACTTTAATCATTTTTCTTTTTATTTTTATTTTTTCATCTAGATTGCTATGAAATCTCTAAAATGCCAAATTATGGCGGATTTTAAATTTCTAATTATGTTCACTTTTTGTTAGCCTTATGGCGCCGCTAGATAAATGCAAAGTTTGATCTCCTTGTTTATTTTTTGTCCTGACTAGGTATTTTTAATAAATTATCTCTCTTTCTTAACTTGACAGAAGGGGTATGTGCTATCAAATTGTTGGAAAAAGTGCTCTATCTTTTTGTCTTTATGTTTCCATTTAAAAAAATTGAGTTACACATTAGAACTTGACAATTGCATTTTTATCAAGAACTTGGCTTAAAAGAACTATTTTATGGAGTTCATAAGAATCTAGATGAAAAATAAAAATAAAGAGAAAAATTATTTAAAGTGTCAAAAAGCGAATCGTTGAATTTGAAATGATATTTTGAATCGATATATAACCATAAATATAATAATTAATAATAATAAATAAATTTATTTACAAAAAGCAAAATTTTCTACATGTACCTGAAAAAAAAAATATAATGTTCCTACTTGCCCCTGTAAATAAATTAGGAAAACACGTTAAGTCCCTAGGACTTGTACGCAGTTTTAACCTATTAACATAAGCAGAGAAAATTAAAACAAAAAAAATTGAAGAAGAAAAAAAATGTGAATAAAAAATACATGAAATAATTCATTTGCTATATCATTTAGAAGTACAATCCAATGTTCGACATTAATACAAACCTGTATAAATTATTAAAAGTTCCCTATCAAGAAGGTATTTGCTTCCACAATTCCATATTTATTACGGTATACAACATTATTATATTTTTTAAAGTATTTTTGGCATATTGAGTTATGTTTATATTTTACAAAGTTATCTAGAGTTATAGTCATTTTTAAAGTCCACTAGGCTATGAATTTCCAGCCTTGGTTTAGTATTTATCCATAGTTTAAGTTTTTTCTTAAATACAGCTGAGGAATTTAGAGTTTTTATGTTATCAGGAAGACTGTTATATAATTTGGGGCCCAGGAAATGATAACTACGTTGTGTTATTGTCTTTTCTATCCTAGGAATACGCACCTGAACATCCTTTTGACGAGTCGCGTGTTTATGATTTATGATCACCAATTCATGTTTATTTAAAAATTGTCGGATAAGTACTGCCGAACAAAAAAGCTGTCGTAAATCAAATATTTTAGTTTCCGAAAACAATAAATCGCTGGAGTAAGTATAATTTTCCTTATAGATAAGTTTTAAAATCCATTTCTAGACCGTTTGTAGCTGATAAATATGGTTGTTAGTGGCCCCGCCCCACCCCAAGCAACAATTCCATAGGAAAGATGCGGCTGAACTAGAGAATTATAGAGGATCGTAAGTTCCCTCTCCTTGAAAACCTGCCTAAACTTTTTAAACCTTCCCAAAAACGACCTTACCTTTTTAGTTACGTAATTTATATGAACATCCCATCTCATATGGGAGTCCAGAAAAACCCCAAGATATTTCATATTACTACAACCGCTTATCTCCAATTTTTCACAGTTGCAGGGGTTGTTAATATTTAGCTTAGTAAAAGTCGGCAAATTTGAGTACAATGAAGTCAAGGAAACATAGTTAGTTTTTGCGACATTTATGGTTAAGAGTCTACTCTTAAAATAATGAATAACTTTACTCATTTCAGTTTCTACTTTATATTTTAACTCATTCCAAGTTTCAGCCTCAAAAAATAGACTGTATCGTTAGCAAAACTATATCCTGGTGACTTTCTCTGAGATAAATTTGTTAACCTCATTTATATTGGTGGGGTTAAGAAATATTGTTTGTCCTACCTGTCTATTTCTTTCGTTTGGCATATCTTCACACGCCTTAATGTATTTGGCCAATTTTCCACCAATGCTAGTAAAAAATTCCGCGAATAAATTTGCGATATTTTTCTCTCCGGTAATTAGTTCACTTTTATTATCTTTAATTTCTTTAATTTGTAGATTTTTATTAGACGAGCAGATATCGTTTACCGATTCCCATAGTTTTTTTCAGTCACCGTATGCAGTGTCTATTTTATTTTGATAGTAATTAGCTTTTGTTGTCGTAATTAATAAGGTTAGTAAATTTCTGTGTTTCTTATATTTATTTATCGTTTCGGGTGTAGGATTATGTTGAATTACTCTATGCAGTTTATTTTTAGTGTGTATTGATTTAATTAAACCGTTAGATATCCACGGGTTTCTTTTAATCTTAGTTAGTTTTATTTTAATTTGCTTCGTGCAGTTTACGATAAGTGATTTAACTTTATTCACATGATTTATTTATATCATCTTCCCCATAAACATCATTCCAAAATTCCTGTTCAATACTTTGAATTAATTTCGGTCTGTCTATATGTGTTTTTGTTAGGTAATTTGATTCATAGTCGGTAAAAGGTTCAGAAAACTTAATTTGTAGCACTTGTGACTAGTGGTCAGTAATACTGCTTTATACCACGATAGGAGTTATTTCATTGTTATCAGCTATTTGATGAATAGAGATGTGATCAATGCAACTACCATAATTGTTGTATAGTCTAGTTTCTAGATTAATTGTGGAAACAAAACCCTTCTCATACAGTAGATTTAAATATTCATTAGGAACATCATTATTTAGCAATATATTAATATTTATATCCCCTAACAAAATATGAGCATAATTGTTTCTTCTACAGTTTGTAAGATAGATTCGAAGGTCATTAAAAAATTGCCCTTGGCATGTTGATGGCGGTCTGTAAACAGCAGTTATTAAAATATTTTTATTTTGGAAATTTAAACACAATTCTATAGCTTTAATCGAACCTATATCAGCCATGATGTAATCGAACATTAGTGTATTTTTTATAAAAATAACTATTCCGTCGTTTTGATTAATATTACCCTCATTCTATACTAGGTTGTATCCAATCTACACTCAAAAGACTCAAATCATCGATTAACCATGTTTCAGATAAAACAATACAGTCAATCATAGAATTAAATGCACTCAAAAATACCTTAAATTCATCTAGATTTTTATTTATACTCCGATTATTCATATGTAAAATTTTAAAGTCTTGCGCATTTGATATATTCGAAAAAAGATTGTTACAAATATTTACATTATTAGCTACTTTCGTGTTAATTGTAGTTAAATTAAAATCCCTAATATATGTATTTAAATTATTTACCACTATTTACATATTCTATTTATTTTTAATAATTATACTAGTCTTTACTAGAAAATGTAGTGAGTACGATGTTTCTTCCTTTTCTTTGCTCGTAATTTTCTTGAATTTATAGCCACAGGGCTTGGTGTTTTCTCCTTTCTTTTGAGACCTGAACCATGTAAAGTTGAAGAAGATTTCTTTAGTTGGCCTGACTCATTCGTATTTTTACCCTCTGGTCCATTTTTATTATTTAGGTCTTTCTCAGTGTCCGAATCATCTAATATTTCCTTTATTATCATCAGTATAGTACTCTGACTCTCTGGCTTCCAAGTCTTTTGCAGTATACCACACATTATCTATCTAAAACTTTTGGCCCTTGATTCTGGCTGGCTTGTTTTCATCCCCTTGCTTTCTTTAAATATTTACGAAGTGTTTTCTGCTCTTCGCGGTCTTCTTGGCACATATCATTTGCTATTGAAATGCCAGTACTGTTTAGGTTCTTAAGTTTATCTGGTTTATTAAAAACCTCAGCCTTTTTAAGATATGAGACGAATTCTACCACTATTGGAGGTACAGAGCCTTTTCCGATTTTGTAGATATTATTTAGGTGTGATTTAGCTATATCTAAGTCAAGCAGATTGTGTAATTTTGTAACAATCTGATTTATAATGGGCGAGTCATCCAACGCAAGGCCAAAAATAATAATATTGTTTTTTCGGAGTTTACGTTCCAAAAATAGACACCTTTTCTCAAGTTGATCTACCTTAGCCTTATTTCTTTGAACTCTAGATTCCATTTTAGTAAGGCTTTCTTCTATGCCGATTGTTATATTTTTTGTTTGGTCGTCCAAAAGCCTCTTTAATATTTCAGTTGTTAGTTGGTCTCCTATTTGCGTAAAGAAAATGTTTAAATGTTAGAATTAAGAATACAGTTTCTAGGGCAAATTGTTTATTACTGAAATCGATGGTCGAAACAGATGCGCGGTCGGTGCTTCCGTTAAACCCCACCAAAACACCAACTTCACCAGGATAAGCCTGATTTACGAATTTGAACCGTACGTTATCTACCGAAATAACATGGCTATAGAGAAATAAAATAGTTAAAAACGTACCTATTGACACTATACCATACACCAAATGTAATTATTTTTACACAGCTTGTCACTTTCCTAACATATTAACATATTAGACATAACTTCACTATTTATTCTTTATTAAAACCAAATATTTTACTTCATTTCTGTAGAGCATTAAACTGACTTCTCTGCACAGTTTAACTGTACTGTAACTACAAATATACTGGATATTTCATATAAAAATCCAAAGATGAGGTAATTTCCGGTGAAACCGGAAGTGAGAAAATGGAGTCGGTCATGTCATAAAATAAAAAATAATATCATATACAAACACGTTATAGGGGTGAGAGTTCTTTCTGAAATACCCGGTATACCTGCACTTATTGTGATATTAATTATTTTTATTGCAGCGATACTTGTGTTTAATTTTTATTACTAAATTTACAAATTCGTTCAAAAAAACTCTATCCAACGGACTTGTTATGGAGAAGCAATTGTTTTTCTTTTATTGGAATTATTTCTAGTTTGTAATAGTATGTATATTGTAGTGAAAGGATTTTGGTATTAAAATGTACATTGTATAAATAAAGGTGTTATTTATTTTACATATATTTATCATGTTTTAATTACTTATTAATAAGGATCGAAAACCATACGGGAACGGCATGTTAAATTTTATATTTTTGATCTAAAGTTATGAAAAAAATTTATAAAAAAAATCGACTTTTTTGCAAATTCAACTCACTTACTTAAAAAATTATGTGTAATTTAATGAAGTTATTTGATCATTACTAATAATTGATTAGATAAATTACTCCAGAAGTAGATAGTTTTTACAAATCCATATTAATGGATATACAGTCCTCCTATTACTAACCCTACGCTTATCCCCACTCCCCTTACCGCTAATCCCACAACTCCCCTACCGCTAACCCCCTCCTATCCATCCTCCATTTCTTATCACTAACGCCTATCCACACTCCTAAAATAGCCCCAACTCCCATTCACACAGTTTTGTAGTTAAGGTAAAACAAATGATTTTAGTTCAGTTTATTTGAGTTATATAAATGGCCTGAACGGATTTAAACGACATATATTTATTCTGGTTATGTAAAAAGAAGTCGCTGTTTAGTTTGTCAACAGTTTGTATACAGTATCGTTTAAATCATTGTCAATTGAGACCAGTTGGAATAAAAGAAGAATATGTTGATTTTGATAGAAGAAGTAAAGAAGTATTGAAAATCAATTACACTTCTTAAATAAAACTTTAATGTTAGCCCAGTATTTGAATCCATGGTTATCTATTTCAGTACTAATAATTTTAATTTGCCCGCTCATGTTCTCATTCCATGAAAAATACCATGGGTCAAAAATATATTATCCATCGTGAATCATCATGTATAATAACGGATATTTCTACTCAATCATAATTCTTAAATATTTAAGGCATACGATTCTTCATATCCCCAAATAACAGTAAACTTCTTATACCACCTCTAACACGTTCCGATGGTACAATAGCATCCACAGCCGGAGACAAAGCAAACTTACTTACTTGCTGAACTATTTTTTTTGCATTCCACGGTATATTTACAGAAAAGAACACCACCCAACATTCCTGCAGTTCAATTCAAAATGACCGACATCGTGTTCCGTCAGCGTCCTGTCAAACGAATCCTGAAAGGTCTCGACGTCAAGAAAGGTTCAGACGAAATTCCTGTTATAGTTTTTTTTTTTTTTTTTTTTTTTTTGTTATGATCAAACACAAGCACTATAGGAAAAATCCTTTAGGGCACTCTAGGAGTGGTGCGTGTGCGCAAAAAGCGATTCACGTTGGTTTTGAATCGTTGGAGGTTATATTCGTTGGGAAAAACGACCTCGGGAAGGTCGTTCCACAAAGATGTAGTCCTCCAGATGAAAGAATTCTTAAATAATGAAGTTCGAGGAGTACTAAGCTTAACCACATATGGATGGGCGGCAGTGGTTCGTCGTGTATTTCTGCTAATCGTCGCTCTGGGCGGAATTAAGAGGGCAAGGTCAGCCGAGCACCTTCCATGAAAATATCTGTAAAAGAGAGTCAAATCCCCAACCTGTCTTCGATGTTCTAGGCTGTCGAGGTTCTTCGTCAGCTCGTGGTCTCCGATCAGACGAATAGCCCTCCTTTCGATGGAATCCAGCAGCCGAAGAGTATGTTTGGGTGCAGAGCTCCAGACATGAGAGCAGTATTCTAGTGATGGTCGAATCTGGGCTTTGTATAGTATCAAAAGTTGTTGAGGTATGTACAACTTTCTGGTTCGGAAGAGTACCCCAAGCTTCTGAGAAGCTACCTTGGCGATTGCCACAACGTGGTTATGCCAAGACATATTTCCTCCGAGATTAACGCCCAGTAAATTAATAGATGAAGCCAGTGGGATTGCGTGTCCGGCCATGACTATTTCCGGTTCTGTAATATTAACCTTTTTAGAGAAAACTGCTGCCTGGGTTTTTTTAGCGTTAAATTTGACTTGGTTACTGTCACCCCAAGCCAAAATTTCTTCCAGGTCTTTGTTGAGGCGTGATACTTCATGCTGTCTGCGAAGATGTGCGTCGGCAGCCGATGTTTGCGCATTCAAAGAGAAAGATGAGATAAGTGTGCTATCGTCAGCAAAACTAAATATCGGATTTTGAGTTTTCACTAGAAGGTCGTTAATGTAGAGTAAGAAGAGAGTGGGAGACAATATGGACCCTTGAGGAACACCGGCATTGATGGTGAAGGTGTCTGAGAGAAATCCGTCAATCGCCACTTGCAGAGAGCGGTCCTAAAGAAAGCTAGACAACCATGCACAGAATCGACTGGGCATACCATAGGATCGCAGTTTACTTAGAAGCCCCTCATGCCAAACACGATCAAAAGCTTTAGAAATATCCAGTGCAACAACCCGAGACTCCCCATGATGTTCGATTGCGTTGTTCCAAATATGGGTGACATAGGCTAGAAGATCTCCAGTTGATCTGGACTTCCGAAAACCATATTGATGATCGCTGATAATGTTGAAGCCTTCCAGGTACTTTAGAAGATGTTGGTTAATAGCTTTCTCCATTACTTTTGATATAACTGAAAGCAATGCGACTGGTCGATAGTTGTTAGGCAGGGTTCTCTTACCTTTCTTTGGAATAGGCTGGACTCGCACCGTCTTCCAGCAAGATGGAAATATTCCTTTTTTGTAGGATAAGTTGAAAAGTCTACAAAATACTGGTGTTAGTTCATCGGCGCATCTCTTGAGAACTATAATAGGAATTTCGTCTGGACCAGTGGCTTTTTTGACGTCGAGTCCTTTTAGGATTCGTTTGACGGGACGCTGACGGAACACGATTTCGGTCATTTCGGATTCAACTGCAGGAATGTCGGGTGGTGTTCTTCCCTGGAAATCTACAGTGGAATGCGAAGAAAATAGTTCAGCAAGTAAGTTTGCTTTGTCTTTGGCTGTGGATGCTATTGTACCATCGGGACGTGTTAGAGGTGGAATAGTTGATTTGGTAAAATTTTGGCTGACGGCCTTAGCGACTGACCAAAAGGACCTTGATCCGTTTGGACAGTCAAGAAGTTTGTTTTTGATTATCACGTTATGGGCTTCTTTGCTTTGATCTATTGTTAGCTTACATTGGTTTCGAGCGGTAATAAAGATGGTACGATTCTCAGTGGTAGGGTTTTTACGCCACTGTCGGTAAGCCAGATTTTTTGATTTGACAGCACGCTCACAATCCTTGCTAAACCAGGGCTTGCCGTTGGAAGGGCGTTTTTGGAGGAGGGGATAAATGCTTCCATGCTCGTTAGAATGACGTCGGAGACCTCCCCAGCACAGACGGATGGATCATCAGAAGAGAAGCATACGCTCATCCAAGGAAAAGTCCGAAAATGGTCTTTCAGGTCTTCCCACTTCGCCGATCTGTAATGCCATATCTTGCGAGGTTTAGGAGGTTGTTCAGAATTAATTGGCAGTTCGCTCAGAGTTGAAATAAGTTTGTGATCGGAAGATCCTAACGGAGGCTGCACGGTGACGGTATAATAATATAGATCAGGATTTGACGTTAAGAAAAGATCCAAAAGACTAGCAAAATCTCCAGCTCGGTCTGGAATCCGCGTTGGTTCTTCTACAAGTTGAGTTAGACCAGAACTGATCGCGAAGGATTCGGCCTCGCGGCCTTGCTCATCGTCTGTGTTTGAATATTTAAGCCAGTTGACATTGTGGACGTTAAAGTCGCCAAAGATAGCAATCTCGGCATTTGGATGGTTGGTTTGCAAGGAGTCGATTGTATTGGCTAGTGATGTGAAAAGGTCTCTGTAATGTGTATCACTTGGAGGACGGTAAAGGCAGCAGATAAACTTGGTGATTTTCGGCGTTGATATTTTGAACCACATTACATCGAAGTCTTTCGGTTCCAGTGTAGGTTCTCGTTGGCAGCAGAGAATAAAAATACATACACCGAAGTTGCGTCGGAATCGGGAATGAAAATCGTATCCAGGGTATAAATAGCTGACGGTGTTTGTTGACGATCTGACCTTTGTCTCGGTCAGTGCGAGTATGTGAGGCTTGGAAGATTGTAAGTGCTGGTGGACTGAATTGATGTTCGTGTTAAGCCCCCTAATATTGCAGAAATCAATTTTGAAGTTGCTAGTTCTGGGTTGGTTAGCAACTGCAGGTGCCACACCATTTCTTCGTTGCGTGTTGTTAGATCCCAGTAAATTGTCGGAAATGGTTGTTGTTTGATGAACTTCGCTTGATGGGGCCCCAAGTCCAGCCCCCGCCCGGAGATCCGAATGGGGGGCGAGTTTACCTCCGGAGTATTTTGGGCCTGGAGCTTCCATCATGCTATTTTTGGAGGGGTCCCACCCTGGTAACCGGAAACATCGGCACAGCGACGAAACGTCAACTCAATGAGCAAAAGTTAACTCAAGGAGCAAACTTCACGCCACCTAAACCGATGCAATGGTATCTCACCGGGCGATGCCGGGTGGGCCAACATCTTCCATTTGTATTCTCAAGAGATGTGGCGATGAACTAACACTAGTATTTTGTAGACCTTTTAACTTATCCTACAAACAAGGAATATTTCCATCGTGCTGGAGACGGCGCGAGTCCAGCCTATACCAAAGAAAGGTAAAAAGAGAACCCTGCCTAGTAACAATCGACCAGTCGCATTGCTTTCAGTTATCTCAAAAGTAATGGAGAAAGCTATTAATCAACATCTTCTAAAGTACCTGGAAGGCTTCAACATTATCAGCGATCATCCAAAAACGACCTTACCTTTTTAGTTACGTAATTTATATGAACATCCCATCTCATATGGGAGTCCAGAAAAACCCCAAGATATTTCATATTACTACAACCGCTTATCTCCAATTTTTCACAGTTGCAGGGGTTGTTAATATTTAGCTTAGTAAAAGTCGGCAAATTTGAGTACAATGAAGTCAAGGAAACATAGTTAGTTTTTGCGACATTTATGGTTAAGAGTCTACTCTTAAAATAATGAATAACTTTACTCATTTCAGTTTCTACTTTATATTTTAACTCATTCCAAGTTTCAGCCTCAAAAAATAGACTGTATCGTTAGCAAAACTATATCCTGGTGACTTTCTCTGAGATAAATTTGTTAACCTCATTTATATTGGTGGGGTTAAGAAATATTGTTTGTCCTACCTGTCTATTTCTTTCGTTTGGCATATCTTCACACGCCTTAATGTATTTGGCCAATTTTCCACCAATGCTAGTAAAAAATTCCGCGAATAAATTTGCGATATTTTTCTCTCCGGTAATTAGTTCACTTTTATTATCTTTAATTTGTAGATTTTTATTAGACGAGCAGATATCGTTTACCGATTCCCATAGTTTTTTTCAGTCACCGTATGCAGTGTCTATTTTATTTTGATAGTAATTAGCTTTTGTTGTCGTAATTAATAAGGTTAGTAAATTTCTGTGTTTCTTATATTTATTTATCGTTTCGGGTGTAGGATTATGTTTAATTACTCTATGCAGTTTATTTTTAGTGTGTATTGATTTAATTAAACCGTTAGATATCCACGGGTTTCTTTTAATCTTAGTTAGTTTTATTTTAATTTGCTTCGTGCAGTTTACGATAAGTGATTTAACTTTATTCACATGATTTATTTATATCATCTTCCCCATAAACATCATTCCAAAATTCCTGTTCAATACTTTGAATTAATTTCCGTCTGTCTATATGTGTTTTTGTTAGGTAATTTGATTCATAGTCGGTAAAAGGTTCAGAAAACTTAATTTGTAGCACTTGTGACTAGTGGTCAGTAATACTGCTTTATACCACGATAGGAGTTATTTCATTGTTATCAGCTATTTGATGAATAGAGATGTGATCAATGCAACTACCATAATTGTTGTATAGTCTAGTTTCTAGATTAATTGTGGAAACAAAACCCTTCTCATACAGTAGATTTAAATATTCATTAGGAACATCATTATTTAGCAATATATTAATATTTATATCCCCTAACAAAATATGAGCATAATTGTTTCTTCTACAGTTTGTAAGATAGATTCGAAGGTCATTAAAAAATTGCCCTTGGCATGTTGATGGCGGTCTGTAAACAGCAGTTATTAAAATATTTTTATTTTGGAAATTTAAACACAATTCTATAGCTTTAATCGAACCTATATCAGCCATGATGTAATCGAACATTAGTGTATTTTTTATAAAAATAACTAGCCCGTCGTTTTGATTAATATTACCCTCATTCTATACTAGGTTGTATCCAATCTACACTCAAAAGACTCAAATCATCGATTAACCATGTTTCAGATAAAACAATACAGTCAATCATAGAATTAAATGCACTCAAAAATACCTTAAATTCATCTAGATTTTTATTTATACTCCGATTATTCATATGTAAAATTTTAAAGTCTTGCGCATTTGATATATTCGAAAAAAGATTGTTACAAATATTTACATTATTAGCTACTTTCGTGTTAATTGTAGTTAAATTAAAATCCCTAATATATGTATTTAAATTATTTACCACTATTTACATATTCTATTTATTTTTAATAATTATACTAGTCTTTACTAGAAAATGTAGTGAGTACGATGTTTCTTCCTTTTCTTTGCTCGTAATTTTCTTGAATTTATAGCCACAGGGCTTGGTGTTTTCTCCTTTCTTTTGAGACCTGAACCATGTGAAGTTGAAGAAGATTTCTTTAGTTGGCCTGACTCATTCGTATTTTTACCCTCTGGTCCATTTTTATTATTTAGGTCTTTCTCAGTGTCCGAATCATCTAATATTTCCTTTATTATCATCAGTATAGTACTCTGACTCTCTGGCTTCCAAGTCTTTTGCAGTATACCACACATTATCTATCTAAAACTTTTGGCCCTTGATTCTGGCTGGCTTGTTTTCATCCCCTTGCTTTCTTTAAATATTTACGAAGTGTTTTCTGCTCTTCGCGGTCTTCTTGGCACATATCATTTGCTATTGAAATGCCAGTACTGTTTAGGTTCTTAAGTTTATCTGGTTTATTAAAAACCTCAGCCTTTTTAAGATATGAGACGAATTCTACCACTATTGGAGGTACAGAGCCTTTTCCGATTTTGTAGATATTATTTAGGTGTGATTTAGCTATATCTAAGTCAAGCAGATTGTGTAATTTTGTAACAATCTGATTTATAATGGGCGAGTCATCCAACGCAAGGCCAAAAATAATAATATTGTTTTTTCGGAGTTTACGTTCCAAAAATAGACACCTTTTCTCAAGTTGATCTACCTTAGCCTTATTTCTTTGAACTCTAGATTCCATTTTAGTAAGGCTTTCTTCTATGCCGATTGTTATATTTTTTGTTTGGTCGTCCAAAAGCCTCTTTAATATTTCAGTTGTTAGTTGGTCTCCTATTTGCGTAAAGAAAATGTTTAAATGTTAGAATTAAGAATACAGTTTCTAGGGCAAATTGTTTATTACTGAAATCGATGGTCGAAACAGATGCGCGGTCGGTGCTTCCGTTAAACCCCACCAAAACACCAACTTCACCAGGATAAGCCTGATTTACGAATTTGAACCGTACGTTATCTACCGAAATAACATGGCTATAGAGAAATAAAATAGTTAAAAACGTACCTATTGACACTATACCATACACCAAATGTAATTATTTTTACACAGCTTGTCACTTTCCTAACATATTAACATATTAGACATAACTTCACTATTTATTCTTTATTAAAACCAAATATTTTACTTCATTTCTGTAGAGCATTAAACTGACTTCTCTGCACAGTTTAACTGTACTGTAACTACAAATATACTGGATATTTCATATAAAAATCCAAAGATGAGGTAATTTCCGGTGAAACCGGAAGTGAGAAAATGGAGTCGGTCATGTCATAAAATAAAAAATAATATCATATACAAACACGTTATAGGGGTGAGAGTTCTTTCTGAAATACCCGGTATACCTGCACTTATTGTGATATTAATTATTTTTATTGCAGCGATACTTGTGTTTAATTTTTATTACTAAATTTACAAATTCGTTCAAAAAAACTCTATCCAACGGACTTGTTATGGAGAAGCAATTGTTTTTCTTTTATTGGAATTATTTCTAGTTTGTAATAGTATGTATATTGTAGTGAAAGGATTTTGGTATTAAAATGTACATTGTATAAATAAAGGTGTTATTTATTTTACATATATTTATCATATGTTTTAATTACTTATTAATAAGGATCGAAAACCATACGGGAACGGCATGTTAAATTTTATATTTTTGATCTAAAGTTATGAAAAAAATTTATAAAAAAAATCGACTTTTTTGCAAATTCAACTCACTTACTTAAAAAATTATGTGTAATTTAATGAAGTTATTTGATCATTACTAATAATTGATTAGATAAATTACTCCAGAAGTAGATAGTTTTTACAAATCCATATTAATGGATATACAGTCCTCCTATTACTAACCCTACGCTTATCCCCACTCCCCTTACCGCTAATCCCACAACTCCCCTACCGCTAACCCCCTCCTATCCATCCTCCATTTCTTATCACTAACGCCTATCCACACTCCTAAAATAGCCCCAACTCCCATTCACACAGTTTTGTAGTTAAGGTAAAACAAATGATTTTAGTTCAGTTTATTTGAGTTATATAAATGGCCTGAACGGATTTAAACGACATATATTTATTCTGGTTATGTAAAAAGAAGTCGCTGTTTAGTTTGTCAACAGTTTGTATACAGTATCGTTTAAATCATTGTCAATTGAGACCAGTTGGAATAAAAGAAGAATATGTTGATTTTGATAGAAGAAGTAAAGAAGTATTGAAAATCAATTACACTTCTTAAATAAAACTTTAATGTTAGCCCAGTATTTGAATCCATGGTTATCTATTTCAGTACTAATAATTTTAATTTGCCCGCTCATGTTCTCATTCCATGAAAAATACCATGGGTCAAAAATATATTATCCATCGTGAATCATCATGTATAATAACGGATATTTCTACTCAATCATAATTCTTAAATATTTAAGGCATACGATTCTTCATATCCCCAAATAACAGTAAACTTCTTATACCACCTCTAACACGTTCCGATGGTACAATAGCATCCACAGCCGGAGACAAAGCAAACTTACTTACTTGCTGAACTATTTTTTTTGCATTCCACGGTATATTTACAGAAAAGAACACCACCCAACATTCCTGCAGTTCAATTCAAAATGACCGACATCGTGTTCCGTCAGCGTCCTGTCAAACGAATCCTGAAAGGTCTCGACGTCAAGAAAGGTTCAGACGAAATTCCTGTTATAGTTTTTTTTTTTTTTTTTTTTTTTTTGTTATGATCAAACACAAGCACTATAGGAAAAATCCTTTAGGGCACTCTAGGAGTGGTGCGTGTGCGCAAAAAGCGATTCACGTTGGTTTTGAATCGTTGGAGGTTATATTCGTTGGGAAAAACGACCTCGGGAAGGTCGTTCCACAAAGATGTAGTCCTCCAGATGAAAGAATTCTTAAATAATGAAGTTCGAGGAGTACTAAGCTTAACCACATATGGATGGGCGGCAGTGGTTCGTCGTGTATTTCTGCTAATCGTCGCTCTGGGCGGAATTAAGAGGGCAAGGTCAGCCGAGCACCTTCCATGAAAATATCTGTAAAAGAGAGTCAAATCCCCAACCTGTCTTCGATGTTCTAGGCTGTCGAGGTTCTTCGTCAGCTCGTGGTCTCCGATCAGACGAATAGCCCTCCTTTCGATGGAATCCAGCAGCCGAAGAGTATGTTTGGGTGCAGAGCTCCAGACATGAGAGCAGTATTCTAGTGATGGTCGAATCTGGGCTTTGTATAGTATCAAAAGTTGTTGAGGTATGTACAACTTTCTGGTTCGGAAGAGTACCCCAAGCTTCTGAGAAGCTACCTTGGCGATTGCCACAACGTGGTTATGCCAAGACATATTTCCTCCGAGATTAACGCCCAGTAAATTAATAGATGAAGCCAGTGGGATTGCGTGTCCGGCCATGACTATTTCCGGTTCTGTAATATTAACCTTTTTAGAGAAAACTGCTGCCTGGGTTTTTTTAGCGTTAAATTTGACTTGGTTACTGTCACCCCAAGCCAAAATTTCTTCCAGGTCTTTGTTGAGGCGTGATACTTCATGCTGTCTGCGAAGATGTGCGTCGGCAGCCGATGTTTGCGCATTCAAAGAGAAAGATGAGATAAGTGTGCTATCGTCAGCAAAACTAAATATCGGATTTTGAGTTTTCACTAGAAGGTCGTTAATGTAGAGTAAGAAGAGAGTGGGAGACAATATGGACCCTTGAGGAACACCGGCATTGATGGTGAAGGTGTCTGAGAGAAATCCGTCAATCGCCACTTGCAGAGAGCGGTCCTAAAGAAAGCTAGACAACCATGCACAGAATCGACTGGGCATACCATAGGATCGCAGTTTACTTAGAAGCCCCTCATGCCAAACACGATCAAAAGCTTTAGAAATATCCAGTGCAACAACCCGAGACTCCCCATGATGTTCGATTGCGTTGTTCCAAATATGGGTGACATAGGCTAGAAGATCTCCAGTTGATCTGGACTTCCGAAAACCATATTGATGATCGCTGATAATGTTGAAGCCTTCCAGGTACTTTAGAAGATGTTGGTTAATAGCTTTCTCCATTACTTTTGATATAACTGAAAGCAATGCGACTGGTCGATAGTTGTTAGGCAGGGTTCTCTTACCTTTCTTTGGAATAGGCTGGACTCGCACCGTCTTCCAGCAAGATGGAAATATTCCTTTTTTGTAGGATAAGTTGAAAAGTCTACAAAATACTGGTGTTAGTTCATCGGCGCATCTCTTGAGAACTATAATAGGAATTTCGTCTGGACCAGTGGCTTTTTTGACGTCGAGTCCTTTTAGGATTCGTTTGACGGGACGCTGACGGAACACGATTTCGGTCATTTCGGATTCAACTGCAGGAATGTCGGGTGGTGTTCTTCCCTGGAAATCTACAGTGGAATGCGAAGAAAATAGTTCAGCAAGTAAGTTTGCTTTGTCTTTGGCTGTGGATGCTATTGTACCATCGGGACGTGTTAGAGGTGGAATAGTTGATTTGGTAAAATTTTGGCTGACGGCCTTAGCGACTGACCAAAAGGACCTTGATCCGTTTGGACAGTCAAGAAGTTTGTTTTTGATTATCACGTTATGGGCTTCTTTGCTTTGATCTATTGTTAGCTTACATTGGTTTCGAGCGGTAATAAAGATGGTACGATTCTCAGTGGTAGGGTTTTTACGCCACTGTCGGTAAGCCAGATTTTTTGATTTGACAGCACGCTCACAATCCTTGCTAAACCAGGGCTTGCCGTTGGAAGGGCGTTTTTGGAGGAGGGGATAAATGCTTCCATGCTCGTTAGAATGACGTCGGAGACCTCCCCAGCACATCGTCTGTGTTTGAATATTTAAGCCAGTTGACATTGTGGACGTTAAAGTCGCCAAAGATAGCAATCTCGGCATTTGGATGGTTGGTTTGCAAGGAGTCGATTGTATTGGCTAGTGATGTGAAAAGGTCTCTGTAATGTGTATCACTTGGAGGACGGTAAAGGCAGCAGATAAACTTGGTGATTTTCGGCGTTGATATTTTGAACCACATTACATCGAAGTCTTTCGGTTCCAGTGTAGGTTCTCGTTGGCAGCAGAGAATAAAAATACATACACCGAAGTTGCGTCGGAATCGGGAATGAAAATCGTATCCAGGGTATAAATAGCTGACGGTGTTTGTTGACGATCTGACCTTTGTCTCGGTCAGTGCGAGTATGTGAGGCTTGGAAGATTGTAAGTGCTGGTGGACTGAATTGATGTTCGTGTTAAGCCCCCTAATATTGCAGAAATCAATTTTGAAGTTGCTAGTTCTGGGTTGGTTAGCAACTGCAGGTGCCACACCATTTCTTCGTTGCGTGTTGTTAGATCCCAGTAAATTGTCGGAAATGGTTGTTGTTTGATGAACTTCGCTTGATGGGGCCCCAAGTCCAGCCCCCGCCCGGAGATCCGAATGGGGGGCGAGTTTACCTCCGGAGTATTTTGGGCCTGGAGCTTCCATCATGCTATTTTTGGAGGGGTCCCACCCTGGTAACCGGAAACATCGGCACAGCGACGAAACGTCAACTCAATGAGCAAAAGTTAACTCAAGGAGCAAACTTCACGCCACCTAAACCGATGCAATGGTATCTCACCGGGCGATGCCGGGTGGGCCAACATCTTCCATTTGTATTCTCAAGAGATGTGGCGATGAACTAACACTAGTATTTTGTAGACCTTTTAACTTATCCTACAAACAAGGAATATTTCCATCGTGCTGGAGACGGCGCGAGTCCAGCCTATACCAAAGAAAGGTAAAAAGAGAACCCTGCCTAGTAACAATCGACCAGTCGCATTGCTTCCAGTTATCTCAAAAGTAATGGAGGAAGCTATTAATCAACATCTTCTAAAGTACCTGGAAGGCTTCAACATTATCAGCGATCATCAATATGATTTTCGGAAGTCCAGATCAACTGCAGATTTTCTAGCCTATGTCACCCATCTTTGGAACAACGCAATCGAACATCATGGGAAGTGTCGGGCTGTTGCACGTTGATCGTGTTTTGCATAAGGGACTTCTAAGTAAACTGCGATCCTATGGTATGCCCAGTCGATTCTGTGCATGGTTGTCTAGCTTTCTTAAGGACCGCTTTCTGCAAGTGGGTTGGGTGGACGGATTTCTCTCAGACACCTTTACCATCAATGCCGATGTTCCTCAAGGGTCCATATTATCTCCCACTCTCTTCTTACTCTACATTCTAGTGAAAACTAAAAATCCGATATTTAGTTTTGTTGACGATAGCACACTTATCTCATCTTTCTCTTTGAATACACAAATATCGGCTGCCGACGCACATCTTCGCAGACAGCATGAAGTATCACGCCTCAACAAAGACCTGGAAGAAATTCTGGCTTGGAGTGACAGTAACCAAGTCGAATTTGATGCTACAAAACCCAGGCTACACTTTTCTCTAAAAAGGTTAACATTACAGAACCGGATATAGTCATGGACGGACACGCAATCCCACTGGCTTTATCTATTAATTTTTTGGGCGTCATTCTGGAAGGAAATATGTCTTGGCATAACCACGTTGTGGCAATCGCCAAGATAGCTTCTCAGAAACTTGGTGTACTCTTCCGAACCAGAAAGTTGTACACACCTCAAAAACTTTTAACTCTACAAAGCCCAGATTCGACCATCACTGGAGTACTGCTCTCATGCCTGGAGCTCTGCACCCAAACATACTCTTCGGCTACTGGATTCCATCGGAAGGAGGGCCATTCATCTGATTGGAGACCACGAGCTGACGAAGAACCTCGACAGCCTAGAACATCGAAGACAGGTTGGGGATTTGACTCTCTTTTACAGATATTTTCATGGAAAGTGCTCAGCTGACCTTGCAATCTTAATTCCGCCCAGAGCGGCGAATATCAAAAATACATGACGAACCACTGCCGCCCATCTATATGTGGTTAAGCTTAGTACTCCTCGAACTTCATTATTTAAGAATTATTTTATCTGGAGGACTTCATACTTATGGAACGACCTTCCCGAGGTCTTTTACCCAACGAATATAACCTCCAACGATTCAAAACCAACGTGAATCGCTTTTGCGCACACGCACCACTCCTAGAGTGCCCTAAAGGATTTTTCCTATAGTGCTTGTGTTTGATCTTAAAAAAAAATACTTCATGAGATGTTATGTGAACGGCCGTAACTAATATAATCGGTAAATGATATATCTTTACATTTCATATTGAAAATGTTTATTCTTCCGAATTTTTACATAATACCGCATCAAAACCAAAATTAGTAATTAGAAACATGTAAAAGTTAAACATATATTTTCTAAATTAAAAATAGATCGTTAAAAGGCCAACATATGAAGCAACGCCCATTGTTTGAAATTAAATATTCTTCCAAACACAATCGATTCCTTCGACGCACATATCTCGGAAACGGTATAAGCGTTTTTCCTCCCTTCTTAGATAAATTTCATTTTACCTTAAGCGATGATCCAAATTAGCTCCATATATCTTATAAATTGCAACATCCTCTCATTTTAACTAGGATAGATGTCATCTTCACATCAAGATAAAGCAATTCCTTTAATTTAATGCGTGATGTTTGACCCGCCTTCAAAATATTCCGAATTTCCGCGATATCTCTCGATCGTATCCGACAGCATCCGCCAGTCTCCTGAAATCTCCTGAAAACTTGCCGAGGGATGCAGTTCGGGCTGAAAATTCAGCAACTGAACACCTGAAAACTGTCCAGAGTCTCGTTTGGAGCAGTTTATAGCACGCGGACTGACGTGATTTAACGCAACGTGTGTGACTCGAATATTCGAAATATTTTTGGAAGAACTTTGGGTTTTCTGAAATAGGTGTGGCTGAAGTCCTTCAGTATTAATCCTTATATAAGACGGTAAGCTTTAAAGATTATGGTAGTGTTGCTATTATTTTTAGCTTAATGGTATAAAAAAACTCTAACGGAATAATTAAAGATATATTACAAATTTTATTTACTTTAATGGGTTGCTATAGAAATATAACATGCAAGCATTAAAACTAAAAATCTCGATTACTGTATATGCATCAAATTTTAAAAAAATCATTCCATAACAGGAAATATTTTATATAATAGCATTAGAATCTCTCTATTGTGTATCATGAATCTACTGTTATGTTACGAATAACAGAAATACACGATGAACCACTGCCGCTCTTTCATATGTGGTTCAACTAAGTACTCATCGAACTTCATTATTTAATAATTTCTTCACCTGGAGAACATAATCCTTATGGAACGATCTTCCTGGGGTCGTGTTTCTCAACGAATATAACCTTTAACGATTTAAAATGAATGTGAATCGCACAGGCATCACAGTGCTTTAAAGGATTGTTCCTATAGTGCTTGTGTTTGATTATAAAAAAATATGTGACAGAAACATAATCTCCTCTACTAATGGGATATTGCCAATTGGAGATTGGGCGGTATAACTTTCTTAATATGCACATTTTATTTATGGTCACGATTTCGAGGTCGTATTTAATTCAATAATATGAAACCAAGTATTATCCACTCTGAAATATGCATGTCTCGATTAAGGAAAGCGTAAAAATATACTGTGATAAGATTATACTGCAATGATTTCTCAAAAAAATATACGTTTTCAATAATTGCGCTCCACTCTCAAAAAATGTTTTTCCATCAATGAGACTACAGCTAAGTTAAGCCTAGCGGTTATTGAGAATTCACCTAGTTTCCTCAATGTTAAATCTGTGGCATAGTAATTATAAGTAGTAGAAAGTGGACGAAGCAATTTTATATTTATTAATATTCGTTGATGTTGAGATAAAATTCTTACAAAAAAAACTTAACTATTCACCAAAGATTTTTTAAATTTAAAACTATTCGAATGTGCCAATGCAAAATGTGGATTTAAATAATAAAAATAATAAGAGAGCTGAGTTTTGTATTAATATTTTTCTTAACGTAAATATAGAACTAGATTTAATTACATATTGACCATGATTAATTATATAACTACATATATTCTGGCCACTAACATAAAATATAAAAAGCAAAAAGTCATTTCGAATGCAATTATACCTAAAAAAATACAATAAGTAATCATTGTATGTTTTAAATGTATGAAAACAGCAATGACATATTAAACAATGCACTCTTGTCCTACCAAAAGTCTTGATTTCCATGATTATACTAAACCCGTACTAAATTTTAAATCCCTCTAGCGAATGCAATGTTTAAAAACGTACACCTTGTGTGACCGCATTTGGGAATTACATTAACAGGACGAAAGTCAACTGATCGATTACTTTCTTTCATTAAATAACCGAGTAAACAACGAAAAAAAAAGGATAAATAAGAACATGTTGCTCTTTTATTGTGATCCTGGGTTGAAGATATTGAAAAAATGTATACATATTTTAAAATATGGATTGTTAAGTAGTACTACTTAAGTATAATGTAAAGTATATTCTTCCCTTTGAGGTTAGTTTAATTTTAGTTCGGTTATTTTGAATTGATCAAAATTAAATTTTTGATTGTTTATGTTACTTCGCTTTAAGTGTAGATTTATATTTGTGTGTTTCCTTAAATTTTGTAATTAGGCCAATTAACCTTGGTTTATTTTATGTTTTTCAAACAGAATAATTTGTAGAACGTCCGAAATATTAAATCGGAGGAAATGGATGCGGCTAACGGATAACTCTGTAACTGTATATACTTTTGCATTAAGATACATAGAGAACCCTAATTAGAATGGATATATCCTGGGTCAGATAGACCATGAAAATCGAATGAATTTTTTTAGATTCGCGTTCAAATTTTTTAGTTTTAAAACTAAAATAAAACTGGGTATCATTTGCATATGCCAGTGATTTACAATTAGTAGATAGTAGATAGAAGAGAACCCTGGGGTTGAAAACTAGAATTATTAGATGTACTATATGTAATTATCCTTTGTGGCCTGCTCAACAGTGGTAGTTGATCTAGGCTATCAAATATTGTAAAAAAGTCCAAGAGAGCCAATACACTACTCAAACCTGTATTCTGAGCTCCAGCAATATCCTGATAATTTGAAATCACACTGAATAATTCTCTCCAATAACTTTGATAAAATCGTCAAAATGCTAATAACCTAAGGCCGGAAACAGTTATTGGATCATTACATTTATGAAGTGTTTCTCATAAATCGATCAAAGATGCGGAAGATATTTCTTTTCAATACAAGAATTGAAACAATTTAATATACAGAGTATAGAGCAACTGGAGATACTAAATCTCAAACTAGACCGAATCTAGAGTTCTAGAGATTACAAAGTGTTAAAAGTTAAAGTTTATTTTCGAAAATAGGCCATAATTTGAAAACGGTTCAATGTATCGGATTGAAAGTTGGCAGTATGATGTTTTTATGAGTAAGAAATAAGGATTTGCAGAATTTTTTTTTGATTATACGTTGCAGGGCGCCAGTCACATACACCCGGTCTAGTAAATCTATGATTTTCTTCAACTTATTTACTTTAATCCAAGATTCTTAAAGAAGGGCAATTTATAAACTAAAAAGGTACACTTGCTCGATCTTAAATCTCTAACCGTTTTCGAGATAATTCCATTTATATTTTTTGATCCAGTGAAGATATCTCGAAAACGGTTAATATTCAAAATCGTGCCAAGTATACTTATTCAGTTTAAATTTGCACTTCTTTGAGAATCTTGATTAAAAATACTTAATAACAGATAAGAAAAAAATCATAGATTTATTTAACCCAGTGTATGTAACTAGCTCCCTCTAATGTGAAACTTAAAAAATAATTCTACAAACTGTTATTTCTTACTGATAAAAGCATCATATCGTCAACTTTCAATTCGATACATTGACTGTTTTCAAATTATGGCTTATTTTCAAAAATAAACTTTCACATTCAATACCGTGTATCTCAAGAACGTGAAATATTTCAAAAAAACTTATAGGACTTAATTGGTCTAGTTTGATGTTTAGTATCTCCAGTTGTTCGAAGTTATGGGATACCCTCTATATAAACGGGCACAATATCTCAATATTCTGACTGAAATATCATTCATTCCCGTGGAATTAGTTTAAATATTATATTGCGTCCTGGTCCGGAAAAATAACCGATTGAGAAAAATTAATCTTTCCTACCAATTTCAGAATAACAGGAGATACGCGAAGACTTCTTTCTTTACAAACGGATACTACATTTTTCTAATTTAAAAAAATACTAGTATAAATCAAAGAAATATGAAGTATGCTAAGTAAACTTTTCTTAACTAGTTCAGAATAGATAGTAACACGTTTCAAAACTTTAGCAAATTTTGAAATGACTGGAAAAAGCTGTTAAATGTGGCAGCGCATTTTAAGTCGGGTCGTATGGATTTACATAATAATTTTAGATTTAAATAATTTTTAATATCATAATTTATGAATTGTGAGCCAAATATTTATTTTGATTTTTTCGTTTACTTCTTACATTGAATATACATAGGTGGATATTGAAGGCTACTAACATCAGTGAGCCCCTGAGTACGTGGAGATAGGCCTAATTAAAGTAAATGAAAAAATTTGTTTAATTAACTTCTATTTATTTATTTTGAAATAAATATATTATTTTCAATAGTTTGCTTAGTTTGTCGCTTCGCCACTGAATTAGTGAGATAAAATTTTAAAAGAAAAGTCGTGTCAGCATTCTATCGAAGATGAAATTCTCTAATTCTCTACTAATTTCTTTTTTTTTTGTTTCATACCTTTCGTTTTTAAAACAGCTCTTTGAAACACAACACTATTCATAGCCCATAAATTCTGTATAAATAGCATATTTTTCTTTTTTTCCAAACATATTTTTAAAGAGAAAAGCAATCGATAGATAACTTGTAGGGTGCCTCACATTAGGATTAACTTTAAATAACTTCATGATTGAACTGGAATGTTTAAATTAAGTAATTAATGTGAATAATAATTTTTATTATATTATATTCATTATTATAAATTATGACATGCTTGATATATATCAAGCCGTCTTTGACAGTTATTTTATTTAACGCTCTAATATGTGCTGTTGTTTTTGACATAGTTCCAATAAATAAAATTATAAATTAAAAAATACGAACGATTGAAAGAGCTTATTTAACAAATATTGTATAAACACTAAAGAATATTTATAATGTCAAAGGTTATTTTGACGAAACAGTAATGTGTGATAGTTTAGCAACTATAGTATTTGAGGTATCCACCCTCAACTAGGACATTATGTATTTCACGAGACCTTTAAGCAAATCCATTAGGGTCTCCAAATACCCGAGCGCTTATAGTTTAGGAGCTATAAGCTTATTACGGCTAAAAGTTTCGAAATAATTATTTCAAATACATATTATTTTAAGTATAAACTAGGGTTGTCACGACTTTATGGCTATTTAATAGTTGGTAGATCTTTTGCCATGATCTTAATCAAACACATTGAGCTCATCTGCCAACAATAAGTAATAAGTCAATACTGGTTTATAAATATTATCAGGGGTATTTCGGCATGTTAGCAAAGACCTCTTGTTTTAGCGATGAAATATTATTTATAATTATTATTATTATTATTATTATTATTATTATTATTTATTTACATTATCGTTAGAATATATTAGAGCAGTTATGTTTCTTTAAAACTACCCTATAATTTTATTATAGGATAGATTTTAATGGATCCAATCGTATTTATCGCAGTTTGATCAATCAATCTGAAGTAAAACAGGAACTCTTAAAAATGAAACTGGTTCATAGTTGCCGTAACGTAAGTCGTAAGATTTAGTCGATACGAAGTAAGTAGTAAGGACATACTCATTCATAGTTTCGTTGAGAGTTTGTAGGTTTCGAATTTGTAGGTTATGGTTTCTGCTTTTTATTTGACACATGTTTCTTCATTTCTGGCAGTAAAATACAAGCGATGAAGACATTGTTATAATTGCGAGAGCAATGCTGTTTTGCTAATATTAGCAAATAAAACATTTATAAAGATACAATTTGGTGGTGTCAACATGACGGTTACCACCGATTCCATAAGCCATAACCTAAGAAATGGAATTAAACCATTTCTTACTTCTTACTGCCTAATTTTTATGCACTATGAATTGTTCTGTGACAAATCACATGTTTATTTTTCTTAGGCATTAATGTTACGTCTTACAGCTTACGTTATCGCAACTGTGAATCCAGCTTTAACAGTCCCTTCAGTTGAAAGGTCTGGCACTTCAAATTATCACCCGTGAGTCTAACTAATATTTGTCGTAATGTTATAGAGCAATTAACAACTAAATATATGCGCCAGGAATAGTTGTAAAGACCAGAAAATCTTCTAAAGTTCATTTGATGTGGTGTATTGTGACTTGTTAATAAAAAAATAAAAGGGTACTGTGTTGGATTCTATGGGTCGGAATTGACCGAATATCGTATGTCAGAGTGAATGTTAAACTCTCAGAGGTCAATACAATGACTTCCAGAGGACCTCAGGATAGTGTCAATCCGAATCTCGCGTTCCTTATATTTATTGTCTCCGGCATTTTCTCTAATTATTTGCTAATGATTGTATAATTTATAGAGAAAGGAAGTGAATCGCACAATAAGATGCTATAATAATTTTTTCCTCAATTCTTTGCTCTCTTGTCCTGGAGTTTCCAATGACTGTCGCTTTAACCACGTACCCATCAGAGCCGTTGATTCGAAGAGTCTGAAGTAATAATTTTCTCATATTTAATTAGTTGACAGGGTAGTTCGTGATGATAAATGACTGATTTTTAAATGACCACGACAGAAAATTCTGAATATATTCGTCTTGGTATTCTTGTCACTTCATTATTGGGTTAAGAGGTTAAGGCTAAAGTTAGAATTTTCGAGTCGAGTAGGAATGGTGTAGTTCTTTAGAATCGGCCAAAAGGTTTTTCGACGGCCGGCGGTGTAATCTTTGCATAATTGCGATAATTTACTAAAAGCTGTACCTGAATAAATTCTCTTCTTGGGCTTTGTGATACTGTAACTTTTGAGATTTCGCAACACGCTATAATTTTTAGTGAAAAGCACCTCTCACTTTCGTAAGTTACTTACAATATTGTCTATAGTGATTCCGCCCTATTTTTTTACAGGGTAGTAATCAACTAAGCTAATAGGTGCATTAACGTTTGTTGTATTAGACGTATGTAATGTTTTGTACTTTATTATAGGAAATATTAGAAATAAAGATAATACAAACAAACTTGCTTACAATTACATATATTTTATACCGGGTGATGCATCGTTAAGTTGAACATAGGAATTCCCATGTAATTTTTGAAGTGGCTGGATATTGGTTCCCCTATACATTTTATAGAAACACTGCATTATAACGTCTTGAAGAGGCCGATATAATAAACTCATATGCCGAGTTTGAATACATTTTGGTATTCAATTAAACGTGATGGTAAAATCCACGAAACTCTCATAGTTCAGGTTTATAGGCAGGGTAATATAAGCAAATTAAATTTTTACATTTAGATTATGAAAATTAGTATCAGTGACAATATTTTCATTATGCGTTATGTTCAGTCTTACGTCAATTTTTGACAATAGCGCCATAGAAATTGTTTACTGGTGTTTACTGTATTATTGAACTGTGAGTTTCGTTATCTTGTCATCACGTTTAATTGAATAGCTTCAGATTGGCTCATCAAAATATATTCAAACTCGTCACATGGGTTTATCATAGCGGGCCCTTCAAGAGGTTTTAACGAAGTTTTCCTACAAAATGTACAATTTCTATCTGCATTTAAAGGGCTCTCATTCATTATTATTTTTATACCTTCACCAGTTTTTACTAAACGTCGAAAAATATTGTTGTATGTTGTACGCATAATGAAAATCAACTGAAATAGAAATTGAATAATAAAATAGCAGAATATAATTGATGGTTAAAAAAACTGGGGAAATTGAAAATTTTGTTTTGCTGTTTCGCTTCATGTTTTAATGCAAATAAATTATTGAAATAATAGGAGACAAACAGACTACACCTATTTAAAATAATGAATTTATTCAACTGGAACATTTTATACCGCAAAAATAAATTCATTTGTTTTGAGGTTGCAGTAAATGAAGCATTTTTGCATGAACCCTACTAAAACTACTATTTAATGTCCGTCGAGTGTGCTCTTATCTGGTATTTTATTAAATAGTTGTTAAACCTAGTTTTTTTTTAAATGGGATTTGACTAATTAGTCAGCAGCCAGTCACAAAGTAAAAAAAAAAACGAGTTTTAAAACATATAAAAGACAGTAACATACTTCACGCCTCTGGGGTCTATCAGGGCGACCTAGTTTCTACCCCTTCATTTGCTGCTGGACTATTTCCGATGAGACGTGTGGTTTAACCTGGACTGCAAATTACGATTCTCAGTCAAATGACATATATCTATCTATTACTACCCTCTCAACCTTTAATTTCACGCATCATTATGATTTACTGATTGGGTTTTTGATTACCTTCTTGTTATATCTAAACTGTATACATTGACCCCAAATTTGGAAATCAAAGCCAGAAACTTTTTAAGTTGACACTTTAAAAATAGCGAATTATTTTTCCGCTTAATGAATTTTAATAAACTTTTCACTGGCGGATAGCCCACTATTTAACTACACATTTACGTAGAAAAGTTAAATTTTTCCGTTCATTTAATTCAATATACAGGATAAAATAAAAAATGGTATGTTTTTTTTTTTGTAAAATTCAAATTGCGACGCGGTTTTCAGGTATATCTAAGTACTTACATACTCAGGAGAGTAAAGGTTAGTCTCTTTCCTACATTTTTCTTCTGTATTTATCTTTAACAGTTTTAAAGTTATACCGCTTTTCCCAGAACATTACCGTTTATGTATATCAATCTACTCATACGTAGGTATATACCACTTACATTTTTGTCACGCCAAAGAACAAATAAATAACTGCAACTCAACTATGGGCAGTCGATGTGAGACCATTTCAAAATCAAGAACCAACATACTATGGAATGGATCATAAGCATTTATTTATTCCATTTTATTTTTTTAATCACTTTTGTATTGTTTAATTTAATATGCATTTTTGTTGTTAGTTTATAAATTATATTGTTTGGTATATTGCTAAGTCGTATCTTTATTAATAAATCTTCTAGGCCTTTGAGGCGACAAAAATGTAAGTTGCCACATCATGAATACCTACTTATAAATAGGTACGTATACATAAAATGTAATGTTCTAAAAAAAGTGATATAACTTTAAATAATATAAAATATAGAGAAAATATTAACCTTTTGTCTCGTAAGCATGTGAGTACTTAGCTATACCGGAAAAAACCCCTGTCGCAGTTGAATTTTAGCAAAAAAAAATATCACTTTTATTTTAGCCCATATATTAAATTAAATGATCGGAAAAATAAAACTTTTGCTACGCCAATGTGTAGCTAAATAGTGGGGTTACGCGATAGTGAAGAGTTTCTCAAAATCGATTAAGCGGATCAAAAGTACTTAAAATTATACTGCGTTATTTCTCATGTAATAAAGTTTTAATTTTCTCCTTGGTGGTCCGTAAAAAAGTATTAATTATATATCGGTTCGTTGGAATAAAAGGTTGGAGACCTCTGATATAGACAATAATTTTGTATTGTTAGTGTTTATTTCAAGATAAATTAGAATTATTTACTTTCGACCATTTTGAGGAACAAGATTGGTGATGTCATCTTTGGAACTCTATTTCGATTTCAAAATCAATTAATTTCACAAGATTTTTGCGGTTATAATTGCAACTTCGTGAATGTACCTTGTGTTAATAGTAAATATATGGTAAGTATTACACAAAATATGCTATAATTTTGCCAGCTGATTTTATACTGAAAAAGCTTACTGAATTAAAAATGATTACTATTTAATCGGGCATGATGTATAGTCATTAATTTTTTATTAAAAGAAGCAGGGCAAGGCAAAGTTAAAACATAAATCTATAAACTTCAGGACTCGCTTAAAAACTTTTTATGTTCCTAATTAAATGAGACTCTTTAATTTAAAGTAGTCAGATTTGAAAGCATTAAAATTATTCTACACAAAATGAAAGTCCCACAAATATTTAAATGCACTGTACTCTATATTGGACATAATAATTCTATATACAATACACGCTTCATGAAGATACAATTAAAGACTAGATCAAGAAGAAGACATCTGAGGAGTATTCATAAAAGATCTCAAGAGGACAACATATAATGTCAAAACAATTAAAGGAACAAAAAACTCAGTAGTGTATATTATATGAAGTCAGTCATATCAAACCATACTAACTAAAATATATAAATGATTGGTCTGGAATTCGCACTTTGTTGCATTACTCGATACTATAGGCCAATCGCCGAATAACACGATTGCATCCTAAAGCTCGCCTACTTTCGTATGAATAATAATTGAAAGCACTTACTTAAGACTTAAAAGTTGACCGGAAGAAAATTTTGATGATTGAGATAATTGAAACTTCAAACAAAATCTTCAAGGGTTCGTCTAACTTTATATTTATGCGTGATGAAGACACACTGCAAGATCATAACCTGAAGCTAATACGTGAAGGTTCCAAAAACTTTATACAGTATTTTCTCTCGAACCTATTAAAAGTATAAATAGTATACAGAATGTTATGGAATGGCTTATTATATTGAAATAGGTGCCTTTTTAGGCATCCTAATGAAACACTACATATTTTTTTTTAAATCAGCAATGCGGAAATACCCCTAAACTCATTTCACATAGCTATGTAGCTTCCTTAAGGACCAATCTCTATAAGTGGCTATTTACGGATTTTTCTCAGATTATATCTAACTTGAATGCCAGTATTCCTAAGGGTCCATATTATGTCCCACCCTCTTCTTACTGTACATTAACGACCTTCTAGTAAAAACCAAAAATCCGATAAATAGCTTTGCTGACGACATCATACTTGTCTCATCATTCACTGTGACGTCTCAAACATCGACTGCCGCTGCACATCTTCGCAGACAGTATGAAGTATCATGCCTCAACAATGACCTGGAAGAAACTTTGTCTTGGGGTGACAGTAACCAAGTCGAATTTAATGCTAAGAGAACCCAGGCAGCAATTTTCTCTAACAAGGTTAACATTGCAGAACCGGATATAGTCATGGCAGGACAACCAATTCCACTTGACAATCGCCAAGGCAGCTCCGCAATATATTGCGTATACTTTTCCGTATCTAAAACTTGTATACATTTCAACAACTTTTGACACTCTACAAAGCCCAGATTCGTCCATTACTAGAATACTGCTATCATGTCTGGAGTTCTGCACCCAAACATACTCTTCAGCTACTGGAGTCCATCGTCTGATCGGAGACCACGAGCTAACCAAGTACCTCGATAGCCTAGACCTAGAACATCGAAGACAGGTTGATGATTTGATTTAACTATCTTTTACATATATTTCCATGACGAATGTTTGGCTACCATTGCATTCTTAATTCCTAGAGCGATTAATAGCAGAAATACCCCAATAAACCCACGAACCACATTTTTTAAGAACTCTTTCATCTGGAAGACATCATCCTTATGGAACGATCTTCCTGAGGTTGTGTTCCACAACGAAAATAACCCTCCAACGATTCAATACCAACGTGAGTCGCTTTATTCGCACGCGCACCACTCCCAGACTGTATTAAAGGATTTTTCAATAGTCCTGTGTTTGACCATATAAAACACATACAGCGTGCCTCATAGCTAGAGGGCATTCAATCTCAAAACATATGATAGCATAACAGCAACAATACTGTATTTTCAAACGTAAATTTCAGATTAGAATTAATAGGAACTAAAGTTGTTACCTATATAATTATACTAAATCAACTCAGAACACTAAATGATACACGCATACATGTATTTCGAGAATACGCGATTCGTCCTGTGATTGTAACAGTTAAACCTATACATTTTTACTAAGAATTGCGACTTGAACCATGGATCGCCATCTGCCAAGGGCCGCCATGCGCCTAAATTCGATCTCGCCCTCGCTATTCAATCGATCGAAACAACAACGAATGGCAGTACGTAAACATTGGTCCAGCTGGTATGTCGCCGGGTATTCCGATCATTCGTTCCTAGTGACCTTGAGTGTTTGTTTCTATGTGCATGTGTGTAAAATTTTTTAAATTAACGTAGTGTATATTTTGTTTGTAATTATACATATATGGAAATTGTGAAAAGTGTCGTTGAGGTAAAAATTATAGCATAGCATATTTTCTAGAATTTGAACTAACGGGAAATACAGGGTGTTATGGATATTACGTATTATATTTAAACCGGCAAATCCTGAGATGAAAATAAATTGAAGAAAAATAACCATAAATAGCGCTTTGAATTATTAAGCTAGATTATACACTTTATATGAAATCTGAAAATTTACATGGCCGCTACTGACGACGGTCGCAATCAATAAAATAAAAGGTCTGCGGTGTGAAGAGACCTCAGCGCATTTGGACCGGTTTTGTCATATCTACACGGCAAACTCTATTTTCTCTCTAAATTATAATTTTAACAATTTTTCATTCCGTCATTTATTAACAACTATGATTCCAGAAAACCGACGGCGAAAAACGTTTTACAAAACAAATAATAGTAATATCATACAAAAATTTCAAATTCGTCACAAGCATAGGAAAGTAAATAGATCAAACGTCATGACCTTTTAAATGGTTATCTTTTAAACTCTTTAAAAAAAAGGCAATTTTGTTTGATACGTATGCTGTTCTCTTACCTTTACTTATTTAAACTCAATTATTAGTTTCATAAAACTAAGTTTTAGGAAAAAACTTCTCACATAACCTCACAAATAGCAGCTATTCACATGCAAAGGATTATACGGGAATGTTGTTTTAATTAATTTTGGTTCTTTTTTTTCTCGCTTAGATTTATTTGTTTAAGTAATTAAAAATAAATACGATTCCTTCAATTTAAAAATGACACACGCGACGAATGAACTGAAGGAAACCTTCAACTACTTCAAACAGCGTTGTTCCAAGCTTTAAATTATTGTATCGATCGGCACAATTGTACCGAATTTTATAGAAATGTACCAGCACGGCGCCTAAAAAAGGATGCTACTTCACTGGACACTTAAAAAAACTTAGGGTTCTAATAGAAAAAAAAGGTCGTTACCTTCACCAAGAAAGTGAACTTAAAAAAAAGTCGTCACTTTCAACAGCCCTACATAACAAAACAAATCCTTGGAGGGAAAGTATACCAAAAAACGATTTGTAAGCGATGAGTAATCATTTGCTAAATGCACTAAAAAAAAATTGATTTCACAAATCGATTGGAAATCAGACGCCATTTCTTCCATCGAATTTATAAGAAATTACGAAAGAAGTGAATTAAAATTATAAAAACATTATACACGATCTCCGTTAGTAAAGAGGAGCATTAAAAATAAAATTATCCATTTCCTACAGAATAAAATGTAAAATTTGATGAAAATATTTAGAAGGTAACCTAACCAAACAAAAAACTGACAACAAGATGCATTCAGCAGAACTACATATCAATGCGCAGCGTTACCAATTAAAAATCGCTTATAAATCGATGGGTTCTGATGAATACAGCCTTTGTAAAATGTACCGAATTCGGTACAAAAGTACAACTTTGCGTTCAAAACGACGAAATGACTCGGCTTACATCGAGTCGGTTCGATCGCCGTAGCGGGCTTGTCAGATATCTTGTCAGTTTCAGACGGACTGCGTCGGGATACGGTTGACCTTATTTTATAACCAATACGTACACGCACGCACGTGTGTTTGTTATAAGTGTAATGAATTAGTGTGACATGTGCCTATCTTCAAATAACTAATTTGACACATGTGTGTGTTTCTCTAAGTGATTTATGGTAACTTGTTCAGTGTTTCATTATGTGTTCTATGTCTCTAACGATATACAGGGCAATGTTCTGAGATTGGAAGAAAAACGCCGAAGGGGATTTAGTGGGGTATAAAAACTTTAACCACTAAAACTAAAAAAACTGAAGATATCCGTGCCCTGCATTCCTTGCTAGTTCAGTGTCATCGATTTACTTCCTATTTAGATATTAAGGTAAGCTAAATAATTATTTTTATAAGAAACTAAAGTTTTACATTTTGAAACAGTTTGGCCACATTGCGCGCAACATGTGTTTGTGAAATAGGTCCGCTACAATGCTGCGGAGTGACCTGTGGGTTTATGGGTGTGTTACCCTACTTTTAAAACGTTCGATTAAAAAAAAATATATGTAGCGCTTCTCTAGGACACCCCAGGAGTCACCCATTTTAATATAATACGTCATTTCCATAACACCCTGTATATCGTGTAAAATTAATATTTCTGACGACTGATGTCTCTTAACTGGTCATATGACTTTATTTACAATAGTATGTTAGTAGTACACACGGCTTTTTATGATAATAAGTTAAAGTGATTAACTCAAATTACCTTTTATTGTTATTTTTCTGCAATTTGTTTTTATCTCAACATTTTAGGATTTAAATATAATAAGTCATTTCCATAATACCCTGTATAATAAATTTTCTAACATTGTACTTTAAGTTATAAATTTTGATATTTTTTGTAAATTATATTGGGACTGCGAGTTACTGCCTTCTGTATTAAAATACTACGTGTGGTGCAGCACTTATGATACCTTTTCGCGATTCTGCATAACACGTTGGCATTTTCCAAATATTGCATTTGAGTAGATTTGTGTTATTTGACAAGATCGTATATTTAGCATTAGTGAATATTACTCATACGGCATACCGCTGTTAGGTCTAAATAAGGACGAAACAATTATAATGGTGTACCTGGCCCTGAGAGTATAAACAGTATACTCCTCGTTCTCATTGTTCAGAATGGCTTTGAATCACCCCTTTAACTTATATGTATATATAAATTATTAGATTACGGTTAGCGATACATACAGTGTGTCCCAGGATCAGCGAACTCATAGGTGCATAGTGATTTCTAATTGAAATTCATTCATTAACCATATATTCCTTGAGCAAAAATAATATTACTTTTATAATGCCATTTTTCATTCTTGACCCTCATGTGCGATATACAGGGTGTTAAAGTTTGAAATTAAAAACTGATTTTTTTGAATAGTTCGAGTATTTAATGAGATATTAATTTCAAATTTGGTACATTGCGTCAGCCTAAAAAGCTACATCTTTTGAGAGGAACAAAACAAGAAACTTTTGTCAAATACCCAAAATAGTGGGGTTCAGTTCCCGCTGACTACCCCTATTTTTTAGTGTGTGCGCCAGTGACTTCTAAACTATATTTTTTTAGGTAATCATTTATTTTTAATTATTTTTTCTCCCTTATAAAATTTCAATCAAATCATGTGTTTTGGAGATAGTTTGAAAAGCATGGATCCATGCCACGCCACGCGGCTGACGGTAATCCAATAATTTTCAAATGCTAAATCAAGTCAGCCGTTGTGGAATTACCATGGATACAAGATATAATTAAGTAAAATTTTGCAATAAGTGACAATACCGAAAACAAAAGACTAACCAAAAATAAGGACAGTGGCGTACAGATAAAAACCTGTAGTACTAATTCAGTTAAATGAAATTAGTTTATTGACCTACTAAGAACTTACTATTGCTAATCTTCATATAACAGTAAACACCATTGTTATCATTCGTTCTTAAGACAATAATTTACTATTACTTATTAAATAAATTTGAAACATCATAACAAGATAACAAATACTCAAAACATATTATTTTCGAAAGGAGTATAATAATCGTCGCGACATCTCGCGGTGGTACATAAAAACGGCGAAACGCGTCTGGGTATTAGTTTGACGAAGGAAAATGGGAACAAATTTCTATATTCAAATATAATTTTTTTAAATTAACATTAGTAACAAAAAACAAACAAAAAAAATAGTGTAAAGGAATTACTCGATATGACCTCCATTTTTTTGAATACACATGCGAGCTCTCTTTATTTAAGAAAATCTTATCCTTTGAAAAATATGTGGTTTTAACCTTAACTGCTGTCCAGCTTGAAGTATTCTTACTATTAAATGATTCTCGCTCAAAAATCGGAACCATATACACAAAATCTTTCATACACCCACAGACTGAATAGTCCAAAGGAGTAAGGTCTGGGGAACGGGGTGGCCATTTAACATGAGCATCATGGCCCCGACCAATCCTGCGATTAGGAAAGATTTGGTGTAAATAGTTCCTAACATTTATAGCAAAAATGCGGGGGAGCACCGTCTAGTTGAAACCAAATATTTTGTCTTACTATTAGAGGCAAATCATCAAGTAAATCGGGCAGTGTGTTCTGAAGAAAGAGTAAAAATGAATGACCAGTCAAATTTCCTGGTAAAATTACAGGACCAAGAAGAAAATTATTTACGACACCTGCCCACACATTGACTTTAAAATTTACTTGATGATGCGTCTCTACTATGGCATGAAGATTTTCTTCTGTCGATATGTGTGTGTTATGAATATTTGTTATCCCGTTTCTCGTAAATGAAGCTTCATCAGTAAACAAAATGTGTCTGATGAAACGTACATCTCGGTTATTAATTTCACATAACCATCTACAAAATAAAACCCTTGCTTCGAAGTCTTGAGGCAAAAGAGCGTGCACTTTTTGAATATGATACGGGTAAAGCTGCTGATCTCGTAAAACATGGTGTACCTCAGTTTTCCCAATGCTTTCAATCTGCCGAGACAAAACCCTGGTACTTATGTTTGGTGTTTCTTCGACAATGCTTAAAATATCCTCCTCTTGGCCTGGCCGAATTACACGAGGTCTGCCGCAATTACCTCTCCGATCTTCGCGAAAATGTCCATTCTGTCTAAGTCGGTTCACTAAGTTAGAAAAATATCTCCTTTTTGGGTGAACTCGACCTGGAAATTTTTCTGCCTAGCGGACAAACTAGCGTTGGAGTTACATTTTCCTATTCGAGAAATGGAAATTAATTTTTAGCATTAACGATATTATAAATCTTACCCATCATTAAAATCATATCCGTCATTTCAGAAAACGGTAATAAATGTTCTCGTCTAACATCCATATTGTTTCTTTTTTACTTGAAAGAAGACTTATTAATTAAAAAACTTTTAAATCTTAAAACACAGTGAAAAGTAATATTTAATTTGACAGCAAATAAAACAATAATACCGTATCCATGGTAATGCTACAACGGCTAACTTGATTTAGCATTTGAAAATTATTGGATTACCGTCAGTCGCGCTGGCATCTGGTAAGGATTCATGCTTTTCAAATTATCTCCAAAACACATGATTTCATCGAAATTTTATAAGGAAGAAAAAATAATCAAAAATAAATGATTACCTAAAAAAATATAGTTTAGAAGTCACTGGCGCACACACTAAAAAATAGGGGTGGTCAGCGGGAACTGGACCCTCCCTATTTTGAGTATTTGACAAACATTTCTTGTTTTGTTCCTCTCAAAAGATGTAACATTTTGTGCTGACGTAATGTACCAAATTTTAAATTAATATCTCATTAAATAGTCGAATTATTAAAAAAAATCAGTTTTTAATTTCAAACTTTAACACCCTGTATATCGCACATGAGGGTCAAAAATTAAAAATGGCATTATAAAAGTAATATTATTTTTGCTCAAGGAATATATGGTTAACGGATTGACCTCCTTTTTTCGGACACCCTGTATATTAATTTTTATGAAATCAATCATTATTTTTATTTTCGGTCTAAGTAAATTGTGTGGCAAAATATCGAAAACTTTCTTAAAGAAAAGTTGCTCAGAATTCAAAATCTTGGAAACATACTAAATTTAGTAACCATCAGACATAATTTTTTTGCACTTTTTAAACCTCCAACTGAACAAAAAAAATTCTATAAGAAATATCATTTGATGACCAAATGTCATTTCCCATGCTAATGTGACAAACGTTGAAGAATTTAAAGAATTTAGAAATGTCGAACTAGGGTAAATAGGGACAAACTAGGGAAAATATATATAAAATGAAGAAAACCAATATAGGCTAATGGTATTATATTCAGCACACCTGCATGATCTTGAATTCTGAGCAACTTTCCTTAATAAAATGTTTCGATATTTTATGAAAAAGAGGCACTTTACCTAGACAGAAAATAAAAATAATGCTGCGGTCAAGGCCTGCTTGATTTCATAAAAATCTAAGTAATGCGAGCTTTATTTTCTAATCAAATTTCAATTCGAAAATTTCGGTTCGCTTATCCCGAAACAGACACACAGTATAATCCATAAAAATAGACATGTTTTAGATCAAAAACCAAATTTATGAATAAATTCGTACGCCTGAAATAAGAAAAACTGGTTTCCAACCCATGACTGTATATTATAAAACTATAAATGTAAAATAAACATATGGGCGCACTTTTGTAACACTATTTTTAATGATTCTTCATCATTAAAGAAAAAAATACTATAATGATAAAGAAACAATTAAATTATTTTAATCAATTGTTTGAAACATCAGACTCTTAACACTTTTCAAGGACAAAATAGCGTAGCTATTGTTTTCTTTAATCCAATATAAAACCTTTTGAATGAAGCATCACTCGACACCTCGTCCATTGAAAAATTATAAAGTGACTGCCATAAAAGTACTTTATTGTTTGTTAAAGGTTTAATATACAGTTGGCCTGTGACATTTCATTTTATTAAACGAGTTTTAATAAAGTCGAGGCCATCATAAAGACAGTAAAGCAGTCTATTAATAATATTATCGAGTCTTACAGAATCGTAATACTATATTACATACCAAGAGTGATAATAAGCCTAGTACACACGAGATCGAAACTTCCGGTACGAAGGCGAGTGCCGTACATCGAATGAGATGTGTAAATAGGCTTACCACTAGAGTTGTTTTTTCCTTCGACTTCGACCAGTTAATACATTTTTAATACACTTTTTCATATCGCTCTCTGGATTTTTTTAGTACTAAATGATTTGCTGCGGAAGCAGCTTGCAACGTAGTTTCTCGTGACGTTCCCTCAATCTGCGTATCGTAGTCACTCGTACTTTACTAATCCTACTCAAAAATAAAATCCAAATAAAAAATGTTGACATTTAAAATTTCTTGACCACTTAATTTTACAGTCAACTTATCATAAAATCTATTGAAAACACTGACGGTTTTGGCATCACGAGTAATGCGAGTTGTGGAACTGTGAATAATATATATTACCTAATATTCATTACAGGTTCTTACTGATATAGGAATAGAAAAAAAATATATTTCATTTGAAGAATATATGTTTTAAAATTCGTTAAACGATTCTAGGATTTTATAAAATAAAATTAGGGTCTACTTTAGTAAAATGCATATTTTACCGTAAAAACCCGATTTCAATTAAAACCCGATCTTCCTAGGAAACACTAGTTTTAACTATCATCTTTAGTCAATTCTAGATTTAACTAGTTAAAATTATGATTTACAAACATTCTCAGTTACTTCTAGTTTTGTCTAAACACATTTTAGTTAGTCCTAGATTTAATTAGTTAAAACTATAATTAACGAACATTCTCAGTTAATCCTATCTTTGACTAAAATTTAAGTCAAAATTAGTTTTAACTAGCCCGGTAAAAAACAGAACAAACCCGCGCCTGTCTCTTCTTCTTCAGCAAGTGAAACCGTAACATTAAATCTCTTCTATGATGAGAGAATATTTTTACTGCCGTTATAAAAATTTTAACTACGACAGCAAAAAAATATAGTTACATAGGGGTCAATAAAAAAAAGTAACTGTGACAGTAAAATTGATTTTATTGAGCTTACTTGCTGGAGTGGTAAAGTCGCTTTATAAATATTATATTGCAGTTACAGCAAAGGAAAATTCTTATGCTTGCAAAGTCACTTACCATCGATTGAAAAGATACTTTTCTGGAACCATAAAGATATGTTCTTACGCCCAGAAAAACGCCAGGTTATGTTTGGTAACTTTTCAAATGTTTTATTCAAAATGTGTTCTAAAATATATTCAAAATTCAGCATAATATACCTTTTCCCTGTTTAGGGTTATTTATATTACCGTTACATTTAAAAACTTTAAAATAAAATTATTACAAATTGTAATAATGTAACAAATGTAAACGAAATTAATTAATTATGAAAAAAAATTAGTTTCTCCTAAAAAGATCGGGGTTTAGCTGATTTTACGGTACACAATACATTACCAAAATAGTGGTAGTGAAAATACGAATTATGATTTCTTGGTCATAGGTTAACAGTTGGTGTTATGGAAATGGCTTATTTTATTTAAATGGGCGACTCCTGGGGTATCGTAAAGAAACACTAGACCTAGCAACAACACATAAAATCAGATTGTATTATGTGGAGACACGTAGTCATAAGGGCAATATACTGGCAATGTTGCCAAGCTTAAATGTAAAACTGAAATTTCATATCATAAGTAACTAAGAAAAATAAAGTATGTACTTATCTAGTTGGTTGTATTTGTCGTTTACCTAAATAAAAAAATCCCTCTTCTTCCCTATCCCTTGAACTTGTCTAGATTTTACTCAGAACATTCTAACTACATACTAACATTCAACCATTTTAAAATGTTAAATTTTAAATACATACGAGTTTGTTCGGGTTTGTTAAAATGAAAGTATTATGTACAATTTTTTTTATATAAAATCTTTGAATTGAAACCTTTTTTTAAATAACTAATTCGTCCTGCAAATTTAGAGATTAAATTCTCAAATTGAATAGTAAATTTTAGTTTTGCGTCAAGAACCACATAAATATCTGATGAAATTTAATAACTAAGTGCATTTTTCCCAGTTAAAATTTTGGTTATGATTCTAACGACATATATGGCAAATATTTGGGTGTTATGATAAAAACCATATGAATTTTCAATGGTCATAAACCGGCTAAACTGTACCTGTCATTATTCTATATTTACTTCCCTGAAACGAATATTATATTTCACACAGATTTTAAACAATAATTAACTAACTAACCAGAGAGCCTAACCAATATCATAGGCACCGGCACCGGGCCAATTTGATTATAAGAAAATTGTTTCTGTGAATATTAGTTTTGTAATAGTGAAAGTTATCTGGATAATGCTTGAAATTTTCAAGAAAGAAGAGCGTGATTTGAAAAAAATATCTGAGAAAACATTATGATATAGACGAACTAAAATTTCGTTGAAGAATTGCTGGTGTGATTCTTGCTGAAAACAAGAAACCATTTTCATATCAATCAGGTTGACCTTCTAGAAATGAAAATAAGGTATGAGCGACTTGATCATTATGTTATGCATCAAGAGCGGCAAACAAGATGTGACCATTATCATAATAGTGCAAAAAATAAATCCAAAAAATGTAATATTAGACGTTATGTTGAATGCCTTACCACACAACATAATAATTATAATATTATATTTCCTTATCTCCCTTATACACTCCATATAGTACAACATTTTTTTATACTTGTTTAATGAATAAATATTTTTTTCTGTAGAAACATATTTTTTTAATCCACCCTATAACCATTCAATAGAATATATATACCCAATTGGCATACCATGACTTTAGGGTAACCTTGGTTAAAATCTCCCTAAACTGGCACTCCGTAAATCAAATAGGAATAGTAATACCTATCCCTTCGCTATTTCATAACCTGAAACTATGTTCGGACTAACCCAGAGGTCGGCAACCTGCGGCTCGCGAGCCAGATGCGGCTCTTTGGATGTGAAGCTGCGGCTCTTTAGTTCCATACGCAAATATTATTTATTTTATCGAAAAGAAACCTTAAAAATTCGTTCTGAATCAAGTAACGATGATTAGGCACCGATTCTATCTCTCAGCCACTTGTACTCGCTTTTCACCGCACCCCTTCCCCGTGAGACGCGTCCTTACCGTCGTCAGTCCGTCGAAAGCTCTCGAATGACGCCGTCATCGGATGTTTCCATGTAGGTTTTAATTCGTTTCGACGCAAGATAATTTGGCGTCTTCACCAGTGCTTTGGTTGTGACCAGGGGTCGGCTCTTTCTATGTCAAGTTGTGTCTCTTTCGATATCAAATTGCGGCCGTAGTGGCTCTTTAAAAACTGAGAAATTGTGTAAATTATACCTTTTGGCTCTTCCGCCTCCAAAGGTTGCCTACCCCTGGACTAACCGAATATGTCCGAACTCATAACATAGACCGACCGAACATAGTTCCAGGTTATGAAATAGCGAAGAGATAGGTATCTGTATCCCTATTTGATTTATGGAGTACCAGTCCTGCAATACGATGTACGTTTGTTGTATTCATCAAAAAAACTTATTTAGAAATCTTTTGAATAATGAAGTTAATCTGTATAGACCATATGATTTAAAAGAAATAAAGACGATAAAAGTTTAAGACACATACATCATTCATGATGTGAGGCGAGGAAAAGTTTCTTTTCAAGTATTATTTTTTAATATTAAAAATGAAAAAACAATGTAAAGAATAATATATGATTATAGGTATTTTAGATATTATTTATTCATGAAACCGACTAAGTTTTATCATCAGAGGTTGTTTCAAAAAGCTTTTTAATTTCTTCGGCAAACCAAAGATGCCCTTTGTTAGCAAGAGGTTGGAAAGTGTTCCGATATAATGGTTAAAGTTTTGTATAAAGATATTTATTATTTAACATACTGGGAAAACATTTTAAATCTTAGACGTATTATAACAATACAAGCAAAAAGGAAATAGCATTATTGCTTATTCACCATATATATAAATTTTTTGGAAATAATTGTGTTTGTTGGTATATATAGGGTGTTGAAGAAAGGTCGTACCCGGAATAACTCCGGTGCATCGCATTGCAGCGGAAAATGTCTAGGGAAAAAGTTGTTTGGTTTTGAAGGAGGAATAGTTTACAATTTAAACCATCCGCTATCCCCTCAACCACCGGGCGCGGGTGGGGATAAGTTAAGATTTTCAAATGGAACCCCATATTTTTTATTGGCGTGTCGTGTTCTCCGACCAAAAATAAACATCTTTTGTAAGAAATTTGTTTTTTTGGCCCATCCTTCAACCGTGCGAAAATCAAGTTTTATCCCGGAAATACTCTTTTTCTCTGTCTTGTACTAAAAAATGCCCGTGTAATACAATAAACTTTTTCCACGGGCATTTTTTAGTTCAAGACAGAGAAAAAGAGTATTTCCGGGATAAAACTTGATTTTCGCACGGTTCTGATTTTGTCTTTCTAATGGTTATTATTGGTGAAGGATGGGCCCAAATAAAAAAAAATTTCGGACAATAGATGTTTACTTTTGGTCGGAAAACACGATTCGCCTATAAAAAAATATGGGGTTCCATTTGAAAATCTTAACTTACACCCATCCGCGCCCGGGGTTGAGGGGGTGGGGGGTGGTTTAAATTGCAAACTATTCCTCCTTCGAAACAAAACACCTTTTCCCTAGACATTTTCCGCTGCAATGCGATGCACCGAAGTTATTCCGGGGTACCGACCTTTTTTCAACACCGTGTATATAGGAGGGAATAAAAACCTCTTACGATATTTTTAGACGAAACAACATTTCTAAATCGATTAAATTTATTAATATTGTTTGGGTTAATTTTAGAATTATTTTAGTTAGCAGGAAATTAAAATCAAAATCTATAAAATAAATCGGTTAATTAATTTTAAGTCGGTAAAATAGTTAAACAAGATTGCATACAACCAATTTTTAGGAAAGTCGTTATAAATGGAGCTTCTAAATAATATACTACACTTTGAGCTAAAAAAGTGACAATATTATTATATTTTGAATAATTTTATAATTTAAAATCATTTTTAAACCAACTTTGTAGGAAATATTTTCAAAAGTATAACTTCTAGAACAAACTCGAACAAAAAAACTTTTTTTAGTTTTTTTTCAATTTCATTGACTTCATCATATTATGACTAAGTTTCTAATTAAATGCTTCTTACCAGTCAATAACTGAATATCACTATTTTTAGTCAAACGAAACAGAAATAATATTTAGATGAAATAATGTATTTCATCGTTAATTTGTTAAAAAATATGCGAATAATAATGAGCTTATTGCTATTGGTCAATCGGCGATAAAACGAGCTCCATTTCTAGCAGGGGGTCGCAGTTCAGCGTAGGCTATATTTGAAATCTATTCTTAAGTGATTCGAGATTGTACTATTATATTGTTCTTAATTCGACCCTGTGTGCTGTCCACGTGCTCGTCGCGTGTATTTGTTTTGTGCTTCTGAATTGTTATAATAAATAGGCTATAATAATAATAATATACTAAAAAAAGTATTTTTAAAATTATTCAATGGCGCAATTAATCAATGGAAAATATGGTTAAAGAAATTAATGGAACAAACTGGATGTCATATTGAACAGTTCTTGAAATATTTTTTTTGGTACATTATTATTACTAATAAGCTATTATTATGTTAATAATGTTTTTCACATATTTTTTAATAAATTAAAGATAAATACATTTCTTTTCATTTTATAAAATTGTTTCCATTGCCATGTGACCAAGAACAGGGATATTCCGTTATTGACTGGTTAGAACCTGTATGATATTCCAATTCGATCTTATTACTTTTAAATGCATTTTCATAGATCTTATACTTTTGTAAATATTTTCTGCATAATATTAAAAATTATGTTAACCAATAGAGCTATTCAGAAAAGAATGTTGTGGTCACTTTTTTGGGTTTGGTCCACCATATAGAAAACATATTTTATACTTTTTTAGCCAAGACTGCGAGCGTCAGTGATAAACAGGGAAAAACAGCTTAATCGATTTAAGCCATTCTGTGTGCAAAAATAAGGTTATTTAATTAATGAATTAAATTCAGAAAAGACAATAATATTTTGAAAAGTTCTTAAACTAAAAATAAATTTTAAAATGGTTATGTAACAATACACAACACTAGTAGTGTCGCATCGGCGTTGTCCTGGAGAGGGGTAAAGTATTTATTGGTGACAACAAATTTGACGCACAATAAAATTGTTTGATTGATTAAGAATTTGCATTTTGAAATTAGATATATGGTGACATGGAGATGAATCTAGAAAATTCTAGAAGAGGACATAAAATTATTATGCAACGCCACAGGTGATAATTTGTAATATAATAGGAAACTGCTCTAAATTTAGATCCAGATTTGGAGAAGGAAAGCATGTTCCTCTCATTAAATACAAGTAAATACTAAGGACATATATGCGCGGAGGGCAAAAAATGTCAGAATCGTTGTAAAATTAAATAATTCGCTGCTTGCCCTCCTATATTTATTGATAAAATGTTCTTAATATAGATATATATTTTACAAGGGTCTGTTTCCAGAGAGAGACAGGACTCTAAAACTTCCCCCTTTGTTCGGATTTGTTAATTAATAAAATGAAAAATACAATATTTTTTTCTAACACCCTGTATTTCGAAAACGAGATGACATGCGAAAACCTTTTATACAACATTTTTGTCTTAAAATATGATAAGGATTCACCTCCTTAATTTTTTCAGAGAGGTTAGGAAACACCCTGTATATATACAACTTCAAACTTGTGCGATGTGCTTAGACTTAAACTACAATAAATTTCAACTTGGGCAGTTAATAATCGTTAATATTTCATAACTATCCTTGGCTAAGAGCAAACTTGTGCCCGTATTATAAATTGTTATATTTATACCGAAATTCCGAAATTATTTAGAACTTAGGCCATCACATTAGTTATTAAATTTGATCCCTAGAAATTATTCTAAAAAAATATAAATAATAAGTTGGTATTATTGGTTTTAATATTATATCACGTAATGTATGTTGTAACAAGATTATTTCGCACAAAAAGCTGCACAAATACCGGGTAGTTACAAGTAGGACTGGGCGATTATTAAAAACATAGTCGTTTTTTGATTAATTAAAATAATTCATAATTTCCGATTAATCAAGATTTATCGAAATTAACGGATTAAAAATCGATTAAGCGAGTATTCTAATTATAAGAAACCGATTAATCGATAAATCGATTATTCGAGTAATCTAATTATTACTTACACTTAATAAGTGATGAAATAAAATACAGGGTGTGCCATTTAAAAATACTAAGAAAAACTGATTTGATAGCTGCGATTTTGGAACCAAATTTTGAACACCCTGTATAAAAACCTGTTTATTGTCAGAGTATTATTAGACCTCTAGCATTATTGTTCACACTATTTAGCTAGAACAAAACAGATCTAACAAGATTTTTATTCTAATTTTTCCAAGCGTGCAAAACGATCTTTTTTTATTTATTACTCCTAAAATATCGAAGCAAATAAAAACATTTTTGTACATAAAAGAGAACACCAAAAGAAACCTAAATGTGCCAAAAAATATAGGGTGTGTCATTTAAAAAAAATATATTTTATGACGTCACCCTTTTTTGGTCCACCCTGTATATTTACAAATATTTTTAAAATATGCACCAACCCACATCCTACAACTTTTGTATTAAACTTCGTTGTTTTATTTGCTGTCAAATTAAATATTACTTTTCACTGTGTTTTAAGATTTAAAGGTTTTTTAATTAAGTCAGTTCTTTCAAGTAAAAAAGAAACAATATGAATGTTAGACGAGAACATTTATTACCGTTTTCTGAAATGACGGATATGATTTTAATGATGGGTAAGATTTATATTATCGTTAATGCTAAAAATTAATTTCAATTTCTCGAATAGGAAAATGTAACTCCAACGCTAGTTTGTCCGCTAGGCGCTATGCAGAAAAATTTCTAGATCGAGTTCACCCAAAAGGAGATATTTTTCTAACTTAGTGAACCGACTAAGACAGAATGGACATTTTCGCGAAGATCGGAGAGGTAATTGCGGCAGACCTCGTGTAATTCGGCCAGGCCAAGAGGAGGATATTTTAAGCATTGTCGAAGAAACACCAAACATAAGTACCAGGGTTTTGTCTAGGCAGATTGAAAGCATTGGGAAAACTGAGGTACATCATGTTTTACGAGGTCAGCAGCTTTACCCGGATCATATTCAAAAAGTGCACGCTCTTTTGCCTAAAGACTTCGAAGCAGCAGGCTTTTATTTTATAGATGGTTATGTGAAATGAATAACCGAGATGTACCTTTCATCAGACAGCTTCATTTACGAGAAACGGGATAACAAATATTCATAATACATGCATATGGACAGAAGAAAATCCTCATGCCATAGTAGAGACGCATCATCAAGTAAATTTTAAAGTCAATGTGTGGGCAGGTGTCGTAAATAATTTTCTTCTTGGTCCTGTAATTTTACCAGGAAATTTGACTGGTCATTCATTTTTACTATTTCTTCAAAACACACTGCCCGATTTACTTAATGATTTGCCTCTAATAGTAAGACAAATATTTTGTTTCAACTAGACGGTGCTCCCCCGCATTTTGCTATAAATGTTAGGAACTATTTACACCAAATCTTTCCTAATCGCTGGATTGGTCGGGGCCATGATGCTCATGTTAAATGGCCACCCCGTTCCCCAGACCTTACTCCTTTGGACTATTCAGTCTGAGGGTGTATGAAAGATTTTGTATATATGGTTCCGATTTTGAGAGATAATCATTTAATAGAAAGAATACTTCAAGCTGGACAACAGTTCAGGTTAAAACCACATATTTTTCAAAGGTTAAGATTGTCTTTAATAAAGAGAGCTCGCATGTGTATTCAAAAAAATGGAGGTCATATCGAGCAATTTCTTTAGACTATTTTTTTTGTTTGTTTTTTGTTACTAACGTTAATTTAAAAAAATAATATTTGAATATAGAAATTTGTTTCCATTTTCCTTCGTCAGACTAATACCCAGACGCGTTTCGCCGTTTTTATGTACCACCGCGAGATGTCGCGACGATTATTATACTCCTTTCGAAAATAATATGTTTTGAGTATTTGTTATCTTGTTATGATGTTTCAAATGTATTTAATAAGTAATAGTAAATTATTGTCTTAAGAACGAATGCTAACAATGGTGTTTACTGTTATATGAAGATTAGCAATACTAAGTTCTTAGTAGGTCAATAAACTAATTTCATTTAACTGAATCAGTACTACAGGTTTTTATCTGTAGGCCACTGTCTATATTTTTGGTTAGTCTTTTGTTTTCGGTATTGTCACTTATTGTAAAGTTTTACTTAATTATATCTTGTATCCATGGTAATGCCACAACGGCTGACTTGATTTAGCATTTGAAAATTATTGGATTACCGTCAGCCGCGCTGGAACCTGGAAAGGATCCATGCTTTTCAAATTATTTCCAAAACACATGATTTGATCGAAATTTTATAAGGGAGAAAAAATAATCAAAAATAAATGATTACCTAAAAAAATATAGTTTAGAAGTCACTGGCGCACACACTAAAAAATAGGGGTGGTCAGCGGGAACTGGACCCCCCTATTTTGAGTATTTGACAAAATTTTCTTGTTTTGTTCCTCTCAAAAGATGTAGCTTTTTAGGCTGACGCAATGTACCAAATTTGAAATTAATATCTCATTAAATACTCGAACTATTCAAAAAAATCAGTTTTTAATTTCAAACTTTAACACCCTGTATATCGCACATGAGGGCCAAGAATGAAAAATGGCATTATAAAAGTAATATTATGTTTGCTCAAGGAATATATGGTTAATGGATTGACCTCCTTTTCCCGGACAGCCTGTATAGTTATGGATTTCCACTTAGTATCGGCTGATTCAATTAATTTCCACACAATCACTTTTACCTAAATGGCAGTCATATGCTGTAGTTAAGAACTAAAATTACGAATGTTCGGCAACATCGTAACACATTGTCATGTCTATCATGTTTCGATATTTTCTTCGCCTGTCAAATTGGATTGATTGAGTGGTTCTTTAGGACACCTACAAGTCAGCCATTTAAATATAATAAATAAACCATTTCCATAGCACCTTGTATAAATTGTACACAGAAACATCCGTATTAACCAACTTCACTGGAACTTTAGCGAAAGTCATTATAACTAAAGTTTATAAGTTTATTCACTTAAATTAATTTATTGTAACGAGAGAGTAGTCAGCTTTAACATTTTAGTACTTAGTTGTACAATATTCATAATTATTAATTATTGCCCTAGTTGAAAATTTTGCTTCCATACTCTATGCAAGAAGAAAGATTTAGGCAAACTCTAAGCTGAATATTACAGGAATTGTTAAGAGAAAAGTTGGCATAGTTGAAGTTTAAAATAAAAGTTTTGAAATTTTTTAGATTTTTAAAACCCTTCTGGCAAGCGGTAGGAAAACTAAAATGAGCTCGTACAGCATTTTTCGTAATAGCGTTTTACATACAAATTGCCTTAAAATATTTGGCATGCACAGAATTCTACTTTAACTAAAAAGTATGACTAGTAGACCTAAGGAAAGTTTCGAATTGGGCTTAACTTACGTACATGGTTGTTGGTTATATTTTAAATAGACAACATTGGCTAAAAGGGAAGGGGATCGGAAAATAGTAAAAACAAATCTATTTGTAATAGAAATAGAAAAATTATATTGAACAATCCGAACCAACAAGGTAATTTTTGTTATTTCGAAAGTGCTCCTTATTGATGGATTATCTCATTACCCAACTAATCCCAACTTTAAAATTTTAAACGCCCTAATGTACCTGGTTTTTAGACTTTTAGAGTTTTTAGGTAATTCTAGACAACTTTCAACATAGTCATGTTTGTCAGATATTTACATGCACTTAAACAATTATTACCACTTTCAAGGATGTAACATTGTTGTTATATATAACTATTTCTGTTTCTGTACTCTTTACCAAAACATTCTGATTTCGATTTGACTGGTAACATGAAGCCCTATTTTTTTGTATTCAGTGTAATATACAGGGTGGCCCATCGAAAATGAAACAGAGACATTTACTGGCAGCTCAGTTCATTTTTGGAAAAACGCTCAGACCCGTCGATTTTGTTTTCGAGGGGGACACAAAATTGGAAAAAAATCACGTCAACAAGTGCAGCCCCCTGGACGGGGGTGGCACCACCCCTAAAATCTTAAATGGAAAGGGGGGGTCGAGTGATACCTTATTTTAAAGGTCTTTCAATTCCCTTTATAGTGATGTAAAATTCACAATACTTCAGTTCAGCAGTTTTGTAGATTTATTGATTTTAAGCTTACAGTACACTTTAATAGGTACATCTGATTAGTTTGTACTACTTTCAGAAGAAATTTGAGTAAAGGCAGTTACTTATTAATTTAATGCTTTTCTTCACTACGCCCATGATTTGTTTATCATTTTGGTGTTCAAAATAGCGATTGGAGCGGTTTTTGTCGCGAAAAAAGTGGTTTATTGAAGAAAGATAAGCAGGGAATGTCTCGTACTTATTTTAAATATGAATTTGTACATAGTTTGCGATTGATTCGACCAAACTTTGTTGTTAAAATACCTTTTACCGCTTTATTCATAAATTAACCATGGTATATTCCACGGCAGAAAGGATTGAAATTATCGAAATATTTTTCGGAAATAATCAGTACGCTAATAGAACAGCACACATATTTAATGAGCGACATGAGAACAGTAACGTGCATCGAAAATATGTCTTAGAACTTATAGCTAAGTTTCGGGACACTGGATCAGTCGCCAATAAAAAACGGAACATTGAAAATCCCATAAGGAACGAAGCAATAGAAGTGGGGGTTTTAGGGCAAGTTTATGTAGATCCTACGTTAAGTACCCGCAAATTGGATACTGTGTGTGGTGTTAGTCGATATAGTATCCAACGGATTCTGAAGGCCCATAGTTTTCATCCGTATAAAATTCACCTTGTACAAGAACTTAATGAAGACGATTTTGATCGGCGATTGCAATTTTGTGAAGATATGAGTGAACGAATTATAAACGATGAACATTTTCTATTCAACACTTGCTTTTCCGACGAATGTTCCTTTTTCTTACATGGCCTAGTAAACCGTCATAACTGCCGATATTGGTCAGATTCATGAGGTACACACACAGCAGCCACAAAAATTAAATGTTTGGGCTGGTATTTTTGGCGATCATTTAGTTGGTCCTTTTTTCTTGCCTGGAAATTTAACCGGTGAAATGTATTTGGAATTACTGCAAGACGCCATAGATCCTGCATTAACAGCCATAATTGAAAATGGGAATGATCGGCGGTACATTGCGAATAGGTTGATGTTCCAACAGGATGGTGCCCCACAACATTACGCATTACGTGTTCGACAATATTTAGATCAGACGTTTCCAGGTCGATGGATTGGTAGAAGAGGTGCCATTGAATGGCCCCCAAGATCGCCAGACTTATCACCTTTGGATTTCTTTCTGTGGGGTCACTTAAAAAGCAAAATCTATGCTACTCAACCAACATCGTTAGAAGATTTGCGACAAAGAATTGTGAATGAGTGCCTTCAAATTACTCCTCAAATATTGCAAAATGTGCGGCAACGTTTTGAGCAAAATCTTTATTACTGCATGGAGAGTCATGGTGGTCATTTCCAAGATTTACTTGGCTGACGGGTCAGTTCATTCTTAATTTTTAAAGTACTTTGCTACCAAATGTATTGATTTCCACTAATGATGTATTAAAGTTTTATTTAAGTTTAAAATCAATAAATCTCCAAAACTACTGAACTGAAGTATTATGAATTTTAGATCATTATAAAGGGAATTGAAAGACCTTTAAAATAAGGTATCACTCGACCCCCCTTTCCATTTAAGATTTTAGGGGTCGTGCCACCCCCGCCCAGGGGGCTGCACTTGTTGACGTGATTTTGTTCCGATTTTGTGTCCCCCTCGAAAACAATTTCGACGGGTCTGAGCGTTTTTCCAAAACAGAACTGAGCTGCCAGTAAATCTCTCTGTTTCGTTTTCGATGGGCCACCCTGTATATAGTATAGTACGACAAAGCCAAATAATTGATTTATTTTTCAAGATGTAAATAATTGTTATATATAATAATTATTCGATCAAACGAACTTACAGTAATAGAAAGTTCGATCGTAATTATAAGAGGGTCCAGTCCGAAGATATCAGTTTATTTACCACGTAGTCCGTGTCTGACTACTAGTCGTGCACCAATTTTAAAGAAGCCTCAGTGTTCTGTATATTCCAATGTGTTGCTCAATGCTCATAGGTTGAAATAATTTTTAGGATTGTTCACAAATAGAGGGCTCGAAGGGTATGGGAGGGAAGTGATATCTTCGGACTGGACCTTCATATAATTACGATCGAACTTCACTTAAAGTAAGTTTAATAATTATACTTTCTCTCCATTCCGAAGATTCCACTTTATTTACCACATAGATGTTTAAAGATAAGAAGATATTGTTAGCAATGATAAAAGTAATTATTGGACAAATTTACATGTAAATTAAACGAAACTATTGACGACCAAACAAATCAAGAAATATTTTTCACAACTTCGAATAAAATAATAAATTTAAGTTATGTCTATATCTAATATTGCTTGAACAAATACGTTTTCTGACGCCAAAGGTCTATTGTAAGACCTCGCAAATGTTGATGTTTGTGATCATCCTGACGATTTGCAGATAAGATCCAAAGAGATACATTTCCTGAAGGCCGCAGAAGCTGAGACATGTCGAATAGAGTGCGGCTTAAAAATTATCAATCATATTGTATCAATTTCCACCTTTGTGAGCATCTGGGTTGCCCACCTACTTAGAGTGTCCTTTGATGCCTTATTGTGTAAAACACAGAAATAAAAAATCTTGCACTGTGTTTCATAGAGAAGATGTTATATTCATGTATGTTTCCAAAGTACCGACTACACACAGGGAATGTTTGTTCTTAAGAATCTAATAGGTAGGTGTAGAGTAGGCTGAGCTCTTCATATCCGGAGGTCTTAACTGAGTCTGAGATATAGATTATGGTTTCATTAGAAGCTTGATTTATATTTGATAAACGAATAAGATAGATTGTTAAGGCTAACAGCGTAAATAACTTTTGAGATAATATCAGGAGACCAATGGTCGAGGGCAAATTGTCTATATATTAAGGTGCTGGTTTCCAGATAGTATTATATTTTGGACGAGGGAGTCGAACATGGTACAGCCCTTTTTTAAATCGCTTAATAATTGGATTGGTTCCTACCTCTATAGGGCAAATTAGGAAGAGAGCTGATATATATGTGAATTAAAAGTTATATATCATAGGCCCGTATTAGTCGTCAATGCTTGAAGGAAACGTTGGATTATGTTTGTCAAGAAAAACTTCCACCATAATTTATAGGTGTTATTATACTAACATAAAGTTGAGGTGAAATGGAAGATGAAATCGTAGCTATTTCCGAGTTTGGGACATTTTTAAGCAAAAACGCTTGCCTTTTAATTTCGCTCCCACAAGGATCCTTGCTAACGGATGTGATCTAAAAAATGGAGAAGAAAGTAAATCGGGTGAAGGCTCCAAGTAAACCTCTTTATCAAAAATTAACTTTTAAGACAAAGGGTAATAAAGTTGAGAAGACTAATACGGATTAAAATCTCCTCAGGTCTATCCTGTATTCTTTTTTGAAGGGTCAGAGCGATAGGAGTGAAAGCGTTAAAAAAATACTCAAGGCTCCAAGAAACTGTAAATGCTTAAACCATGACATATATTTTTCGCATTTGTTGTTGATTTGTGACGCGAATAAATCGATTTCCGGTTTGCCACAAGTTTTCTCTAGTAGTTCGAAAGCTGGTCTTGATAACGACCACTCTTTTCCTAGACTGAATTTTCGTGACTCACTGTCAGCATTAGTATTTTCTTTTGAGCTGACGCAAACAGGCAAATATTTCTTTTCTCACACCATTTCCATATCATTTTATAGAGTTATGATAATTCTGGGAATTTAATGCTGCCCATTCTATTTATTTGAGATATAGCAGTGGTGATGTCGCATCATAACAATATATTACAGTCTCTTAATTCTCGTGCATAGCACATAATTCCATTACATATAGCTTGTAATTCCAAATAATTAATGTGACGTAATTTTTGTGATTCAGCCCAGAAGCAATACGTACGTTCAGGGCTGCATTAAGTCCCCCCAACCCGTCAGGGACGCATCCGAAAAAAATTCTAACTATCGCTTCTAATATCATTAAAAATTCGGGATACAATTATTTGCCCATAACATAATAATATCTGATTAAATAAATATAAATTTCGCAAAATTATATATTTTACAATCTGATCGACGTAAAAATAACTAAGTTAGTTTAATAACATTATCTCTCTTTTCTTGGTTAAGAGTTATTTTTAAATATTTGCTGCCTAAATAGAAACCTAGAAACTTCGTGCAGATGGCATCATGTTGCTTTTTTCTCCTATTTATAACAATCCCCAAAGAATTCAAAAGTTGGATTATAGTCGTATTCTCTGCGCATGTCTCCTATGTACTCTGAAAGATCAGAACGTTATCTAAGTAATTCATGATCGATATTCACAAGGTCCGGAAAAGCGACAACTATGGGTTCATAAGATTAGTAAAGCATAAAGGAGCCTACAGCTAAGAAAATAGGTGAGAAAGGCTTGTCTCGTTGTTGGACTTGATTACGGCCCCCAATCTTAGAAACTCTGTTATGGTCGCCTTTACTAAGGACCTTCCTCCGTGGGAAATTCTATTATTACAGATGTGGTTCTGACTAGGGAGCGTATTTTTTAATGGAATAGTATAACCCTTAATTCAAGACAGGACTGTTTGATTTGTGGTAATTTTTGACCAAGAATCAAAATAAAACTGCAAAAGGATATGAACTAACCTCTAACGTTTCCTCGTTGTTTAAAGTGAATTTTGTAATGTCCATTGGGAGGGGTTGTGCCCTTTGAAATATCCTATCTCCCTCCTCTGGAAAAATGGGCGATACCTATTTAAAAGATCGGCAGGTGGAGATGTTGCTCCCCTCCCCCTTTTTTTTCAATGTTTTCCCTTATCGCGTTGGTGAATGGGTACTGAGCGTAAATCTTTAGCTGCTTTCTCAAAAGATTTAAAAATGTTTACTCTTTCTCCCAAGTCTGGGCCGAATAAATTTCACCCGGGATAGAAGATTCGGCTATTTCCCTGGCCGCCGTTATGAACGGAACAGATTAAGTGTTTTCTCATTCTGGAAATATCATTAAATAGGGAGGTTAAAATGCGAGCCAAATCTGTTAGTGGTCGCACGAGCTAGCACCAAACAACTAATGAGTATTGAACAGAGTGGAATATACAGAACACAGAGGTAGGGAGAATTCATTCTTTCAAATTGGTGCGCGACTAGCAGTCAGAGACTACTATGTGGTAAATAATGTGATATCTTCGGACTGGCCACAAAGTATGATTACACGGAACTTTATGTGGACACTCTACAATATATAGAATGACCAACAATTTTCTGATCTGATTGCTAAATATTAAACAAAGTAAGATAACGTTTCCAATCCATAAAACCGTGTTTTAAATATTAATATTTGAAAATGATGATAAAAAATTAACATAGTTTGATCCAAAGCCGCCCAAAATGCCACAAAATTTGAGATTATATGTATAACTTTATCGCAGATCAGCGCACCTTGGAGTTCCATATGAAAGGCAATTATTTCATTAAAATTTTATATTTGGCTTCATGTCATATAGAGAGTAAAAATATTAGTCTTAGAGAGTTAACTGACATAAATAAAAAATCTTAAAGCCTGAAGTCGACACCGCATTGAACGTTTTAATTAGGTTCGGAGATACTGCACGTCACTGAAAATAAAAACAATTGGTAATTGGCAATTTAAATGTCAATATATCCATAACAGCTTAAGAGTATTGTACCACATGAAAGTTATCGTACAAGAATTGTCAACCCAAAAACATAATTTTTAGTTTTGCAGATTAAAAATTTAATGGTCAGGAATAAACCCCTATCCTGTACTAATGAGAACAAAACAAATTTGAATCGGTCTGCAGGTGGTGAGATCCTTCAAATAGTTTTCTGTCATGTCATTACCTGCTCCTGTTTCTTGGTAGTACAATTGAATCTGAATTAGTACTTTGATATCTAACTACGTTAACTACGACAACCGGAGGAAAAGTAGCGGTAGTAACCAGATGGAGGAAGCATAGTAAATAAAATATCAAAAGAATTTTGGAATTTTTCTTTGAAAATATCAATTTTGACAGTTAATGTAAAATACATAATTATGTTTAAATATATTTTATTTTTAGACACACCCACATATAAGAAAAATACTATTTAATGCCGACTTTCTTGCAAATACTGTATTTATTGCATATAAGATATTATTTTAGCATTAACTAGTAAGAAGTTGTTAAAATATGCCCCTAGATGACGAGCACATACTGTATGTACAGGATATTGTGAAAATTGCCTATTATATTTAAATGATGTATGCCTCTTTGAGTATCCTATAGAAATACTAAATATATGTTTTAATCGATCGGCTGCATATACTTATATCAACAAATACAACATGTAGATATAGGTTTGACGGACGTGGTTCGTCCTGTACCAATGTCAGTTCCATTCAAACTGTCTTATTTTCAACTGATGAACGACTTATTGTACAGTGCTGTGAATAGTAATGCTATTAAATGACAAAATTTCGCCTAGTACTTGAAGATGATGCCACGTTAAAGCCAGTCAAATAGAAAGTGTAATTTGATTTTTTCGTCATTTAACGAACAATTTTGAATGACCGGTTGCTTAATACTTCGTATTAAAAAGTTCTTGGAAGCTTTTTAATTTAATTTGTATTTATTATACTGTTCGATTACACGATTATTTGTATTTGTATTTATATAATGACGCCTCTGAATGTACTCATTCCTATCTTCATTTCTATTAGACCATTTGCCGATCGTTTGCCGTTCGCTACACACAATGATTCAAGATTAATTTCCACCTATATGCCGTTCCCGCTTCAACAATTAATTGACGCCGATCGAAATAAATCGAATGCTGCTACAAACCGTGTTAAAATAACTATACGTCAAAGGTATAATAACATATCCTGAAGATAATCGGACCAGGAAAAAAAAGAGAACAAACCAAATACTAAAAACAACGTTCGCTAAAAATTGACAAGGAAATCTTTAATATTAAAATGTATTGTCAAATTGTTTCCAAGTGCTCGTGATCTGAAATGTGCGTGTCTCGGTACGCGTTCTTTTATGTTACTTAATTAGGCCGGTATTTGATCTATTTGATGTTATTTTTTATTGTAATTGTGGAAATAATTTTTTTTTTGGTATGGAAGGTTACTTGTTAAATATTGTAGCATATGATTTTATACAGTGCGTCTACTTAAGTTCGCAGCATATGGAAAACTTTTTTATTATTAATTTTAAGAAAAAAAATTATTTTTCAAGAAAACTTGCATGATCTAAAACCTAAAATAAAATATTAGACATAACATTTTTGCAGTTGTATGAAAAAAAAACATTTATTTTGCTCAAGAGAGTACCTTAAATTTTGACAATAACGAAAATTGTAATAGAAAAGATGATCATAATTAAAAACTAAATTCAAAAATAGAATTACTTTCGCTTTCCATGAAAACCCGGTTTTTATTATTTTTACAATATTTTTATACATTATGAAATATTATAAATAAATATAAATATATTTATTTATTAAAACATGGTAACCTTTCCCTTTCCTAACAAATTCTTATTTTCATTGTTATTGTAAAGACAAGTTTCGAAAACGTAAAAAAATCGTTTTTAACGCAAATCCCTACGATGCCTATTTAAATGTAGTTTTTAATTTTGATCAACTTTTTTAAAATAATTTTCGATATTATCAGACATAAAGGTACTTTACTCATGAGAAAAATTAATATTTCGTGACACACCTCGTATATGACTGCAAAAATTGGGTTACTGATTATTTAATTCTAGGTTTTAAACTATGCAGAACTCCTTAAGAAGAATATTTTTTTTCTTAAAATTAATAATTTAAGAAAGTTTCCCATATGCTGCGAACTTAAGTAGACACGCTGTATAGAGGGATAAGATATCAGGTAAAATTGACCACTTCGCCATAGAGAGAAGAACTCAAAGGATTACCGATGTCTCTTAACATATAGAAGTTTTGCCATATAGTCTGAATTCTGAGAGCACTCGCAAGATTATGGCTAAATCGTGTGATATTAGTAGGTTGGTATTACAGAACCCAGACCGAGGGATATATTAGGGATATATCCATCGCATAAATCCCCCTACCACACAGGCATCCGTGGGATATATCCAAGCCTACATACCCCCCTACCACCCACCTATGAATATCCTCCCACTCTCACCCCATACATCCCCCCAACCATACACACCATATATCCAAGCAATGGATGCATGGTTACATACATCCCCCCACCATAGACCTATCCCCTCGTAATAAACACCTTTGAATATACATTCCTCCTACCACCCTTAACCCCTATTTAAGACATTTAAATTTAAAAAAATTAAATGGAAACATCAGTCGATCTAAGTTGGGAAACAGAAACCTGTGAAAGTTACAATCCAACAGAATACGTTTTAAAAAATTTAATTATTAGAACACCCCAACCAAAATTGTCTAAAAAAGCAAAAAGAAAATTTAGACAAGAAGAAAGGGATAGATTTCGAAAAATACAAGAAAACCAGGATGTCGTGTGCATCAACCAATGTGATGATGTCACATTTAAGTAATAAGAAACAATTACAAGAATTTACGAAAGAAGAATTGAAAATGTTTCCTTTGGAATACCTTATCAAATATGCAAGCCCGTTTGAACTTTTGGAATCCTGGAACAAGTTACCAACATCTTACAAACAGAATTTCCAATTGCAGATAATGCTTCCCTGCTTCATTCACTACAATAGACCTGATTCAACATGTCATTTCGATGGGGTTCCAAATAGTCAACATTCTTGCAATTGGTGTAATGCTAATATATCAACTCTTGTATAATACAAAATAAATATTTTTCAAATACCAATATGTGTTTAATTTTAAAATATCAAAGATCAGAATAATAATAAAATTGAGTTTTAGCTACATCCTGTTCATTAACATATTAAGTAGCTATTATAGAAAAAGTTACATCATGTTTTTAGAATCCAACCAAAAAAATATTCCGGGTTCAAAAATATTAAGATGACGACCAGAATTCAAGTTCAACATGTTGATGGTTTTTACAAAAAACTAGACAAATTAATATTCTAAAAAATCCGGAGTCAATGCCAGTTCAAAAATATTAAGATTCCATGAGGTCATTAACAGTTCGCCATATCGTTGGTTTTTACAAAAAAAAACTTGACAAATTAATATTCTAAAAAAATCCAGAGTCAATGTCAGGTCAAAAATATTAAGAATATTTAATTAGTGGTTTTTATCAAAAGTTACATCATTTTTAGAAACCAGTTAAAAAATCCTGGGTTCAATAAAATTTTGAAACCAAAGTCAATGTTAGGTCAAAAAATATTAAGAATATTTAATTAGCGATTTTTCACCAAAAAAAATTATATCATACAATCATATTCAGGATTCAATAAAGTTCATATACATAACTTAGGTAGATTTCTTATCTAACGTTACGTCATATTTATTATCATAAAAAAACACTTAATAAGAGTAATTACATTTTTGTATTACCTAGAATAAGGAAAAAATTCACTGTAGGAAAACATATTTTAAATCTATTTCATGATAATAAAAAAGTAGCTTACTAGACTTCAGGCAAACGATTATTCCAGAGAACCCCTTTCCAGTTGATGAGTCAATAGGAAGCTGTCTAAGACAATGGGATTCCAGATTATGCAATCTGGAATGCCAGGAGATGGCTGCGTACCCGAAGTCGATGATGTCTTTCATGATGTGTTCCAATTATTCTAATAAAATAATAAAAAAATTGGACACATACTTAATAAAAATAAAAAAATATCCAAAACTCGCAATCAATCCTTTATAGAATAATTGAACTCTCTACCACCCTGTATTTTAATAAAAAAAATGAAGCAACCAATCCACTCTATACATTTTTTTTTGTATACGATAAAAAATAATTGAACATTATTTATGTACCTAATAAGAAATAATTAAATTCTTTATTTTAATAAAAATGATTCAATCAAACAACCCTTTGTCTGCAAATTTTTGTATGCGATAAAAAATAATTACATCCTATATTTTAATAAAAAATTGGATACATACTTAATAAAAATAAAAAAAATATCCAAAACTCGCAATCAATCCTTTATAGAATAATTGAACTCTCTACCACCCTGTATTTTAATAAAAAAAAATGAAGCAACCAATCCACTCTGTACATTTTTTTTGTATACGATAAAAAATAATTGAACATTATTTATGTACCTAATAAGAAATAATTAAATTCTTTATTTTAATAAAAAATGATTCAATCAAACAACCCTTTGTCTGCAAATTTTTGTATGCGATAAAAAATAATTACATCCTATATTTTAATAAAAAATTGGACACATACTTAATAAAAATAAAAAAATATCCAAAACTCGCAATCATTCCTTTATAGAATAATTGAACTCTCTACCACCCTGTATTTTAATAAAAAAAATGAAGCAACCAATCCACTCTATACATTTTTTTGTATACGATAAAAAATAATTGAACATTATTTATGTACCTAATAAGAAATAATTAAATTCTTTATTTTAATAAAAAATGATTCAATCAAACAACCCTTTGTCTGCAAATTTTTGTATGCGATAAAAAATAATTACACCCTTTATTTTAATAAAAAATTGGACACATACTTAATAAAAATAAAAAAAAATATCCAAAACTCGCAATCAATCCTTTATAGAATAATTGAACTCTCTACCACCCTGTATTTTAATAAAAAAAAATGAAGCAACCAATCCACTCTATACATTTTTGTAGACGATAAAAAAATAATTACATCCATTTATTTTAATAAAAAATAACCCTATACATTTTTGTATGTGATAAAAAATAATTAAACAGTGTGAATGAATAAAAACATGAAATCATCCCTTTATAGAATAAATGAATACGTTTTACATCATCATAATAAAAAATAATTACGCAGTATGAAAATACCCTTTATTTTAATAAAAAATAACCCTGTACATTTTTTTTTACGTAATATTGAAGAATTAATCATAAAAAAATAATTACACCCATTTATTTTTAATAAAAAATAACCCTATACATTTTTATACGTAATATTGAAGAATTAATCATAAAAAAATAATTACATCCATTTATTTTTAATAAAAAATGACCCTGTACATTTTTGTAGCTGATAAAAAAATAATTAAACAATGTGAATGAATAAAACAATGACCCAAAGAATCAACCCTTTATAAAAAAATAATTGTACATTTTTATGCTCAATATTGAAGATTAATCAGAAAAAATTACTCACATTTAAATATAAAATTCACTATTCACAAGTGTTACGCGTCCACTTTCAATCAATGTTAGCGAGATATTATCCGAAAAACACATTCTCCGACATGGATTTTTTTCCGATAAAGGTTACATACCACTTTCACGCATACATTAGGTGATAAATTGAATTTACTAGACAATTATGGAACATTTATACACACCATACATTTTAATACATACCCTTTATAGAAAAATTAATCACTATATATACATACACACATACATACATAATTAAAAAATAATTAAAAAATACGTACCATTTTCTTCTTGAAATCACAGTTCACAACACGTCTCTCGTCGAAATGCCAGCCATCTCGATATTAAAACGTTAGAGAAATGCTGGTATTTTTAAGGTCAAAGCATACGTATTCACGTATTACATATACCAGATGATTCTTAAATGTACTTGTAAATAATAATTCCTGGTTTTTGCAGTGGAAAAACGATATTGCGTATATAGATCTATGATATAAATATGCATATTTTGTGCTAATTAAGAACTTCGATTTACTTCCTGTTTGACCGGAAACGAACCAAACTTTTGATTTTTAAATGTAAATCTATATATATTTTTAAATATTTGGTTGCAGAGTAACATTTTATGTATATTTCACAAGAAAAAAATATTATACAGGATGTTTCAAAAAATAAGTCTAGTTTTTCAACTTTATAGTAGAAGCATGAAATTTGGTATACGTCTAAACATAGTAAATATACATATTTTGAGCTAATTAAGAACTTCGATTTACTTCCTGTTTGACCGGAAACGAACCAATTTTTTTATTTTTAAATGGAACATCCTGTATATTTTGGTTTAATTTTATAATAAATTAGTAGTTCTTTACTAAAACTTACTATTTTATACCTAAGTCAGAGTGTTTTCACAAAAAAAAAATCAAATTTATTCCGAAAATACAATTTTTTGAATTGCTGATGGTTTATTGATGTTAACAATGATTTTTACAACCCCTATATTTATGAAAATAACTACCCTAAGACTATACAGCAAGAAAAATAATTTTTTGGTGGTGGATTACACCTTAAGAAACATTTAGGTAATAAATCAAACGACTAAACGACCAAACTAGTTAATTTGCATTTTTAATGCGATTTTGTTTAGTATAAAGACCTATCGGTTTTCGGAGATATTCATTCACATTTTGTTCTTAGCAAACAAGTAACAAGTAACAAGTAACAAGTAACAAGTAATTTTTTTAAATGTATTCCAAACCGTCAGTTCCAGAGATGTTAAGGCTAGCTGGAAGAGTCAACGTTATTCAAAACGTTGTTGTTGTGCCTGCTAGGGGTGAGCTGGAAGTCAGAGATGAGTTGGAGGTAGCTCTAGAAAACCTTTTGAATGAAGGTTTCCCCAACGAAGATGTCCTTCTCCAGCTTGAGGATCAACCCCTAATCCAGGACCAAAACCTAGACCATCATCATCATCATCTAGAGCAAAACGGAGATGAACCAGTTGTCCAAAACCTAGTCCATCATCATCTGGAGCAAAACGGAGATGAACCAGTTAACCAAAACCTAGACCATCATCATCATCTGGAACAAAATGGAGATGAACCAGTTGACCAAAACCAAGTCCATCATCATCATCTGGAGCAAAACGGAGATGAAGCAGTTAACCAAAACCTAGTCCATCATCATCTGGAGCAAAACCTGGACCATCATCATCTGGAGCAAAACCTGGATCTCAACCCAGCTGGAGCCATCGAAGACCTGATCTATGGTGATGCCATCGAGGATCTGATCCAAGGTGCACGGGACGAACAAGTGGACCATCATCATCATCATCATCATCATCATCTGGAGCAAAACCTGGATCTCAACCAAGCTGAAGCCATCGAAGACCTGATCCATGGTGGAGCCATCGAGAACCTGATACAAGGAGCAGAAGGAGTCAATGCTATCCAGGTCCCAGATGAAATCTTGGTGATGAATGATGTTGAGATGTTAGATGACGCTGCACAACAAGATATGGAGGAGAGGATGCTATTGGTGACAGATCGAGATATCGCTTTAGATGAGATTAGGGTAACACGTGGAGAAGTTGAACAACGATTGGAGCGTTTCTTGACATTGGTTACTAACTGCACGAATTTCTTAGACATTTTGAGTCGAAGAGAACGTGCAGTTAATGATCAATATGAAGCAATGCTAGAACAGCGACAACTTCTCCATGTGTTACATGAAAATTAAAAAATTGTATTAATAAAATGAAAAAAATTAAAATTGAATAAAAATAAATTATTTTATAGATTGAAATGCTTTTATTTAGTTACTATCCCCTACCCAAAAAATGTAATGGAACGATATTAAAAAATAAATAATTTTATACATTCCAACAATTTTATGTAACTAGTAGTGTGGATATACGTGTTCGGCACCATCAAAATCTAGTAGAGTGAGCATCATCATTCAATACAACATCCCCCACCCAAATTAAATAGTATTTAAAAGTTGATACAGTGCTCCCACCATTTAGTTGTTAGTAATGGAAGCAGAAGTATTATTTCAAGCCATAAAAGAAATAGAGAGTCGGTTTATTCTAGAAATTAATTCAAATGTTGAGTATGCGATGAACAGTAGACCAACTTGGAGTCACTTTTATCATGATCGGATATATTATTTCCAAGAAGGTGTCAAATTGTGTGAAAATTATTATGAAAATAAAGATATTCTAAAATTAATAAAAGGATTCAAAGAAAATTGTTTTACGCGGGAGCTTATATCATTAAAAAAATATATATCAGAGGAACAGACAGAAGCTATGAAAATAATTGTTGAATATGAATCTATTGGAATTGATAGTGATTAAGTGATGGAAAACATAAAGAAAAAAGTGACTTTTAATGAAAAAAAGAACAATATTCTTCAGTTATTTGTTTGGAGTTATGCGTATAGGAAAGCAAGAGAGAGTGATTACAAGCAGCATATGTTGGATAGATACCGTTTCCAAAATAGACTGAAATATGCAGAAAATAATTTAAGTTATGTGTTGGAGCAAGACCATAGAAATAAAATATACAATGTACGATTTATGTAATTTTTTTATTTTTTAAATAAATACAATAATTAAAGTAAGTCGCTTTTTAATATCCACCCGTTATGTGATCTATCAAGACCAAGATATTTGACGTAAAGTTTGTTTGCTTTTTTTCTTAACACCTTTTCAACTAGATATACGTCTGGATATTTGACCTTCTGCAATTCTTCTTCATAAAAAGACCCTAGTATATCTTCATTTCTTTCATCTTTTAACAAATAAGTTTTTGGATTGGTTAGCTTAATTTCCTTAATTTTAAAAATTTCATTAGACCAATTAGGCGTATATCCTTTCCGGAAAGCTTCCCTATATTTGCTGATTCTAACGAGATCTCCTTTCTTAAATTTTGATTTTGATGGGTCAATGGTTTTAATTCTCACATAGGATGACTTTAAAACTTTCTCTTCATTTTTTTCATTAATATCAATTGGTTTTAATCCTGTTGTTCTATGTTTTGTTGTATTATACTTGAAAACAATATCATCGACGATATTTAACCAATTATAGTTTCCTTGCATACTAAATTGTTTCCACATTAAATTTTTTAAAGTCCTATTGACTCTTTCAACAATACTTGCTTTTAAATTAGAGAACGTATGATAATGATTAATTCCAAAATTTTTCATTAACTCGTAAAAGCTGGAGTTTAAGAACTCCTTCCCTTGGTCTGTTTGTATATTTTTTGGGGGAGTTTTCGCAAGTTTTAAAATATTTTCCATCGCTAAAGTTACATCCTTGGCAGTTTTTCTTTTAACAGGTTGAATCCAAACATACTTGGAAAATGTGTTGATAACAACTAAAATATATCTAGAGCCTTTGTTAAATTTTGCATAAGGAATCATCTCAACTAAATCAGCTTGCCATGAGTCGTTTAAACCTTTAATAATAACATGACGACGTCTAAAATTTTTTCTTGCAGGTTTGTGTAATTCATTCACCACCTCTTCCTTGATGTTAGGTTGCGCGCGCATAATTTTAAAATGTTTATTTTGTTACCTCAACAGGACATTTTATTAATAACTCGCCATAGAATTCTTCAAGGTAACCGTCTGCAGTTTGATGAAAAGAAATAATATCACCCTTATTTAACTGAAAACCTTCGGGATTCAGAACTTTTTCTCCATTAACTTTTAATAAAATATATTTTTTTGGATACTCTGCATTAATTATAGTAGCATTCGTTATAGGAAAAGTATAACTTATCCGTCGATCTTGAAGTAATTGATAAGCCCTATCTGCATGATTATATTGATTATATTTACCCAGAAATGGTAATACCAAATTATAATGTAATGTTAATGGACTAAGATCGATAATTTTAATGAGGTTATTTTCATCACTTGATGAAATAAATTGGTTATCTTTCCCAAATATATGGGAACCAAACTTATCAATCGACATGTTCAAAGAAGAATAAATGAAAATTGAATTACATTGTGTATTTATTGAATTATTTTTGCTTCTCTAAGTTCCTCGAATATTGATAATATTTCATTTTGATGTCCTGTATGACCACTCATTTTTGATGCAATCAACAATCGTAATCTATCAATTATCTCATTTAAATCATCATAATAAACATAATCCATTTTCTTCTTTGATAAATTTAACATAACACCCTTTCCTGTAGTAGATCTGGCAGACTGTGCTCTGGTTGAACGTGGTCTTTGTGTCGGCAACAATCGTGATGTACTTGGTATTATAGAACGATAACCGGATTCTGAAGATGTTGTTTTTAATATACCCTTTTGCATTAAATATGGTTTAATTATTGTTAAATATTTAATATCAGTAGTTCCTTGGATTTGATTATTAGGATCAAAATTTCTTCTATAAGCGTTTGTTCTTTTCAACACATCCATATAGTTTTCGAGGTCATTGAGTGTGTAACCGATAGGTTGTTTTTTAAAGAGAAGTTCATACAAACCAGTTGTTCCCTCATATCTCACACCTTCAACTTTAAAATCTTTTCCAATGAAATCTACTGCAGAATTTGCAATCTGATACTTCTCACTATCTATATCATGAGTCAAACCATATCTGTTATCAAATTTATCTTCTGTATCCTTTATCAACTCATCCACAAATGTTCTTACTAGTGGGTGATAAGATTCCAGGTAATCCTTATACCCTGGTGTTCTTGTTAGTTCTAATACATCTTGTCGAATCTCTTGCGTCGAGGGTTCAATTGTTGTGTCAGGGCTTGATGTTTGAGATTGTTGCATATTGTTCGAAAAGACTTCATCATCATCATTTTGTAAAAATGAAGGCATGTTGAAAGGGAGATATTTATTATGTGCACTTGATTTTCTTTGATTGACTTCTGGAGGTGTGGGAAATAAAAATTTTTTTTTGGGAGTTGAAACCATTTGTGGAGAATATTTTTCATTCTTAATAAATGGTTCGGTTTTAATGGTTCTAATTAATTCCTGTAAAGGTTGAGTAATTGGTTTTAACTCTTTTTCCATACGAATTTCTTTATCAGACAGATCTGATTTTAAAGCATTGTATTTTTGTTTAACAGCTTTTCTTGTTTTCACCAATTCTCTTGCTGTTTTTTCATCCATCTTTAAGCGAGTTACGTTATGTACTAAACCTTAATCAAAAAGTTATATACTTTAAATAGAGATAAAATTATCAAATCCTTTCCTATAACGACCCTCATTTAATGAGCAGTCTTTGTCAATAACCACAAAATCATATTTATTTTGCCAACACATTGAACACAGATCCTTAAATTTTTGAAGTGACATATCGCTATTTACATGATCATCATATATATGTTTTAAGTTTGTAGCGTCTTGCTGAAAAATTACCAAGAGATTGGAGTTATCTCTGATCAGTTGTTTAGGCACGCTACTATATGTTTGCACCAAGTAAAAACAATCAATATTTTTGTGACGTCCAAAACAAAAATAATCTCTCATTAGAGCTTGATTACTACAAACAATGTCATCAAAAATAATGATCGAGTTTGGTTTTATTTCATTAGGTGAAACGATCTCATCAGCATGAGAAGATTCAAAATAACCAATAAATTTAAGTGGTTTAAGTAGCATTTTTAAATATTCATATTTTGATTGAAATAAGGACTTCGAATAGACATATACATTTTCAAATCTTAAACCATTAGCGTGTGTGATAAGGGAAATAAGTACGTTAGTTTTCCCAGAACCAGAACTTCCCGCTATTATACAACGTTTGCAATTTCCACCGAATAATTGACCATGTTTGTGAAAATTTTCTTGATCTAAATCAAAATTTTTTATCGGTAGAGAAAAATCTTGTTTTATAATCTTCATTGTTTGGAGTTCTCTATTTAAGTAAGATAATTTATATTTTTAGTCATTTATATATAATGATTAAACACAATAGCAATAATAACATTCGCTCTAAGAAGCTTAAAAGGAAAGGAAGTGGATTAATAAATTCATTAATTAATAAATTACCTGTAGAGTTGCATATTCCCTCATATAATTTTTGCGGACCTGGTACGAAATTAAACGAAAGACTTGCGCGAGGAGATAAAGGAATCAATCAATTAGACGAAGCTTGTAAAGAACACGATATTGCATATTCGAAATATACGGATATAGAAAATAGACACAAGGCTGATAAATTATTATCGAAAAAAGCATTTGATAGATTTAAAGCGTCAGACTCAAACTTCGGTGAAAAAATATCATCTTTGGTTGTAAGTGGAATAATGAAGACAAAAACAAAGCTTGGTATGGGAATGAGAAAAAAAAGAAAGCGTATACATAGAAAAAGAGGGGGTCAAATAGCATTTAACAGTGTTGTAAACAAAGCACGTAAAGAGTTAGTTGGAAAAAAGTTTAGTAATATAAGAAACGCAGCAGCTGCTGCATTATCATCAATTAAAAAGTCAAAATTAAAAATAAAAGTTCCAAAACATAGAATTATTCCAATTCCAAAAACAGGAGGAATTTTACCTTTAATACCGATTTTCGCTGGTTTATCAGCATTGGGAGCCCTAAGTGGTGGAGCTGCTGGCATTGCTTCAGCAGTAAACGCTGCTAAAAACGCAAAAAATAAATTAGAAGAACAAAAGAGACATAACAAAGCTATTGAAAAAATATCGATCGGAAAAGGTCTTTATCTTCATCCTTATAAAAAGGGTTGTGGATTATATTTGAAACCATATTCAAAAAACTGTTAAAATTGCTACCTAACAAACCCTTAACAAATATTGATTTGTTAAAGTATGCTAAAACTTTAAAATTATCAAATTTTAGGGGTGTCTTCATGAGAAATAAGTTACCAAAGAAAATTAAAAAACACGAATCAGGAATCATTAATTTAGATGATGATGTTGGTGAAGGTACTCATTGGACAGCATATGTCAAGAACAATAAAAATATAAATTATTTTGATAGTTTTGGTAATTTAAGACCTCCAACAGAACTAATAAATTATTTTTTTAGTGATGGTAGCAAAAATAATATTAAGTACAACTATGATAAATATCAATCTTTTAATACAATGATTTGCGGACATTTATCCTTACAATTCATTTATAATAATACGTAAGTTCAATAAATTTTTATTCTTATTCCAACCATCATGTCGTTTACTATTGCCCTTTCTGCTAATTCTGCAATACTTCAAGCAGATTTTCATCCACCTATTTACTTAGATACCAACACCTCCTATGTTGTTGGTCTGACAAATTTTGAAACTTTTAATGCTATTCCAAATATAGATGATAGGAATAATAAGATTTATTTTGGAAAGGGTGAATTTTTAACAATTCCAACAGGAAGTTATGAAATGATTGATATCAATAAATATTTACAAGCAGAGTTTCAAAAAAGAAATATTTCATTTAATCTATATGCAAATAATAATACATTAAAATCCACAATTGTAACTTCTACTGATATCATTTTTAAAAAAGGGACAATAGGAAAAATATTAGGTTTTAATAATGGAGTTATACCTGGTGACAAAGTTCCAAGGATATCGGAAAATCCTGCTGAGATTATAAAAGTCAATTCTTTATGTATAGACTGCAGTATTGCTGAGGGTTCTTATCTGAACGGAAAGCCTGTTCATATTATTCATCAGTTTTTCCCCAATGTTAGTCCTGGATACAAAATAATAGAAAGCCCACAAAATATTATTTATTTCCCTGTCACCGTGAATGTGATTGATAAAATAACAATAAAAATAGTTGATCAAGACTTGAATATTGTTGACTTTCGAAACGAGACTGTAACTATTAGATTACACATCAAGGAAGTATAATGGTTATTATTTACAATAGAAGCACACCTAAAACCAAGAATATTTTTAAAAACTATAAGAAGAATAGACAACATAAACCAAAGATTAGTAGAAAGACAATCATTCAAAGGATAACACCTAAGAATAAAAACTTTTTAAAATCTCTAGGTCTAAAAGTTTTAGTATAATGGATGTTCTTAATATAACACAAGATCTGTTTATTGATAACTCTATTGTACATTCAGAGTTTCATGCCTATGAACCTTATTTACCAACAAAATTAGGAAACAATGACGAAATTGTAATACCAATACATGAAGTTGAAAAATATACACTACCATCCGAAAGCTTTCTTTATATTGAGGGCAAACTAACAAAGGATGATGATACTGTTTCCAATACACTAAGGTTGATCAACAACGGAATAGCGTTTCTTTTTAAAGAGTTACGTTATACTTTAAATGGTGTTACCATAGATTCAGTTAGGGATGTTGGATTAACATCAACAATAAAGGGTTATTTATCATATAATCAAAATCAATGCAATAGACTAAAAAACGCAGGTTGGTTTCCTTTAGAAAACTCGCAAGTAGTTGATGCTACCACTGGATTATTTAATGTTTGCATCCCCCTTAAATTTTTAATGGGTTTCTTCGAAGACTATAAAAAAATTATTTTGAATGGTAAGCAAGAGCTTATTTTAGTGAGAGATAATTCAGACAAAAATGCCACTTTTAATACTGTAGATCAAAATCCGAAAATTCAACTTACTAAGTTAACTTGGAATATACCACACATATCAGTGGCGATTCCTCAAGAACTAGCGTTAACTAAAATAATTGATAAAAATAGTAACATAACAATTGCTTTTAGAAGTTGGGAATTAATAGAATATCCTGAGTTACTTAAAACAGGACGTCATAATTGGCCTGTCAAGACTTCAACAAGGATCAACACCCCTAGGCATGTAGCCATTTGTTTCCAGAAAGATTTCAGGGATAAGCCAATATCTGACATGTCCGTATTTTCCAATATTAAATTGCGAAATATTAAAATATTTCTAAATTCTGAAAGATATCCCTATAATGATCTCTACTTAGATTTTGATAAAAATAAATTTGCTACATTATATGAAATGTTTTCACAATTCCAAAAATCTTATTATGGATTAACACCTGAACCAATTTTTTCTCCAAAGGAATTTAACGATAAGGCTCCTATCACATATATCGATTGTTCACATCAAAAAGAATCCATCGAAACAGGACCCGTTGTTATGAGAGTAGAATTTGAATTACAGGAGGATCTTACTGATAAAGTATCTGCTTATTGTCTTATTATGCATGACAAAATATTTACATACAATCCGTTGACCAAAAATGTTAGACAACTATAATGCGCATGTTTAATAATTCATATATAGGTTTTTGGTTATGTATCAGCTCTATTAGTATGGATGAAGAACTAAAACTTCGTATAACCTACTTCCTAAACGAACTGAAGAAATTAAAACAACAAATACGAAATTACTCAGACCAGAAATCCATGATTAAAAGATTTTCATTAATGAAAATATGAAATTCCTAATTATGGATATCCAGGGATTTAAAATAGAAAACAACAAATTTTTTGCAAAAGAATTAGCAGCCTTTGATGGAAGCAAAATATGTCACTATGTCTTTAAATCACCATTTCACATGAAGTATCTTTCACCTGAATTACATAAGCAAGCTGTTTGGTTAATGAAAAATCATCATTGTATTCCATGGAATGTAGGATATACACCGATTCACAAATTTTCGGAAATTATAAAAAGTTTAACAGAAAATATGGATCATATCTATGTGAAAGGAAGAGAAAAAGCCGAATACATTAGAAAATACTCCCTAAGTCCTGTGATTGAACTTGATGAACATCCTGCTTTAACAGCTGATAAACCAACTTGCTTTTACCATTACAGGTCTTCATGTATTTGTGCGCTTACTAATGTATATACACTATATAATGATACAATAATGGTTGAATAAAACAAATAAATGTATTTAAGTTTTTTATTTAAAATTACAAATTTATCTCAAACACTTCATGTATAATTTCTGTTGAAACAAATCTCTTAACTTCACTCAAAAATTTCTCAAAATCCATTTCCTTTATTGTTTCTAGAAAACTTTTTAAATCACAGGTATGTAAGTATATACTGCATGCTATAGAAGCCTTTTGGTATTTTTTAGCGATTTCCATACATTCATCATATGTATGGAATCTATCAAATCCATACTCTGCTTCATGCTCGGCATCAAATTCTAAATTATCAAAATGTGAAGCCAAATTTTCCACAGCGGTTGTTAAGTTGTATGCTGGTCTTTCGCGTACATATGATAACCACATCTTGTGAATAAATAAATTTGAGTGAAATTAAGGTATTAAGTATCAAATTTAAAAAGGTGGGGGGAATAAAATAGAAAATTTTATTTTACGAAATTTATTACTCAATACAACGTTTTACAAATTCATTGCAAGCATAAGTTTCCACATCCTCTATTATACAATCAGGATACAAATTTATTAACTCTAATACACAACACACATTTGAACTATTTAATATAGGCGAAATAATATCATAGACATTTTTTATTAAATCTCCATTTTTTATTGAAATTCCACTTGTTAAGATGTTGTAATACTTTGAAAATTCTTGGTTTTTTAATATATCCAAACGATATTTTATTAAATTCATCAAGTTGAATAGTTGAATTAGGGAATCTTCAGCCAGAAAGATTTCATGTTCTCTATCTTGAACAATCTTAATAATTCTCGAAGTATTCATGAACACAAAGTCAATTTCAAATCCATTTCCCTGCATTGGTTGCCATCCAAACCCTTTAGAGTAGATGAAGCTCAACATATTTCCTTGGTTACTAAGAAAGGATAGCCATTGATCTTCGTTAAAAATAACATTTTGGTTATATTTGCATCCACCAAGTTTAATTACCGGCTCATATTTTCTCTCCAAGGAAAACCCAATGCTGACCCATTTGGATTTGGATTTGTTTATGTAGTACATAGATTCATTGATTAGAGTACCATTGCGTTTCTTACTAAACTCTTCTTGCATCTTGGGTTGTTGACTGCTTGACATTTTAAGAGCAAACAATTAATGAAAGTAGAACTTCAGCTATTTGTTTATATAATAACTAAATTGTAGTGGTGGTGGGAGGCTGAAATGTTGGAGAAGTTAAATATATGAGATTTGCATTTTTGAAACATTTAATCATGAATGAGCGTAATATGGAATTGTTTCTAGACATCCAAGGTTATAATTGCAGTTTTGGATACATTCCAAAAGAATTAGCAATTTATGATGGGATTCGTTGTTCAAATTATTTCTTTAAATCACCATTTAAAAGAAACATGTTATCGGCTGATGATCTTAAAGTGGTAAACTGGGCTGAGGAATATCATGGATTGGAATGGGAATTTGGAAACATAGAACTTAATGAATTTGAGGATATTGTAAAGAATGCTTTAAAGATTTATGAATCACCCAAAATTTATATGAAAGGAAATGAAAAAACAAACTTCCTAAAAAAGTTTTTGGATGAAGAGTGTATTTATTCTATTCCTATTGGTCGAGAGCCAAAATTAAGTAGATTTAAGAAAATTCCAGAGTGTTATTTTCATAAAAATGTTAATCCTTGGCATTGTGCATTAGCAAATGTAAAATTATTGTATAATTATAAAAATTGTTATGAATAAACTTCAATGAAACAAAATATATTATTTTATTATTTTATTTATAATACAAATATGCTTTTAACAGTACATATCCCAACATACATAAAAATAATATAAAAACTATAATTAAAAATATTATACATGTCTTCAAATTACATTCTTTCGATTCTCTATACAACTCTATCCATTCTTCTGTTGTTACAGAGGAACTATCAAAATAATATAATCGTAGCTTATATTTTACAAAGGAATAATTATTTACATCATCAAATTGATAAGAATGCAATCCATTATTCAGATTCATTCTCTTCCATGATGAAGGCCAAGTATCATTATATTCATCATTAACCGATGAACAAATAAATGCTTCTCGAACTTTTGGATCTACTTGAATGTACAAAGTATTGTTAATGAATGCTGAGAGAAATAGTACACCTGCAGGTAGAAACACCATCTTTAAAATAAATATGTTTTATAAATTTTTCAGGTTTTATATTGATTTTGAACTAAAATTTTAAGAATATTTAGTACATTGTTAACATCCTCATCATCACTCTTTGAGTTATCTTCTAAAATATCTATATGTTTATGCCCCCAAGCAAGGGTTCTAAAGGAATCTTTAATTATATATCGTTTATCATCTTTTGGAGACAGAGCAACTTTATTTTTTAATTGGGTAAACATGTCATGCAATATTGAACGGAAAACATTCATTTTTCTAAATTTTGTTTCAGAGTTTTCAACGACATCCTTATAATCTTGTTTGGTAATTGAATTTTGAATAACATATTTTTTAACACCTTTTGCTTTCTTTTCAGATTTATTCCCTAAATTAACACAATATGCTTTTGCGCCAGTACCATAAAAACTTATTATTGGTTCTCCAGCAAATTCATCTTTCATACGTCCTAATACAGATTTATTCTTTGTTATGTTATGTATATTATTTTCATAATAGTTAGAAGTATCAAATTTAACCAAATTTTCTTGAATATCTGTATAAAAATTTTCTGTTTCCACTTGTAATATTAAACTATCTGTATCAGTGTATAATAACATTGCTTTGTCTCCATATGTACTCTTAATATAATCATAATAAAAATTATAAATTACAGTTTTTGATAATTCCAAGACTGAGAATCCAATATAAACTGGTTTATTATAAGTCACTTTAACTCTTTCCATTTGTATTGCAACAAAATTTTCATTAAAAACTAAGCGATTTTTGAAATTCGGTTTTGCAATCAATGTTTGAGCACCCTGCTTCTTACCAATATTTTCCCAATGTGTGATTAATTTAATATCAACGCGTTTATCAATGTTCTCCAAAGATTTCCCATATATAGCGTTATTATATAACTTGTAACAATCTTTTTCGAGCTTATTTTTAGATTTGTTCCTCATTTCAGTATTTAAATCAATGTATGGTTTTAGAAAAGCTGATTGTTTGAATTTAATAACTCTATGAATTTTTGTTAACTTTAATCCATTTTGAATTGCTTGTTGAAGATTTCGATAATGAATTACATACTTTTCCTTATTGTTTAAATTACAAATTAACTTTTTTTGTTTGGAACCTGGAGCGCAAATATTTTCTGTTAAAAATGGTAATTCGTTATGTTTTTCATGTAAGTTCTTAGGATATTTTACATCAACTTCCAAAACATACCCATATTCAGAATCATCAGGTATAGACATCAGATCAATTATGTTAATTTCATCCCTAGACAACCACGTAAAATCACTTATTGGGAGACATTGACTCATACTATGTCCATACAAGTTGGTTGCATCTAAATACATTATATGGGTCTTTGGTTTGTTGGAATCATAATTTTCAAAACTTGGATTATTGGCTTCAGCTTTTCGAACACTGCAATGACAAATACCACCCCTTATACTATTTTTAAAAAAATGAAGCATATCGATATCAGTTAATAGTTCCAATTTCACGTTTGTTTTACGTAACATAGCATCCCAACTTAAACCAGGTAGTGTATAATACTGTGCAGCATCCAGGTTAAAATTAGTTAACGATATATTTCGAAATGCTTCAAAAAAATCAGTTAATATGAGAACATCAGACAGTAAATAAATTTTTGTATAATCCAATAGAGTTTTACAATCAAATAAATTCCAAATATTAATAGCTCTGTTGTAATCTGAAGGATCTATAGGTTCATCTTTTAGTTTATCATAAAAATGTTCTATACTTGGAAGTTGATTATCATACAGTTTTTCAAATGAATCAACATAAGAATAGGGGTAAACACCTTTTTTGCGAATTTCATTAAACTTGTTAGGATCTTGAAAATGTTTTTTAATTTCTACACATTGATTTGATTCTAAACTTTCACCAAGTGACTCTAATGAACTTGCGACAAATCGAAAAGAATCTAAAAATCTCATTTTAATAAACAGATTTTTTTCTTTATTATCTTTGTCTTTATATTTATCAACTAAAATTGATTTTGAAAATGAAATGTATTTCTCTTTAGTTTGTGCTAATACGTCAATATTATCTTCTTTACAACAGAGTTGTTTAACAAATAGATGACTATCATAACCAGTTAAATTATGAAAAAATATTGGTATGAAATATGGAATTTTGAAATTTAAGTTACATATACTGTGAGCTACACCCCGAAATTGCCCGTTCAAATGATCATGATCTCTCACTTTTTCACTTTCTTCAACTTTTTCATTACATATATGACATTTATTGCAATTTTTATAAGCTAATTTCTGTTCGTTTGATAAGGGAATCATTTTCACAATTGGTTTAAGATGATTATTATAAATTCTATGTACATGACCTTCAATTCGTTTACAAAATTCATCAGCGGCATCTAATCCGAAATAGGAATCCAATACTGATAAAGAATCGTCGTATGAACATTTAATGAAATATGCGAAAGCGTATGGTTCATGTTTAAACGTATTTCGAGTATATGAATCTAAATCGTTTTCAGGTTGTTAAAATTCTAATGGTTTCAAAAAGCACTCAAAATCTGCATAAATTACAAAAGGAACTTTTAGCTGTCTTTGGAAATTTTCAAATTGTAGAATATTTTCCGGTATATTTTGTCCATACTTATTAGTTCTGATTTCATTCGTTGGAACTCTTGTATACAAATGATTACAATCATTTTTTTGATGAATTTCTAATCTTTCTAACGAACTAAAATAAATTAAACAACCATCACAAAAGTATTTTTTACGTCTTGTTTTATTGATTTGAGATGATAACAGTTTCGACATATTCTTAATCCAACAGTAATGATTATTTTCACCTTCATTAATCAACAACAAATTTACATGTGTTGGAAGTTTCTTAGTAGTATAATGAAGAGGGCCAACTACTTCATATTTTCGTTTACTATCTTCATAAATACTCTCCAAACCATAAACATTTATAGATATTTGATTGAGGATCTCAAATTTGGATATATCTTTTAACTTTACAGGAATCTCTATTCCATCAAAATTTAAAAAGTTGAGAAAGTTTGGATATGAGCTTGTTCTATCAGAATGTGTCTCTGCAGGATATAAGGCACTTATCACACTCCAACCAAAACAATATGAATCATTATTCTTTACATTAATTATTGCTTGTTTATTTGCAATTTCTTTTGGTAAAGGAATATATGATGATGCTCTGATTGGATTATATTTATTTATGTTAATCTCTAAATGCAATATTTTTTCCAAAGCCCAACCTGAACCATTTTCAGCAAATATTGAAACTTTTTCCTTAATTAAAGATAAAAAATCCTTATAAATTACGTTTAAATTTGTTGCTGATGTGATTACCTTATTCTTAGTATTAAATGATTTTGTCTCTATTGTCTCTTTTGTTTGTAACAAATAATCTCCAAATAATTCCACATTAATCTTAATACATCTATGCTTAACTAATTGTTCTGAAATTAAACTTACGAATTTTTGTTTAACTTCCTCAAAAAAGTCATCAATATCCACACACTTTTTGTTTGGAAGAAGCATGTATGATATAATTCGATTTTTGAACGCTGAAGTTACAATTTTCACGTTATCATCATCACTTGTAAGTCTTCTTTTATGTATGTTTGACCGTAAATGTGCACTGAGTTTATTTTTAAAATACCATGTATTGCAGTCTTTACAGCGCGATAAAGTAATTTTAGGTATACTCTCTTCTATTTTAAGTTTTTTTGTAGGCACATCACATAATTGAGATTTAGCTTTTCTTTTTACACCAGATGGTCTAGAAGGACACGATTCCTTTTTATGTCTATAAACATTTGATTGATGTTTAAAATTTTTTTTACAATCACTGCACTGATACATTTTGTAATTTAGAACTGAAGACACTCTAACTTATTCTTCTGCAATTAGATTTCTATCTCTCATTACATCCAACCAAACATATGAGTCCAATGCTAAACTTATTAGACTTAAATGATCATTAAAATATTTAGCTTTAACAGATCCTATAAGAACTTTATCGCACAAGTTTATACCTTCTTCAATCCACCTAATTAGATTATTATCGCGACACCGTAATTGTAAGAGATGATAGTGTGCTTTAACGAATACTTTTTTAATTTCCAACACTTTTGTTATATGTCTAGGTTTTAACATTGTCTAGTTACCTTCTATTAGAATTCACACATTTTCTTAGGATGATTTCTTAGTTGACGACACGAGACTGTATTCAACTTGAATAACTACTAACTCTTTTCACAATAATGTCTAACGAACTAAATATGTACTGATTTGGAACCACTTGAGATACATAACTATCTGCAAATTAATTTGTTATGACTTTAAATAATGGAATAGTGGTATTAGAAGTGGGAGGATAGTGGTGGGATGAAGAGTGGGGATAGTGGTGGGGTGAAGAGTGGGGATAGTGGTGGGGTGAAGAGTGGGGATAGTGGTGGGGTGAAGAGTGGAGGGATATGGTGGGGATGAGAGTGGGGGGATATGGTGGGGATGAGATTGGGGGGATATGGTGGGGATGAGAGTGGGGGGATATTCATAGGTGGGTGGTAGGGGGGTATGTAGGCTTGGATATATCCCACGGATGCCTGTGTGGTAGGGGGATTTATGCGATGGATATATCCCTAATATATCCCTCGGTCTGGGTTCTGTAATACCAACCTACTGATATTAATGTCATCCTGGTTACTTTAAGTTTATAGGGTATCATGAGTTTGACATAAAGTTCAGGACCGGACTTAGTAATTATATATTTTTAATTTGTAACGTTTATTTTAAACATTAAACTTAAAACATTGATAATATGGACATCCCCATTAAAGTATAATGGATAAGTTAACGTAACAAAACAGTATAGTAACCTAAAGAAGTAAACAAAACTGATAAAATGGATGGTTCTTCTATAGTAAAATTAAATATCTGGCTAATTAAAGTACTAACATTATGTGAACCTACAAACCTGGTTATAGTGGTGAAAACTGATAAAATTACTATTTCTTCTACTGAAACATTTAAATTTGGCTTAATTAAAGTTTTTAACATTATGTGAACCTACAAATCTGGTTATAGGGGTTTAGGACTATTAGCCGTCGCCGATTCGATTATATTATCGGTTCTAAAATTGTTTACTCACCATAAAATTCTTCCATCAGCTACTCTATACTTTTTAACTTTAAGGGCGGAAGACTACCAGTCACAAGTTGTTCGTAATAGAGATCTCTTCCTCTTTGAACTCTCTTGATACCTTCAATGAATTTCCATATCGTTGGATGGTCCATTCCTAATTCCAACTGTAATCTTCCATGGGCTGCCTCTGCATCGTTGTTAGTTCGATCTTGGCCACTTAACGTTTTCTTATATAAGTTCCATATTTCATGAGGAAAAAGTGGTGGGCGCCTACTATTGCCTAGCCTGTTCCAGCGTTCAACATAATTATCTTCAAATCAGTTGAGAAGTGGCTGCAGTTCTACTGATAAATTTTCAGCGAGAATGTCAATAGCTTCATCTAAGTTAGAAATAGGTACAAACGCCAGGGAAGTGAGCATCCTTGCCTTTAATGTGAATTGGGGATTATCATTGGAATCCCCAATAAGATCTATTGAACCCAAATGCTTTTTTATATTTTGCGCCATCCATCCATCCATCCATTCAACTTGGTGTCTGGGAAGCATTCTTTCATCGCGGCGAAAGCGGCCTGTTCAAAATCACAGTGAATTTCCGTAGGTGCCAAGTTTGGTATCAGTTCTTTAAACAAACTAAACATACGGTTGTATGTAGCTCGTTGTTTGTTGGGCAGCAGGGCGTAAAATATGGGATGGACGTCATTATTTTTTACTGCCATCACAGTGTAAACTTGGGTAAATAATGGTGATGCTATTGAAAAAGTACCATCAGCATACCAAGTGGTAGCCTGCTAATGTTGCAACCAACTTTGCCTACCGAAAAGTAAAATTCTACTGGGCCCTTCCCCGCGATCTGCCAATAAGAAAATTTCTTCAATGCCAGGTTTAGATTGATATAGTCGGTAAGGTTCTGGAATGGTAAGTTCTTCGAGATTTGTAGGATTTGTTGGTGCAGCATGGATGTTATTGCGCTGTAATAAAATTTGTAATTAGGGTTCTTGGAATTCAACTTCAATATCAATTCAATTCCCTGGTTAGAAACGTAACCGCATAAGGGTATAGTATCCTAGTGAAAAAATCATACATAAACCATTTTTGGGTCTATGTAGGCTACGTAAGTCAAATAAGCAAAAGATTGATAAAATTGGTATTTTTTTCTACAGAAAAATTGTAATTATTGCTGAATTTAACATAATGTGAACCTACAATGCTGGTTAGAGGGGTAATCGTATAAAAATTATAATAACTATTGCTGAATTTAACATAATGTAAACCTATACAATTAGTTAGAGAAGTAACCGTATAAGTGTAAGTATCATAACGAACAAATTCTAAATGCATCATTTTTAGTTCTACAAAGGCTCCATAAGTCAAATATCAAACAAGCAAACTGATAAAAGTAGCCCATATTACAAGTTCAACTACCTGAATAATCTGCATAGCTATAGTATTAAAGGTATTATACCTGTTCTTCAAATTTGAACAAATATGATGAAAACAGAAGTAAGTGAGTGGATACCATGACTGTTGCCACATTAGAGTATTTGTTTCAGCTGAAATACTGGCGAAATAATAATTATTATTCGTAATTCAAGTCGAACAAACCCAATTTAGTAATAATACCATAACAGAAAATTCAATAAAAGTTCAAAATTAAAAGTTAACATAGCATTAAAAACCAACAAAAATAGTTGAAAACTAAAAAAAGCGGCTGAAATCGGTCGGGCGCGTCTCTTTACCAATCTGGGGAATTTCGGAAATTGTTGAGCTGTTCCATCTCACATGTCGGGATGTTAACTGTCGAGAATCTAATATTTCGTTATTCAGAATCTAATATATGAGTCTGTTTGCAGTCAGTAATAACACGGCTTCCTATAAAAATTACATATGGTGATTATTGTATTTCTTTAATTTAAGTTCATCTCAGGATTTGCAGGTTTAAATATAAAAATGCAATTCCATAACATTCTGTATAATTATTTTGGTAATATAAATAAATATCTTTTCCTTTTCCTACACACAAGCTTTATTCATCATTATTTTAGATAGACTTATATTTCAACTTCTTCAATCCTATCTACATAATCGGTCTCAATTTGTAAGAATTAATGGCACACAGAGTAATTTACGTACTGTTGAAAGAGGCGTTCTACAGGGAGCAATTTTAGGGTTATTCTTATACTTAATTTTTGCAAATGATTTGACTGTTTTTTTAAAAAGTAAAGGCCGAATGCCAAGGATAACAGCGTCGTCCTGTTTGAGAACAGTGTCGACTGTTTGACGTCGTCTTTGGATGCAAAAATGGGTTTGTCATATAGAAACATTATGTGCTAGGCTTCGCAGTGGGTGTTATGCTCTTAACTTCCTTTCGAAGTAGTCTAGTGAACCTGTTTTACTAGCACTATACTACTCAAATATTCAATCTCATATTCGTTATGCTATAATAAATTCTGAGTCCTGAGATGAAAAAATTCTCCTAATATAAATATTTTTACGAAGAGAAGAGACTCAAGCATTTATTAATAGAAAAAACTTGTGATACCATTCAGGAATTCGACCAATGATATTATATTGTTAGCATAATTACCCTACAATTATTTTATTGTTTAGACTTTAGATATAGAAAATTTTTGACGTTTTCTTCAATTATTGTATAATATATTTCTCTTTTTTACAGTTAAATTGAAGAAATAAATGAATTATTATTATTATTATTATACTTATTGTAATCTTGTGGATAATTAGTTCAGTATAAATAACAATAATGTTATCCAACTATATAAAAAACTGTGCAATGGCCGTTCAGTATATTTTTAAGATTTTTTTATCATAGGCATTAATCAGAAATAACAAAAGCTTTATTTTACGATGTCAGAAACTTTTTAAATATTCCACAGATTGAAAGCGAAAATCTTCTCATATTGTAGGAAGGTCTTTTAAACTTTTCGCAGAAACTTAAACTATGAGTGACAAAAGCACTTTATCATAATTTAAATGGCCACGACATAAAGTTTATAATGAGTTTTTTAATGCAATTTTCTTTACACTACTTTATTGTTTGTATAGGTGCACTTTCAAGGAGCGTTTTGGGCGCCATTTTAAATGAAATATTTTTAATAAATGGTTCTGCTAAACTAATTTATCCGAAGTAGGAATTGGAAATAATTCGTTTCAGGTTCAAAGACAACGGCTTTTCCGTATCAAAACTGGAGAAACGGAACACTTACGAAATCAAATCGGTATATGTATTTGTATTGCTATATTATTAAATACAAATACCTACATCCATCACAGTACAGTATAATATGTTCTCAGAGGTCATCATGACATAGGAAGTATAACATTTTTTCTTTGTTCAGAATTCGAGCATAGGCCAAAAGCTAAAGAAATTATTGACTTCGAAATATTATGGGTAGGTACTTGCTAATAGTCCTGAGCCTAAAAAAAAAGAAGAATACATTAAAATCGAGGAAAACTAAGATAGTATAAGATAACATTTTCACCTTTATTTATCAGCTTTTGATAGGAATTTTCTGTTTAAATACTATTTACAATAATATACATAATATTTTCGAATTAACAAAGATTTATAATTAAGTATGAGATATAACTAAATTATATCTAAACTTTGTCAGATTAAAAGGGTTGCCGAACAAGTAAGATCTTAATTTTTATATTAATTTCCAACTCATTATAGTAAATAATGTAATGAAATATAAGAAAATTCAAGTCCCAATTTATAAGCTATTAGTTTGTTAATATTGAACCAATTTTAATAATTTTTATTATTTTAACTAATAGAACACAGAATCTAGAGTTTAGCGCAGAGTAGCTTATATCCTGATATGTCTAAATGTACAGGGTAGTGCATAAAATCTAGATGCAACGCAATGCAATGAAATAAAAATTGAATGTAGTTCATTGTTTAAACTAAACTAATTAGCGATCTATCTGGTTTAGACAGTGGCCCAAAAGTATCTGCGTAACACTCTAGGACAGCGTTCCTCAAACTTTTTCGACCACGGACCTCTATTGATTTTAGAATTTTACTGTGGCCCCCTGCCGGTAGCTACATTAGTACAGAATTAATTTTAGTTGAGCCTAATTAATTACCTTTAGTTAAAACTAGTTCTTATTCGAATGGCATTATTTTAACAAATCAAAAAGCATTAATAATATATCACTGGCTGCAGCAAACGTACTTAGGCTCCTTTTATGCACGCGTTATGTCGTGCGATAAAAATCGCATCGTTTTCTAAAGACATTGTTCTAAATGTGCACTTTTATGTTGGACGAGCGACTGAACGACATCATTGCATGAAAGCGCACATCAAGAACAATATCTTTAGAAAACGCAGCGATTTTTATCGTTCAATATAAACCGCGTGGACGGGGATTAGTGAGATGGATGGTGCTGCTGTCTACTTCCACACAGCTACTTTATGTTGGGCTTGATTTGAAGAAAGGTGAAGTCTTATATATCTAGTTCGGTATTAAGGATATCTTGTTCTTTGACTTTATTTCCACTTAGTGGTTTCTCGGACCCCTGAGTAGTTGCTCGATTACCCCCAAGGGGACCGTGGACCCCAGTTTGAGAAACACTGCTCTAGAAAATAAGGAAATTACCATTCCATTTAAATCAATCAATCAATGCGACATTTTATACCTTTTGGTTCTTACTAACTTAAAAATAAAAATCATTTCAACCAATAAAGTCTATAATACAGAGTGGTACGCACTTATACAATGTGTACATAAAGTAAGGAACAAATTCATTATCTAGGAATCTAAAAATGCAAAAAATGGGGCATTTTTTCCCATACAAACTTAATATACAAGGTGGCTCATGTAGTAGATATGACATTATCGACGACTTTTTTAAATGGGAACCCCTATATTTTAGTTCAGATCTGTAATCTCCAAGAACAGCTGATTTCAAAAACATAACATATTTAGGGCCTAAAATTCATAGTTTCGTTACTACAGGGTAAAACAAATAATTTTATTTAAGATATTTTTTTTTGGCTTGGGAGGCATCAATTAATTACGTGAGGCGTTTTTAGCGATTTTTCAACCCCCCTTCCCCCAATAAAAGATTTCGTGACATTTGGCTCAATCCCTTCCGCCATCACCCAATTTTACCTGAAAGCCTTACGTAATTAATGGACGCACCATCATTTGCTGTTACTTATGTTTTTTCTCAACTAGGCTTATTTGCTGTTATGTAACTATGGTATTTAGATAATGTCATTGTCATTACATTGTATTTTTCTAGTAAGTTTATTAGAAGTAATAAATTTTATTTTAAAACATATTGAGTAACTATGCGTTTATATTTAACACAAAGAATAGAAATTCTTATGATGATTGGATATGGTGATAGGATCCGTACTCAACAAGAAGTTTGCATTTTGTTTAACTCTAAGTATCCAGCAAGACCAATTACTAGATCAACTGTGAGTAAACTTGAAATAAAATTTCGGGAAACGGGTTCAGTGGAAGATATTCCCAGAAAAGGCCGTCCAACTATTCCGGATGATAAGAAATTAGATATTTTATTGGCTATGGAAGAAGATCCCCACAACAGCGTCCGCCAGATTAGCATTGATCATGGGGCGGCTGCTATGACCGTTCATAACCTATTGACGGTAGAAAAATGGCACCCGTTTAAAATCCGATTGGTTCATGAGTTGAATGAAGATGATCCAGATCGTAGGATGGAGTTTTGTCAAATATTAATGGAAAGATGTAACTTAGATCCTTTGTTTGTTGAAAATATCCTATTTTCGGATGAATCTACCTTTAAATTAAATGGAGGAGTGAACCGGCAAAACTGTAGATACTGGACAAAAGAAAATCCCAGGTGGATGCGTGAGCACCATACTCAATATCCTCAAAAAATTAATGTTTGGGCTGGTATTGTGAAAAACAAAATTATTGGGCCATATTTTTTTGACAACAATGTAAACGGGCTAAATTATCTTCATTTTCTTCAGAACTTTCTTATCCCTACGCTAGTTAACTTATACCCTAGTAGAAATAATCCAGGAATTCTAGACGAAAATTTGTGGTACCAACAAGACGGCGCACCTCCACATTATGCAGCAGTAGTGCGCCATTACATAAACCAAGTTTTTCCGAACAAGTGGATTGGAAGACGTGGGCCTGTTGAATGGCCGCCTAGGTCTCCAGACCTTACACCACTGGACTTTTTCTTGTGGGGTCACCTGAAAAATGTTGTTTATAAAGTCAGACCTGCCAATATTGAAGATTTAAAAAATCGAATAACAACAGAATGCAGGAACATTTCAGAAGAAACCATAAGAAAAGTCCAACAAGAATTTATTGATCGCTTGGGGTACTGTCAGGCAGCAGAAGGAGGACAATTTCAACACTTAATTAAATACATAGCTTATTTAATTTTTTTACTTTTTTTTAAATTAAAAATATCTTAAATAAAATTATTTGTTTTACCCTGTAGTAACGAAACTATGAATTTTAGGCCCTAAGTGTGTTATGTTTTTGAAATCAGCTGTTCTTGGAGATTACAGATCTGAACTAAAATATAGGGGTTCCCATTTAAAAAAATCGTCGATAATGTCATATCTACTACATGAGCCACCTTGTATATTAAGTGTGTATGGGAAAAAAATGCGACATTAAAAATTATACACGTGTCCGAGGATTTTTCCGAAATATTTTTAGATTCCTAGATAATGAATTTGTTCCTTACTTTATGTACACACTGTATATTCCTTTAATTCATTTACTTAACATTATAAATATAAAATCATTAGATTCGTAAGCCAAACCTACCTAAATTGTACATTTTATTTGTTAATGATTTTTATTTTCAATTTAGCAAAAGTCGAAAGTGACAAAATGTCGCATTGAATGTTTACAAAACGCTTTTTCAACAATATGACGTGTTTAGAAAAAAATGTTAATTTTTTGTTACCTCGAGCGGTATGCCGACTCGTTTGGATCAGTGTTTAACCCAAATATATTTTAAATTGATTTAGTTTAAAAAATTAATTAAATTCAATTTTTATGTAAGATACATGTCAAACTTAAATTTTTAGAAAATTTGTACGAATCTAGATTTTAAGCGTTACTTCGTACAATTAGACTAGAACTGATAGGCTCTAAACTCTAGAATCTGTTTTCTATCGACTAAAAAAAAGCTTATTAAAATTGGTTCAATATTAACAAAATAACAGCTTATTAATTATAACATGATTTTTTTAATATTCGAAAATGTATTTTTGGTAGTGTATTTATAAAATATTTTAAAATTTTTGAAATTTACTTACAATATTTTACTTGAATGAACAGAAAACAATATTTTACTCAAATATAAATAAAAATATTTCGTTACCATCGCCTGATCTGATCTTATAGGTTTGACCTACATTTAATAACGATTTAACCAGCTAAGTTCATTTCTGCGTTTATTGTTCTCTTTTTACACAAAGATTGTCATAGGCGTTGGTATGGGGGGCACCAGGGAACCTTTGTGCCTAATAATGAAACATAATTCTTTTATAGTAATTTTATTTTACAATATAAACTCCTTAACATACGCACTTGCATATCCAGACTCAAAAAAAAATTTCACTGGCTGAGGATGAGTTATACTTTTGTTGCTGTGTGAAAAGGTGATGTTTGTAATGGACTATTACTATTACTTTACAGGGTGATTCACCGCAAACTTGCATTAAAACTATATAGTACAGAAAATATATTTTTGAAACTTTAGAGTTTTATCGATATGCTCTCTTTAACTAAAATATTGACAAGTTCCTGTCATTTCCGGATATACCACAAATTCACATATTAAAAACTTATTTTAAACTTATTTTAAATAGATAAAATATAAATAAAACACCTTTTATATTTTTATTCAATTTTATGACAAATTAGTTCTTTAAAATGAGTTTTACTATTCTATACCCTTATCCAATTCTTCCAAAAATCAAATTTATTTCGAAAATACTGTTTTTTTCAAAAAGTGCGCTATGGAAACAATTATAGGTTGTGTATGTTTATATTGGGGAAAATTGTTGGCGGCGATGTTTTGGGGTATAACTTGACAAGAAAAACAATTGTAATGATTCGTAGCGTATTTTTAGACTATCAATTCTGTTTTTTAAAAATGTCACGCTCGGATTTTTGAAGATTTTTTAAGTTTATTTACTGTTTTTTAATATTAAGAGCATGTCGAATATTTTTTATGACGATAAATATTCGAATAGGCCAAGTCATAGCAGAAAATGTTGACGTTAACAATGTTCCTATTTCTATAATGTACCCTTGTTTTTAGAAATACTTGAAATAAATTGTATTTTCGGAATAAATTGGATTATTTGAAGAAACGCTTTGATGTATGTATGTTACTCTGACAGAAATCTGACGAATGTCGATACACTTCGGTGAATGGACATTCTCTGAGTTGTTTGGCGTATGTCAAAAATATTTGCCTAATATCATTATTTCTCACTTACACCGGCAAATGTCGGCATTCAGTATGCACTAATGGTGAATGTTGAAAAAAACATTTTTTTATTAAATAAAAATAAACCCGAAAACTTGTCTTCTCGTTTACTCCCAATTAAGGCATGCATATTTCCAAAAAAAATCATCACGGTTCACTATGGCAGTGCCTAGGGTTGCCAAACGGACAATGTGTAAAAGTTGCACAATTGTATAAAAGAAAGATGATTTTTATAACAAACCCGGATATTTTTTCATAAATGCGTTTAAACTAATATTCCTAGCAGTATTAATAAAATAAAACGCAAAAATAAACACCGATTATTAATAAAATGACAAATACTAACGAAAATAACAAATTTATTTCCACAGAAAATAAAGATCTGTGCGTCTAATCACGACTAGATATAGGAATTTAGTCAACCGGTATTTATTTTATTGTAGTACCACGAAAAGTTCTATACCTTGTTGTGTGTTTTAGTAATAATCAGTGTTTATTTTTGCATTTTATTTCATTAATACTGATTGGACTGACCTGCGCATCAATTAAAATCCCAAAAATTTTATTTTTATTCTATAAATTTATTTAAATCAGGCTTCTTTTATATAATTGTACTACCTTTTACACATTGTCAATCTTATAGGTACTACTGGAGTGATCTGTTATCGTTTTTTTGAAAAGTTACATGTCTTAATTGGAAGTAAACGAGAAGATAATTGTTCGGATTTATTTTTATTTAATAAAAATTTTATTCTTTTCAACATTATTTGTGCATGCTTGCTGAATGTCGACATTCGCCGATGTAAGTGACAAAGAATGATATTAGGGAAATGTTTCTGACAAATGAAAAATAACTCAGACAATGTCGACATTCACCGGAGTATCTCGACATTAGTCAGATTTCTGTCTTGCACAGTAACATATGTATATAAAAGTAGCTGGTAAATATAAACGAATTTTTAAATTGTATTAATAAATGTAAAAATGTCTTAACATCTGAACCGGTTTTAAAAACCCGTTTGAAGTAACTAACAACGCATCGGTGTATACAAGAAGTGGAATTTCATCTCAAGATAATCACCCAATATGTCACGCATCCAGAATCCTTAATCCGGCAGATATTAATTACTCAACTATCGAAAAACAATTGCTTGCAATAGTTTGGAGTTGCAAATACTTTAGGCGTTATCTATTCGGTAGCAACTTTCATATTTATACCGATCAAAAACGCAATTGCGCAAGTAATAGGTGGCTCTTAAAACTCGAGTGGTTTGATTCCGAGGTGCCAGATTGTTTCGAGAAAAAATCGTAAAATCAGTCACCATAAATCATGACAAATCGTGAGATGTCGGAAAACTAGAAATTTTACAGGATATTTTAATTGAGTGACATGACAATGTTTAAATAAGAGAAAATAAACTCTACAACGAATATGAACCAATTTTTCATAGACAGGGTGTCAAATATAAGATTTACTTTTATGTGTCACATCAATAGACAGATCTATGCAACTCAACCAACCTCAGCAGATTTATGACAACGTATTATTGACGAGTGTCTTAAAGTCAATCCAGAAATACCTACTTTACAATGTAGTAGAGCGTTTTGAAGAAAAGGTTTATTATATATTATAGAAAACGGACTTTTTATTTGATTAAAATTTAAAATTTTTGCAGCAAACGGAACTAACCCCTTTTATCATTTAAAATTTTATAAGTTATTCTACCCCTGCTCAGGGGGTTAAAGGCCCGAACGGTTGAAAATAGCTAATAGCATTGACCCACTCAATAATTTATACCCCTTTATCCCTTATTTTTTAAATAATGGCTTATTGCCCAAAAATAACGTTGTTCCATTTTCGTTCGCCACTCTGTATCATATGGAAGATCTATTCGATTTCGTTTTGTAATAATCAATTTAAATTAAAATAACTTTCTCAAAACCAGTTAATTACAGGATTCGAAGAAGGATTTTAAATTTTAAAAATGTATTTTCAAGGGGAACCAAACCGTATTTCTTGAAATTATAAAATTTTTCGGCGATATGAATATGCGATATGAATATGCGATGAGATCCAACTTTTCATTTATTTATATTTAGTTTCTTACTTTTTACTGTAAGTGTCTTTTAAATCTTTATTTCATTTCTAACTGTTTGCAAGAACCTTCATTAAAAAAATCTTACTCGTACGGTTTTTTTGTAATAATGGTTTTCAATGCTATCCCAACAACTCTATTCTTAACACCTACAACAAAAAGTAGGTTTAAAGGAAACACCCAAAAATAAAAAGTTTTCCATTGTCCTAAAACTCGTCTACTTAATATAAGAATTTCACCATATTTGATGGATGGGTATAATTTTATTTTATATTAAACATTTTTTACAAAGCAGATCATTTTTTAAATTGAAAGGTAAAATATATTAACATATTTTACACACTTTCTACGGAATGAATATGTACAGGTTGTTAATTTTTCGAAAGTTTTACGGGGTATCTCCGTTATTAGTAAAGATAGAAGGATGCGGTTCTCGCAGCACTGTCCTACTTTTTTGTCAAACAAAAGATACCACAATTTTCCATATTGGTGTTTGATGGATTTTTAAAAAAATTTGATTTATCAAATAACGTCTGTTCAGATCGTGTGGGACTAATAAGAGATGGCGATGCGCGCTGTATTTTGTCGACTACCGTCGATAGTACGGCGTTAGGTTAAAGTCCTCTCTGATGATTGGTATGTACACCTACCCTGTACTAACGAGAACAAATAAGTTCGAAACCGGTCTACAGGTGGTTGCATCCAATCAATGGAGAGGGCTTCCTTTTCTTGGTAGTACCATTCAATCTGAAATAGTATTTTAAAGTGCTACTGTGTAGACAAAAATACGCCCTTATTGTATAAGGAGCATCGGGTGGTCTGGAAATAATAATTTTGCTTTGTTTTTAGTCTTAACATTACGTCAACATTTGCGTATTTAAAGCAATATAGAATTTTTAGTAGGCCATGACGAATGCTGGAAAAAAAAGACCACAGTCAGTTGTGTCATCATAAAAAAATATTATTTTTCTGTCAGAGTATTCTATAAGTTGTTTTATAATTTCTAATTAATAGTAAAAAATCAGTTTGTCCTAATTATGACATAACAATGTAAACTTTGAGAAATACGACAAGCTCGTTTGCTATATCCAGTGTAACGATAATGCAGACGTAGCATTTGAATTGTAGTTCAATGGTATATAAGCCTTTTTGTAGTATGTAATTACTAAAATTTCTTAAATTTCTTGTAGATATCTCGAACGATGACAGCCGGATAAAATAATTTTTAGGATAAAATCAAATTTAATTGAACAATGTTCATTTTCTAAACCTCGGCGTAGAAGCTCATTCAAATCTAAATTAGGTACATTATAAAAAAAATAGATGATAGGGTGATCCATAAAAACCAAAGTTGTCCTTTTTTTCTTGAAAGCTATTGAACATAGAAAAGAATCCTAGTGCGTCACTGGATTCTACTAAAAAACTACAAGAGAACAATTTATTTATAGGGTAACCGAAATATGGGAGTCCCAAAATGTAAAATTCTTAAAAATATCTCTTGTATCAAAAACAAGGAGGCCTAGAAAAATTATAAATGCGACATCTTCTGTTTTATAATAAAGTAGCCAGTACTGCGAATCTCACACCGTAGATAACGTAAACTTTCTAAAAAAGGACACCCTATACATTCTACAAGATATCTTTCTTAAACTGCTTTATCAGTTTATTTCTCTTTTCGTTTATATGTGAAAAGAAAAAATATTTATTATCTTTCTGCCAATTACAAAACTGACAATAAATTTATTTTAGAAAATCCAATAAAAAACTTCTTTTAGAGGAGTTGTATAGACAGAAAAAATATCAATCAAAAATCAAAACAAAGTTTAACTGGAAACTTATTTTGAGCTAAGACCAGTGGAAGTCTAACTCTAATTCTATTGGGTTTTGTTACTGCCAAATTGGTCGGAAATTTTCGTTTCGACAACTTATATGCCAGAAAGATTACGTTGGCGATGGCAGAGAAAACAGATTAAATGTTGTTTCTGTGGAAACCATGTGCGTATCTAAGAGGCCTTCGGAAACAGTTGATTTTAATAGATTTTGGAATGGTATAAAATGCTTATTTATTAGAAGTAATTTATATAAGTAATTAAGCTAATAAAATAATTAAGATTGTTATTTTTAAATTCGTCGTAAAGTTTAAAATTTACTTATAGTAGATACAATAAGCATATCATATATAATTTAAAAGTATTTAAGTTCAGAAAATAAAGTCTATATATATATATATATATATATAGTAATTTGGGATTTAAGTTCATTTCGAGTACCAAAATCTTAATTATGGGCTGAATTCAGAATAAAAAAAAAATATTTAGAACAAAATTATTTAAAAAATTTGGATTTTACATAAATTTATTAGTTAAAAACTGAGAAGATTATTGAAAATTTGGGAACAAAAACTTCAATATTACAATTTAGTACCAAAGTTAAAAATAAAGAATCGTAGATAATTGTATAACTCGGAAAAACGGATTTTATCTTGAAAACTGTTTACAAATTTGTCTCATGCTATCATAGCACTGTACTGTAGATATGATAGTTCATAAGTTACCTTCATTTGGGATATTGATAATGGTTTTTATTGTAAAGTTTCAAATATTTTAGTTCAAAAAATATTATTTTCATATCTGTAGTAAATTGAGTTTGTTATGAGTTATGATCAGATCGTAATTTAAGTAAATGCAAATGGAGCTGTTTAAAAAATGGGACATGCGTGATTCGAAAACGAGGGACAAGTAAGGAGGCGAAGAATATGAAGTACTCTCCTCCACAACAAGGAGTTTGCGAGGATGGATCACGCTCCTTCATGGCAAAAGGCAGGGGTTAAAACTGAATGATGTAAAAACAGAAACATCACAAAGAAACATATCACCAATAAATAATACTGTACATAAATGTTGTACGAACGTAACCAACTAATTACAACGTATGAGAGATTTCAATATAGATATTTATTTTTAAATAAATTATTATTGTTTATTAGGATCGGTTTTATACATATTTCGATGGGAGATGGGTTTATGTCCAATTAATTAGGGATATCACTCTATTTTTTTTCAACCATCTCCCTAAAATGTATAACACTGACCCCAATAAGTAATATCAATAACAAAGAATGATCACAACATTCTAATTATTATAGGGTAGGTTGGCCATGTAGTAATTTTTGGGAAAAGTAACAATATGTTGCAACATAGGATAGTTAATAATTTTAAAACAGATTTGGCAATATCTGCCCACGTGCTGTCAAAATTTGAAATAAAACATTTACTATTTCGTAATGGCGTCAAGTTGAGTAAACATGTGTTTATTGTTCTGTATTTTCTATTGAAATTTCTTTATTTTCGCCGACAGCAGAGTCCAAAAAGTAAGTTCTAAACTAGAGTTGTGTTAAAAATATATAGATATTATTATTAAATGCTAATACATATGTTCTATAATTTATGTTTTGTTAACAGGACGTAAAATTTTAACCTGTTCAATAACTGGTACAATAAATATACAATTTTTAGTTATTGGCCGCAACTGGCCAAGACTATATTATGAGAATTGTGCTCAAAAGATGCGTTCCAATACGCAAATGTTTTTTTGTGATTCTTGCCATAAAACTTACTTAATTTAATTTATATTTCTTTGTCATCAAGTATTTTTTGAAATTTTTAATAAAATAAATATTCAAAAAATATATTGTTATTTTTAATCGTTAGTACAACTAAGTATACATGTTACTTGGGTTCCCTACCTAATTTAATAAACTTTTAATCAGCTCCAGGTTATGGCCAATAACTGTAGATAGCGACGCCAATTATTATAGCGCCATGGCCAATGCTGTCGGTAATATACTTCAAAAATTCTTAGAGTAAAGACGATATTGGGATCAGTGTCATGAATAACTATTTTATATTTTAATACAAAAATATTGCATATAATGGATTTCTTAAATTAAACAAAACCCTCCTTAAGATCCCAATAACTGTAGCATTTATCCTACCTAACTCTAAGAATATTTAGTCGAAATCTAAAACATATTTCTGTAAATACGGTTATAAATATTAGTCACAAGCAGTGAAATTTAACAATTCAACACCGGCCTTTTTTTATTGAGCTCGGCTAAGAAATGGTTTCCGACGATACCTTCCATTGTAGTGGATCTTCTAAGTTTATCTTATGAAATTATAAATTTCAAAATCGATTTTTTGTAAAAGCATTTAATGAAAACGTGTCCAATATTAATATGGCGCACATATTTTAGGCCAGATACCCGCTCAAAATTGAATTGATAAAATTTGCTACAACGATATATTCTTTGAACTGCCGAGATGTTATTAAGCTCATAAATATTTATCTTTTAAAAATATATTTAAAAGGGCAGAAATGAGAAAATACCAATAAGCTGATACCTGAGCACGCCACGCCATAGCTTATTTCCTTCAATTTTAGAAATATTCATTTAAGATCATTTCGCCAATATTTCATTTTAAGTAAAAATGTTTTGAGCCGTTAATATGTAACATTATGTCGCTGTTCATAAAAAAGATATACATTTCTAAACAATGAAACAGACATAATAGTGATTAAAGACTGAAAGCTTATACATTCAGAGATTTAGAGTATTTTTTGATTATATTGTTATAGTTTCTAGCGCTAAACACTAACAAAATTAAAGAGTTTTAAATTAAAACAGCTTTACACCTTGAAAAACTGTCCTTAAGTTAAATAATAATTCTACTAATTTCGGCCAACATTTTCCCTGTAGGTCTATAAGGTAAGGTAATGATTATTATCAGGAGAAGGCAGTACATATTACAAATGTCATGGGGCTACACAGAATAAATAAATATTTCAACCTCCAAACCAATAAACTAAATAAATCTCTACCCTCCCCTTAAATTTTCAGAATATTTTATAGCCCAACACGGTAATCTGTGATAATTCAACTAACATAATTAGTAGTTAGTAGTCCCTTCAGTTAACATAATAATTTGAGGGGTTTCTCACAAGAACCGAACAAGTCCACATTTAGCGATTTTGAGATTATGGTGACAAATCGCTCTTTATTAATTTATACACGTCCTGAGAATATCAGATTCTAAAAAACCAAATATATCACAGAAATGTCATGAGCAGTGGCGTATATAATCGGGGGCAGTCACCCCTCCCCCTTCAAATGCAACGTAATAACCAATTTATGCAAAGATGAATTCGCTAGGAAAAATATAAATCTTGATTCTACTAGATGTTTGTTGTGCTCGTTGTTGTTTAAACGCTTAGTATATTTTTTGTTCAGTAATAATTAAGTCAGAGCTAATGACGCATTCACCATTTTGTTTTTGATCAATATTTTTGATACTATTTCGTTTTATCCTAAAAGCGATTAATTACCTGTTTTTTGGGACTAATTATCTAAAGTTTAGGGTAGAAATTTTTTTAATTAATAAATTAATGGAAGCAAGAAACGAAATTTTGACAATTGGCACAAATTTCGTTTCCTGCACAAATTTTTTTATCAGAATTTTTAAAATTTAGGTAATTGATCCCCTAAAACGGGTATTTTCGGATTAAACTAAAAAGAAACGAAATATTGATCAACAAACGAAAAGGCGAAAGAAAGCGTTACTATATTTTTTTATGTAAGGCCCCTCCCAAACAAATTCCTATATACGCCACTGGTCATGAGTATGTATTATATACAGTTTGTATATGTATATAGCCTGGAAACGGCTTAATAACTGTTAACGCGCTATTTTTTTTTTACAAAATTTGGGTGTGGCTTATATGGAGAGGTAAACTACTTCTCGACGGAAGAATGACAGTACTGTCAAAATAGCGGAAGGGCGCTATCTTCGTAAAAAAAATTAAGGAAGACTAGGGTCATCATTTTGAAGGTACTATCGAGTACTTTACGATGACAGAATATCATTTCTCTATTCGCAACGAAAACAAAACGGCGACGTTTTAAAAATTGCATTGTTATTATTTTTTTATTATCCTTTATTTCATTTACCGCTTAGCAAAGTAAATGCAACTTGGCATAGTATAGTAGCATAGCATGTTTCATGGTGCTCAAATTCAAAATGGCAGATGAGCGACATACTGATAGAAAAATTGAATTGGAAGTAAGGTATTGTTATACATCATTTTTAAGGTCCTATCGAGTACTTTACGATACCAGAATATTGTGTCCCTATTCGTACCCAAAACAAAATACCGGCTTTTTAAAAAATAATATTTACTATTTTTTTTTCTTTGCTATTTTAGTCAATTCTTCAGCTGGCTGATACTCACTGCTTTATGCCAAGTTGTAAAATCTAAACTAAAATATCCAAAGAAAAAAATTGTAAATATATTTTTTTTAAATCAGCCATCTTCTTCTGGGATCGTAAAGTACTCGATAGTACCTTTAAAATGATGTATCGCAAGACCCCACTTCCTATTCAATTTTTTTTTATCAAGGTGTCGGCCATCCGCCATTTTCAAGTTGATCACCATGAAATATGCAAGAAAGTGTAGCTGCCTGATTCCTGCTACACTTTGCCAAGTTGTATTTATTTTTCTAAGACGATAAATGAAATAAGGGATAATAAAAAATAATAACTATGCAATTTTTGAAATTCCGCCATTTCGTTTCATTGCAAATGTAGGGCACCGTAAAGTACTCGATAGGACCTTCAAAATGATGTGTCGCAAGGACCCCACTTTCTATTTAATTTTCTTTATCAAGATGGCATGGCGCCCATCCGCCATTTTGACAGTTAGTACTGTCATTCTTCCGTCAAAAAGTTAGTTACCTTCCCCTACAAGCCACATTGTAAAACAAAAATTAGCGGAACTATATACAAGTCCACAAGCTTCTCACTTCTTTTGAAAAAAACTGTTCCTTAAAATCAATATTCACAGAAACCCCGTTAGTAATTGGTATCAAGAATTAAAATAAAAGATTTTTTCCTCGTTTCCTGAAAATTTTGTTTTTTAGACATATTTCGTTTTTTATAAGGAACTCTTCAATTATAATTATAGTTAAATACCTTTTTTTTTTAATTTACACCAAAATTTTCACTGGCTGTGCATTTTAAATTAATGTACCTACCTACAGTTTTTCATGTTAACGACAGTTTCTGTTTAAAATGTATACATAATAAATTGGTTTTCGAAATACAACGTTTATATCATTTATTTTGTGAAAAGTTTTCTGTAATGTTGCAATTTGGAAAGAAATGGCAATTTTAACAGTAAATTTATGAAGGATTTTTCTTCCATTGATATTTTTTGCAACGAAGGGAAATATTTAAACTAGATTTAAACTATTTTTTTAGACGACCCTTTCTCATTGCATTGTTAAAAAATAATAGTATGGATAAACACGAAATCCTAATTATCTTGATTGACTCCGAACTGGAATGTTCTAGGCTATAACCCATAAAGCAAAATCATGTGTCTTAAATAATATATCAGAGATATCTGAATCGAGAGATGGTACATCTCGGAGACATCTACATATATATTGAGATATTATATATCTCAGAGATATCTTTATGTCCGCCTTGTAAACGCTTCGAAGATATCTTGTTGAGATATCTTAACCGAAATATCAAGGAGATACCTCAACTGAGATATCAACGAGATATTTACATGGTATTACTGATGCTCAGTTGTACAAAAACGGCTTAAACTTAGTTCAACCTACATTTCGAGTACTATATGTTAAGCATGCCATATAGAATGCTTTGCTGTCAAACCAGAAGGATGTCTCACTGAACTTAACAGATATTGTACATCGGAACCTAAGCTCGAAGGTTTAGTTGAGCTAAGTTCAATAGCTTGTAGACACAACTCCAGATTTGTTATTTCTAGTGTTGTATCATTGGGTACAAAGTGTAAAACTAGTAACCAAAAGTAACTGACTCTATTTATTTTTAGTTGTTTATTAAATAATTATGGCATTCTCATCCTTCTCTTCATCGTTATTTCCAATTTTTTTTCGTTGTCCTCTTAATTTGTTCAGTCTTAGCCAATTTTTGATAATATCGGATATTTCGGAATCAGTTGTCATTTCAAAGTATTTCTTACTGCGAACTGCAACTGGAGAAGAGTGCACAATCCTCATAACTAATTTGTCAAACTTGTTAAAAACAATAAAATTAGTTTTATCTGCGGCGATAAGGTATTACTTACCTTGTATTACTTTAATTAACTGTAGTTCTGAGAAAATCTTATTTTTCCTTGCGCCAATCTAGCTATACTTGTCAGCAGCCTGATTCGTGATAGAATTTCGAAGAATATTCACAATGGAAGATTTTACATTCTTTCTTAACACAACACATAACAAAAAGTTGAAATTTCGCTAACACACTCCAAAACACTATAGTAGTAATAATAGATCACTTTCTATACTCAAAAAATACAATAAAGGCAAACAGCAAGAAAAACACTCAAATCGAAACGACGCCACTCGAAAAAGGAAGGTTATGTAGGTCTGAATACTGAGCTGCGTCGTCGATATTGGAGTTCCAACATGAAATCGATTATTGGAATTTTTGATTGTCACAATTTAATGCGATATTATTCCTATTTCAAAAAATCAGTCGTACTTAAAAATGTGCCTAATTTCTTCCCCTTTTCTCGTCCTAACTACATTATCATGCATAAACAAGATGATAAAATGATTTGTAAAATTGTTTCAATAATCGATACTACCGATATCGAAAAATATCATAGGCCTGCCTTGGCGTAATTGAAAATTGAAATTATGCAATTAATTAATATTTGTAAAATGTTTTAGGGATGTGCCGGAAATATCTCTAGGGACACATTTACCCAATTGCTAGAAAATTTTAAATTAGAAAAATTAGTGAATATTTTATATCTCAGAAATATCTAGAATGTCACAGCAATTTTTGGAGAATTTTTATACATTTATCTCAAATATCTCAGAAATATCTGAGATATTGTGATCATTGATATATCTCTGAGATATTTGGTGCTGTGTGGAAAGCTTAGTAAAAAATCTGCCAGTCCGGCCCTGCGATTCTTCTTGCTATCTGAGTCAAAATATGAAAATGAATAATTTGAGATTCCGTGCAAATTATACCTTCTTAAACTATTGCATGTATCAACATGTTTTTACTTTAAAAATCACAGATACGATTTGCTTCTTATCATTTGCAAAAATTGGCATATATCGTCTTATCGTCTCTACTGAGTTTCAGTCTACATTTTAGCTTCTATCAACCAGTTTTAAAAGATATCAGATTGATTTCGGTAAAATTTGATGATGATGATGATTATGATTTTTTGACATTTGACACTTGTCAAATTAAAAATCCTTGCGTGTTATCAGTAGAGACCGGATAAAAAAGCATACAAATATTAAACAAAAAGCACAGAATTTATCAAAGAAGAATCAAATAAGCAAATTAAGCAAAAAATAAATTTATTAACTAATGAGAAGAAATACTAAAATAAATTATAATGAAAATAATTTAATAGTATTGTTATTTATTTTTTATATAATATCTTCTAATGGTTTAACACATGCCTATCTACTATTTTTATTAATGCTTGAAGTAAAATGGTCTTCTGTCTCTTAGAATGTTTTTGAACGCAGAAAAGCTATGTTTTACATCTATACGATTGGTGAAAATTTGAATTTCGGTAGAATTGCTGGAGCTATTTCAAAATCGAAATACTCGCCCACCACTCAAAATAGTAGATATTTGTTGCAATGCTTGGAATACACTATTTTTTTAAACCAATTTTTCTTTCATATCAAATTCTTTAACATTTATAACATTGATGAAGTCCACTACCGGCTGCCATTTTTCTCAAAAATTTAATAACCTGACTTACAAATTTAAAATTAGTTTTAATTAATGCCAAATTGTATGCAAGTTCGGTTATTGCTAAAACGGCATATGTCATAAATTATCGGCATAATACAATGGCAACATTTAGTCAAGTTCCCCATCCGCTGCAATAAGGGCTTTATAGCATGCCGCTACAATAAGGGCTTTATAAAAAGTATGTTCCGAACGCTCGAAGGCGACGTAATGTCTTTCTCTAATTATAACAGAAAACGACAAAGAAAAATTATACTAATTTTCAGAGCTGTAATAAATTATTGAACGAACTAAACATTAGAAGACATTGGCATAACGCAATGCGATACCGCGGGAAATTACCTACTAGTACACGAATTCTTCGGAGAATCACCCTACGCCTGGCGCAGTTGCCATGTTTACTTTATATGAACATTATTTCCCGCATAATATTTTTTTTAATTATGTAAATATATGTATAAAAGTTAAAAAAAGCACGAATGGAAAAAACCTCAAAAAAGCAAAAATGCAGCAGCTATTGTAATATACACTGCTGTGCATAAATAAGTAAGACAGCGCTTTTTCGTTGTAAGTTAGGCTTTTGTTATGTGGTGCTATAAATTGTCAGATTTGTCACAATGGTACCAAAATTGCTTCCTCAAGAAAAGGTACGAATATCTTCAAATGTTCAAGCTGTCGTGCGAAATGTTTGCTATTCAATGAAGTTCTGAGACGAAAAAATGGCACAATAAGAAAACTTTTGAACTGGAATCTCTTTTCAAATATTGAAATTTTAATAAAACAATGTTTTTTTATATTTAGACCAGAAATTTTTACTTCCCGATTTTCTTCCCCTCAACACAAGGCTTCTTTCTATTCAATCTTTTTTTACTTAAATAGATGCTGATAAAGTACTTTTAATTCTGGATTAATTATTTATCAGAAATATTGAACAAGAAACATGTGAAGATAAAAACTGTCACTTTTGTCCTTCTGCCTTAAAAATATGTTATGAAAAAGAATGTTCTAGTCTAGCACCATATATCATTTTGTAATCTAATTGTAATGATTATATCTCTAAAATGGTCCTACTTCTTTTCTTGAACTATTTGAAATCAAAGGCATACTAACATATCTAAAGCGCTGTTCTAGTTTTTTTGAGCATCAGTGTACGTATTTTTGTGTAATTCGTGTAGAAATTAAATAATCTTATGTGATGGGTCAAAATATTTTAGGGTATGAACTTTCCTGGCAATGACCCTCGTCGGTAGACAATAATTTATAAATTCTTAAAACCGTTATTTAATAAATAAATTAATATTTACTTTACCTGTCTTGTACTTACGGAGAGTGTTAACAATTATTATACCTTTCATATTTTAATTAAGTTTTGGGCAACGCAGAAACGTATCAGATAATTGGATAATAGAATATTGCTTTTATCAAAAATGGTAAGTTAAATTTATCGCAGCCCTTTATTCCTTGCGAGTGAGGTAAAAGGGTAAACACAAAAGCAATAATTTTTATGTACAAATTTATTTGAGACCATAAATGATATTGAAGGTATTAGAAATTTTTTTTAAGGGTGATACAACTCAATGCAGGTGAGGGGCGTTTGGTGAAATTTGAAGGAACGCGAGCCATTATTATAGATACGCTTACTCAAGAACACTATAAGCACCAAAACTAAACCAGATTTATATCAAAAATTGTAAAATATATCGAATGAAACAAAATATACTATTTTTACGGCAACAAAATGTCAAAATTTTGCAACACCGTGAAAATTCTATAAATTTTAAAATATAATTTCGAACGTACGTATTTACTGCCGTTGGCGGTAACTACCATGTAACTCTGTATAGCCTTTTGACCTAGTCGTCAAAAAATAAGATTGAAAATTAAATTGAAAAACTGTAAAAAATCTGCTTTTCAAATGGAAACCCCCAAATTTTATTATTATTTTCTATTTAGCATTAAAAATAAGTGAAATATTGCCAATTTAATATTTTTCTATTGCGATTTTGCTGCAGATTTTCAGTTCAGTTCCTCTTAGTTGGCTATGACGACGTTAAAAAAACAGTCAAATGCAAAAGAAATGTATGAAGGTCTCAGATACCATTTAAAAATTATTAATAATCATATTCTGGTGTTTAAATCATATAAATGAAGATTATTTTAATTTACCAATTATTTATGGAGAGGGTGATCAAATAATAACTAGACCATGTGACAAAAGTAGGGAATATTTAGGCTCAGTGGATTTTCATGGATCCTAAAAATACCAAGCAAGCTGGAATTGGATCCATACCAAATCCACCGAGCCTAAATATTCCCTACTGACAAATTTATTTCTTTGGCATTTTACTGTTTTTCAACGCCTTTATAGCCAACTTTAAGTAACTGAACTTAAAATCGACGTCAAAAAAGCTTCTGGTCCAGACGAAATTCCTGTTTTAGTTCTCAAGAGATGCGCCGATGAACTAACACCAGTATTTTGTAGACTTTTCAACTTATCCTACAAAATTCGAATATCTCCATCATGCTGGAAGACGGCACGAGTCCAGCCTATACCAAAGAAAGATAAGAGAACCCTGCCTAACAACTATTGACCAGTCGCATTGCATATTAAAAGTAATGGAGGAAGATATTATCCAACGACTTCTAAAGTACCTGGACGGCTTCAATATTATCAGCGATCGTCAATGGTTTGCGGAAGTCCAGATCAACTGGAGATCTTCTAGCCTATGTCACCCATCTTTAGAACAGCGCAGTTGAACATCATGGGGAGTCTCGGGCTGTTGCACTGGATATTTCTAAAGCCTTTGATGATCTTTGGCATGAGAGGCTTCTAAGTAAATTGTGATCCTATGGTATGCCCAGTCGATTCTGTGCAAGTGGCGATTGACGAATTTCTTTTAGACACCTTCAACATCAATGTCGGTATTCCTCAAGGGTCCATATTGTCTCATACCCTCTTCTTACTCTACATTAATGACCTTCTAGTGAAAACTAAACAGCCGATATTTAGCTTTGCTGACGATAGCACACTTTTCTCATCTTTCTCTTTGAATGCACAAACATCGGCTGCCGACGCACATCTTCACAAACAGTATGAAGTATCAAGCCTCAACAAAGACCTGGAAGAAATTTTGGATTGGGGTGACAGTAACCAAGTCGAATTTAATGATAAGATAACTCAAGTTTTCTCTAAAAATGTTAACATTACAGAACCGAAAATAGTCATGACAGGACACGCAATTCCACGGGCTATTAATTTTCTGGGCATCAATCTGGGAGAAAATATGTCTTGGCATAACCACGGTGTGGCAATCGCCAAAATAGCTTCTCAGAAACTTGGTGTACTCTTCAAAACCAAAAACTTGTACACACCTCAACAACTTTTGATACTATATGAAGCCCAGATGTGACCATCACTAGAGTCTGGAGCTCTGCACTCAAGCATACTCTCCGGCTACTGGATTCCATCGAAAGGAGGGCCATTCGTCTGATCGGAGACTACGAGATGAAGACTGATTAAGGATTTGACTCTCTTTTACAGATATACAATGCTCGGCAGACTTTGCCCTCTTAATTCCACCCAGAGCGGCGAATAGCAGAAATATACGCCGAACCACTGCCGCCTATCCATAGGTGGATAAGCTTAGTACTCCTCGAACTTCATAATTTATGAATTCTCTCATCTGGAGGATTACATCCTTATGGAACGACCTTTCCGAGGTCTTAAAGGATCTTTCCTAGAGTACTTGTGTTTGATCATAAAAAAAAACAAATCTTTAAATAATTAAATAATTAAGAAAGTAATTCTGACGCTGTATCATGCGCCATCAACTATGTCCTGTGATATTTTTCGAAAAAAGTGGTGTCACTGAAGTGGTTCCATCTCCGTCTGACTAGTCTGTTCAATTCTACACGGTGGACCAAAAAATGTGACATTATCTTTCTTCTCTGAATAACTTTATTGTTTAAAATAATTTTTAAACCAAATTTGCATAACATATTTACAAAAGTATAAGTTCTCATAAAATTAAAAATTAAAAATAACAAAATGGAATTGACATGTTAAAAGTAAACAAGTTGCAAAAATAAGTTCTTTATTTATTTAAATCATTTTAGTTTGTCTGTTATATTCTCAAGAAAAAAATTATTTTGAGATTTTTTGATATTTCATTCGGCTCAGCATTTATGACTGATGTACTGACCAAATGTTTCTAAGTAGTTAATAACTTATATCTAAGTTAAATCACTTACATCACTATTTTTAGTTAATTCGCTACCGCAACAATTTTATAAGATGAAACAAAGATGAAATAATGTATGAAATAAATGAATTTCATCTTTAAATTATTAAAAAATATTTGAAAATATTATTAACATGAAAAATAACCTACTAGTAATAATAATCTCCACATGAAGAATTATTTGAAAAATTCTTCAATAAGATCTCCAGTTGTTATTGATTAATTGAGCCATTAAATATTTATTCAAATTATTTTTTTGATGTTAAAAATGTTTTTCACGTATTTTTTTAACAAATTAACTGATACTATTCAGTTATTAACTGCTTGGAAACATTTTGTCAGAAAATCAGTCATCAATACTGAACCAGATGAAATATCAAAAAATTCAAAAATGTTTTTGTTGAAACTAAACACATTAGTTCCACTTATTTGAAAAAATATAGAACGTATTTTGCTACTTTTAAAATAAATTCAACTTTTAACCTGCCCTGCATGATATTCTAATTCAATTTTAATACTTTTAAATTTATTTTACAAGAATGGATACTTCTGTAAATATGTTTTGTAAATTTAATTTAAAAATTATTTTAAACAATAAAGTTATTCAGGAAAGAAAAATGTGGTGAGTTTTTTTGGCCCACCGTGAATAAATGCTGCCGAAAAAATCAATGGGTTTATTTATATGGAAAGAAACCGGCGGAGTTTATTCACAATCGAAGTATCCTTTTATTATTGATATAGTTACCAATGATTAAGCTACATTTTTATAAATAGGTTCTGAGAAGGTGTATAGAAAATTTTGCAAAATGCGTTTTAAGAAATATATCTTTTAAAATAAATATACAAATAAGCATCCTCATCCTCATATTAGAACTTTAAAGATTTGGGTTAATTAATGTGCCCGAATGTTTTGTCCTTATTACGAGAATAATGAAACTTTAAATTAGACAGATTAAGCTTACGATATCATGATAAACTTTATTAATGCTAAACTTTGTAGAAGATAACAAAGAAAGTGGATGAAAGCAAAGCTTAAAAGCTTGTTTGCCATCAGCGTCTTGTTCTGCTATGCAAACAGAAAATGAAAGGAATCATTGGAAATGTTAGTACTTGATTTGCTTTAATAATTTAATATTTGCGTATAACTTATTAAAGTTTACATATTCAAAACTAATATTTGGAAAACCTTATTAAACAAAAATCATGTACAGGGTGTAGTGCAGTATTGAGGCTTTTATGTCTAACAATACGGAGCTACTTTATCTAAACAAATTATAAAGAACCATACTATTAACAAATTACTATTATTATTACGCTTCCTAGCGGCAATCCTCCTACCTTGCGAATAATTTCAAGCCTTTTCTCTTGGCAACTCTTCATACAAATATTTCTCCATTATCTTAAGAATTAAATAATAATTCTAAATACAAAAGTTGTAGAGATTATTAGGTGCACGTTCTAAAATTATATTGGAATGGAATTGTTGCCCATAACTATATACGATAGACGTAGCGAATATAACTTTAAACATTCCCTGTAGTTTACAAATATTAGTCAAGGCGCCTATGGTATTTAAACAACATATTATAATATGAAAATTGGAATGGAATATGGAATGCGGCTGGAAATATCTTATATGTTTGTATTGCAAAAAGAATTGCATATATAAAATAGATAAACACACATTACCTAGATTCATAGTATTATCTCTCCTATACATACTATTATCTCTGTTATATAGATCACCCAATCCAGTTGTTAAAAAGATAATTTTAGAATATTTCTGATTTTTCTCTCCAAGACTTATGCTTTTAGTTTTTAATTTATTACTCTTAGGCAATAAAATACTGTGTATCCCATTTAAAAAATACAATTTTATGTTATTGCCCTTTTTTGGGCCAACTTGCATATGGATAAATGTTTTCGTGAAATACCTCCAATGATACAGTATAAATGAGCATGTGAATGAAATTCCAATCTCAATTCGTATAGGAGCCATGAAAGCCTAACGCACTATTGCAGAACCCTGTAATGCTTTATCGCTTTAAACCATAGCTACAGCGCATTGACAAAAAATATTCTATTCAGGCAATCGCTGCAGTGCTGTATAGTTCCCTGAATGAGCCCAATGATACGTCTTTCCTTACTTATTCACTATATTCACTGAAAAATATTTTGCGAGATTCAGTCAAAGCTTTTACTAAAGAAAAAGAACTCTAGGTGTATTTTTTATGTTCTGTTAACATTAAGATCGATTTGGTATTTCATCGAAATGTGTCCAAACTTTGTTTGCCTTTTGCTAAATATTTTTAATACATACAACAATATATCTGTAAATTATAAATAATAATGTTGTATTAATGAGTAATTTCATTAAACTTCATAAACTAATTTTTACCAATATTGCTGTAATCCTTAAAGAAAAAATCGTTAAATGCCTAACCTTGGAAGAGTTAAAACTCTCTAGGGATTACTACAACATGAAAACATATATGATACTTCATGAAATATCAAGTCTAAAAACTATTTAATATTTGTTCTACAAAAAACTTAAATCACTTTTAAGCTTTCAATACAAATCTGCAAAGAATCACATAAAAATAGTATTTTCTTTTGGCATTCGACCGAAACCTTTAAAATGAGGACGTTAGCTAAGTAATTACGAAAAATAACAAAGAAGAAAACAGAAAAGCTTAAAAGATTATTTGCCATCAGCAGCGTCCCTTCAAAGTAAATAGAATACGGGTAAAAAATTCTAGAAAAGTTAAGAGATAGACAATGATTAAATCAGCTTAGATTATCTAAATGTTAGTATTAGTTCATATTTTAGTAAGCGTGACTATTTGAAACATTACATAGGGCATTCTAAAGATATTACTTACATAGCAGAATGATGTATTTTATACGTACAAACGTTCATATTCACAAAAAAAAAATTTCACATTTTTAACTTTAAAAAGGCTATAAAGTCTACATAGTCTTTAGTTTCCTTATTATTATATCTGGAACGAGTCACAAGAACGAGTCACAAATAGAAATATGTAATTAATTAGATATCTATAGGCATTGCATATTGTATAGGGTATTATATTGGACATATTTCAGTATGTTTAAGCTAAAATAATGGACTAAGCAAGAAAGTACTACAAATTATGTTCCTATATTCAGTGAGAGACGATTTTTATTACCGTTATAAAAATTTTTTAACTTAACGATAGAAAAAAAATTACCCACTAAGGGACAATAAATAAATAGCTTAGTTTTATTCAATATGTTTTTTGCAAACATACAAAAAATTCAGCAAAATAAGTATACCGTTTTCCTATTTAAGATTACTTTTACTTATAATTATCTTTACATTTAAATTTTTAAAAATTAATTTATTACAAATTAAGCACCAAAATCGAAAGTTATATTAACGAAGTATAAATTAAGTCTTATAAATCATAGGTTGGTTATAGTTCTAACAGTTCATATATCCCATTTCAAACCCGAGCTTAAACGTAGGTTATTATAACATGAAACTCATATAAAACTTTTTAAAAGCTTTTGTTTTGTTTTTCAAAATAGTTCACAACACATAATTGAAACGATATACAGGGTGCCCCAAGTAAAGTGGCCTATTAGAAGTATCTCGAGAACTAAATGAGATTTTATTTTGAAAATTTGGCTGTGACTATAAGAGATGGTTTTCTACATTTATAAAATATTTTCGATGGTGCGGTGTTGCCGGATCGTACAGAAAGTGGTACCAACTTCGGAATTTTAAATGAATTACCTTATATATTATATTTTTTTTTTGAATATAGGTGAAAATCTAGAACAGTTTTCTATATAATATCATATACCTATCTTTAAGAGTTTTTGAATTATAAATAATTTTGTGATTTTTTAACGCCGTATCGAGACCTGAAAAGAAAATCGTATCTTTTTAGCGGTTACAGCTAGAAAGCTGAAATTTTGATAATAGTTTCACAAGACCATCGAAATTTTATAATTGTGAACAGTATTTAATTATTTTTATACAGGGCGTCTCCATAACAATATTTCTGAGGCAGATGAATTATTGCAAAGATTATCTTTTTTTAAATGGGACACCCTGTATTTGATATGTTTTGTTAATGGAGGATCGAATTTTCTATCTAATGATATTAAGTGTTCTTATACATATCTTCAGTATTTTCGGACTTATAGCGAAATTTAAAAATTATGTCATAAAAATATATTTTTTGGTAGTTGGCTGTGGATTCATAGAAACAAAATAATGAAAAATTCATGTGACGTTATGTCTGTGTTGTTGTAAAAAAAACGGTTAACCAATAAGGAATTTATTAATAAATAAAAAAACAAAATGAAAATTTCGCAACAACACCAATAAAATAACTAAAAACTAAATTGTTTAAAATGCTTGGCTCTTAAACATTCATAAATTGTGGTTATAACATGTTCATTTGTCACCTTTTTCATTTATTTGCCTTCTAGAGACACCAAAGCTGTTCGTACTCGATTTTCTAAATCTTCCCTTGTTGTGACGGGTGTCTTGTATACTATTTCTTTAATCCTACCTCGTAGATATAAATCTAGGGGGGTAAGATCCGGAGACCTTGGGGCCATTTCCATGGACCGTCCAATCAACTTTTTTGGAGTCATAGGAGCTGCATCAGGATGCAGTTCATTAAATTTTCTGCAAGTTCTAGATAAAACTCTACCACACTCCCCATGAATATAAAATAAACTTAAAATATCTAAGCTCGAATAATGTGAATTAGTCATTTTTATTACAATAACTCAGACATAACGTCAAGTGGATTTTTTCGTTATTTTGTTTCTATGAATCCATTCCACAGCCAACCACACTATCAAAAAATATATTTTTATAAGATAATATTTAAATTTCGCTATAAGTCCGAAAATACTGAAGATAGGTATAGGAACACTTAATATAATTAGATAGAAAATTCGATCCTCCATTGGCAAAACATATCAAATACAGGGTATCCCATTTAAAGAAAAGAAGATTTTTGCAATAATTCATCTGCCTCAGAAATATTGTTATGGAGACGCCCTGTATACAACTAATTAAATACTGTTCAAAATTATAAAATTTCTATGGTCTTGTGAAACTATTGTCAAATTTTCTGCTTTCTAGCTGTAACCGCTAAAAAGATACGATTTTCTTTTCAGGTCCCGATACGGCGTTAAAAAATCACAAAATTATTTATAATTCAAAAACTCTTAAAGATAGGTATATGATATATAGATTTTTATCTAGATTCAAAAAAAATATAATATATAGGGTAATTCCTTTAAAATTCCGAAGTTGCTACCACTTTCGGTACAGCACCATCGAAAATATTTTATAAACGTAGAAAACCATCTCTTATAGCCACAGCCAAATTTTCAAAGTAAAATCTCATTTAGTTCTCGAGATACTTCTAATAGGCCACTTTACTTGAGGTTCCCTGTATAAGCCGTTAAAATATATTTGTTTATAATATATAAAACTGAAGAGAAATTAACCCGCTTTGGAATAGAAGTCCGTGGTCCGTACCTGTTCTGCATGACACCGAAGCCATACACACAACGAGGTGTTTTGTGTGGAATATGTACACTCTCGTTTTTGCATCTCATTAAGAAAATTGGGTTATTGAAACAGGTAATTCTGAAAGTGGCCGAGAGTAACCAAAGGTCGTCTTTCAATCAAAATATTTACCGTGCCAGTAAAGAATATTTAAAAAGTTTTTTTTTTAATCGCAGTAATGTGCATTCTTTCTCCAGCATATCTAAAGATTATTGACTGAAAATAATAATTTTAAAGAGTTATTTAATTGTCATTATAAAGTAAATATTTCTAAAATAGCAAGTTCTTCTAACAAGAATAAAGAATATCGAGGAAAATGGTTTCTACTATCGCAAGAAATCTATCTAAATCTAAATCTATTCTATTCCAGCTAAAATAATCTTAGCAAACATTTTTTTAGCTAGAGCTTTTCTCAGTGCGGGAAATCAGATTAAGATGTCAATACTAAAAAGAAAATGATATTGTATTCTACAGATCTTTATTATAAATCTCAAAAATACAAATAAGCACTAAACAATATTCTACCAACCTTAATACCACTCATAAAAACAAAGTAAGTAGGCACTTTTACAAAAATGTAATTACAAAGAAATTGCATTTAAGGCATTTCACCCCAGACACCGGAAGATGACGAATGCAGTGGGGTAGGATGAACAAATCGGAAGAAAAAGGAAATGCAGCCCTCATTGCTGGTTCAATCTTGATAGCATCACAATGATTAAAGGTAAGATTATACAATTTTGGATATGGGTTTGTTCATATCTACAAAAATTAATATCAGGTAGAGATATGAGGTGGTGTGATGTATAATTATCAACTAATTATATCAATGTCTCGTGTAATCTGCAAAATGTTTTAAATATGCCAGGAAGCTCTTAGATGTCATACGACCTGAACCATGTGAGCAGCTGGAGGCTAATAACTAATGATAGTGACTATTACTTGACCATAACTAAAAAATATGCTTTTACCTTTCAAACTTAGAAAATAAAAGAAATATAAACATTCGTCATTTTACCACGATTTCCCTTACCTCTTTATCGAGAAAAAAGACAATTAAATATACAACTTTTGTCAATTTCTGTTCACACCAAACGTGAAATATAATAAGCTTGAAGTCACGCGGCTTCGCCCGTGGGCACTTGTTATAGTACGAACAAACTGTATCAAATTTGCGGACCGATAGACAGAAAAACAATATTTTAGGGTTTTGGCTTTTACGGAACCATACAAATTGGCTCTCCGGACGTCAGTGAACGTTTTTTAAACAGATCAGACAAAAAAATAAAATACTTAATATATATTCGAGAAACCCCAGGATTTTGGGCTATATGATTTAAGAATATTATATCATAAATTAGATACAAAACCAGAACATTTTGAAAAGGGTGTAATAAACAACGCACGAACGTGCGAAATAAAAATACATTCAACAATTTTCTTGCTGTGTGAACACAAAAAGAAAATTAACATGAAGATATCTTGGTTTGTGCGGAAAAGCTTTATTAAGCGAGCGGAATATGTGGCTGAAGTAAGTTGTTAAGATGAAAAGAATGAGGGTTAATAATTATAAAAAATAACTCCGACAGATATACATGTTATAAGCGGTAATTGAGGATTTGAATAAGGAGCTCGGAATGTGGATTTTACGAAAATGAAAGCTTACAATATAACATAATTCTTTATTCGATTGAGACATTACTTAATGAAGATCCATTATGAAACTAAGGAAATAAAATCACAATGTATAAAAATCTTCATTAAAATTGTATTGTACTATGACAGTTGTTTGACAATATAGTGTATTCATCGAATGGGAAAAACAAAGTGGTTAAGATAAAATTTCGTATTAAATGTAAAACCTACTCTAGAGCTTTCTACCTAGATTTTATTTTATGATATTTAAAAATATTAATAATACTAAATTAATTTAACGCTTTTAATTATAGTCTAAGTGTGTATAACACAATGGCAATTTTATTGCGGATAGGAAAACCAACTTGATGAAGATTTGTTTCCTGAATATAAAATTTCAACATAATCATTAAAACTGGGTTGTTCATCATTTAAATGTACCATGTCCATTTTTCGATGGATTTACAGGGTATCTTCTTTATTAGTAAAGATAGAAGGATGCGGTTTTCGCAGCACTGTGCTACTTTTTTGTGAAACAAAAAATTAAATAATAAAAAATTCTTCTGATTCTGTCAGAATATTGAGGTTCTCTAAGTTGTTTTACAATCGGAATGAATCAGTTTGTCCTAATTATTACAGCTAAGGTAAACTAAGATATGATATGGTCATTAGTGTTGTGATCGCTCGAGCGAAAACCCGCTTGAGTACTCGATTATTGAAATAACCGACATCGACTATTAAAAAAACCGCATGAACTATAAATTCAAGCGAAAATCGTCGTTTGTAATTCTTACCTTTCACTCGATACCCGAGCCTTCGCTTGACGCCTACGCAGTTTTTCGCTGGATAGGAAATACTCTAGTTATAAATTCAGGCGAAAAATCGAAGCATTGCCTTTCACTTGATACCCGATCTTCGCTGCTCCACCCGAAATGTGCCGACTGGCGACGTTCTAGTTTGACGCTCAGAAGGCTGACATGACATACGTCTTTCTTAAAGGCACATAAACGAGAAGGTGTTTATAAAAAAGTATGCCAAATCCCTTAGTTGATTCATCGCAACATGGGTTTTATCCTGGTGTTTTATCAACACATTCTCTTAGTCATAAAAATTTCAAGCGATTAATCGCTCGAGCGATTTACTCGATTATTAAAATCATGGTTTTTCCCAACACTAATGGTCATTTGCCTTGTGTAATTGTAAATATGTATATAAGCCTTTTGGTAGTATGTAATTCTACTAACTTTATAAAATTTCTTAAATTACTTGTAGATATTTTGAAAAACGACAGCCGGATGAAATAATTTTTCAAGGATAAAATCAAATTTAATTGAATAGGGTTCATTATCTAAACCTCGGCCTAAAATCTACCAGGAAAATCGCGAAACTGATGAAATGTGCTTCTGCTAATAACGAGGTGTGAAACATGTCTAAGGCATATGAAGAACCATTTGAGAAATATTTATGAGAAAGTTCCATGAACGTTCAATTTTTCTTATATTTAATTGCACCAGTAATTGTTTTTTTAAATATCTACTCAAAAAAATTGCATATTTTTTAAAAAACGTAAATTTCGGGCATAACATTCAGACTAAAAATAAAGTATTATATATTTCTGAGAACTTGTTAAAAACTGAATTACATTACTAAAAAATATATAGGGTGACCCAAAGAGGAAATTTGTTTTATTTCTTGAAAACTATTGAACATAGAAAAAAACTTAGTACGAGGCTGGATTCAACGTAAAACCCAACAAGGAGAGTATTTTATCTTTCTGATAAGTTACAGGATAGCCGAAATATGGGGTGTCTCAAAATGTAATTTTCTCAAAAACATCCCGTATATCAAAAACGAGAAGGCATAGAAAAATTATAATTGGGACATATTTTGTTTCACAAAAAAGTAGCATCCGAAAACCGCATCCTTCTATCTTTACTAATAACAGAGATTCCCCATAAATCCACCAAAAAAGTGACACCCTGTATTTTTTTGGGGACAGTTGCCATTATATGATAAAAATGCAGTGACGATTTCTACACAGCTGTATGTAGGTACTTATACTTACAAATCTACCTTAAGTCACTTTCAAGAAATGTTAAGATTATTTTTATGGTTCTTCAAAATTGCGACCCTCTCTTAACTTAAAAACATCTAAATCGATATGGCCCACAAAATTCTCTATTTACAGAGGCCACTAAATTTTTGTACTATTTATTAGACTTTAGTTGGCTGCCACTTCGCTCACGTACTACTATTACGTTCTGTGTTTAGAAAAATTTTCTTACAAAGGAAAATCTTTTTCTTTCTGAATAATAATTATTCATTACCGTCTTCCTCGAATTGCCATTAATAAGATTACAACTTTTGGTTAATTATTTTTATTTTTAAAATTAAACACAAGCACCATAGGAAAATCCTTTAAGGCACTCTGGGAGTGGTGCATGTGTGCATAAAGCGATTCACGTTGGTTTTGAATCGTTGGAGGTTATACTCGTTGGGAAATACGACCTCGTTTCATAAGGATGACGTAATCCAGATGAAAGAATCCTTAAATAAGGAAGTTTAAGGAGTACAAAGCTAAACCACATATAGATGGGCGGCAGTGGTTCGTCGTGTACTTCTGCTATTCACCGCTCTGGGCGAAATTAAGAGGGCAAGGTCAGCAAAGCATTTTTCATGGAAATATCTGTAAAAGAGAGTCAAATCATCAACCTGTCTTCGATGTTCCAGGCTGTCGAGCTCTTTGTGAGCTTGTGGTCTCCGATCAGACGAATGGCTCTCCTTTCGATGGAGTCCAGTAGCCGAAGAGTATGTTTGGGTGCAGAGCTCCAGTCATCAGAGCAGTACTCTAATGATGGTCGAATCTGAGATTTGTATCGTGTCAAAAGTTGTTGAGGTGTGTACAATTTCTTGGTCCGGAAGAGTACACCAAGTTTCTGTGAAGCTACCTTGGCGATTGCCACAACGTGGTTATGCCAAGACATTTTCCCTCCCAAATTGACGATACTGTAATGTTAACCTTCTTAGAGAAAACTGTTGCCTGGGTTTGCCTAGGATTAAATTCGGTTACTGTCACCCCAAGCCAAAATTTCTTACAGGTCTTTGTTGAGGCGTGATACTTCATGCTGTCTGCGAAGATGTGCGTCGGCAGAAGATTTTTCTGCATTCAAAGAGAAAGATTAGACAAGTGTGCTATCGTCAGCAAAGCTAAATATCGGATTTTTAGTTTTCACTAGAAGGTTGTTAATGTAGAGTATGAAGTAGAGTAAGAATTATGTTTAAATTGTTTAATTAGAAGATTGTTCATCATATAACCATTTGATTGCCACTGATTTTTTAGAACAAATCAGAACCTTCATGAATAATCGATATGACAAGACACAATTTTTGTCAAAATAAAGTTAATTTTATTATATTTTTTCTAAGAAAATGAAGGTTGGGCGAGGATGACCGAACACACGTATTTTGATAATTAATTTTTTACAGAAATTAAAAAAGTAATGACTCCATTGAGCCTTTAGTTTTAGTATGCACATTACAATGAGAGAAAAATCAGATAGTAGAGGCAAATATTGAAATAACCTACCAGTAAGAAAATGTGATTACTTAAAAGCGCAACGAACTAAGTAAATTCATGATTTTCTATGCTGGGCGCATGTACGTAAATAGTAAAATAGTAAATCCTTCTTACATCTAAATAGAAAATGATATGAATTTAATTTAGACAACGTGTAAAAATTGAATGAAAATATAATTCCCTGGCTGACAACTTCAAAGTAAGACAATTCACCACATAAAAATCTTCTTTAATTCTTACCATTTAAAATAGTCAAACGGGGAAATATGGAGGCAAGAAAATCTGGAATTTGGAATTTAATTTAAACCAGGAACAGAAGTCTAAATGTGGAGTATAGAATACTGGATAGATTTGGAGATATACTTGAAGCTAAATAGGAAGTTATACTTGTATGACATTACTCCTTGAGCCCTCTCATTATGAAGGAAAACTCCTGAACTTCCAATAGAAATTCAACATGTCTTTTCAACATAATATAAAAACTTAATCTTAGATCTTATCAGTCATCCTTCCAGTTTCTGAAGCAAACCAATCGACTTTACTATTTGATACTTTCAACCTCATCCTCGAACTTCTTGACGGAAAGTGATGAGAACTCGCTTACATGCCACGATCTAAGCCCTCCCTCTAACTCGCTTATAAAAAGTAATTTACGGATAGTATCATCTAATAGTTGACTTGTAAAATCAAAATGGGAACCATATTCCGTACCAAATTTGTTGATATGGAATAAATATCAATAATAAAAACTACAAAAAGAATAATTCATTTGTGCAGGAAATATCAGACATCAAAAATAATTATATATTAAAATTATTATTAATTTGAGAATTACGAAGGTGTCGAAGGACCAGGATTAAAAAATTTTTTTAATAGTTGTATCTCGGAATTCCGTATTGTAACTCAGAATTCCGAGTTGCATATCAGAATTCTGAGATTCAACTCGAAATTCCTATTTGTAACTCGGAATTATGTAAATTTCAATGTGTGTGGCCTTGCTTAGAAGGGGAGGGTCTGCTATGATGGCATGATGGCTTAAATTTTTCGATAATTATTGGACATTGCTTCCACGGACGCTTACATTTTATGGTGTGTTTGTTTCAGAACTGGCATTGGTTGCAGAAGGAAATATCTGGTGAAAAACCTACAAGTCGACGTTGTCATTTATGTACACAAAATAAAGATCGCAAATTTAGGCAATCTTGACACAGTGTAAAAACTTTATATATATAGAACACATTAATGAAGTAATGTCTATTTAATGAAAATAAAAGTTTTTTTGGCATATTTTTGAATTTGATAATCATTTCTAACATTAATTACGCTTTCAGAGAATAATTGAATACATATTTAATGAACATATATTTAATTTAATGCACTTGCTATCAAATAGTAAATAATTATGGGTACATATATTCGTAATTTTTTGGAAGGGCGAAAACGAAAGCTAAGTTCTGTAAAGAGGAATGTTTGTTCCTACGTACCAAACAAGGCTACACAAACACACAGGTTGAAATTTACATAACTCGGAGTTAGAACTCGAAATTACGAGATATAACTCGGAATTCGGAGATGCAACTCGGAATTCTAAGTTACAACTCAAACGAATTTGTTCGGCTTTACAACTCAGAAAGAATATGAGTGTAAAACAAACTTTAAAATTGTGGCCCCTCTACGCATTCGTATAGAACACTATTAAGAGAAATAGTTATTCTTACATTCTTATGTATTTATTTTTATTAAGTTCGATGCATATATGAAATAAATGGAAATGACATGAATCTTTACTCTCTACTCTTTACTCTTACTGACTATATGAAACTTCCTCATATATTCTGCTAGACTATGTCGATATAATAAACGAACCACTGAAATCAGAGACTACCATAATGCAAATAGATGAAAATTGATACAAAATTTTTAATAAATTTTTATTCACAAGAAACAAATACATTATATTTGAGTATATTATATATATATATATGGTATGCCCAGTCGATTCTGTGCATGGTTGTCTAGCTTCTTAAGGGCGGCTTTCTGCAAGTGGCGATTGATGGATTTCTCTCAGACACCTTCACCATCAATGCCGGTGTTCCTCAAGGGTCCATATTGTCTCCCACTCTCTTCTTACTCTACATTAACGACCTTCTAGTGAAAACGAGGAACCCAATATTTAGTTTTGCTAATGATAGCACACTTATCTCGTCTTTCTCTTTGAATGCACAAACATCGGCTGCCGACGCACATCTTCGCAGATAGCATGAAGTATCACTCCTCAACAAAAATCTGGAAGAAATTTTGGCTTTGGGTGACTGTAACCAAGTCCGGATATAGTCATGGACGGACACGCAATCCCACTGGCTTCATCTATTAATTTGCTGGGTGTCAATCTGGGAGGAAGTATGTCTTGGCATAACCACGTTGTGGCAATCGCCAAGATAGCATCTCAGAATCTTGGTGTAATCTTCTGAACCAGAAAGTTGTACACACCTCAACAACTCTTGACATTATACAAAGCCCAGATTCGACCATTACTAGAGTACTGCTCTCATGTCTGGAGCTCTGCACCCAAACATACTCTTCGGCTACTGGATTCCCTCGAAAGGAGGGCCATTCGTCTGATTGGAGACCACGAGCTGACGAGGAACCTCGACAGCCTAGAACATTGAAGGCAGGTTGGGGATTTGACTCTCTTTTACCGATATTTTCATTAAAAGTGCTCGGCTGACCTAGCCCTCTTAATTCCGCCCAGAACGGCGAATATCAGAAATACGCGACGAACCACTGCCGCTCATCCATATGTGGTTAAGCTTAGTACTCCTCGAACTTCATTATTTAAGAATTATTTCATCTGGAGGACTTCATCCTTATGGAACGACCTTCCCGCGGTCGTTTATCCCAACGAATATAATAAGGTGATTTTAAAATAATACTATACACCCTTATTTTTTAAATTTTAAACATTTAATAAAATGGTTATTTTAAAAAGCTATCAGAAATACATATATATATCTATATTGATAAAGGGTACCATGTCACCTCCAAAGTATATACTGAAGAGCCGTTGTCACCTCATATATGACGTTGTCACCTCCGAATTCGGAGGCGACAACGTTTTTTTTATATTTTCAGTAGTTCTGACCTCAGATGACCTTTAACGTGCTAACAGCAAAAATTTGTCGGAGGTCACAACGTACCCACCATACCCCCAACAAAGTTTTTAGTTCCGGTATAGATCACCGGCCCTAGTGTTGCATAAAAAGTTTACGGATGGCACGATGTCGCTTCCGATCATATAAATCGCATGTTTTCGTCACATATGTGTGACGTACGTAGCTATCCCGCCTCCGCTAAATGGCAACGTCGGAGAGGAGGTGATAAGGACGTTTTCGTATAATGTTATACCATATTTGCAGTTCGCCAATTGAAGACGTGGTAGCGTATAATAGAATGGTCCGAAAAATATTTTTTTTTTTAATTTTGATTCGCTATACCGCGGAAAACTTGCCTTTCTGCCAAATAAGTAATTATGTAAATGTAATTAAAAAAAAATATCAAATTTAACATTTTTTTCGTAATTAACAAAAAAATTTTGTCCATGTTAGTGAAACGCTATAAGTTTAGATAACTAACAAATAGCACAGAGGTGATAATTAAATTTAAAAACCATAGCAATTGGGTTTAAAAAATAAATTATTAACCCTGTTCGTAATACTAAAGTTGAAAAATGTTACAAACTATAACATTACGTCAATTGTTATAGTGTTTTACTAATTCTTTTTGGTACTACTTCTAAACTTCGATTTGTGCGAAAACCTTGGTATACTACATCGAGAAAAAGCGTTGTTCCAATGACCCCATCCCTAAACTTCATACTGACAACTTTTGTGACGTTTTTGACACCAACTGTTCACACATCGCTCTACTACTTGAGTATGACATGGACATTAATTCCATTCAGATGTTAGTCCTGATTTTATTAAAGATAAAATTCCTCTATCGTTTACTATTTGCAACATGGGCGGCGTAAGATTAAAGGAACTCCAATCTATCATTTCGGTGAAGTTAAGGTCCGCAAAATTTTGTTTAGGTGTCACAAAGTTTCTAATTCACCTATTCTTACGAGTTTTGTTTCGCGCCTTCATTATTCTTCTAATACTTAATTCTCTGTTTTTTCTTCCATTATCAAACACTTGCTCCGAAGCAAATTTTCGAGATAAGCAAAAAATAAGATGCTCGATCACAGGATACTACTTTAAGTACATTTTCAAGTAGGAATCTTGATGTTTCTATAACTTCAAATACATGCTTAAGGCCATTAAATATTATTTAATGTCAAATTTTATTTTAGATCTTTCTTTAATTTCATATCTAAATATTTTTATAAATTAATTACAAACATTAAGAGAAAATATCTATTTTTCGTCTAAACTATTTACCTACGTATAAGTATAATTTGCTTGTCAAATTTCATTTTTTTTTTTTCAATAATATAAGAATTTATTTTATTCCTTTTATTATACTCGGCTGTCAAAGGAAATCGTTTAGAAGAAGGTGAAATGAAATGAAAAAACGTTTGACGCCGTGTGAAATAAAAAAGATATCCTCCAATAAGTTTCGCGGTATGTGAACACAAAGAGAAAATTAGCATAGAGATATCTTGCTTTGTGCCCGAAACGCTTTGTGGTGATAACAGGAAATAAAAAATTAAAATAACGCCGGAAAAGGACATGACGGTAATTAGATGTCATAAAAATAAAAAGCTGACGAAGATTTTTAGCAGCTACATAATACGTTGAAATGTTTATCTTATAAAATATTTTTTCGTAATGAAGTAAATTAGAAGTTGTTAAAAATTATAATAAATTTAATTCACAATGGTGAACTTTTCGAAAAAATATTTAAACTCTATTTTACAAATAGAATTTAAGCAGTGACTAATAACATTTTTTCAACTGATCAAACTTGCATCGTGATTTGCATTACATATATTAAAAATGCACTTATATTAATTTAACATTTTTTTATTAGAGCTATTGTAGTGCTTTTTGATAATTTACTATCGCCTTTTTAACAAAACTGTCTTGTTCACAAATATATTGCGACCGACATATTATAGAGAAGTATAATAGGTTTTAAAAGCTCGTGGGGAATTAAATATACATTATACAGGGTGTTATGCCAATGACGTATTACATTTAAATGGGGACTCCTTGGGTGTCCTAGAGAAGCGCTGCCTATTTTTTTTTTTAAATCGACCGTTTTAAAAGTGGGGTCCAGCCCCATAAACCCACAGCTCATCCTGCGTCACTGTAATACGCCACCCTGTGGTGGCATGTCAGAAAACAGGTGTTACGTGGAATGTTACCAAACTTAATGCAAAATTGAAATTCCATATAAAATTATGAAAATAAATTATTTATCTACCTACTTGTATTTATCTTTATACCTAAAGAGCGAGGAAATCCACGCACAACACACATTTTTTTTTCTTTTTCATGGGAACACTCCTGGAAACACTTTATGCTCGAAACATTCCATCAAGTCAAACGTCCAAAACAAACTACTCGTTTTAGGTTCGTCAATAAAAACAATAAAATTATATACAAAATTTGGACGCGGAGCGGATAGGCGAGAGTGTAAATGGTAAGCAACAGGACCGACCGTATTCGAACGCGTATCTTCTAATATTGACACTTGCAAGACGCACGCTCGTACGTCTAGACTTACGGATTAGTGGATTGTATGAAAGAGATGGAGAGATGACAGTGTGAGAAAGAAAATTTAAATTAAATCTTCGTCGGTCTTGGCATTTGGACTAGAGGACTAATTTAATTTTTTGAGCTTCTCAAGTACAGTCGCAGTATTATCCCTTACCTTAATTGATGGATATATCACTACTATCATTTTATTCAATTCAGGGAAGAATCTCGTTTATCACCATAAGAAACGCATTTAAGTGATCTTAGCCCGCCCCGTAACGCCTATTATTAGGATTCAATTACCGTGACCGTGAAATATCAAACGTCAAATATTGCCCATCTCTATTCTGAGTTTTGCACGTACCATTTCGCTTTTTTCGTAGATAAAATGTCATTCTTAAATTGAAAGAATTGTATTTAAAGTGTGTGTTTTTTAAATTAGTTAAATAAATAACTCTGCGAGAAAAAAGTACCAAAATTAAAACAGTTTTCCCGTGTATTCTTTCCATGTGAATAGCTGCTATTTGTGAGGTTATGTGAGAGGTTTTTCCCTAAAACTTAGATTCTGTGTGGTTTCTGTGAAACAAATGGAACTAATAAATTGTATTTAAATAAGTAAAGGTAAGAAAGCCACGGGTCTTAAATAAAATTACATTTTTTTTGAGAGTTTGAAAAATAATAAAAAGGTCAATGACGTTTGACGTATTTACTTTCCTGTGCTTGTGACGAATTTGAAATTTGTGTGTAATATTACCATTATTTGTTTGGCAAAACATCTTTCGCCGTTGGTTTTCTGGAATCATATTTGTTCATAAATGAAAAACTGTTAAAATTATAATTTGTTTTCTAACGAGTTTGCCGTGTCGATATGACAACACCGACCGTCGTCAGTAGCGGCAATGTAAATTTTAAGATTTCATATAAAGTGTATAATTTCGCTTAATAATTCAAGCGCCATTTATGGTTATTTTTTTCAATTTATTTTCATCACAGGATTTGCCGGTTTAAATATAATACGTAATTTCCATAACACCCTGTATTTAGAAGGTACCAAAGAACCCACGAAAATATATCACCCTAAAAAGAAAAATTTTAATGATGAGATGCTTCACCAAAACTTAAAGGGCTGGAAGTATTCAAACGATACAATTAATATTCACCATGCCCTGTTGATTAATCAATGGTTAGTCACCTGAAACAAAATAAATCATATACGTACCTTGGAGTGAAACAGAGAGCCATGATGATAAAAATCTAAGAAAGGCACTTATTCAAAGCAAGAACATGGCTGGAAAAATATGGTAATCGTATCTCCTGGAACCTGCCCTGAACACCCTAGCAATTCCTAAGATTATTTATATATTTGGTACAATCATATGGAAAATTGAAGGATTAGAATCTCTGGAAGATAATGACATCGAGCCCTTCACCTAATATCTCGACCCCACGGTTCTATATATAAAGATGCCAGGAAGGACGGTGTCTGGCCGGTGTCGAAATAAGTTACAAGAAAATAGTAATCAATACAGCATGCAACTTTTTAGCTGATCCTGATCCTCCGCTTTGGTTTGTAAAATATTACTAGCGGGCCAATAAAGGTACTTTTATTCTTCGCTATGCCTGAACTAATACTTTTAAGTAACATTTAATCCAGGAAGTCATTAGTTACCTAATCATACAAAACAGGAGAAAAAATCACTGCTAAGCTATGGTAAGCATTCTGAGATAAGAACATGAAAGAACCGACCACAGGTTCTACATCAAAATATCGATCCTTGCTGTAGTGCATGCTATATTTATCCAGGAACCTCTATATAGCTTCATTACGCTAAAATAGGATAACATATCAAATGCAAAAATAAATACTTGGTTCAGTACTCGCACATGTCCTTCGAGTTATGAACTTAAATCTCCCATCTCCTACCGATTTAAAAGTTGGTATAGCCGATTGCATTACCCGTCGTCAACCCAAAAAAAAAAGTTCTTATATTATAATCATGATGAAGAAACTTCTGTTCCTACATTCTGCATAAAGAGTCATTAAAAATACTTAGGTATACAGGTCTCTAAAACTCCGCATTATTCTATCCTTTTCTGTATAACTACATTACCTCTTCTGAACTACTACCTCAAAATTTGAGGCTGTATTTCTTGACAGACTACAAATGATATATTATATATCTTGATGGTTTGACTATATTAAATCATTTTTAATTAATAATTGATTGTTTATATTTAAATAAATTAAATTGCTTATATGGATTTTAGGTGTTGTGTTAATAATAGTAAACTTTTTAAAATGTTTCATATTTTCTTAATTATGTTATTTAAAACATCCAGACAGTACGGAAAGAAACTTAAATTACACATGAGGTGAATTTCAAGAACTCTCAGAAACCCGAATATTCATAATTACAAAATTTTCTAAATATTACTAATGTCTTGTATATAAAGTATTTCATTATACATAGTATATAACAAGTACATAACAAATCTACCCACAACTGAAGTGTACGTTATTTAAATTTCTTCTTTGGCATTGCCTATTATTTTATTATCCAATCAAGTGGCGTCTTTTTTTTATTCTATATCGAAATATCCTCAAGCAATATCCATGAAAGAAAATAATAAGAAAAAATTCGCGGAAAAGAAAATTACATGAGAAAAAAGGTATTTTAGAACGCAAAACAACTGTCTGCCTGCCTAACTGCATTTTTACAAGTAATTATTTAAAACAACTCAAATGCACATAATAAGGAAAATCTTAAATATTATAGTTTTAAGGGGTGTTCAACGACAAGATATCATTTTTATATTACACCTTCTTTATAAGATCATATCTTTTAGATTTTGTTAGGAAGGTTTATTGCATCTAGATAACACTTAAATAAATTACTAAAGTAAAAATAAATTATACCATATTCCGTGAGATGAATAATTAAAAAAATAATTTTTAGGCCCCGAAATACTAAATGTTGATGCATATCTTTCCGTAGGAAATGTTCCTTTAAAATAAAAAGGGATCATTTCATAATCTCATTTTCCGTAGGATTAATTTTGCATGGAAATGAAACTTTAAGTCCCATTTTATACTGTGCATAACGTAATGAAAATTACTAAGCGACAAGAAGAATATATATTTATACCTATGTTACTTGCAATTTGTAAAAAAAATATGTAATTATGCAGTAGTTATTTATGGAGAGGATTTAAGAAGTTCTTACCGTTCATGTAGGGCAGTTTTTAAATTCTCCATTCATTACAAATAATTTTTTTTCATGTAGAACCCAAGAAGTTACAAAACTTACGTATCAAACTATTAAGAATCAGCAGGTATATACAAGGTGTTATGGAAATGACGTATTATATTTAAATGGGTGACTCCTGGGGTGTCCTAGAGAAGCGCTATATATATTTTTTTCAAATTGAACGTTTAAAAAGTGGGGTAATTCACCCATAAACCCACAAACAACTCCTCGGCACAGTCACATTACATTGAGCAACTGTGTAATAAACAGATGTTCTGGCGCAATGTTGCCAAATTGTTCGTGTAAAACTTTAGATTCTTATAAAAATAAATATTTAGCTCCCTAGTATCCAAATAGAAGTGAATCCAGGTGCCAGTATACTAGCAAGTAATCCAGGGCACATAAATCTTCAGTTTTAGTGGGTAAAGCTTATACCCTACTAAAACCCCTTCGGCGTTTTTCTTCCAATCTCAGAACATGACCCTGTATATCGTCAGAGACACAGAACACATAGTGAAACACTGAACAAATTACCATAAATCACTTAAAGAAACACACACATGTTTCAAATTAGTTTTTTGAAGATAGGCCCTTGTCACACCAAATCGGTACATACTAATGCATTCTTTAACAAACACACAAATAGGAGATAAGACACAAATTGGCACTTTTTGACTTTATAAACTATTTCTTTATTCATCGTACCCTATAGAAAAAAATTGCATGATGTAAGATCCGGTGACCTTGCGATTTCCAGTCTCTTACTAAAGGAACATTTTCTAATATGCCTTCGACTTGATTTTTCTGTATGTACTAAACATTTTCACACTTATTCGCACTGTGCCATAGACACACTGTACAGTTGATTAAATATCCCGAAAAAACTCTTTCGCGCGAAGCCGCAGAGGAATATCTTGTTGTCAAGAAAATGTCAACTTCTAACCTTCTGTCGATTTATACTAGAGATATGGCTAATCTTTGGTTTTAAAATCCCGCTGTGAAACGATCGATTTAAATTTTTTAAGCTTTTCGAATGAAATAAAGCACCAGAGCAGCGATTAACAAGTTTTTTAATCTTTATTGGTATCTACAGCAGTGAAGGAAACAATAAATAAGTGCTGTAGATTATTATAATTATTTATTTCAACCTTTTTAGGTGAATGCGCTGGAATCTACCGGAAAACATGCATTGCATTAATACATTTCTTGTTTTTGACAGTTCGGGTTTTAAATGTTTCAGTTCAGATGTCATTTTTAATTCGAAGAAATGCTATTTACATTTTACAATGTTGTTTTTTAATTAAAAACAAAAGTTCATACAAATCTAGGCGATACAACCCAATGTTAATAAAAAACGATATCTCCAAGTGAATTTTGTGTGTGTTTTGGCCAGTGTTCATGTGAAGTTTTCCGATTATGGTTATGGGTTATGTGATGTGCCGGTTTCTTTACTAAGACGCTGTATAAGTTTTTATAGAAATTGACATTAATTTTTAAATAAGACCGACAAGGTAAGTGTATGTGTGTGGCCTAAATAAAATTACATTAAAAATCAATCAGCCAATCAAAAGTCAAAAGGTCATTGACATTTGACCTAGTTGCGTAGTTGCGTATTTCAAACTTAAAGAGTGTAAATTGTAATTCTAACAACACCGGTGAGAATCCGTATGTGCCGCAGTGCCGCACAGATGTATTCCTCGTTTGACGTCAGGTCATTAAAATTACATGAGAAAAAAGGTATTTTAGAACGCAAAACAACTGTCTGCCTGCCTAACTGCATTTTTACAAGTAATTATTTAAAACAACTCAAATGCACATAATAAGGAAAATCTTAAATATTATAGTTTTAAGGGGTGTTCAACGACAAGATATCATTTTTATATTACACCTTCTTTATAAGATCATATCTTTTAGATTTTGTTAGGAAGGTTTATTGCATCTAGATAACACTTAAATAAATTACTAAAGTAAAAATAAATTATACCATATTCCGTGAGATGAATAATTAAAAAAATAATTTTTAGGCCCCGAAATACTAAATGTTGATGCATATCTTTCCGTAGGAAATGTTCCTTTAAAATAAAAAGGGATCATTTCATAATCTCATTTTCCGTAGGATTAATTTTGCATGGAAATGAAACTTTAAGTCCCATTTTATACTGTGCATAACGTAATGAAAATTACTAAGCGACAAGAAGAATATATATTTATACCTATGTTACTTGCAATTTGTAAAAAAAATATGTAATTATGCAGTAGTTATTTATGGAGAGGATTTAAGAAGTTCTTACCGTTCATGTAGGGCAGTTTTTAAATTCTCCATTCATTACAAATAATTTTTTTTCATGTAGAACCCAAGAAGTTACAAAACTTACGTATCAAACTATTAAGAATCAGCAGGTATATACAAGGTGTTATGGAAATGACGTATTATATTTAAATGGGTGACTCCTGGGGTGTCCTAGAGAAGCGCTATATATATTTTTTTCAAATTGAACGTTTAAAAAGTGGGGTAATTCACCCATAAACCCACAAACAACTCCTCGGCACAGTCACATTACATTGAGCAACTGTGTAATAAACAGATGTTCTGGCGCAATGTTGCCAAATTGTTCGTGTAAAACTTTAGATTCTTATAAAAATAAATATTTAGCTCCCTAGTATCCAAATAGAAGTGAATCCAGGTGCCAGTATACTAGCAAGTAATCCAGGGCACATAAATCTTCAGTTTTAGTGGGTAAAGCTTATACCCTACTAAAACCCCTTCGGCGTTTTTCTTCCAATCTCAGAACATGACCCTGTATATCGTCAGAGACACAGAACACATAGTGAAACACTGAACAAATTACCATAAATCACTTAAAGAAACACACACATGTTTCAAATTAGTTTTTTGAAGATAGGCCCTTGTCACACCAAATCGGTACATACTAATGCATTCTTTAACAAACACACAAATAGGAGATAAGACACAAATTGGCACTTTTTGACTTTATAAACTATTTCTTTATTCATCGTACCCTATAGAAAAAAATTGCATGATGTAAGATCCGGTGACCTTGCGATTTCCAGTCTCTTACTAAAGGAACATTTTCTAATATGCCTTCGACTTGATTTTTCTGTATGTACTAAACATTTTCACACTTATTCGCACTGTGCCATAGACACACTGTACAGTTGATTAAATATCCCGAAAAAACTCTTTCGCGCGAAGCCGCAGAGGAATATCTTGTTGTCAAGAAAATGTCAACTTCTAACCTTCTGTCGATTTATACTAGAGATATGGCTAATCTTTGGTTTTAAAATCCCGCTGTGAAACGATCGATTTAAATTTTTTAAGCTTTTCGAATGAAATAAAGCACCAGAGCAGCGATTAACAAGTTTTTTAATCTTTATTGGTATCTACAGCAGTGAAGGAAACAATAAATAAGTGCTGTAGATTATTATAATTATTTATTTCAACCTTTTTAGGTGAATGCGCTGGAATCTACCGGAAAACATGCATTGCATTAATACATTTCTTGTTTTTGACAGTTCGGGTTTTAAATGTTTCAGTTCAGATGTCATTTTTAATTCGAAGAAATGCTATTTACATTTTACAATGTTGTTTTTTAATTAAAAACAAAAGTTCATACAAATCTAGGCGATACAACCCAATGTTAATAAAAAACGATATCTCCAAGTGAATTTTGTGTGTGTTTTGGCCAGTGTTCATGTGAAGTTTTCCGATTATGGTTATGGGTTATGTGATGTGCCGGTTTCTTTACTAAGACGCTGTATAAGTTTTTATAGAAATTGACATTAATTTTTAAATAAGACCGACAAGGTAAGTGTATGTGTGTGGCCTAAATAAAATTACATTAAAAATCAATCAGCCAATCAAAAGTCAAAAGGTCATTGACATTTGACCTAGTTGCGTAGTTGCGTATTTCAAACTTAAAGAGTGTAAATTGTAATTCTAACAACACCGGTGAGAATCCGTATGTGCCGCAGTGCCGCACAGATGTATTCCTCGTTTGACGTCAGGTCATTTTTACCACTGAATGAATTGAAAGCGCCATTTAAGGATATTTTTCTTCAATTTGTATTCATCTCAAGAATTGCCGGTTTAAATATAATACGTCATTTCCATAACACCCTGTATTTACATATCTAGAAAAGGTACCGGTTAGAAGGGTCCGAGTTGTATGAGTATTGTATGGGTCCGTGTCATTTGCGTACAACTATCTTTAGTGTCATGTCCGTACCGCGAGCCAATTATACAAGCTCTTGCCGGGAATTCATAGGTTAAGGGTTTTAGGTATAATAGAAATATTATAAAAACTACACTTAACAACTAAGCAATAATTTTGTGCATCTAATACATATACATAGTAAAAAATATACAAAACACTGCGATAACTAAACAACTGAAACTTTTTGCATGAGATACATTAATATGGATCCAATGATACTAAAGATAATTACCATGGCCCCTCGGTATGCAAATAGCACTAAACAGGTAGTCGTACAGTCTCGTACGCAGACGACACATGCCTACGCAAGTAGTACGACATCAGTTAGTATGAGGATTTCACTCATCCTCGTCATCTTTCATTTCCATGGAGTGTGTAGCGATAAACTGGGGTAGTCAACATGACCCACGTGCATGATTGGTCGACGAGTCGTTAAATGAGAAAGATCAGATGTGACATAGTGGAAGGACGATGACGATATATTATTTAATAGTATAATTACGATTACGATTCCGCCGTAACAAATGTATTGTCGCTTAGAAATCTTATTAAATAGACAATTATTCTTCCTGTATTAACAGCTTTGCATCATCGATCCTCTGGAAGAAAATAAATATTTTTGATCTCGTCGCTTGACCGTGTACCAGGCAGAATTGATAATTCATATCCATATCTGTTTGATTGTCAAGATTAAATAAACCGCATTTGCTTTTGCTCAAATGTTAGCTTTATTAAATTGGTCGTTTGAATAGAGGGAGATTGATGGTGGATGGCTTATTAGACGTTTATGAAGAAATAGTCAATAGATCACTTTCAAAATTCAGACAAAATACAGGGTGATCATTTAAAAAAAACATACTTTTTATTATTTTTCCAAGCAATCAAAATGTTTGTATTTTGAAACACCCTGTACTATATTTTGGAGAAACGTCTCTGGGTATTACCTTACCAAATTTCAGTGCACTAATTTGTCAGAGTTCACAAATATCATCCCTTTTTGTAGGATATGTTTATCAAAAAACAAGTTAATAATTATTATCTCGAGAACCACAGGTATAGGAAAATGTTACGAAATGTTATTAAGAAATTAATACACTCAAAAAAAAATAGTAACATACAGGGTGTTCTATTTTAATTATCAAAGTTGCTAATACTTTCTAGAAGACGCGGCAGCACTATATGGCCACAGATATATCTGAAAGAGAGAGAGCATGTCCACTTATATAAGCTGCCAAATTTTCAAATGAATGGGCCATCTACCATTGATCACCATGTATACTGGTACGACTTGGCGACCGCAGAAACATATAACTTATCACGCTAAAGGTTTCTATTTCCTAGAATTCATATTTAAGTGTTGAATAAAATTTCGGGTTTGTTCGGGTCGCGAGGATGAGTCTTTTCGGAAATAAAAAAAAACTATATTTTTTTGTTAATTAGGAAACATCTAGCGGGCGATGATGAAAGAGAAAAATTAAATTTTTATTATATATATATTATTAAATTAAAACCACTAAGATGTTTTTTCGGGTTGTTGTTTTTTAAAGATATTTCAGTCATGTCTTGGGACTTTATAAGTTTCAGAATTACTTTTTTTTTAGTCATAAGTACCAGTCAGGCTATCGTTTCCCACACTCACTTCTCTACACTTATTGGAACTCGTAACTTGTTGAATTCCAATCGTATTGAAATTAGCTTTCTTTTAGTAATTTGGCAAAAACATTTTAGGCAAACCGCTTGGTGGTGGGACTTTATTTTTTTATTTTTAAATATGGGATATTTGGTCCTCGTATTTGGGATATTCTTCATGCTAAGGTTGGCAACACTGTAACCCATCATTCTCATTGGGAAGTTGGCGGCATGTTACGCTGGACAGTATACGTTAGGACAAGATCAAATAATATTCAAATGGTCAAAACAAATTCAGTCTTTCTGTAAAAATAATTCATATTTTATGAATGTCATTAACATAAATATTTTATAATGTCATTATTATCATTGGTAAAGACGTATTCAGCAATAAAGGTGATTACTTATAAATTAAAGAAATATGATTATATGGAGCATAATTAGTAGTAAAAATAAATAAAGTACGTACGATGGCTTTATGGTAGTTAATTAAATTTATTTAATTATATCGTCTTTTTGTCACTTCTTATTATATCAGAATTAACTATAAGCTTTTGTTTTATGAATAAATTGTTGAATTTTTCTGCGTTTTCAGATAGGTCAAAATATGTTTTATAAAAAGTTCAGCTTATTATTGAATTTTTAATTAAAACTTAACCTAAGTTATTTTCTAGATCTTCTAATAGACCACTTAATCTTAATTAATCCAATCATTTTAATAATATCCCTACCCTCCTTTTTAAATTGGTTTCTGGTACCTATTTTTCGGATTTGTACCCCAACACTATATACCATAATATTTCTGAGAAGTTATAATTTAAAACAATCCGGCTGAGAGAGAAAGCTGCTAAAAACTGGCTATGTTCCGCTCTTCATAAATTATTAACAGCTTTATTTAAATGCTAATTTTATCCAGGTGGTTTATTATTAATTAAAAATACCTTCCAGTCGAGCGTTAAGCTTTAAAAATTTCAAAAAAATATTTTTAAATTGTAAATTTAAAATAAATAAGATAATTTAAAAAAAAATAGATTTAGGAAGGAAGATTTTAGATTTAAATTAAAATAAATTTAAATAGAACAGAAGTATGAAGTTATTTAAAACATAAAGTATTAAACTAATTCTATAACGGTTGTTCGGGTTTCGGGTTTCGAACGTAATGTCTTGTAATACGAGGGACAACCTTCATGCAAATAGTACATTAATATTGAACATTTATTTTCTTTCAGAAGCAATCATTTTAAAATAACTGAAATGTAATGTAGAAACTTTGTTGTCCACCACTCAATAAAATTTGTTTTCGTTGCGGCCTATTTAAAATAGTGTACCTACGTTTTACATTTTTATTTCTTTGAATTAGCTTGTTTGTGTGTTTTAACAACTACAGGGTGTCAATTGAAACCTCCCACCCTTACTATGTCGCTTCCAGTAAATACTATTGAAAACCGGAAAAACACGTCAATTTTATTGTGAGAGGAACGCGTTTAATGAATGAAAAATTCAGGTATATCTTCTAAATTTACAAAATGCTTATCTCCAACTAGTAAAGTGCTTTTTATCTGGGAGATACGGAAAACTATAATTAGGAAAAGATGCTCAGCAAGGAAAACTGGAGTAAGGAAATAAGATTTTAAAAAATATGTCTACTTTGACATTTAGCATTGATTTTCGTTCCACCTTCCTTATTGAAGATATTTAAAAATTTTAAACTCTCTAAATATTTAATAGATGCAAGTAAGTCGATCGTGTTAAATATATTATTTTGAATAAATTTTTCGTATCTCCTAGAGAAAAAGTATTGTTTTTAAATTTCCAAGACGTATTTGATTTTTCGATATTAAAATGATGACATGAATTTGTTTCTATACAAGCTGGGCTGAACCCCAAAAGATGAAGTTTCAATTCAAAAAATTTCAGGCCTTTTCACCTATTAATGTGTCAATCCGAGGACAGATTGTATGCAGTCTGCGTGGCTTAGCCCGTTGGGAGGGGTAGATGTTGCCCGTAAAATTTTAAATGGGAAAGGAGGCCAAGTGGCACATCATTTTAAAAGTCATTTAAATCTCTTTCCAATAATACCATAATTTATTATTTTCTGATTAGTAATTTCCGACCGAAGATATAAAGCGCATCAGGCATAACTGGATGCAGGCGGCGCAGTATAGAGTGGAGGGGCAGGGATTACGGGAGGCATATGTTTAGCAGTGGACGCGATAGGGCTGAGTGATGATGATGATGAATTTCCAAAAAATCGCGTTATTAAAACGGACTTATTTATGTAAATTTTTAGGCGGTGACTTCTTCCCTGGTAAAGAAATCGAAATTGTGTCACTGAAATAATAACGTAAAATCATAAATCTCAATCCAGTTAAGTTTTCATGAAACAGATTTTTGAAACTCTAATTAGACCGGTCTTTTAGTTTTTTATTATAGAATTTGTCTTAATGTGTCTCAGTCCGTATAAACAATTAATACTGTTACAATTTAATTTAACGCGAATACAGTAAATGTTCCATTTTATTCCTTCTTCCTATAATAGTAGTAGAAGTAAGCCAATCCGCCTTCACCCCACTCCTCTGACGTCATATGACCTTCACCGCTAAAGTGTACATGTGTTATTTTTACCTTGTGATGCCATATGACCTTGATCATCCAAGTGGACAGGTGTTCATTCGACCTTCTATGGTGGTATTGACCTTGAATATGTGCAAGTGGTTGCTGATGTTTCGTGTGATCTTAGTCGTCAACGTGGGTACAGGTTGATCTTGTGACCTTGAACTTCGAGTTTGGTTTTGAAATATTTTCATTATAATTAACTAGCCCATGTGTGCTACGTCATTTTTGTGACCTTGAACACTTTGAAGCGAACGTACATGTGGGCTGGTATTTTTTTCTATCTCTTTTGGGTGACGTTGAATTTATTTGTTACTTTGTGAGCTATCGTAGGTGATCGCAGGTGATCACAGGTGTCTATTTTGACCATTTTTTTTGTGTCTTTTTGACTTTATTTTGTGTGGAGACCTGCCCACGTGTACGATCGCTTCAAAGTGCTCAAGGTCAAAAATGACGTAGCACACATGGGATAGTAAATAATAGTGAAAATATTTCAAGGTCTATACACCTGCACACATTCAAGGTTACATAATAATCAATGTTACCCATCAAGGTCAAATGAGCACCTGCCCACGTAAGTAGTCAAGGTCATATTGTATCACAAGGTCAAAGGAACACCTGTTTACTTCAGCCGTCAAGGTCGTATGGCGGCAGAGGTGTGGGGGAGGGTGAAGGCGAATTGGCTTACTTCTACTACTTATAGTATCTACTTTAATCCCGAAAGTTCAAAAAATACAGTTAATAAATTATCTATAGTGTCTTTCCTTGTTGAATGATGGTCTGAAATATAAGCTTAACTATACTAAACATTAATACAAATGTATGGTGATAAGTAATCTTTTGAATAAATGTAATTTAATTGTTTCTAATCATTATTCTCTTCTTCCCTAATTTTCTGTATTTTTGCCTTTTATTCAAGCCTGTCCCTACTTAAATTTTCAGGCGGTTCTCTCCCGGGATATGACAATTAGGCCTTTCTGTGCCCAAGTCGGTTAATCGAAGGACCGAACTGATAATACTACCGATTATCGACAATTTCCATAATTTTCGAGACCAGCGCCTGATTTCTGTCTTGTCATCAAGGCACAATTAGGCAAGAATGAAAGGGCTCTGATTTTTAATGTGAAGAGGTTTGATTTTAAGTTGGCAGTTATTAATGATTATTTACGTTAAAATACATTTTCATTTTAGACGTTCATTCGTCAGCTAGAGATTTTATTTGCCAGATATTTTTTGAAACCACTTTTAAAGAGAATTTATTGTTGCAATCCGTCAGCTGTCTTTCTTATTCTTTCTATGTCAATGACTCCCACATGGCTATTTCGATTTGAATGGCTCTTGTACAATTACCTTTAGGTTAATGGTACTGTGGTTGGTATTAAATTTTTAAAAAATTGAAGGGACAAAGAAAAGTTTTTTATTTTTTATTTTAATTAACTTTATTAATGTCTTAAACATTTTTTAGCGTTTTTTGTCTGAATTATATTTGCATATTTTATTTTATGTGTTTAATTGTAATTTTAATGTTGCGTTTAGTATTTATTTTTATAAATTATATTATAAAATAAAAGCTATAATTCAGTTAGTATATCAATCAGTTCCCAGTTCTGACGTAAAAAATACTGCAAGTAGCAGCATTTACCTTATTATCAGGAAAAAGCAGGACATAACCCAGTATATTGTCAAAGACACAGAACACATAGTGAAACACTGAACACATTACCATAAATCACTTAAAGAAACACACACATGCTTCAAATTAGTTTTATGAAGATAGGCACTTGCATATGCATATGCATAATTATTGGATTTATAACAAAGACACAAATAGAAGATAGGACACAAATTGGCACTTTATAAACTACTTTACCACTCGCAGTAACCTTCTTATAAAGGGTAGTCTTGGGGTTCCAACTTTTGAACTTTTGTAGTACAGTTCATCGTTAAGAGTATGCTATGTAATATAATTTGATGTTAGCCCTCCTTGCTTTATTAAGCCTGAGTACTTTCAGGTCTTGTTTTACAGCAGATGAAAACATTTTCCTCTGCGAGCCTGCGGCTAACGTGTTTGGATTTCTCGCTCGGCCTATATCAAGAGTTCCATTGAAACTATCGTAATCTCTTAATTGTTGAACCATTGATATACTTAAATGTTCGTTCCCCGGCACCTCCCGGTTTCAAGAATCTATCCATGTACAAGATATTTGCTTGTCGGGCATTTTCCTGTTCTAGTTTCTAGCACAAAGCCATATCGGTTCCATTGAAGTTCTTGGTACTTTCAAGTAGAATAACAAAAAATGTATATTAGAAAACAATATAAAACTAAATTGGCACTGAACGTTCGTAAACGTTCGAAAAACAGTTGGAATCGAGCGAGGTTGTCATTTTCCAGACTTCGAAATTTTCGCGGCAAAACTTAAAATTTAAAACTAAATTTTAAAAATATGAATTTTGTCCTGCAGTAGAGGAAGAAAAAGGAAATTACTCACCGTATGAATTGAAACTTATAAAATAGCAAAAACACTCCGACGAGCCACCAAAGTTGGATTTCTAGTTATTAGTATTTCGTAGTTTGGTAAAACCGATCCGAAATTAACAGGTCACCCGGCCCGGAGACCCGCGCCGCAAGAGCCCGAATGTTAAACTCATACGAACAATAAACCAAGCTATTCCAGTGATGTTTTTAAATGCGGTAAATTTAATATGTGTGTTGAAGACAAAAGTGGTCACAAATTTTACGGGAGAAAAAAAGGGACAAGCCAAAATTAATAAAAACGATTTCCCTGTGTAGATTTCACACGGGTTTATAAGGTTACGTGCTGGTTCTGTACTAAAATATATTATTTTGCCTATAAATAATTCTTTTATACAAATTATGGAACTAGTTTTTAAATAACAAGGGAAGAGAGCATATGTTTTAAAGAAATCGAATAAATCAAAAGGTCATTGACTTCCGATATGTGTTTTCTAATCAGTTAAAGACAAAAATATTTTTTCAATAAAGAACTTCGTTTCAATCAGAAGGCCGTTGGCCTTTTAATAAATTTACCCTGAAAATATGACAACACTGGTCAAAATTCACTGACGTTTTTCGACATAACCTATCCCATTATTGCTTTGTTCACATGCTCGACATCTGTCGCCAGTTTGTTTACTTTTCTGTCAATATCGCCACGTGGTTTGACATAAGGCGATATATCAGGCATAATAATTGAAAGCGCCATTTATGGATATTTATCTTAAACGAATTGTCGATAGAGTTACACTATTTGCCGGCAATACGTGAAATGACTAGGCATTTCTGGGAATGACGGATTTTAGGAATTTCTGGGAATGACGGATTTCACTAATTGACGCCGACATACAGGGTCCGCAAACGAATCGTGGACGGAAGATTAAAGCGTGCTCGAAGAACTTATCAACAATACTAAAACAACTTGAGATATCGGATTAAATCCGGCATGTTTTAAAAATATTTTACATTATACAGGGTGGCCCAAAATAGTGTGACAGCATAAAGTTATATTTTTTTAAATGGGACACCCAGTATTTTATTGCATATTTAGGTTCGTATTACTATCGTTTATAAGTGCCTCAAATTTGATTTAATTTGGTTCTGTCGTTTCGGAGGAATAAATTAAAAACTAAAAAAAAAGTTTTGCAGTCCTGAATAAAAAAATCAAAAAAACAATCCAGAACTATTTTTTAACTTCGGCATTGAGTGACAAGAGGTCTAGAGATACTATGAATGTAATTGCGTTTATTTATTTTATACAGGGTGTTGATAATAAGCTTTCAAAAACCCCACATTTTAAAATAATTTTTCTCAAGTTTTTCAAATGGAACACCCTGTATATTATTTGGCTATTTGACGTAGAATTCATAGACAATTTTTTTTTGTAATACAAGCATATAAGTTATATCCAGTCGTTTTCGAAATAATTATAAATATCATTAATTATGTTGTTTTAATAGAGTTTTTATTGGGAAATTTTGTTATAGGCGACTAGACTAATAACACTAATCAACACAAAAATCCTATTTATAAAAATATCGTGTATTTTGTAACATTTGGACTTAAACTAATATACAATTGACCCTCAAATGTTTATATTGGCCTCAGATTTCTTGGAAGGGTCAAATAGGCCCATTAATAGGTAATAAACAGTCGCCCCATTGTTAATTGCAGCTTATTTGGATCTATGCTAGAAATATCCATTTAGTCGTTACTATAAAATCATTTAGTAAACATCTATTAATATTTTCGCTTAGATCTACGTGCGTGGTAAAACGGTACCAAAAATGTCGATGCGTTAATAAAGCCGATACCTTCTGTTATATTTGGGGCGAAGTTACCGCGAAAGCGTACCAAAAACCGATATCTTCATTAGTAAAAAAGGCTTATGAACTGTACTTTGGATGCAAAGTTGGCGATAAAGATAGGTCCTGGACCCCAAAAATGTGTTGCAGTTCGTGCTCGAGAACATTGACTGGATGGCTGAAAGGTACTCATAAATCTATGCCATTCGTAGTTCCAATGGTTTGGAGGGAACCTCGTAATCACGTAGATGATTGTTATTTTTGCATGACGAATATTAAAGGAATTACTAGTAAAACCAAGCGTAGCATTCAGTACCCCAGTATTCCTTCTGCAATGCGACCAGTGCCCCATGACAACTCATTACCCATTCTACAGTCACCTGAGAGTTACACGCTTGATTCCGAATCAGACTCCGGAAGTATTTCACCAGAAGCCGGACCAAGCTACATCCCTAGTTCTCATTATTTGCCTGATACACCTCATTTAATCACTCAAGGTGAATTAAATGACCTTGTTCGTGACTTGGACCTCCCGAAAACAAAAGCTGAACTTCTCGGATCCCGCCTGCAGCAGTGGAAGCTCTTGGGAAAAGGAGTGAAGGTGTCCATCTATAGGAAAAGGCAATCTACTCTCACAATTTTTTTTGCAGTGGAAGGTGATTTAGTATTTTGCCATGACATACCTGGCCTAATGACCGAACTGAACTTACCATATACTCCCGATAAATGGAGACTATTCATAGATTCGTTTAAAACAAGTCTAAAAGCTGTTTTACTTTTTAATGGAAACGAGCATCCATCGGTTCCTATAGGTCATTCGGTAAATATGAAAGAAACATATGACAATCTTAAGATGTTACTAAGATGTGTAAAGTACGAAGATCACAAATGGAACATATGTGCAGATTTAAAAGTGGTGGCGTTACTGACAGGACTGCAAGCAGGCTGTACAAAATACTGTTGCTTTTTGTGTGAATGGGACAGCCGTGCAAGAGACAAACATTATAAAATTAAGGTTTGGCCTCCACGTGACACAATACAAGTTGGCGTTAAAAATTTGACCCGAGAAATATATTTACCTCCACTTCACATTAAGCTGGGTCTGAAGAACTACTCACGGCTTATCATATTTTAGAATGCAACATGTCACTAAAACTTCACATTCTCCATTCTCATTTGGACTTTTTTCCTGAAAATTTAGGAGCAGTATCAGATGAGCATGGAGAACGATTTCACCAAGATATTGCCTCCATAGAGAAAAGGTATACAGGAAAGTGGAGCCCGAATATGTTAGCCGACTATTGCTGGACCCTAATACGAGACACATCCAGGAGTTCTTATAAAAGACGTTAGGTAAGTAAATATTAAATTTTAAATTATTTATAAATGTTTATAATATACCTAAGCTAACTGTTAATAAAATATATTATAGGTTTTTAATTGTTCAAAGCATATGTCCCTCCCTTATCATTGGAGGCTGATATCGAAAATTTGAGGCCAGATCCGGATTCAGCAGGCCAAAATATATAAAATCCAGCCAAAATCATTCCAGGGAGGAAAAAAAATTTTTGAAATGTTCGTCAGTGAATTGTAAACTAAAGTAAATGCTCAAAATATCATCCTTTTACTTTTAGAGTTTACCGTATTTTAGTTATTTTGATATAAATTTTAAAAACCTACATTTTTGCTACTTTTATTTATTTAATTTTATTTTTTATTCATAATCGAGTTGCCATGATTTTTTTTGTTTAGATTGTCACTATGACAGCCAAATAAAATTATTTACATTTGTTCAGTCGTCGAAATTAACTACTAACTTACACAAAATGTCGAATTTTACAACTTTAGAAATGGTAAATATGATTTTTATACTGGGTGAATGTGCAGGAAATTGCCTCCTCACGAGTCGAGTGTATGCTGAAAGATATCCAGATATTGAGAGAAAGCCGAGACCAGAAACCTTCGAGAAGTTGTTGCAAAGATTTGTAGCAAGAGGAAGCGTTGCGTATACAAAAAGGATGATAATCAATAAACCCGTTATTAATGAAGAAAATGAATTAAGAGTTCTGTTGGTAGTACAGGAAAATTATAACGTAAGTCAGACTTGCATTTCTCAGAAAACCGGTGTTAAGGAAACAAGCGTGCGAAGTATTTTGAAAAAGTATAAATATCATCCTTATCACATCAACAAACAAACAACAAAAAAAGTATTTTTAAAAAGTATAAATATCATCCTTATCACATCAACAAACACCAGGAATTTTATCAAGATGATTTCTTAAGAAGAATTACATTCTGTAATTGGATGCTTAATAAAATTAGAGAAAGACCTGATATTTTATCAAAAGTTCTCTTTAGTGATGAGTCTACATTTAAAAATAACGGAATCGTAAATAGACATAATATGCATTATTATGCTAGTGAAAATCCACATTAAGTTCGACATGTAGATAACCAAAATCGCTGGTCGGTTAATGTCTGGGGAGGAATATTAGGGCCTTATATTATTGGGCCATATTTTTTTGAAGAACGTTTAACGGGGCAAGTTTACCTTAATTTTCTTCATCATGATCTGCCCATTTTACTGCAAACTTCAAATGTAGATGCCGACACTCTCCAAAACTTCTGGTTTCAGCAAGACAATTTTTAAATCATTGGCGAGGTAACCAGTGGATCGGACGTGGTGGATCAATAGCTTGGCCTCCTAGGTCCCCTGATTTAACACCCCTTGATTTCTACCTCTGGGGATATGTCAAACATGCTATATCTCCTACTAATCGAGAAGATATGAAAGGAAAGAACGCATACGAGAGGCATTTAGAAATATTAGAATAAGAACTCTTCAAGATGTCCAGATAAATTTTGTTCGAAGGCTACATCTATGCCTTCAAGAACAAGGGAGGACCTTTGAACATATAATTAGAGCCAGGCAATAAATTCTGATTTACCGCCTCAACAAACCCGAACAAATCCGAACAAACCTTTGTTTTCTTAAACTTTTATTGTGTTTCATTATTTTGTTAAGTTTTATCCATTACAAATGTCACGTAATAAATCAATTAAATTATATTTAGTTTATAGTAAAATAAAAAATAAGGAATATTATTGAATGCTAGGTAACAAATGTAAACCATTAAAAAGTTACCGCTAGATTTTAAGAAAAAGTAGCATTTGAAAAACTTGAGAAAAATTATTTTAAAATGTGGGGTTTTGAAAGTTTATTATGAACACCCTGTATAAAATAAATAAACGCTATTACATTCATAGTATCTCTAGACCTCTTGTCATAAATTTCACTCAATACCGAGGTTAAAAAAATAGTTCTGGATTGTTTTTTTTTGATTTTTTTATTGACTGCAAACTTTTTTTTTAGTGTTTAATTTATTTCTCCGAAACTACAAAACTAAATAAAATAAAATTTGAGGCACTTATAAATGATAGTAACACGAACCTAAATATGCAATAAAATACTGGGTGTCCCATTTAAAAAAATATAACTTTATGCTGTCACACTTTTTGGGCCACCCTGTATAATGTAAAATATTTTTAAAACATGCCGCTTTTAATCCAATAAGCTGTTTTAGTATTGTTGATAAGTTCTTCGATAACGATTTAATCTTCCGTCCACGCTTCGTTTGCGGACCCTGTATACATACAATAGAAATATGCTAATATAGGATAATTATGTAATTTACTGTAAAAGTTCGTTGAAAATTAAATAGATAATAGGTCTGATAATAATATATGAATAATTTATGAATTGAGTACAGTTTCGGTTGCATTTATTCATTTGTGATATTATAATTAAATATTTTGAGTATATATGAAAAAATATTAGAAATAATTAACTCCATTATAACAAACGTTATATATTCTGTAAAAATTGCTTCTTGCTGAAGTTGGCTGTGTAGCATTGAGTTGCCTTGACGACGTAAATGTCAATTTGCAATTTTAAATGTCAACATTATTAATTTGTTTTATTTGTCGGTATAATAGTAAAGTATAAGTGACTACGATATTCAGGCACCAGAAATTACAGCCATTAATTTATTGCTAGAGAAGTCCAGGGAGAGGTATGAAAAATAAGTGTATCAAGAATTTATTGACTGGTGTATTGATGATAACAATGTACCTACTTAGATAAATTTTTTTTGACATTTCAATAATTTAACATAAAAATAAGTATGAAGTTGTAAAAAAAGTATAGTACACATCTCGAGTGGTAAGCCTACGGTACTCGCTGTGCTCGTTTCAAAATCGTGTGTAATATGCTTCTTACCACTCGTGGTATGTAATATACTATTACATGTTCAACAGTTCGTTTTCATTAGTAGCGCAACTGAACAGCTAGCCGAACATCCTGCACCACCAACCAAGTCAATTTCAGTTTATTCCCAAGTTTTTTGTTCCGCAATATTAACCATGCATATTTAGATATATATATATATATATCATCTTCAAAGGGTGAAATAATACTTATAAACTCAAAGAACAGCTCGCTAATATAGTCATAACGAACTAACACTCTATAATATAACTTGACCACCAAGTAAAGTTACCAAACTCTATTTAAAAGTATGGCATAAATAAATAAACAGGTAAGATTCCACGCCGATGAAGGCGTTGCTTGTGTCGTCACTGGGTGAGTGATTTTTAAATCTCTTTGGGAGATTTATATTGCTGTCGACGTTTCTAACTCTGTTTTAAAGGTATTAAAAGGTTTTACGCATTTAATAGTATGTGAAATGAATTAATAATAACATGGTATTTAGGTATATTTATTTCATGAACATACAGCAAAGATTAAAGCTAAAATACCTAAGTAGTTATAAAAACAACCTATTTTTTTTAAATAGTCTATATCTCAGTGGAGTGAAATTATAAAGAGGTAAATAAATTTATAGTCTGCTTCAGTAGTTAAGTCAACAATATTTTAATTTCCATACGTGTTTCAAAGGCATCAGCTTCAGTGGAAAATACTTAAGAAGAAGAAGAAGAATAAAACCGTATCCATTCTAATTTTTTGTTTTTATCCCTAGGAAAACGAAAAAATCTTATATTCCTATCAAATTTCTTTGCCTGGTTATCCATATCTCAACCGAACACAGCCACCTCATTTTATGAAAATTCAGGTATTTATTTTAATCACCACACAGGACTAAATGAGAAAAAAATTCGTTGTCAGAGTAAGAAGAGTGCAAAAAAGGTCATTATTTTCCTATGATATAGGTGCCACCTCCAGATTGAACATACATTTTATATGGGGAGCCCCACAACAAGAATGAACATCTCAAAAATTGTTAAAATAGTAAGGGATATATTACAATTATTGTAAAAGACTGACAACGCTGGTGGCAACGAGAAGGGGTTGCCGAGCAACTTCGGCTATCGTCGACCGGTTCCAATGGCGCGGCGGATGTTTTAAAAATTTATCGAAATCATTTCTTATGTTAGTGGTATTTTAGCGGTAATGTGTGTTATATTTCTATGAAATTAAGTAAATACTTCTTATATATTATTTTTTCATTTCACATAATACTAAATCCATTAAAATAAAATAAAAACGCTAACACCGTATAAATCTCCATAAGAAATTTCAAAATCACTCTCCCTGTGACGTCACTGCGCGCGGCAGGTGAAATTGAAATTGTCAGATATCTTACATTTAATTATTTGTATCATGATTCAAAAGGGATTAGCAATATACACTAGTTATGATTGATTTATGAATTTAGAAGTTTACGGATAAGGCAGCACAGAGCCGCATGTAGAAATGGGCACCGGGTTTGATAACGGACCTTGTTATATTTTTTCGAAAAATGATATTTTTTCCTCGAAAACTTCAATCAAGCATTTTCAACTATATAGTAACGTTGTGACTAACTCAATCAACCGATATTGGAATCCCGGTATGGAATTTTTAAGCCCATATAATTTACGGATTTCTATTTTGTATACAATTTTCTGTTATACATACAAACAACACTTCTGTTTCTATTGGATAGCAACGGTTCTTATACAGGGTTCTGCATTCGTGTGTCATATAGCTTAGAAATTTCATTCATATGCTGACTGTGTATCATGGGGTGTATGTCAGGAAAATATTTTTCCATATACAGGGTAACCCAAAAAGTGTGATAACATTTTGGAAATGGGACACAAAATATTTTATTGCATATATATTTAGGCTCGTATTAGTGTCCTCTATAAATGCCTAAAAAAATTTTCTTGATAGTTTAGAGGTATAGAAGCCTAAGGTACTATTGCAGGACAATGTCTATTACCAATAAAATAAACTAATAAATAAATTTCATTTTTATAGTCTGTACTGAGTACTGACGCAAATTGTCAATAAATTCAGATTCATTTATTTTAAAAGTCTCTGAAGGAAAATTAGTGGTTATTATTAATGAACTTATTTTTCTTCATCGTCACGTGCTAGTCCCGCTTATTTCTGACGTTCCATATTTTATTTTGACATAACAAATTTTAATATTTTAATGCTTCACGACTTTATATTTGGTTTATTATATTCTTGAAAAGAATACGACAAAATTTATATACTTAAGTATTTTTAAAACTTGGCACAGACACAGTTGTTCCTTCACCATTTCACTTTTTAGCGGTTATATTATACTTATTTGTTATGGTTTTTCTATAAAATGGGTCTTTGACTTATACTTTATAATGGCGAAAAACATCACACGAGCTTACAGATATACCTTATTCTATAACAAAGTTATTCCAATTTTTCATATAAACCGCTTGAATTTCGGTTGTTAGGGTTTGTGTTGTTGTAATAAATGACAAGAAATAAAGTTATCGAATATCACCATGGTCTCTTACACAAATAAATTTAGCTCATAGAAGTAAATCTCAAATCTCTGAAGACAATATGATTTCCCACAATATTCAGAGGGTTCTATATTTTATTAGTATTTATATATGAAATAATTATGACCTTCTAATTATGTAGGGCCATCTAGAAAACAGACTGGAAAAGGATATAACCTTCAGCGATCCCTTTACACATTAATTTGTCCTTAGTTCGTCCTACCAGTTTCCAACTTTAATTTCCATTTTTCATTATTCTCCATGGAGAGATGAGAAGTTTTCTGGTCGATTTGGGTAATTGGGTAGAATCTAATTTTGGTATGAGTAATCTTGAAAGTAGCTTAATTTTTAACACACTATTGGCCGATTTAAAACTCTATTTGGCTATTTATTAATTAAGAATACATATACAAATCATCAAATCAAATCAAAAATGCATTTATTTGGTTCATAAAAATCATTATAAAAAAAAATCGGGTGGCTGTATCCAACATTGTTGCTCGTAAATTATACACAGCAGCATTTCAGTTCTATGTTCATAATTATGAGAAAAATAAATAAAAATTTGGTATATTTAAGACAAACCATAGCTTGCTGTATTAATTAATAATAAAAACAGTGTTAAACCGAAATTTATTTAACAGAAATCATTTGGTATATTATTATGCACTATTTTATTCAGAAAACTCATGCAAACCAAAATTGTTGTTGTGGGTTATTTACGTTTAAAATTATTTTATAATATTCCTCTTCTCCCCTTAAAATAATATACAGCGTGTGTGAAATTATTGGCACCAGCGATTTTAGGAGAAAAATATTCTTCATAAAATGCTTTACTTCTTCGTAATCCCCAAAAATCAGAAATATATCGTAATAGGAAAATGTTCTAAAATGTTAAGAGAAAAGTAACATTATATTTATAATTTATATGATAGAAAAAAATTATTAGAAAAAGTTGTTAAGAATCAAATTTAATGTCAAAAAATAAAACAGCGATCTACGAAAAAAAATTCTTTCCATTTATTTTTCTTTCCTGATATGGAAAATGTTTTATTAAAAAGAAAAAAAATAAGGGTTTTCTATTATTTGGCTTCAGCTGAGCCATCATCATTTCCAAAGGTTTTTCTTAATCTTCGAACAGCGTTTTCGATTTCAAATCCTTATACTTCGTTGTAGGCGTGTATACTTCTGCTTTTTAATTTATTGTTAGTTATTGCCCAAAATAACCACACCACTTTCTACTTTTTCTTTATAAATAAATCGCATCTGTGAGCAATTAAAATCATATTGACATTTGTTTGTAACATGTAAAAAATTAATTTCACTTTCCTTTTAGCATTTTCGCATATTTGTTTTTTGACCACGCTGTACGTTATATTTCTAATTATTTCAGGGATTAGGAGTTTTTAAGGTAACCAAACTTTTTATGAAGAATAGTTTTTCCTAAAAACACAGATAAAAACTTTTTCATATGGTGCCAATATTTTCACATGCGCTGTAGGTAGATGCACTAAAAAGTTATTGAAAAATATCAAATATATTTTATACATTAATATTTTAAATTGGAACAATGTTAACATTTATTTACCTTTTTGTCATATAGTCAAGAGTTGCTAATCAGTGTTGAAAGTGACAGCACTTTAAATACGATGTTATTTTATGACTAGTAGTCATTTTAGTATGGGTAGGAAAGTAATTTCCAATATTTTCTGGAAATAAAAGGTTTGAATTGTATGGATACGAAGAAAGTCAGTTTATCAGCTGGCTTTAAATAAAATAAAGGATAATAAAAAATAATAACTATTCAATTTTTAAAACGCCGCCTTTTTGTTTTCATTGCTAATACAGACATGGCACTGGCATCAAAAAGTACTGGATAGTCCTTCAAAATGATGTATTGCAAGACCCCTCCCTTCTATTTAGTTTTCTTTACTAGCGGATCAAAAGTTATTAAGCCGTTTCCAGATTTTATACAGTAGTCCATTCCAGTTATACCGGAAGTTACTCTTAATATTGTTATTGTAAATAGAATACATTGTATATTTTGGCATTTTTTGATTATCTGCAGAAATCTAAGTAACTTTTGATAACAATTTCCTATAACCCATATCCATAAGTTTTTGAGATAAAATTCATTAAATTGATTTCCTATGTATTTTAATTTTTATTAATAATAATGAATACAGAATATAAATATCATTAAACAAAATTCAAGTTCTTTAAACAGTGTTTTAGACACTGGTAACAAAAACAACTCTTAAAAATATTAACAACAGTGCTCAAGCACAACTCTATCCATCTAATCTAATCATCCGTAATATATTTCAAAAATAAATTTAAATAAATAGAACTAAAAATAAAGAAAAACAAAATCAAAACCAAAACCTACACCTCACGTCAAACCTATATTATTATATTATTATATAATATTTTTTTAACCTTATCTTGAATTTTGTAAAAGTCCTTACATTTCTAATACCTACTGGTAGTCTATTATAAGTATTGCAAGCTTGATACAATGGTTAAATAAACCTTTATTTGTTTTAATATTATTCTGATATATGTTGTCATGTCTTCTAGTATTGTAATTATGTACATAATCAGAAAAACAATGTCAGTGTTACATTTTTGGGTTTTGTTAACAACTCTAAATATATATTTACTCTGCTCTAGTTCCTGTATTTGTTTTAATTTCATGACAGTCATGCCTCTGTGGTCGTCCGTATGCGTGAGTCTATCATAATCAAACAAAACCTTTAGAACTTCATTTTGCAATACTTGCACTCTTTCGGACGAATTTAGATAAAGAATGTAAATCTGCACGTAATGACTGTTCCATTTTAAGAAAGTGACTTTGAGTATTTATTATATTACACCTGAAAGGTCTAATTTTTAAAATACCCTGTATAAAATATATCTGTTATTTTTAGGAAACATAAGGACCCATACATTTTCCAAATTTCCTAAAAATTTTAAATCTTTAACTGAATCAGTTACAAAGGTGAAATTACCTTAGACGTATTTTTTTTATAAAAAATCAATTTTATGATGAATAATGACTTAAGATGGGTATAGGAAATTGTAAACAAAAGTTACTAGGATTTTTACATAGAATCGAAAAATGTCAAAATATACAGGGGATTCTATTTAAAATAACAATGTTAAGCCTAACTTCCGGTATGACCAGAAATTTAATAAATGTGCTACAATTGTAAAAATTTAATTCTAATATGGTTTAATATTTGTTCATGGGGAATGTAACAAAAAAAACGTTTCCTTTCCAGATTTTTTTGCTTTTTTAATAAAAAAATCTCTGCAATATAAAATGACTGATGTTTTATCCTAAAAATACTCGTACAAAAGGTACAAAATTTACACTTAATTACCTTCGTCAACGAATGCCTAATATAATAAACGGGAGCGTCAAAATTAGCTTAAAACCTCCATTAGATGTGTGGGTTTTTAACGGGACTAATGAATTTGACTTTTGATCGTAATAATTATTTATGTACATATTTTTATATACAGTATCCTACTTGGTGGAGCAAGGAAACCAAAAATATTGTTATTTTGGAAAACACCCAGATTCGAACTAGGACAGGGAACACGCAATTCATCACCACATCCTCGCGGTAATAAAAGTAGATGTGTGAATTAAGTACAAGATATTAGTCAAGGCCAACTAAGCATAAAATTAAAATACATTAGGAAATCGTCTCCAAAAGATATGTAGAGGCGGGTTTGTATTTTTCTCCGAAGGAAACTGTTAATAGAAAATAATATAACATATTGATTCCCTTGCTATTATGTATCTAGTGCAAAAAGTTAATGTTTAGTTGATATCTTTAGTTATCGCAGTATTTTCTAAATTCTTTACTTCTATGTATATATATTTATATATCTAGTGCCAAAAGTTATTGTTGAGTGTTAAGTTTAGTTAGTGCAGTGTTATAAAAGTGAATTTTTAAGGAAGTAATAGTAGCTACCTATATAATTTGCGGGATGAGAATGGGCCACAAAATATAATAAAACATGAGTTAATCGGTCATAAAGTACTGAATTGGTGGGTCGCTCGAGGGTACAAATTTTACCTAGGGATAATAATGTGCTATCCGTAGGACGCTGGTCCAGGCGGGATCTGATGAGAATTATCTCCACAATTAGTAGCAATAACAAATTTTTAAAACAACATCCCCTTGCTGTCATCGGTGTTCGGAGAACAATGTTCAATGGCGAGAATGAAACAAATGCTATTAGTTGGTCGGTCGCCGCCAGTCCAAGAACGTAGTAATTTTGGGGGATGTCTATAAATCAAGTTTTTAACGGTTAAAATAAAGAATTGGGTCGAAACAAAATGTCGCCAGTCGCATTTACTTCAAAATGTTTTGTAGCATTAGATATTTATAAAATAAATGTTTGTCACAGAAATCTTAGTAGGTAAGTTAAAATAATAAAATTGTGTATGCATTTTTCGCTATTAATTACTTTTTAAAAACTTTTGCAATGGAAATATGTTCTTAATTGTAAAAGCAAATTTTTTCCGTCAATATTTCTTCCATTCCATTCTTTTATTGTAATGTTACCTAATTGTTAAAGTGAAATGATTTTATTACATTTTATGTACTGATTGACTAAAAAATGCTCCATATACCAATACTTTTTTTTGACAACGCCTATCTACGTTATAATTATTTGGTAAACTCCTAAATATTTTTTTTCAAACCTATGATAAAGATTTCATCACCAAATCATTCCTACTAATATTAAATATTTTTTTTTACTTTTTTACATGTGCCCCGAAAGTGCCTCTTTTCATGCATGTTCTCTTCACCGAAAGTGGCGTTTTCCAAGTAAGCGGGCGGGAAAGTATCGAAGCGGGCGGTATCGAAACGTTTGGGAAACATTTTTCCCGCCCGCTTCGAGTCACCATGCTCATAAATAAATAAAACCAGAATTGTCGGTTCATGTCATGTAGACAGGAAAACTGTCTGAAGAATTTCTTTATTTATTTGGCATCAAAGCGTCGGAGCACTTGTAAAAAAAAATACGGTACATATCTCGGACCGTCGGAGGCTTTTCCGCATCTCGTCCGTAAAAGCCTCTTTTCGGCCCTTGATACGTAATGTACTATTAATCATAAAATATGACACATACTGACTTTCAAATAACTGATTATTGGATTATGACCTGGAATTAGGACTATAATTTAATAATTAACTCGAAATTTTAAATTTTTTGATAGAAAATTATGGCACTAATATAAAAACTGTTTTTATGACACATGTTACAATCTGTCAAAATGCGATAAATCAAATTTTTATTGTCCTCGTAAAGGTACGGTTCCCGCCATGCGGCTGCGGCTATCGCAATTCCACCTACTAGCTGCTCATATCTCTTTATTTATCCGTTTCCCTTCACGGGGCCGCGGTACGCGTCGGCCGTGCATGACTGCGATCCTTGACGGTCGCGCCGTCGCGGTCATTTGATCTCGAAGCAGTACAGTGGCCGCCACCCCGGTGAAAGTTTGAATTAGAGCTTTTGCAGCGCGAGGTCGATTTCTGTGCTAGTTGGGCAGTCCACATGAAGGGAAAAAGTGGCGCTGTCGGCGCACTACTCTTTTTCCTCGGGTATCAGTTTGTCCAGTTTTTGTCCCCTCTTTTCGACATGCGAGGAAGAAGGACAGAGATGTTCTAAACTAATTTAACGCTAGTCCAATGTTTATTAGATTCCTTACGTCACCATCAACCTAACTTTTGTACGATTAAACACGTTTTCGGTTTTATTTTTAAAAGTTTTTTCCATTACTTACAATATATTATTTATATTAATCTCTAAGATGATTGATGTTTATGTATTTTCTTTCTTATTCGTTTAGCTTTCTATGCAGGTAATTATAAAGTATATTTTGTAGAAATTTATTTATCAATTGACTGGCCAATGTTGCATCATTTTTGAATGGCAATAAGTTTTATAAAATATATTATAACAATATATTATATTGAAGCCAATCGTAATAAATTATTGTTGTGAGCACCTAAATGTACAATACCCCAAAAGATTTGTGTCCCAGCAAACTTATTTAGGTTTGTGATCTTGGAATTTATGTGGGTGATTTTACCTTTTTCATTCATAAAAAACTAAACAGTTTGAATTGTATGCTATAGTGACTTATTTATTTGTTTTAAGGGATGTTATCAAGTAATAGAGGCTAAAGGACGGAAATCAATGACTCGGTGAGTACTTTTAAATATTACGAGTTGTATCACTCTGGTGTTATCATGGCATATGTTAGTTGCATTTTTGGCAGAACAAAATATTATATATTAACTTCATTGCTTTCTAATGCAAATCTAGTGTTGAGCCGATACTGCTTCTATTCCTTTTGTTTCAGAGACCACTACAAGAGTTACCTGGATTGTGAATGTACCCACTGATCTCCGACTTTGTAACTAATTTTGATACTCTACCCGATTTGTGCCTTCCTACCTGATGTGACTTTCTCCCGACGTGACTTCCTACCCAAAGTGATTTCCTACCTGATGTGACCTCCTACCCAATATGTGACTTCTTACTGAATATGTGACTTCTTACCTGATATATGACTTCCTACCCGATATGTGACCTCCTACTCGATATGTGACTACCTCCTTGATATGTGACTTCCTACCTAATATGTGACTTCCTACTCTATAAGTGACCTCCTCCTTGATATGTGACTTCCAAGTGTTCCTAAGTGATTTGTACCTGATTAGAGACCTTATTTATATATATTAACACATGCATCAAATAACATTGTAAGTGACATTTTGACCAATTTCAGAGTAAATTTCAAACCTAAAATTTGGTTTTTAGCTTAATTTTTTTTTAAATGCCTCGCATCCCATTTGTATCTGATTATTTTGGTATTTTGCCTATGTATCATGGTAAAGTAATATACCCGAACCTGTTATGTCTTCTCCTGTAAGAACACAATTTGTCACTTACAATGTTATTCGATGCATGTAATGATATATTATTTGAACTGATTTTATTATGATTTTTTTGTTATCTTTATTAATTATTATTCTATCAATAATTGTTTTATTTGATCTTTTTTAAAGTTTTTGTTAGCAGAGTAGTATATTTTTGTTTTATATTTTATTGCACTTTATTTATTGTAATCAATAAAATTTTATATGTATGTCATATTCTATATGCATAAACAGAAGGGCACTGTGACTTAGAATGTGACATACTTTTACAATTTTCTTGATTGCCTATGCACTTTTTATTCAGAATAAATTCTTCGTTATTTATTTATAAGTAATTGTTTTTTTTAATAAATATTGCCAAAATGTATCGTCTTATTCCAAAAAATATTGATTTTTGCACGTCCCTTTATTAATTTAACTCGTGATTCGATTTTGTCGCATCCCGATTTAAATTAATAAAAACACGTGCAAAAGTTGAATAAATAAATCGCAACTATGGATAGAACCTACGTTCAAATTTCCCGCCAAAACGCCACGGGTAGCAATCTGGCAAACTAAACATCTTCTGTCTTTCTCGCTCACTGTTCTTTCTCGCTCGTTGAAGTTTAGAATTTTTAACAAGCAGTTAACATTTCTCATGTTATATTTTCTTTGGTGGCCGCCGCAGTAGGTATTAATGTCAACATGTGTCATTTTGAAGGATATTTTTATTTGATTAGCCAAATGCGTAAAATGAGCTCAAGGACTACAAGATATTATCTACATTATAAGATAATAAATTATTAATTTAAATGATTCCAACACATCCTTCTCTGTATGACTAAAATGCAGTTTATAAGGATCAAGTCGTGCGACGCGGCCGCATGGAGGGAAACTTATAGTGAACCGACAGATGTATCTCGCTGCCACATGGCGGTATAGCCGCAGCCACCTTAAGATGAGACCATAATTGCGAAAAACCAATTATCGAGATCTTATCAGATCTTGACGTTTTAGGGTATATAGATCATGGAAAACATGTTAGTTATTGATCATGGAAAACGTGTTAGTTAGTTTTGTCTATCAGCCTCTCGGCCTATTATTGTGTTGCTATGTCTGTCAGTCTGTTGAAATAAAAGTATATAAACTACTTGACGCTTTAATATAGTATTTCTATTCTGATATACATTTTTTGTATATTTATAATACATTTTCACTTTTCGTGATTTTCTATTAATATAAGATCGAGAAAATAATTACGATTTGGCAACGCTGCAGACGATAATAACAATATTTTAGAGTTATAATGAGACTTAGTAGACGTTTCAATTCCTGATAAAATATACAGGTTTGTAGCATTTAAAAATCCCAAGATACCTATCTTGAGGTAAATGCTACTGTTTTATGATTTAAAAAGAATACAAAACAAGGTTAGTTCACTTGTTCACTTTAATTTTAAACTTTAATAAATAAAAGAACGAAATAAATGATATAAAACAATACTTGACCTCCAGTGTATAGTATTTCTAAATTTCATGAGTATTTAATTACCTTATATTATAGATTTTTCCTTGTAAAACGAGGATTGTTGTGGTTTTGTTTATTTTCCAACTGACAGCCAACAGTCGATGACTTCTACTGCTGGATAGTTCTTCCTACTCCAGGAAGGTCCGTTCTATTTTTGGGACGGCGATGTTCCTCTACGAAGTACTCCCATAAGAAACTTCAAGTCAAAATCATGGTCAGCGTCAAGCTTCAATCAGAATTTTCAACGGTCAGTTGCCAGTGACATCCCCATTCGTAAAAGCAGTTCATTCGTAGGTGGTGGCTCGTGGACACCAGTCTGTGAGTGGAAACTTGTCTGAGGAAGGATCCGATCGGGTATCATGACATTTTTTTATTTAATTATTGACCATAGACAATTTTTTTTATCGAAATTAAGATATTTTCACTTTCAAGTAACAGTATTGTAAAAGACAATAAGGTATACTTTCGTTTTAAACCATCTATATATAACTACACGCACCAGAAAACAAAATTCATGAATTTTCCCTGGGTAATTAAAGTATACAGCGTACTACAATTTCGACTTACCCCGGTTAAACATACCATCGTCTTAAATTCACTCTTTTTCAGGTTCCGTATATTGTATCAATAAATGTACCTACGTAATTTTAGTAAAATGAAATAAGTAAGATTTTAATTTGATTTCGAATAACCAGTTGATGTCATTTAATTCGCTTATCTAAAGTGTGGAATAAAATCACAGTAATTAAATGATTATTTTTGTTTCAATAAATTTCTTCAGAAAGTTCTGGTTTCTCCAAAAAACCAGTGGCGCCCAAAGTTACTATTGATAGACACAGGTTGTTCCATTTGAAAATATAGAGTAAATTTTATACAAACTTACCGAAATTCGGCAGCAAAATTAAAGCGCCCTGTATAAAACAATTTTATAAATAGTAATCATATAACCCAGATGTAAATATCTGTAAAATTTTCTGACCAAAATTAAAAGAATATCTAACATATTTATTGCCACCGTACACAAGCAATAAAAGCAAATGGCACAGATGGCAACGCTGCAACAGATTGGGAAAAATATTTTGGATTACATAAGCAATAAGGACGGACACTAATATCGAGTAAAAAATATAGGGTGTTCGCTTGACAAATATTTAAATTTTAGTGGTCCCACTTTTGTAAAATACGCTGTATAATTAAAAATATTTTTAAAATAAAGATCGCTGATAGTCACCCAATTTATAAGAGGTATCGAAGAATTACACACTAAATGTACACCCTGTATAAAAGTAGGTTAAACTTACAAATTATAACCTTTCTTATATGCAGGGTTATGATAAATAAACGGATCAGCCCTGGACTACCGCCCACTTAATCAAGAATCGCTCTGACCCGTAAAACTTATTTTTTTGAAATACATTTTCTTTAAAAAATAAGGTAGATCATAAATATGCTACTTGTATCAACCTCAATTTTTTTAATGGAACATTATATATTTTTACATAAATATTATATATTTTTTTAAAATTATATATTATCTTCAACTGTTAACGAAATATTATACCTATTTTAATGCTGGTATGTTTAATATGTTTCTCAACATAACAATTTTTTTTTGTTTGTATGTGCGATGAGAATCTGCTTACAGACAAGATGCACCCGGAGTGCAAAGTAGTGTCGGGATGGCTCTGTTTCTCTGAGGGAGAAACCTGTCCTGAAGGAGAGATCTATCACTCTGAAGGAGAGATGCCGACAGACTAAACTCACCTATTTTGCAAATTTGATTAACATTCACTGACATTTTCTGACATCTCAAACTTAAATAGAAAATTGTTATTGTCAATATCTTCAAGATTGTGATTTGAGTTCAGAACGTTGATATGTCGAGAAATATATCAATGGTGCATTCCAGCATTAAAGTGTTAATATTTTGTATACGGTGGAATATAGGTCTAGGACATGATTTACGAAAAATGTCTAAAATTGATTGATTGTACAAATGTTAAAATATACAATATTACAATTATTGATATAAGTAGCATTTTTATGATCCACCATCCATGCATATCCATATCTTTGTTCTAAAATAAATTCATCTCAAAAAAATAAATTTAACTTATCCGAACGTTTCTTGATAAAATAGACGGTATTCTATATAACAGCCTGATCCATTTCTTTATCATAACCCTGTATACTTTATTTGGTATAAATAAAGATCAACCTTTCCAAGAGTAATCACTCTAATAGAAGCTGAGCTAATAGCAAGAATCTGACAAGATATACTGTGACACTGGCATGCCCCTAGTGTACCGGGTAACCTTAAAACAATCAATAGGTTTCTAATGCTCGTCCTTAAAACTCCGCCATTACCAATTTTTATGCCATTATCTCAAAAAATCCTTAAATATTTTGAAAATTGAAAACAGAACTTAGAGCTTAGCATTCTGTATCGCGTTAAAGAAGGCATAATTCTCTTAAACGAAATAATTACAATATCTACAGTTACTTTTAAAGTCATTATCGACCATTCTGTATAGGGAAGGAAAAATTTTTTTTCTCCCAAAGATGTATTATACTTTGTGTGACTGCGTATTTTATATTGAAACCCTCTGTTTCGTTAAGTATTCTTTATCTTCCTTGACTTTTTTAACAAGTTCGTGTTATCTCGAACAAGTATTCAAAAACTCCCATCGACTTTAATTCAAATTGAATAGCTCTATTCTAATTGGTATCCGCTGTAAGAAAAGTTCATAAATATTATTACCAAAGTTTACAGGATATTTAAATTTAGGATTAATTATTTATGAGTTGGTTAAAAGGGAAATACAACTTCTAGAAAATATGTGGTAGGGATCTAAACCTCAAATTTAACAGTTTACCTATCCCGAGGTGTTTATAGCTACGGGGAATTTAATTTCAGGAGTAAATTGTCCCACTAATTTTGGTAAAGGCTGTTGTGTTTGATACTTATGCCGTACGCACGGTGAATATAAAAGGCAATATTGTTAGGTGCGTGTACCACATCATTTTATTACAATGAAGTGTTAGTATTTAAACTGAAATATATAATGAGTACAAAGAACGAGGGCGGGATATCCATATCATAAACCTTCTCAAAGAAGCAAATTAGTTAATATTCAAAAAGGCACTAGGCTTCCTATAAAATATGCATAGATACAATTCTACTACAAGATCTCGCTGACGTAATCTAAATTTAATGAATTTTTATATCAAATACAATATTCTTATACAGTGATCGGCAAAAAGTTGGCCACATATGGGAAACTTTTTTTATTATTAAAACATTAAAAATACTTTTTTCGCCGATTGACACTGCCACTGACTCTGAATGGTACCTAACCTCAAAACTTCCGACATTTGTCACGTGACTACTCGTTTGGCTTGAAAATTGAAAGAAATATATTATGTTTTGAAAAACTGGTATTAGATGATGGAACATCGATAAAAGTTATTTCAAGAAATTGCTTAGATATTAATCGTATGCTTCCTTGCAATGTTTAGAAATAAAATTCCGAAAATCTATATTTTTTCACAAAAATATCCCGTATTAGTTAATAATAAGTTTAATATTCCCAAGAATATAATGAAAATGTGTTAAATGCTCGAAAACGAAGGTAACAATTTATAATTTAAACATTTTTGTTGTTTTTAGAAATGTTTAATTTAGCTACTTACTATGTAACTGCCCAGGACCTGTATCTCACAACTAGGTATATTTACAATTTATATTTAATTCTGGAACAATATGCATACGAAAGGTCATTTCTCTCATTCTTAACGTGTCTTCAAAAGTTGCTCTTAGAAGTTGAAAAAGTTTGTTTTTAATTTTCGATAAATAATTAGAATTGTCGCTGCAAAGTTTGCACAAGAGTATCATTAAAATCTAAACATTTCTTTGAAATAACTTTTTTCTATATCTCGTTATCTAATATCACTTTTCCATGACATTTATTTTTTCAAAATATTCAACCAAACGAGTAGTCACGTGACAAATTTTAAAATAAATTTTCAGATAACCAGTCAGTCAGATGCAGAGGCAATCGGCGAAAAAAGTTTTAAAAATATTTCAATAATAAAAAGTTTCTCCTCTGTGGCCAACTTTTGCCGCACATTGTATATTCATATTATGAAAATTAAAAATGCAATGAAAGCCTTTAATTTAATAAATAAGGAAGAAAAAGTAATTTCATGAACAAATAATAGTATACACACAGCTATACATAAGTCCTAGAGTTTAATTGAATACAGGACACTGCTTTAAGGTACGGTTTCCTCCGAGTAACCATGATTGGGGTTCGTCGCTCAGCAATGATCGAGAACTAGTGTTCAAATTAAAATCGCTCAACATAGCCGCATTTGATTTGCCTTTGAGCAATAGTTCGCGATCATCGCTCATTATCTTGGCCGGTCCCAGGAAATCGTACCTTAGGGTGCAACAACGCTGTCGAGCGATTGCGAGAGATAAATGGACAGCTGAATTAAAGTGGCCATAATAAAAGCCACAATGGTTCCTCACTAAGCAATTCTTTTAATATGGTCATTCTAATTAAGTTTCATGCGTTTGAAAAACTTCTTTGTCTCGTCGTCCACGTTTATCTCTGGCGAAAAATCGCTCTCAAGTCTGGCTGGATCCTTAAGGTATTGCCCACTTGAATCAAAGCTTATTTTTAGGTCTAAAATACAACTTGAGATTTGTAACAATTTTGAAAGTCGAGAATATAGTCAATATGGGAACAAGTGACTATAATATAATATAAAAAGAATAGTAATTAGAGTATAATATTAATTATAGAATTAATTCACTTTTCGGCGAATTTAACAGACCATAATTTCACTACAAATATATCAGTTTTTAACTCGATGCATGCAATATTTCTCAAATTAGATAATTAATGTAATTTTCGACGAAATTAACATGCATATGGGATAGATTCTAATTGTTGCTAATCTAAAGTTATTTTAAGCCGAAGATCAAACTTATGTTCAAGTTTACAACATTCTAAGAATTTGTCGATATGAGTTATTCAAAATTATTGATTGTTTGCGAGTTTTACCATGTTCCCCTTTCAAAATTATAACAGAGTATATTCCTTCCTATAGACTCTAAAGGACCCCGCAGTTTTTAAATGGAAATTGGGTTTCACTCAAATTTACTAAAAAGTATTGCATCATACGAATTGTATTATCCTGATAAAATGTCTCCATGGGCGCAATGAAAAATAATGACAGGATTTCGAGATACGAGCCATGCAAGGTGGTGATGTTTCAAGTCTAAAAGTCGTATCTGACCGGTACGTATTACGAATAATATGATCAATATATTCACGTATATTCTCATAAACATCGTACATATAAATATAGATAGATATCTACCCTCTTCATGTATATGCACACATACACGAGATTTTCGGATTCAACGCCACCCGAGAATGAGAATATACGTGAATATATTGATTATTATTCGTAATACGTACCGGTCAGATACGACTTTTGGACTTGAAACATAACCACCTTGCATGGCTCGTATCTCGAAATCCTGTCATTATTTTTCATTGCGCCCATGGAGACATTTTATCAGGATAATACAATTCGTATGATGCAATACTTTTTAGTAAATTTGAGTGAAACCCAATTTCCATTTAAAAACTGCGGGTCCTTTCACAATTATCAGCCTGAACATAAATCTTAGGAATTATTATTGTTCCTAAATATTCTGGTTCATTTATTCACCTCTCCTAATAAGATTTGTTATTATGATTAAATTAAAAGAAAGAAATCAGAACTAGGAGGTCTACTCAACCCATAATACATACTGTCAAATTTAATCTAACAAATTTAACCCTAATCAGAAAATAATATGCCAGCTGACCAGGATATTCTCCCCCAAGCGAACCCGGGAGGGGCTACCCAAATAATTTATTTCCAAACAATATAGTTGGATTTCGGATCAAATAAAACCCTAGATACGCCTAGATATGATAACTTAATTATTAATTTTTGTTACAATAATTTTATTTTAAACACTGATATAATCAATATATCAGGGATAAGCAACATATTTTCTTTAATGTTAGACTAACATTAAACCACGTTATTAGATCTAGTGATTACAATATTATTTAATGTCTTTTATTAAATTGAATACCAATTATTTTTTCCCAGTTTAGCCTCAAAAAACTTTAAATAGAGCCATCTTGCATGACAAGAGGCTGAACAGATCCGTAATTAGGGAAGGTTGATTGAAGTCAATAATATGATATAGCTGTCAGATTTCACTATTATGTTCCTATTTTATTTTAGTAAAGTAATATAGTAAAACTAGGCAGCGAGTTGAGTTGGTTGGTCCTTCTTAATACTTCTTTGGTTAGATTCTGAAAACCCTAAAAAACAATAGTGCATATAGTGTTTCCTGTAACTTTTTAAATTCAATCAAATCAATTAATGTTGATCACCCTGGATCTATTTCTGAAAATATATCTAAATTCATTAATAGAACAAAATAAGTTCGTTACAAAATATTAATCTTCTCTAACTATTTATAATAATACTTATAAAGCTAAAGTCATGTAAATAAATTTAATTTTTTTAAAAGTGCTCATCTTGTAGAAATTGAAACAGAGCGACAGATAGAACATGAAGTTTAATATCTTCAGTCCTAATCGGATCAATGTTGGTCTTTTCTTATTTTACACTTTGTTACGTTAATTTGGAAAAATATCGTTTTGTTCTTGATTCTTATCTACACAACCAATCCATTTTACGAAAAACTGGGACATCTATTAGATCGGAAGTTAAAATTTTTCAATTTTCATTCTTTAAATATTGTTAATACTGAGTTAAGTAAACTATGCTAGAAGTTTGAAAGAAAAATCAAATACTTATAGCTGTTCTAGAGGTAGAAGCATATTTAGATTAGATATCCTTATTCTTTTCAAGAAAAACATTTTCCTTGTTACTCATAGCAGACCATATTTTCTTAACTCAGATATAAAATGGGAAATTTTATGTTTTACAAATAGGTTCTGTAACCGTTGGAAAACTCAAAATGCTAAACATTTCGTCATTAAAGTGCTCCATTTTCTTTTCGTAACTTCTGCCTGGACACTCACTAAAAAGGGCATACAAATCTATTTTTGATAAAGAAGGTTGACTGGAATGGCCTTCATAGTCTAGAAATGAAATAAATGCGTGTATTATACATGTCGTTATATAACAGGGGGAAAGGTATTATAAAAAAAGATTTATTGAAACAAAAATGTTCTCTAGCTTCAGAGAAAATTTTGAAATTTGGCAACGCAATTTCTCTAAAATTCTTTCAGCGATTTTCAAGAAAATTGTCCTTTCCCATATATTTCCGCATTCGTTTTGACAGGTAATAAGTTTTTAAAAAATTATAAAATCGGGAACCGTGAACTTCCGTAATTTTTTTTGTATGGGCAAATTATACTCATCTTCAAATTAAACAAACGAACAAACCCAAACACACCCAATTATGAGTTTTGGATAGGTTTAGATTAGTACAACAAATTCAATTTCAAAAATGTCTGTTATAATAATAATCAATACAAAATTAAATGTCAATTTGAAATTTCAGAGAAGCGGTTAAAGGAATGTCACAGTCCCCCACAAAAGTACATTTTAATTAGTACAGATCTGTAGATGTTGATGCCATAATCCGAAATTAGTTAAGAAATATAAAGGCCACAATAACAAAATCGGAACATATTTGCTGCTTTAAAGACTTGGAATTAATAAATGATTCTTCGCTAATAGTACTTGCAATAAGGTGGGGATAGTTCAACTGTCTATCTGAGAGTACCTAGTAATTAAGCCCAGATGTTCTACATTTCACATATTCGCTCTATTACCAGGTTTATCCGTCTCAAGTATCTGTCTATGCGACGGGTCGAAGCGTCCACAATCGAGCTCGGTGGCGAATCATTAATATTTCCATCCATTTCGATTCGACGCGTGCTGCGTGACTTGCGCTCGACAATATTTAATAACTTCCGATCTAATAAAGGTCCCACATTTTCGTAAAATAGGTTTTATCGATAATAGGATAAAAAACAAAATGGTATTTTTTCAAATTAATTTAAGGCGTTGGCGGGCATGTTAAAACTATTTTAAAAATTATATTATATTTTATTTGTTCACAATGACAATTTTTTTCTATTTTTTTTTTTCTAACAAAGTGTAAAATAAATCAGTACAACTGTATATATTAAATTTCAAGTATGAGCAGATGTGTGGATATTTTCGAAAAAAAAATTCTTTAACAAAATCCTGAAATACGTGTCAACTAATTTTATGTATGTAGTTGGAAAATAATTTCTAATATGTTCGATATTATTATGTATGTATGTTTTATATTATTACTTATTGACGTGTGCAAACATTTTTCTTTAAAAACATGAATAAAATAATATGTAATTTTGAATTTTAGATAATAATAATTAAAGTAAATGGTAATTCCCCTATATCGCAATGTTTATAATTAACGCACACATACACACACAGGCCCATTAGCCGTTATCGGTTTCTCTAAATCTCTACTAAATTGACAAAATTTTATCAGAAACAGAATTCAAATTTTATTATTTTTTAAATTTGTTATCATAATCAAATCAATGATTTGTTTAAATTATTTAAACAAACAATTTTCATAAATGCTAAATATATTTTCAAAAATACATAATGACAGACAGATAAAGGTTTAAACCAGCAAATAACCGCAATCACGTATATACACTTAAGCCTAAATAAATATAAAGATCAGAAGACAGTGAATGTTAACGATGGTTAAGGTTTATTTGCGAAAGGATGTAATAATATATCCGTTTAATGTTTTGTTATGGAAAATAAGTTTTTGTAGTATTAATCTTCTTTTAAATTTCTTAAAATTATTAATTTAATCCTTGCACTAATGTGCTGTATGTAATTAAACTGTCATATTTAACAAGGTGAAAACCAATTACTGCACTTGATAATTTTGCGAAAATTGTCACCCTTTTAATTTTCTTGTCAAAATATCATGCCAATGTTTTAAAAATATATTATGAAGAAACTCTCGCTGAAGATGCTCTGAATATATGTGGACCCGTATTCCTAAATGTGCCACATGCCTTTGGCAAGGTAAGGAAAGGCTTAATATATAAATTAACGAAGCTGTTGAAAAGAGTATTTGTTATATTTATTAAAATCGTATATTTCAGATAACAAGAATACGAACATTCATGGCTCCTAAATAAAATATATTAAAGCATGCCCACCCCAAGGCAGTGTGCTAGGGTCTATTTCATATCTATTATAGAGGGTTTACCTTAATAACGTGCTAATACTTTTAATTCCTTGAGTCATTTTATAATGAAAAATTCATAATATCAATTTCTGTTTTAAATCTCCAGTGTACTTTAGATATACAGTCCAAAATCTCAATTCCCTATAGCTCGATTATTAATTAAGTTACAAATCTGATATGTTACACACTGCACCCGTACCCTATGGTGCATTTTAGGAAATTATTTTTGAATGTATTAAAAAACTACCCAACAAATGGCAATGATGCGTTTTTTTTTTTAGATTACATCCCATATATTTTATTGCTAATCTAAAATAGAAACTAAAAACAGTTTAGCACCACTTATTTTAAAACCTAATAAAAATAGAAATAGTGCATAGTTAATAAAATTATACAAGATAGTTATTAAATAAGGTTCAACTGTTTAGTTAACCAAGTTTGATTGATTCATATTGTAGGCACAGATATTGTATACAACATGCGGATCTCAGGGTTTATCTTGGTCTCCTAAGTAAACATCAAAATAGGTCAAATAAGCTTTTTCCACAAAGTAACAAATCACTCTTCTACTTTCTTTTAAAATGTACTCGCCACATACGTAGTAAAATCGCCCGGATGGTTTACGCAACTACGCCTACTTGTAGAAGCCATGTTTAAATACGATACACTCTTGAGACTAGAGTTCCAACTAAATTTTGCAAATGTATGCAGGCAATATTCCGCATGTGGGGATTATACAGGGTGTTATTGAAATGACGTATTATATTTAAATGGGTGACTCCTTCGGTGTCCTAGAGAAAGTCTACATACTTTTTTTTTTTAAAGCGAATATCTAAATACTAAGGTAAAACCCCTTTTTACCCACATACTGTCGCGCCGTTCCATCTGGATTCACTTAGCAACAATGTGGGTCAATAGAGTATACTAACCATGTTGTTGCTTTAAAAGAAAGTCAAATCCCCAACCTGTCGATGTTCTAGGCTGTCGAGGTTTTTCGTCAACTCGTGGTCTCCAATCGAATGGCCCTCCTTTCGATAGAATTCAGTAGCCGAAGAGTATGCTTGAGCGCACAGCTCCAGACATGAGAACAGTACTCTAGAGATGGTCGAATCTGGGCTTTGTTAGTGTCAAAAGTTGTTGAGGTTGAGGTTTTAGAGAAAACTGCTGCCGTGGTTTTCTTATCGTTAAATTTGACTTGGTTACTGTCACCCCAAGCCAAAATTTCTTCCAAGTTTTTGTTAATGCGTGATACTTCATGCTGTCTGCGTAGATATGCGTCAGCAGCCGATGTTTGTGCATTCAAAGAGAAAGATGAGATAAGTGTGCTATCGTCAGCAAAATCGGATTATTCGTTTTCACTAGAAGGTCGTTAATGTAGAGTAAGAAGAGAGTGGGAGACAATATGGACCCTTGTTGAATACGGGCATTGATGGTGAAGGTGTTTGAGAGAAATCCGTCAATCGCCACTTGCAAAGAGCGGTCCTTAAGAATACTAGACAATTATGCATGCCATAGGATCGCAGTTTACTTAGTCCCTCATGCCAAACACGATCAAAGGCTTTAAAAATATCCAGTGCAACAGCCCGAGACTCCCCATGATGTTGGATTGCGTTGTTCCAAAGATGGGTGACATAGGCTAGAAGATCTCCAGTTGATCTGGAAAACCTTATTGATGATTGCTGATAATGTTGAAGCCTTCCAGGTACTTTAGAAGATGTTGGTTAATAGCTTTCTCCATTATTTTTGATATAACTGAAAGCAATGCGACTGGTCGATAGTTGCTAGGCAGAGTTCTCTTACCTTTCTTTGGTATAGGCTGGACTCGCGCCGTCTTCCAGCACGATGGAAATATTGCTTGTTTGTAGGATAACTTAAAAAGTCCACAAAATACTGGTGTTAGTTCATCGGCGCATCTCTTGAGAACTATAACAGGAATTTCATCTGGACCAGAAGCTTTCTTGACGTCGAGCCCTTTCAGGATTCGTTTGACGGGAGGCTGACGCTGACGAAACACAATTTCGATCATTTCGGATTGAACTGCAGGAATGTTGGGTGGTGTTCTTCCCTGGAAATCTACAGTGGTATGCGAAGAAGATAGTTCAGCAAGTAAGTTTGCTTTGTCTCCGGCTGTGGATGCTATTGTACCATCGGAACGTGTTAGAGGTGGAATAGTTGATTTGGCAAAATTTTGGCTGAAGGCCTTTGCGACTGACCAAAAGGACCTTGATCCGTTTGGACTGTCAAGAAGTTTGTTTTTGATTCTCACGTTATGCTAGTTAGAATGACGTCGGAGACCTCCCCAGTACAGATGGATGGATCATCAGAAGAGAAGCATACGCTCATCCAAGGAAAAGTGGGAAAATGGTCTTTCAGGTCTTCCCACTTGACAGATGTGTAATGCCATATCTTGTGAGGTTTAGGAGGTTGTTCAGAATGAATTGGTAGTTCGCTTAGAGTTGAAATAAGTTTGTGATGGGAAGATCCTAACGGAGGATGTACGGTGACTGTATATAGATCTGGATTTGATGTCAAGAAAAGATCCAAAAGGCTAGCAAAATCTCCAGCTCGGTCTGGAATCCTCGTTGGTTCTTCTACGAGTTGAGTTAGACCAGAACTGATAGCAAAGGATTCGACCTCGCAGCGTTGCTCATCGTCTGTATTTGAATATTTAAGCCAGTTGACATTGTGGAAGTTAAAGTCACCAAAGATAGATATCTTGTCATTTGGATGGTTGGTTTGCAAGAAGTCGATTTGTATTGGCTAGTGATGAGAAAAGGGCTCTATAATGGGTATCACTTGGAGGACGGTAAAGGCAGCAGATAAACTTGATGATTTTCTGTGTTGATATTTGAAACCACATCCACATCTTCAAGTCTTTCGGTTCAATTGTAAGTTCTCGTTGGCAGCAGAGATCATCTTGAATAAAAAGACATACCCCGAAGTTGCGTCGAAATCGGAAATGAAAATCATATCCAGGGTATAAATAGCTGACGGTGTTTGTTGACGATCTGACCTTTGTCTCGGTCAGTGCGAGCTCGTGAGGCTTGGAAGATTGTAAGTGCTGGTAGACTGAATTGATGTTCGTGTTAAGCCCTCTAATATTGCAGAAATCTATTTTGAAGTTGCCAATTCTGAGTTGGTTAGCAACTGCAGGTGCAACACCATTTCTCCGTTGAGTTTTGTTAGAGGAACCCAGTAAATTGTCGGAAATGGTTGTTGTTTGATAAACTTCGCTTGAGGGGGCCCAAGACCAGCCCCCGCCCGGAGATCCGAATGGGGGGCGAGTTTACCTCCGGAGTATTTTGGGGAGTGATAATGCGCGTCAAAGACGTCTTGGTGTCAAAAACTGAACACGTGTTCTGTGTTGCAATATGACAACACCGCATATAATGCGCTAATATCTTTTGAACCTTGAGACTGCCTCAATAAACTATTGATTGCGAAGGTCTTCAGGAGCGGCCACGTAAATTTTGAGATTTCATATAAAGTGTATATTTCGCTTAATAGTTCAAAGCGCCATTTATTGTTATTTTTCTTCAATTTATTTTCATCTCATGATTTGCCGGTTTAAATATAATAAGTCATTTTCATAACACCCTGTATAGGTTCTAATAACTTTGGACACAAACCAAGTTAATGAATTAATTCATGAGGCTTACGGTATACAGTTTTATCCACTTTTATTACCTTCTAATGTATATTCTGTACTAATTGCAAATACGAAAGTAAGAAATCTGTAGGTGCAAAAAAATTCAAGGAAAAATTATTTTCTTATCTGTAATAATTATATGGCCTTTTGTCAATATAAGTGGTATTTCCAGTGATTTATGAATAAATAGGTATAATTAAAAAGGCATTTTAAATTATAAAAGGATATGAATAAATAGGCATAATTAAAAAGGAATTGGAATTAGTTAAATTTTTGATAAAATTTATGACCATTATAATTGTCAAATATATTAATATTACAATTTATTATGAGTAGGTTCTATCTCAAAAACTAGAGCTAATACGAAGAAAAGATAAGTGTTTTTGGAATCACCGCATTCAAAATAACTAAAATCAGTTGTTTTTTCTTCGGCGCCAAGACAAAAAAGTTTTTTTGTTTGGCTGTGTAATATAAGTTTGATGTTCCAATTCGCCGAATTTCTACTCTGTAAACTGGTTTGGCACGTGTGAACCACTCCGAGTGTCGTTCGCAACTGGCGATAGGGTTGTAATTAGGAAAATGTTTGATTTTTAATTCTACGTCGAATGATATAAAAATATGCAGGTGCTTTACTAACAAGAGGAATGTAAAATCTGTAAATTTTTCAAAACCGTAAAGCCGTTTCCGAAATACAGACCTAAAGAAAATTCAATGAATTTTCTCTCAACCTAGGAACGAACACACGTACTGATGATTAGTATTTGACTTTTAACCCCCTTCGCTTCTGTTTGTACCAATTGACCCGGATTCTACTTTTCCTTCCACTTCAATTTCAAGGCGTTGCTCTCTGGGGACATGAAAATTAAGCCTCTCTCTACCAAAGTCGGTTAATCGAAGGGCACGACTGATGATACGTGACGATTATCGACCATTTCCATAATTTTAGATGAAAATTTCTCATTCCTTCCGCGTCGTCATCGATATAAAATTAAGCAAATGTGGAGATAAAAAGGCAGTAAATTTGAATGAAGGAAAATGTGGCTTTGCACCATGAGTAAGAAATTCCGCTTTAGATAGATCAACTAAAAGGTTAGGGTAAGCTGAACGAAATCGAATAGTTAAATTTTGATTAAAAAGTAATACTTAAATAAAATTAATAGCGATAATGACAACAATTTAACCTAGAAAAATAGTTTCTTTTTTGAACATCTATATTGATATAATATATTATTTACTACGTCATGTAAGTATAAGTAAAGTATATTATAATATATTAGCGTTTAAGACATGAATATTTAGAAAGTATTTAAATAAATTAACTAATTTTTGGGGTATCAAACGATTTAAAAAAAAACCGTTTGCTGTTTCCTAAATAACGATACATTTTTTCATTGTACTCTGGGGATTTTTGTTCTTGAATAGTACTTTTGAGATAGAGAAGTGTGGCCGTTGACTTGGACCCGGTATTTCTATCTGCTTTGTACACGTCCATGTGATGCCTGTTATTACGAAAATAAACAAACAAAAAGAAATAGGGATTCTATCTGTAGAATCCCCATCTCTTTTTATCTTCTGACTCTTTCTTTCTTCATTCTATCCTCTGATCGGAAAAACAAACAATCGACGGACGTAACTCAAAAGTCTCTATTTTTATCCAGTTTATGGCAGACTTGGCAAAATCTTATCATATTGAATTAAAACTACTTACTATTCTTTCCACAAACAATACTAGCAATTTTATTTATTTATTTTTTGGCTTTGGCAGGTCTGCCATTCGACCAGATGCAATTTTGTTTAACAATAACGACAAATATGACAGTTGTTAATCCGGTAGTGTCAAATGTGAAAGCAGGTATGTCAGACGGCCGTCCCAGTAAGGGTTTTATAAAAAGTACGTTCCGAACGCTCGATCGATAATTAACAGGAAACGACAAAGAAAAATCATACTAATTTTCAGAGCTCCCCGATTGTTTTTCTGAGAAGTTGTTTACAACCGACCTAAGAATGTGAATTATTTATTCTTCAAAAACTGAACCATCCGTATCCTCCTTGATCTAAAATCCTTGTGTGGGACAATGAGTTTTGACAATAAATTTTAATTAGCAAACTATTTTCTTAAAAAATATATATAGGGTGTTGAAAAAGGTCGGTACTCCGGAATAACTCCGGTGCATCTCATTGTAGGGGAAAATGTCTAGGGAAAAAGTTGTTTGGTTTTAAAGGAGGAATAGTTTTCAATTTAAACCAACCCCCACCCCCGCAACACCCGGGCGCGGGTGGGGGTAAGTTAAGATTTTCAAATGGAACTCCATATTTTTTATTGGTGTATCGTATTCTCCGACCAAAAATAAACATCTTTTGTCCGAAATTTTTTTTTATTCGGGCCTATCCTTCACCAATAATCACCATGAGAATGACAAAATAAGAACCGTGCGAAAATCAAGTTTTATCCCGGAAATACTCTTTTTCTCTGTCTTGTACTAAAAAATGCCCGTGGAATACAAACAACTTTCTTGTGGTTTAAATTGCAAACTATTCCTCCTTCAAAACCAAACAACTTTTTCCCTAGACATTTTCCGCTGCAATGTGATTCACCGGAGTTATTTCGGGGTACCGACCTTTTTTCAACACCGTGTATAAATAACATAATTTTTACTTAGTCTATTTCTTTCTAAAGATAAGTATTTACGTTTCTAATAAAAAGGCTGAAACTTTCTTCTTAAGCATTCCAGTAGAAACTATAAAAATACGGAAACACTTTGTTAACTATAACATTTAGAATTTTTGATGAATGAAATTTAATCGTCTTTAAGTTTTAGTCCACCACCCGTTCCGAGAAATAATCTGGCTACGAGCATGTTAGAAAAGGGAAAAATAAAAAATGCCCTGTAATATCTTACAGGGATTTGGAGATTGGCAAATCCGATATAACTAATAATTTACGCTTTCCTCTATATTCGCGGATAAGAAACGGGGTTGAAGTTGACACCGGAGAATATTGATTTCATCCGCATTACTTTTGTATATAATAAAAGAAATTTTGATTGCTTGAAAAACTCTTGTAATAAATTGATTCAATTTTATTGAAATTGTGTTTTTCTTAAATCGACTAGCCGATTTCTAGTCCAGAAAATCGTATTCCGCCATCTTATTGAATCTTATTGGTCTTAAAGTGAGCTGAACATTTATTTAAAGAAATGTAAAATATCCTACAAGTAAACCACACATTTATTGCCTGAGAAACCAAATGAATTATTCCTATTTTGAATATGTAAAGCATGGTTTGATTTATAAAATAAGAAATATTTATAGGTCTATAGTAGACATTCAAAAGTGCTAAAAAAAATAATAAAAAATTTAGAGAAAGAGAAAATTTTGTTCGGGTTTAATAAAAAATATATTATGTTATGCTTACAAGTAACATGTTACCTTTGAAGGAACTGTACAAAAGTAATATAGTTATTATTAAAAAAAGAAAATTAAATAATGTTCTGTATTACATTTTTTTAGTATTCCTTAACAAAAAATTCATAGGAACCATAAATATGTATCCTTCCTTTTCCTCTAGTCAATACATTATCAAAAAATTACAATAAGCTAACTGTACATTACTAAAGACCCGAAAGTACTTACATTTTCCAGGACTAGCCTAGCAGGTTGCCCCGTAAAATATTCCTTTCCTACCTTGTAACGTAAACATCAATAAAAAAGTAACAAATATATTCGACAAAACATATCGGTATTAAAGCCTAATTGTTCTTTTTCCTAATATGTGTATTTTAAAATATGGCTACGTCGATACAATTCTACTGCTTAATCAAAACTTGCTTCTAGAGGACAAACAAGCTTTGTGAATGAAAGTATAGTGGTCCCAAAGGTTATAAAATATGTACCTAATTGTATTCATGGGTTTGTTCGGGTTTGTTACTACATACCTAATTGTATTCATGGGTCTGCCGTCGGCGATAATTAACGTTTTAAATTAATGGCATAAATATGTTATTTTTTATAATTGTTTTGAATACATTTTATATCTATTAATTCATTGTCGTAGATATTTTAGAGTAAATGTACCATTTAACTATACATATTTATATAAACCACGAATAAAAAGTCGCCCAAAAAAAATTCTTGATGAGCCACTGTTGTATGCTATTACCAAGGATCGACAGTATCATATTCTGTCCCATTTCGGAGAATGTTAATTAAATCATCCAATTGAATTAATAATAATATAATTATACTATATAATAAATAATAATAAATAGGTATTAAATAATAAATTTAATTTTCGTTCATGACGACATGCCAGCAAAGGGAGCAAAAATTGAAAATTTTGACAGTACACATGTATCTGGGGTATAAATCTCGAAATGGTCCTCTACACCTTATCCAGTCACATCCAGTATAAAAATGGTAAACATTTTAGACACTTGTTAAATCGAGCGCAGAAATAAAATACCTATACGTATACCTATAAGTTTAATCAAGAGTATAAATTTGCTAAAAAAATAGCTTCCTTCTCCCCTATACCCTCCAATCCCATTATGTATAAAAATCTTATACATTGTAAACACCTTTCAAATCGAATATAACAAATAAAATAAAACCCGCACACTGCACTGGTAAAAACCTAACTGTTCTAAATAAATCCTATTTTATATTTTTATGTCTCAATTAGTACATCCAATGACATTTACCTCAAGATACTAGCGCTTGGAAACGTCGCCATGCGTCCGGAGAACTACCTAGAACTATATCAGGACTATAATCAATTCATAAAACTCTTGGAAAGACAACCTGTGATGTGAACTGATATTGAAAATCAGTAATGGGTGCAAGAGAGAACTATATATGTACATGTGTGTGCGCTGAATGGCAACAATGTTGATGTCTGGCTATATCAAATGGTTAACTATTAAAACATAACCATACTTACCGATGAAAAGATAAATCCTTATTTAAATGATCCACTCTTTTACAAACTAGATATGAATGCACCTTGATTTTTCACCAATAATCACAAAAAAACACAAAACAATCAAAATATATAAATACTCCGTTAGAACACAGCACCAACGCTGCAATTTTTACGAGATTTTTAGTCATTCATAGTTTTACTCTTGGGGTCCTAGCGCATAGTAAAATAAAAATAGATATTGCCAGTGTGCAGTCGTATTAGTTCAAGATTCGTTTGACACTTTTAAGTATATTAATATTTTCTTAAACAATCTCTCATCGCCGTTTCACAGTTTATAGTAAAATTATTGGGAAATAAGTTTATTTTAAGAGCAATTGCGGATTAACCTCAAACCAGTTGTAATGTTCAGATTAATATTTTAATTGTGATTTTGAAAGACACATTTGCGATAAATATAGCAATCTGGATATGCTGCAATAATAACCGAAGGAGGTGGAAAAGGCTGTTTGTATTCGTTACATAAGCTATAAATGTACATTTTTCTATCTGAAGTTTTACAAGATCTTTGAACTGAGAAGTGTTCCTAAATCTGAGCGCCTGGCGTATTATAGCTACCCATCGTGGTATTAGTGGTATTGTGGCTTTTCTTTCAATTTTTTTTATTGTCATTTTAAATGCGAAGGAAATAAATTCTATTTGATTTGGATAAAGTGTATGTCATGCTCAGTGACCTGTTTACTTCTAACTTATGAATTTTCTATTGATCGATCAGAATTTAAATGGCAATGAGTGTATTTTCCACTTAACGGACGGTTACATAAACGGGCATGGCTAACTAAATTGTTTTCGATATGCCAGTGTTGCAGCTTCTATTAAAAAATAGTAGTGTCTTTGACTTTTGTATGGACCATGGTGTTTATAATCTTATTTCTAGAATTCCTATTAATTTTGTAACAATTTTCCCTTCAAATTTTATTAGAGGCTTTTTCACATCACGTTTCTTGGCGTTTTTATAGTTGAGCCCAGCTTAATGAAATTTGTCTAGATTCGTATCAATTTTCTTAGGGAACATTTCCTTACACTTGTTGCATGTTCTGCTAATAATTTTACCACATATTCATACGTGACACACTTAATATCTACTATAAATGAACCGAGTGAGAATTAAATGTTTATAGAAATTTGATAAATTAATGCTCAAAAATCAGAAACTTGACTAGTCAGATATGATATACATTAATGAAGAGTAATTTTCAGCAGCTTTCCAAATCAATAATAATATAAGTTCGATTTAAAAAAAAATACTTAAGTTTAAACTAATATGTACAATTAAACTTAAATATGGAATTAGGGTTAAAAGCCTTGGAGTCTAACATAACACCTTTTACTGTCTCAGTATCTTAAATTTAAAAAAATATCAGTATGAGAAACCATTTCCGGGAAAAAATTTAAATTAATTATCTATTTATTATCTTGAAAATGAAAAGAAGATATGAAATGTACAGGAAAGTGGCTACTCTCTAGCACAAGCGGCAACACTGGAATTCCCGTTTCTGTCAATTTTCAGAGCCGTCCGTTAACTTGATCGCTAAAAGTTTAATATACTATCCAACGTGACTAACCTTGTGGACACATTGCTTTACTTATAAAAAATTAAAAGTATATTTAACAATTTAACCTATTTTTTGTTCAAATTTGGATAAGAATAAATGTTAATTGTCTGGTATATTATTATCAAAGGCACCTTTGCTTTAAATTCCAATTTTCTTACCATCAGTGCCCTGTCTACATACATGATTACCAACAATTCGGATTAACACTGTCATCTTGGTTGGTTGGCGGGTTTAAAGGCCCGAACTTCTATCACTGCAGCCTTTCGGCTTATTGTGTAACCCGATCTTCTTAGAAGATGTTTGTACCTTCTATGAGTCCAGTAACCTTCTACCAAGCTTGTCATGTGGGAAGTTGTCACCACGTTGTATGTTCCCGAAGATATTTTGTCTTCTACGAGCACTGTCGTCTTTTAATGCATAGACGTACAAAGATTCGACACACATTTTTCTTAATGAGGAAAATTCTTCAAAAATTTCCATTTTCCCTTCATCTACTATTACTGGTTCAATTCAAAAATTTTATTTCCATTTAGCTCACTGTCAAGTTGTACAGTATTATATACTATTTCGAAAACTACCGATATTAGGAAAGAAGTATGTTATATCAAAAGTGTAACAAATGTAACGTAGAAACTATAAAAAATATAACGGGGGTTAGATATAAAATTCCTTTGACTAGACAAATTAAACAGCCGGCAACAATATATACTCATTGTATATAGTAAAACAATACATAAAGATTTATATTAAATATCAGTTCTTTCATTTGACTAAATAAAGGCCGATATTTCAAAGTCACATTAAGGACCACTTAACGCGTCAATTGACTCCCAAATTGACTCAAAACATAGTTTTTGTTAGGTTTAGCTTAACATTAAGGTTACCTTAGCTAAGGTCCAACTTAAGGTAACATTCAAATATCGGCCCTTAGTATTGTATAAGTATACTTAACTCGACACAGTAATTATGGATAGGATAGAAAATGGATTAAGAATGAGTAGAAATACAAGAAGCAAGCAAATTATTTTTTCGACATTTTTCAATATTTTGAAAAATCACCCCATGTAGGCGGAAACTAATAGCAAAATTAGCATTTATTCAAATCAATCAATAAAAACACTTTCTATATAATGCATATTATAACACTCCGTATAGGTTACGCCCGAGTTCGATTGATTACGCCCTTGTTCAACTAATTAAATTGCACTATTCCTTCCAGCATCTAAAACGTATAAAAATCAGCAGACGATTACCGTGGACTGGATAAAACGTGATATCTTTTGCTGCGGCTGCTATTTACTTCAACTTCAAAATTGAGACGCTTTATTTTGGTAAATCTTCCAAAGAATAAAATTGTTTTTTATTGTGCAAACGGACACTGAAAATCGCCTTAACTAACAAGTAAACTCAAAGTCACGGTCTCACGAATTACATATACTGGGTGGCGCAGAAGTCCGGAATGAAATTAATATAGCCTTAACCTGTAACTTTTTGGGAAAACGCTCGGACACGTCAATTTAGTTTTATATGTACAGGGTGGTCCAGCAAAAACTTAACACCTCGATATTCCTGCTTTAAAATGAAAATGTAGAAAATCGCTCGGACCCGTCGATTTCTGATTAAAAAACAAACGCATAACGTCAAAATATGAGCATATATAAAACTAAATTGACGTGTCCCAGCGTTTTCCTCAAAAGTTACAGGTTAAGGTTATATAATTTTATTCCGGACTTCTGGGAAAGCCTGTATGTATATTAACGATGTGCTAAAAATGTTACATGTTTCGCTCAACTGGGCGTCATCACAACTAAAAATTTTCCTGACAATGACAATATTGCTTTTAGTTTTCTTCTTCTTTTTTTTCTGATCAAAAGAACGAACCCGAACAAACACTATAGGAAAAATCCTTTAAGGCATTCTGGGAGTGGTGCGTGTTCGAATAAAGCAATTCACGTTGTTTTGAATCGTTGGAGGTTAAATTAACTGGGAAAAACGACATCGGGGAGGTCGTTCCAAAAGGATGAAGTCCTCCAGGTGAAATAATTCTTAAATAATGAAGATCAAGGAGTACTAAGCTTAACCACCTATGCATGGGCGGCAGTGGTTCGTCGTGTATTTCTGCTATTCGCCACTCAGGCCGAAATTAAGAGGGCAAGATCAGCCGAGCACTTATCATGGAAATATCTGTAAAAGAGGGTCAATTCCCCAACCTGTCAATATGCCAAGATTTCCTCCCAGACAATTAATAGATGAAGCCAGTGGGATTGTGTCCTGCCATGACTATATCCGGTTCTGTAATGTTCACCTTTTTAGATAGAACTGCTGCCTGGGATTTCTTAGCATTAAATTCGACTTAATTACTGCCACCCCAAGCCAAAATTTCTTCCAGGCCTTTATTGAGGCGTGATACTTCATGCTGTCTGCGAATATGTGCATCGGCAGTCGATGTTTGTGCATTCAAAGAGAAAGATGATACAAGTATGTTACGTCAGCAAAGCTAAATATCGGATTTTTGGTTTTCACTAGAAGGTCGTTAATGTAGAGTAAGAAGAGAGTGGGAGACAATATGGACCCTTGAGGAACACCGGCCTTGATGGTGAGGGTGTCTGAGAGAAATCCGTCAATCTGAACCGCACTGGTCTGACCGCAGTTGGCCTAACACAGTTATATCAAAATACGAATTTAGATTGAATGGTACTACCAAGAAAAGGTAGCCTTCACTACTGGTAGGATGTCCCACCCGTAATTCCGTAACCGAAGAAAAGTAAAAAATGTGTTTAAGGTAACAACATTACTAAAATGCCGTAGAAATATTTTTTGAGATTTCGCGTTGAAACCCTTAAAAAAAACTCGCCCAGTATATTGAAGATAATATGTGTTACAAACAGGATGAAATAAAATTTCGGTGTCGTAAAGTTCTTTTGTAACAAAATCACGTTGCATAAAGTAGACCTTATTTCACCAAATTAGAAAAGAGACATTTCCGCACCTGAAGCACTTCTAAATTGTTATTCGAAGGGCGAATAATTACTTCAAATAACAAAAGGACTACGAAATTCCGAAACATTTTACAAAGTTTGTTCCAATTTGTATGTATTATATAGCCGGGAGTAACGGAAAGTGGGTTGTGTTTCGTTTACATTTGCAAACTCGTTGGGTTTAGTAAATTGAAATCGTATTTTCTTTTTCCCGTCACGTGAGCAGCAATATAAAGAACATAATTTAATTTCAGTTTCAAAACGCGTTCAGAAGATAGAGAAGATTTTCGAGGTAATTTAACGTTGTCGCTCTTTAAATACGGCGTTTTATTATTGATTTTAATGATAAAGAATTGTAGAAACTGTCTTTATTTCATTTAACAATTCATATTGCAGAAATTCAACGAACTCTTCGACTTTTTATCTATTACCGTGTCCGGCAAGTACCTCCTAATCTCTCGGGAGCATATAGAGCAGGTCAAAATAAAATAAAAATAAATTTGTCATTGAAAGAAAAATTCCTAAAGTGCCCCTTAACGGAGATAAAGAGCCCCAAAGGGATATCGAGCTGGGGACTATTACTTTAGTACGATAAAACTGGGGGTTTTCGAGATAAATCGGTTTTTATACGAAACACTCAAAAGTTACTAATGCTAAACATCGCGTCGAAAATTTCATTTACCCACCAAAATTAATAATTATTTATTTTTCAAAATTAATAATTGTTTATTTTTAAAAATTACTTGCCAAACTTTAGAATTTTAAAACACCCTAATGCAAAATTTATTTTTACCTGTTTATGTTTAGCCAAATGTTTAGCACTAATAACTTTTGAGTGTTTCACATAAAAACCGATTCATATTGAAAACCGCCAGTTTTATCGGAATAAAAGCCCCTATTTTAAAGAGAAATGACCACAGTATTCAAAAAATCAGTTTTCAGCTCTGTCAAATCACACCGATCAATATATGGGCCCAACGAGAGCGGTGGCAAGTACGTTCTTGACTTTCCCGACGATGTAAAGCATCTACTGTAGTATGACTTAAATACTATTTATCGACTCTAGAAAATATTACAATTTTATTAACTTATACCTGTCGGTTCAAAAGTTTGTTCGGGTTTTCCATTTGAAATTCTGTATCTCCGTTACGGGTCACATTAGGAATTTTTTTCTAGGACAAATTTTGATCCCGGACATTCTGTATACAAGATGGTCTGTAATGAATTCCCGATAGGGTAACCATAGATTCTACACATGAAAATTTCACACCGGCATTTTAAAGACATGTTTATTGTATGGTTACCATGGAAACTCAACATATTTCCGGAAATATTCATCCTCCAGGGTATACACCAGGACGATATTAACAAGTAGAAATATTTATATCAAAATAATGACACATGGAATGGACTTTTACTTGAATTGTCAAATAAGAATTGATTTTTTAGGTGTAAAATTTTCTTACTAAATCCGCTATGTGCTTGAATTAATAACAGGAAATATTTTCTCGTTCACGAATGTTTTGAAAGAATTATATCTCGTCTTCGACTCGGGATAATTTTTAAAACATTCGTGAAGTTGAAAAAATTTCCCGAATAATCCAAGTACTAGATAGATAACAAGTGAAAATAGGTTTGATCTAAACATGCCTTAGTCAAATGTTGGTCTTTAATGAGACACAGGGTGTTACATTATTTTTTTTGCTCAATCTGTTTTTGAGATATATATATACATGCAAATTTCTTAAGGGCGAATAATATGAATCTATTCTTATGTCTCAAATAACTTGTAGAGGGTAATAGTTACACCCCACACGCCCACTATACTATAACGCCCAAATATTCTTGTGCTTCTTGGGACTTTGATTAGAAATTACCATTCTGAAGAAAAAATTATTACTTCATTTATTTTGTTATATCAATCCTTTTTCGAGATATTTCAATTTTAAACAACATTGCATGGAAGTTTTTATTTCCAACAAAAATTACAATTAATCAGTTTTGACAGAAAATTAGATAACAATGTAATTATTGAAAATTATGAATTAAAATCATTTCAACAAATGTTTAAAATGTTAATTTCATTGTTATGTAATTTTACATTATTCTCTAATTGTTATTTTATTCTAATTATAATTTTAATCAGAATCCCAATAAATTTAAGAACAAAAAATGTTTGGTGTGATAAAGTGAGGGTATAGGGTCTAACAACCGGAGTCTACAAATTATTTTTAAAAAAATAGGAATAGATTCATGTTACTCACCCTCAAAACCACCCAATTACCAATTTTGATGTCTATCTGTAGTGTACTACTTCAAATGAATAATAAGTAGGTATAAACACCGATGACGAATACACTGTTTCGCTGAGTTACGTAAGTACTGAACGAAGTGAGTCGTGGTAAGACAGGGAACCAGTGAGCATCGCGAATGCGAGATAACGTTAATCCTTGTTATAGTGTGATAATAGAAACTAGTGATAGTGTCCTGTGGTGGTATATAAAGGACACTACAAATTGGCGACGAGGATAAAGGTAGGATGAAATAATAAAAGTAGGAAAAAAGAAATTTGAGTATAACCTGGACACATCTAATAAGATAAATTGTCAAAGAAAAAAAAAACAAACAAAACTGTCATTTACGTAGTGTTAACACTATATGGGGAATGCATGGGAATTACAAGACACTCATTGGTTAAGACGAATAGGGCAAACAAATATAAACAATACTAAAATAAGCAATAAAGCAAATGTAAATACGATGACACTGACCGTAGCTGGTTACACAATCGAAGAATGGTCTGCCTTATCAAGTTGTTTACTTATTCGTATATAAATAACGTGACGTAATTTTTAAACGATATTGATTCATATAGATTTAAATAAGGTATAATAATATATTTTCGGAAAAAAAAATTAAAATAGGGTGTTTCAGGCAAACATAAAATATTATTATATTATAAAAGCGAAAAAAAAAAAAAATAATGCATCCCATTTAAGGAACTCCTGTAACAGCAATTATAAACATCTCTTTGCCGTACGTAGTTAATTTAGCCCTATAAATCTGAAAATTAAATACATTGATTAAAAGTAGAGTCCATGTATGAGAATACATGGCAATCAATGAATGAGATACATTGATTAAAAGTAGAGTCCATGTATGAGAATACATGGCAGTCAATGAATGAGGTACATTGATTAAAAGTAGAGTCCATGTATGAGAATACATGGCAATCAATGAATGAGATACATTGATTAAAAGTAGAGTCCATGTATGAGAATACATGGCAGTCAATGAATGAGGTACATTGATTAAAATGAGAGTCCATGTATGAGAATACATGGCAATCAATGAATGAGGTACATTGATTAAAATGAGAGTCCATGTATTAGAATACATGGCAATCAATGAATGAGATACATTGATTAAAATGAGAGTCCATGTATGAGAATACATGGCAATCAATGAATGAGGTACATTGATTAAAATGAGAGTCCATGTATTAGAATACATGGCAATCAATGAATGAGATACATTGATTAAAATGAGAGTCCATGTATGAGAATACATGGCAATCAATGAATGAGATACATTGATTAAAATGAGAGTCCATGAATGTGACTACCTCGAATAAGTGAGATAAAATATTGATTAACACTACGTGAATGACATAACATAAACAGTACAATTTACAGTTGCTATCCATAGCAAAGTTTAAAAGTAAAACCAATATTTTATTCATTTTTGTATGACCTAAATTTGTACACTATAAATAATGTAAAGTAAAATAATATACGTTTTGTTACAGTACCTAAATATGTCAAACCTTACGGCATTAGAGCCTTTCGATTGCGATGGTGAAGTCGGCTCTGTAGGGGTAAAATGGGAAAGGTGGAAAAGAGCGTTAGAAATTTATCTGGATGCTGCTAATATCGAGAGTCCGGGAAAGAAACGAGCGACTTTATTACATGTGGGAGGAATGGGAATCCAAGAAATTTATTATAACCTACCCGGCGCTCATGTTCAGCCCGATTCGGAAGACACAGATATATACAAAATAGCGTTGCAAGAGCTAGATGCATACTTTGCACCAAAACAAAGCAAAGTATTTGAACGACATGTTTTTCGTCTAATAAAACAAGAGGCGGGAGAAAAATTTGAAAAATTCTTGGTGCGGCTAAGAAATCAAGCCGAAAAATGTAAATTTACAAACACTGAAGACACCTTAATTGACCAAATCGTTGAAAAGTGCAATTCAGTCGATTTAAGGAAGAAAATACTTACCACTGGTGATTCGATAACATTAAACGGAATCATATTGGAAGCCAATGCGCTTGAGTCACTAAATAGGCAAATGGAGGAATTCTGTGAGAAAAAACCTTCATTTGAGGTTAATAAGGTGTTATCCAGAAATTACCGACCAGGAACTAGTATAAATACGAGTAACTCTAGATCGTGTTACCGATGTCAATCCAAAAATCACTTATCGTTCCATTGTCCGGACAAGAACGCGACATGTCAAAGATGCGGCATCAAGGGTCAGTCAACACTGCCATGCTACAGCCGCAAACAAGAGACACAAACAGAAGTTTTCATTAAAACAAGCAAAGAAACCCAAGTTTGAGAAGCCAAAGCGAGATCAGGATGACGACATTAACTATGTTTTTCATATAGACAACGAGTCGGACATACTGTGCAATATTGGTGGGGTTTCTGTACAATTAGTAATCGACTCAGGTAGCAGATGTAATATTTTAAACGAAAAGACGTGGAACTATCTAAAAAATTCGAAAGTTGTTGTGTCTAATCAAATTAAAAGGCCAGATAAAATTTTTATGGCATATGCAAGTAATAAACCATTAGATGTTTTGGGCAGTTTTGAGGCTAAAATAAAAGTTAATAACATAGAAAGTATTGCCACTTTTTATGTCGTAAAACATGGCTCAAAAAATCTTTTGGGAAAAGATACAGCAAAATTAGTAGGAGTTTTACGAATAGGTGTAGATGCTACTTCACAGGTCAATGCCATATCTGCCTTTCCAAAATTTAAAAACGTGTTAGTAAATATTCCCATTGATGATACTGTCAAGCCCATAATTCAATCATATCGAAGAATTCCAATACCTCTTGAAAATAAAGTTAACAAAAAAATTCAGGAGTTACTTGATTCCGATATTATTGAATTAGTGGATGGTCCTTCAAAATGGATCTCGCCAATGGTACCAGTATTAAAGCCAAATGGTGAAGTAAGAATCTGCATTGATATGAGAAGGGCAAATATGGCAATATTAAGGGAAAATTACCCTTTACCAACTATGAACCAGTTAGTACCAAACTTCAGGAAAGCTAAAATATTTTCACGGTTGGATGTAAAAAACGCATTCCATCAAATCGAGATTAATGAGAGTTCGAGATATATAACCACCTTTATTTCTAACAAAGGTTTGTTTAGGTATTATATTTATCACCAAAAGGCATTAAGCCTTTAGATAACTATATCGCTGTTATCAAAACTTTCCGTTCTCCTAAAACTACGCAAGAGTTGCAAAGCTTTTTGGGGTTAGTAAACTATGTTGGTAAATGGGTTGATAATCTGGCAACGCTCACTGAACCATTAAGAGAAATACTGCGACTTAAATTAGGAAAGAACGCTAACATTAGTAAGTTTTGGAAAACACAACAAGATATCGCCTTCCACAAACTAAAATATGCTTTATCCCACATTAAAACATTGGGGTATTATGACCCTGAAGATAGAACTCAAGTGGTCGCTGATGCCAGCCCTGTCGGATTGGGGGCTGTTTTAATACAGTATGACTCCGAAGGTCCTAGAGTAATAGCATATGGCAATAAAAGTTTATCCGATTGCGAAAGACGATACTGTCAGACAGAGAAAGAGGCATTGGCCTTAGTTTGGGCAGTTGAACATTTCCACATTTACTTATTTGGAAAAAATGAATTTGAGCTGGTTACAGACCACAAACCATTAGAAATCATTTTCGGCGAAAAATCGAAGCCATGTGCTCGGATTGAAAGGTGGGTGCTCCGGCTACAGGCATACAACTTTAAGGTAATTTATAAACCAGGAAAATCAAACATAGCTGATTCACTTTCCAGACTCTGTGTTAATACTCTACACAGTAGCTCGTTTGATAACGAAGAGCATATTCAACAAATTGTAGAACACTCAAAGCCAGTAGCCGTATCATTACAAGATTTAAAAAAATTACTCAAAAGCAGATAAGGAAATTAATAAGGTACGTAACTGGATGTATTCAAATCAGCCAGATGAGGAAATCAAGCATTTTCAACCATTCCGAGCTGAATTATGTTTTTACAATGACATTCTGTTACGAGGAAATAAAATCGTTATACCATTTAAGCTTAGAGAGGCTGTACTTAAAGCAGCCCATGAAGGGCATCCGGGAATCGTAGCTATGAAAAGTCGACTTCGTACTAAAGTTTGGTGGCCTAAGATAGATTCCGATGCCGAAAAATTAGTTCGAAACTGTAAAGGCTGTACATTAGTTTCTGCCCCAAGTAAGCCAAATCCCATGAAAAGGCGGGAACTGCCAATAGAAGCTTGGGTGGATGTCGCCGTGGATTTTCTAGGGCCATTGCCAAGTGGCCACTACATATTCGTCATAATAGACTACTTTAGTCGCTACAAAGAAATCAAAATAATAACATCAATAACTGCGACGAATACGATAAAAATTCTCCAAGAAATATTTTCTCGAATAGGATTTCCATATTCCATTACGGCTGATAATGGAAAACAGTTCAATTGTAATGAGATAAGAGAATTCTGTAGGAGTTCAGGAATTCGAATTTTTAATACAATTCCCTTTTGGCCACAACAGAATGGAGAGGTAGAGCGGCAAAATAGGGATATTGTTAAACGTTTAAAAATAAGCCAGACCACAAAATCGGATTGGAAACAGGACCTACTGGATTATATCACAATGTACAATGCAACTCCTCATTCAACAACTGGAAAACCTCCCGCTGAACTCTTTTTCAGAAGGCAATTTCGGGATAAAATTCCAACAATAAGAAATTTGGAGAACAACGCACACGATGACGAAGTTAGAGATCGGGACACATTAAAAAAGGAATCTGGAAAAGACTATGCTGACAGAAAACGGAAGGCAGAAGAAAGTACCTTAGAGAAGGGAGATAAGGTATATGTTAAAAATATGGTGAAAGAAAATAAACTTACTCCAAATTTTAGTCCAACTCCTCATACGGTTATCAAACAAAACTGTGGAGACGTTTGCGTCCAAAATGATGACACAGGGAAAGTGTATCGAAGAAATACTGTTCATTTAAAAAAGATGGATGGGGAATGGAAAGTGGTGGATAATCCTGATAGTAATAACGAACCTGAAAACTAAACTTAAGGTATAGTTAGTATTGTCAGTACAAGCCAGAAATTAAAATGTATAACTAGGATTATTGGTACAAGTTAGAAAGTAAATTAATAATTATTAGTACAAGTTGAAATGTTAATTTTTGGAAATTAAAATATATAGTTAGTGTTAGTACAAGTGGCAATTCAATAAATACATTGTTAGTAAAAGTTGAAACTTTAATTTTGTTGACAAAGAAGGGATGTAGTGTACTACTTCAAATGAATAATAAGTAGGTATAAACACCGATGACGAATACACTGTTTCGCTGAGTTACGTAAGTACTGAACGAAGTGAGTCGTGGTAAGACAGGGAACCAGTGAGCATCGCGAATGCGAGATAACGTTAATCCTTGTTATAGTGTGATAATAGAAACTAGTGATAGTGTCATGTGGTGGTATATAAAGGACACTACACTATCAACTTTCTTTTTTTAAATACGGTCCTGTTTTTCTGATATTGGAATTTGATAGCTTTGTTTGTTCCTAATGCAACGATGTATAACACATTGTGGTTTAATGACGTTTCGAGGGTTTTTTGAACAACATCAGGAAATTTTGGGATACGGTCCTGTATTTCTCCTAATTTTATAAATAATATCTCATAAGTAAGCTCTAAATTTTTTACTTATGTTGGACTATTTCAATAAATAACAAATAATTTAATAATAAACCACAAATAAGTGAACAAAAATCATTCCAAAACAGTAATAAAATGAACACCGAAAAAAGTAAGGAACTACATAATCAGGTGTTCAAAATGATTTCCGTTATTCTCTAAGAACAAATAACATCTTCTAACTGCCACATAACAGTTTTTTTGAGATAAAATAAAACATGCGATAGAATATCAAACTTTTCAGCATTTGTAAATATATGTTCCATATTTTCTGGAAAATAGAAAATCTCTTAAAACGCTCTCAAACGATCACAATCTGAATGTCAAGTGAAACAAATCACGTGTCACCATCTTAATTTTTTTGTTTCAAGCGCCTACTTTTCTTTTAAATCCCGAATCAACAGAAGTTTGAAATAATGTTTCTGTATTTTGTTCACTTATTTGTGGTTTATTATTAAATTATTTATTAGTTATTGAGCTAGTCCAACATAAGTAAAAATTTAGATCTTACTTATGAGATATTATTCATAAAATTAGGAGCAATACAGGACCGTATCCCAAAATTTCCTGATATTGTTCAAAAAACTCTCGAAACGTCATTAAACCACAATGTGTCATACATCATTGCATTCGAAAGAAAAAAAGCTATCAAATTCCAATATCAGAAAAACAGGACCTTATTTAAAAAAAGAAAGTTGATAAAAGCTCTTCGAAGACGACTCGTCGGATTACAAAACAATTACTTTAGAATTTGATCTAAAAAAAAACCAGGAAAACAATAAAACGGTTTTTCAGAATTTCGTTTTTTTTCCGGATATCTCCGGAACTACTCGGATTTTAAAACTTTCTAAACGACATATTATTAGGCACGTAAATGCGCAACTTTACCTCCATTTAACCGACTTCGTATTCCGAGATCCCTGTACTGGCCCTCCTTATCTTGGACACGTTGTATAGGTATAATAAAGACGATTCGAAAAAAATTATTATAATATAATTATTATAACATAATAATTTTTTTTTGTGCCTTACCTATTTTTGTTCAATTTTATAAATGTTTAACTCTTTGTGGTTATACAATCTACTCGTATGTATAAGTTGTATCGTTATATGATATGGTATTAACAAACTATTTTTTATTATGGAATGTTTTATTGGAATCGAATAAAAAAAATAGCTTCCTTGATAAAACATTGTTATTTTTGCTATGCATAATTACATAATACTTATTTATATATTAAAAAAATTGTACGAAAATTACCGTTTACAGAAAACCATTGTTATAATAATTATAGTTATCTGCTAACAAGACAAATGAAGCGCGGTCAAAGCTCATTAATAACTTTTCAACTATTTTTTACTAAGAAAGTGAAAATTAAAGGTTATATGGATTTAAATTAAAAAGGCCCTCTTTCTGACGTCTAACCGATATCAAACTTTTTGACAAAACCTTGATTTCCATCTTGTAAGCGGAGCTTAGTTATCAATGTTATTTCACAAAATACATTCGAAATTTTGATTATTTTGTAAGTTAGTTAAAATTTATGATAAATTTCACACATCTTTTACGTACCTATTCGTCAAGTAATTTCTTGTAACTTTTTAATTATCGTTCTAACCGTAGTGAATTTTTTATAATTTCACAATTCTTATATCAGTGTACGTCACAGGCGACTCGTACTACAATAACACTGGTTATACAAAAATTTGTTTTTCCCGACTCGTGGTTATACAGTGACCGGCAGAATTCTCGCTCCACATGGAAAACTTTTTTATTATCGATTTCTCAGAAAACTTCTTGACAAATAGATTTTGCGTCCACTTAATCTAGAAAGGCGCTCATAAAAATTGAAGAAAACTAGTGCATATGAGGGAGACTCAGTAAAGTACTCTTACTTTTCGTTTTAGATACAATTTACATTTATAAAAGTTATTTCGACTGAAAACGGAAAAAAACTACATAATTTTTTTGTCTTATTCTCAGACTAGATTGAAGAAAGAGATCACATTTATTTTAATATTTACTTTTAGAATATTGGTCAAACTTTAAATTTCTCGTTATGACAAAATTTGTTTATTTTTGAAGCAATTAGATTTAAACCAAAATTAATTTTAGACAATAGTCTTCTTAAATGACGTTAAAAATGGCTTGTCTTCCCAATTATGAAAATTTAAGCTTAGTAAGTAGTTTTTTTGGATGTTGCAAACTATTTAATGTAATTTAGTAGTTAGGTACCGAACTTTGAGATTTTTTTACGAAATGCCTGCACCATCCAAAAAAAAATGATTAGGACTGATAAAACTTTATAAATTGATTTTTATATTAGGGAATAAATTTTTTAATACTTTAAGAACATATTTTCTAAAAATTTTTTGGAGAGGCAAAGAAACTCATAATCTGCTCCACTAGTTTAATAATTTGATACAAAACTACAAACCAAACATGTTTCGAAGGTTCAAACCTTCATCATCGTGGAAAAAGCCGAAACATAAGAAAAACTCATGACATTGTTAAACTGTAAGAAAAAGAGAATTTGAGAAGAAGATATATCAAGATACCAAGATATTTCATCTTGGGACCTCGTGCTAAGATGCAACATCGTTAATTTAAAGTTAAAATGATTAAATTTTATATTAAATTCAAATCTAAATAAATTCCTATGCTTGTGTAATGTTAAATTTTTTATTTAAGAACTTTTTCTATTTCCTGCTGTGGCTAGGTAAGGAAATGTATGTATTTTATTTTTTCCTAATCATTAACAATCACTTAGTCAATTTTATTACTTTCAACTTATTTTATTTTTACTCAAACTCTACTTATAAAATTCTCTTTTTCTTACAGTTTAACAATGTCATGAGTTTTTCTTATGTCTTGGCTTTTTCCACTGATGATGAAGGTTTGAACCGTCGAAACATGTTTGGTTATGAGTTTCTTTGCCTCTCGATAACTTCACTCCACTTTGAGATGGACTACTTCAAAAAAATTAAAAATTTTTTGTTTATACCTAATTACTCTAAAAATAAACGAATTCTTGCCTAATTTTCTTTGATGGAACACGGAAAATAACATATAAAATAACTTTTCGTAACTTTTCCTTGTATGATCCCCCCCAAATCGAAGTTCCAGATTCGCCCTTGATTCTAAAAGTAAATATTAAAAAGAACTTTTAGAAATAATTTGATTAATCCAGTGTCTCTATAGAAGCTAAGACCAAAAAAATATTTTTTTATCTTTTGAATAAAAGACCGTGACATCGTATTTGGACATAACTTTTAATTCTAAGAAACTTTTGCAAATATGAATTTGTATCTAAAACGAAAAATAAAATACTTACTCTTGAGCAACTTTTAAAAAATTGAATCTCCCTCGTATGCACTACAGTTTTAATCAATTTTAATGAGCGCTTCTTTAGTTTAAGGCGACGCAGAAACTTTTAGCAAGAATAAACTTTTCTGAGAAATCAATAATAACAAAGTTTTCCATATGGCGCGAGAATTCTGCCGGTCACTGTAAAAATAACTATAATATTATGCTTAATAGTGATACAATTCTGCTATCGCCCTTCTGTAAAACTATATCCAAAGCTGTTTCACCATATTGATTCTTGTCGTGAACATTGGCTCCTTTTTCTATTAAAACTTTAACAGTATCAAAATGACCATTACTTGCAGCATAATGAAGTGGAGTATATTGCCACCGCCCTTTAGCATTTATATCTGCCCCATAATTTAAAAAAGTATTTACGACTTCTATTCTACTGCTGGATGCAGCTACGTGAAGAGGGGTTTGTCCTGAATCGCATTCGGCTTCCACAGCTGCACCATGCTCCAAGAGGGTTTTAACCACATCGGTGTGGTTCTTTACAGTCGCATAGTGTAAAGCAGTACGTCCGGGTTCATTCTTAATGTCAACATCAGCACCGTTCTCCAAAAGCAGTAGAACTATGTCTTTATCTCCATTTTTCGCTGCGTGGTGCAAAGCTGTGTCTTTGAATCTAGTTTCATCATTTACATTACTGTTATATTTTAATAGAGTCTTAATCACATCTCTATGACCTTTTGCAACAGCCATAAATAATGCTGTTTGCCCCCCTTCTCCCCTGATGTCAACATCAACCTCATTCTCTAAAAGTGCTGAAACTATGGACGTGTGACCATTTAGCGCTGCTGTATTTAAAGGAGTATTTCCGGATTTGTCTGGCAAAATGTCAGCTCCATGTCTTAATAATGTCAACACCATATCTTTATGACCATTTTTGGCGGCGACGTTTAATGCCGTAAACTCATCCTGTCCAAAGGTAAAATTAACGTCAATACCATTTTTTAACAATTCTTCCACACCATCAATATCACCACAAGATACCTTCTCAAGTAAAGCTTTCTTGTCATCATATATCAACGATGTCTCCTTATTTCTAATCTCGTCAATTTTAAGAAGCGCCTTTGTATTAATTTCCTGAAAATATTCATCTAAATATCCGTTATGTGATGTAATAAAAATTACCTTCTTTAAGACGGCAATATTAATGCGATCACTAATTTTGTGAAATACTTGCTTTTCTATATTTTCTAATTTCATTACGTCATCATCAGGAAATATACACACCAACAAATTGGTAAATCTGGGAAGGTCCTCTGCCATTCCTATTAGATCTAATAACTGCTTCCAATATAAAAATGTTTGGTGTTCCGTACCCAAATATCTTCCAGATATCTTTCTATTTTCTAAATCTCCTTCTAACTGTTTTAAAATCTGCATAATTCGTAACGCACCGAGTTTCGAGTCTTTGGTTTCAACCAGGAGGCAATTCTTATGGCTAGATGTCAAGAAACTGCTGACTGCACTTACAAAGTCACTTTCTTGTCTTTCTAATTCGTCTATGCACTTCTTAGATTGTTCCGGAATTGCTGCCTGCACTTTTAATGGATTCATTTTTATTTTAGAACTAGAAGCACTAATAACAAATTAAAGTAAACCTAACAAAATTGTATTTATTTTAATTCTTAATAAATAATTTTTTTTTGTAGATAAGTAATGCAATGTAAATAAAATTATCAGTCAACAATCTACTAACAGGTATGTTTATATTCTAATAAAAACAAATGTCCTGGGTTAAACAACAACTTGAAAATTTTATAATACAGAGTGTCCACTTGAATACTAAAGAATATTTGCATCTTTCGTGGTTTAGTACGCAGGGAAGGGAATATATTGCACTTAAAATCTTAAATGGAAAGGGGGTAAAGTTGCAAATCATTTTAAAGGTCGATTAAATCTCTTTCCGGTAATACCATAATTTATTATTTTTCGTTTCCGAGAAAATAAGGACTTATTCATGTCAATTTGACTTTTTTCATTTTTAAAGAATTGATAAGGGAGGGGATGGGAATGGATGTAACGCGGAACGACTACGCAACGCAATAATGTTTTATTAAATAATAAGTAAGTTCTAATAACGTTCATTTTTGGAACGAGATTTATTGGAAACAACTACTTAAAAAAATAAAAATGATGTTGCACTTGATTATGCCCCTCCCTTTAAGGTTAACATAACAACGAACAAACCCGGGGGGTTAAACCACGAACGTTGTAAATATTCTTTAAAAGCAACCCCCATCGTTTGTTTTCTATTTTAGATATCATTTACTGGAAGATACTAATTGTGGGGGATTTTCAAATTGACACCCATATATCAATATCAATAATAATATAGAGAATAACGTCCTTGTATAGGGTGGCTATCTAAGCCGGGTACGCGGCTGCATTTCCGAAACCATTCACTCTACAACTTTCGGAAAATGCTGTAAATTTTTTGCAAGTTTGTAGGATGGCCGCTAGGGGTGCTAATAGTTTGTTTCTCTACAATTTGACAATTTGGTTAGATAAGGTATATTAAAAATATTTACAACTATATCTCAGATATATCGTGAACAACTTTGCTTATATACTTTTTTCTCTAACCCTTCAGATAAAGTGGTGGGTATAACGCAAACATTGATGAAAACAATCTTAGGAATGTCTTATCGGTAAATATTAAAATTAGTGTAATTTAAAAGAGTTTTACTTGCTTCAGCTATACTAATCTCTATGTATATTTCATTTTTACTGCATTCACTAGATGACGCTTTCTACAGATGTAACATATTTAATGTTTTTCTCGGAAAACTTAAAAGCTATTGTAAAAATGTTTTTAGTATGAAAACGGCAAATTCCTATCATTTTCTAACCGGAGATATCAATGAAAAATTTACATAATTACTACTAATTAATCGCTGAGGTAATTAAATATAAAACATAAGAAGGTTTTGGAAATAAATGACATAAATATAATAATAACATTAGAAAGTAAGTAACGTCAAATTGTTGTGAATTCGATTAAATTTCTTGATATTAAAATTTTTGATAAATCTGGATTTCATGAAATTTTCTATACTTTCTGTCTATTATCACACTGTCCATGTAGAATAAATACATTCATTATAATTGCATTTGAGTATCTATTATGATCCCCCATTGTACAGTCAACATAAAATCACAAACGAAGCAATGACCACAGCCACTGTTAAATAGCTATATAATTTTCATTGAACCAAACAATTGTTCACATCGCCTTCTACTACTGAAGTCGTTGAAATTTACATATTTTACGAGATTTCGCAAAGAAATGCTTCTAAATCGGAAACTGGAAGAGTTAAATATCAGCAAGTACATTGTTAAAAAGCTACTTTTATCACCTTCCCAAATCAGTAGTGACATACAGGGTAATCCATTAAAAAAACAATTTTTCGGTATAGCCAACAAACAATTATTTTTGGACCACTAGTATGCCTGATATAAGATATGGCGAAAAAATCAAAACTAAAGGCATTTCATAACTAAAAAGCGTCAACAGATAGGGATAGGGTAGTAAGTTGAGTAATATATAGGGAGTTCCATTGCCACCGGTGTTAGGTAGCAGTGAAAATATTTTAAACCGATAAACCATGGTCGGTTATCTTTTTTTTATGATTAAACACAAGCAGGTCGTTCCATAAGGATGAAGTCCTTAGTATATTATATCTGGAAAACCAAATTGTCAAAACAAATGTATAACCCGTTTTCCAGAAACGTTTAACGTTCCATCCACCGTGAATCACCCAGTATAATAGCATGGCGCGAGATATTTTTAAAATTAAGAGAAAAAAATATTTATAATTAAGATCTTTAAGAAAGTGGCATAAATTTTTTTTTACAATTTTTTAAAACCCGCACCCTACCACCTGCACAGTACGAGTTTTTGATGACCACTTAAATTTGATTCCATAAGGTATATAGAATGATATAAAATGGATCATTTTAGAAAAAACTGTAACCTTATTCCATTAAACAGCAGACCAAGCTAATGGTTATATGTTGCGTATGTATAGGGGCACATCTCAAGAACTTTAAATTTAATAGCCTTTCTTACCTCAAGACTGGCATATAATTAGTTATTATAGATTCCCCTAGATCGCGAATGTGTCGCTAAAGCATCATTACAAATTACAAGTTACGCTTCTATGCCTAACCAATAGTGGCACACTCTTAATATTGTACTGATGTTGCTAAAAAATCTTTCGCTATGGACAATAGTGATACTTTTGTATTGTGCCAGTATAGTATGAATATAATATATTGATTTAGTTTTTATGTACTAAAACAATAGTGACATATATAGAGTGCCAGTATAGATTTTATACTCGAATTTATTTTTTTGCTTATGTCTCTATTGACTGTACTTTCCGTTTGGTCTCTCGACTTGTGCCAGGATAGAAGAAACATTACACCATTACTTACTAGAGCTTCGTTGAGTTCCTAATTTAAAAAATTATACCTAAAGCGATACCAATTGCTAAGAAAGAAATACGAGAATCTAATGTTTTTAGCATGAAGGAATGCGATTACCAAAAATCATATTATAAAAGTATTTTTTAAATAAAATAATGGTAATGCTACTTTGTTGGTTTCATTTTGATTATTTAGTATTATTCAAATTTAAATATTGTTGTAACATTCGCATATTGGAAATTATAATTTATTTAGGCTAAAACTGCAATCTGTCATTTCGTCAATTCCTGTTTATAATTTTGATACAAGTAAAATTAACAAAATTTTTAATCTCAAATTTCTTCATTATTACTATTTTTGAGATGTGCCACTATTATCGCCGGCAAACGATGTGTAAGTTTATATAATTTACTTTTAAATACAAATATGTTAGCACGATGGGACTAATACAGTGCAACGAATTTCTACAAATATAGCGTTGTAACACTTTTACCTTTGAGCATTAAAGGTACTATAACGACATTGATATGAACTGATAGCTATCCAGGGATCAAACAAACAAGATATAAGCTTTATCGCTATACTAAAGTATGACAGTCATATTTTACAGTTCTCTGAATGCGCCTACCGACTTTTGAGTTTAGTCATTTTATATTACTATGGACTAATTTTTAGTTATTTCCGTTTCACATATTTTTTCAACGTTTTCACTCTTGTTCAAATTTTTATACTGTTTATATAGTATTTTCAAATCTAAATACAATCATATTTAGCCTGCCAACAACGATGAATTGACTTTGTGCATTAGGATTATAGTTATATCAATTAGCTATAACTAATTAACATTAATTATTCAGGTTATGCCTTAGATTAACAATTTTTTGTGGGTGTTTCTATAAATATTATTTTTTTACTGAGCACAAATAAGTATCATAATTATCATGATTTGAATATATAGGATCAGCAATTATTTTTCTGAAAAAACACATTGGAATTAAAAGGGGTGAATTAACTCTTAAATACAAATATTTGTATTGCATCTTGTGGATAAATTTAAGACAAACAGATTTAAAAGTAAAATTACGTCAGATTCAATTATAGTTGCGCCATTAATAGCTATCCGAAAGAATTTCATTTTTCGTTTTTGTTTTTTGGAACGTTATTTATATTGAAAAATGGAAAACATTTTCAACAGGCACTTTTTTTACGATATAGTTAAAGATAGTCTCTAATTTGAAGAAGAACATTTCAGTTTTCAGATATCGGTTCAAAACGGTGAAATTTTGGTAAATGGTTAATGTTTTGGGGGAACGAAATAACTCAAAAGACATATATAAATTTCAGGTCCATATTTAAAAATTTTGATCTGATGATAATATTTGAAAACAGTAAATTAGAAAGTATTTTTAAATGGAGTGTAAAAAGTGCATACAGGAAGTGCTTTCCGTTTTTCAATATGTTTATACATATCTTCCGTTTTTTTTCGGATATCTCCGGAAGTAATAGGAATTTTCTTAATTTCTCACCAGCGTTAACTTAAGCTTCATATTATGCAACTTTGCCAGAATTTAACCTGTCAAGTATCTTTCATTGAGATTTCAATGGTGAGCATCGAAGTTGGGACACCCTATATCGGGTGAGTAATTTTTGCGTGGAGTAATTTTATGCCTTGAAGATAAGATTTGTCGATAATGAGCTTGTATGGTTGTATATTCTGCACATTTTAAAAATATCTTGAATTATGTGTTCAAAAATTACACATTTCAAAATCATGTTATCATGATTTTCAAATGGAACACCCGTACATTATTTGTTTATTGGATGTAGAATTCATAAGCATTTTTTTGTAACACAAATATATAAGTTATTTCCAGCCGTTTTCGAAATAATTCCTAATTTTATAGACTAATTAAATTATGTTAAATACCATAGGCGCATTGATTGAACTATAGAAAATATTCAAAATATCTTCTATTTTGATCTGTGTATAAGTAAACATGTCCTTAAATAGATCTTCCCTCAACATAATAGCAGTTGTAGTTCGGGATAACGTGACGCAAAATGACTTCTTGTTAACAAAAAATGTTTTTGCTCCCACCAAATACGAAGGTCCTATCAAGCAACCAATAAAATCCATTTTAATTTCTTATTATATATTATTCGCTCTAAATAACAACTTAAGTTAAAGAGGTAGTCAAATCATAATAAACAAATAAAACCCTATTTCATTTGAAAGCCTGAAATGGTTTTAGGCTTATCCACTAATAATGAAGGTGCTCGTAAGATTTCACCTCCAATATGTTGATGATTTAAACAGATCTTTTCAAGAACGCGTTTACTTATGTGCAGATCAAAATGGAAGACATTTTGAACATTTACTGTAGTTTACAATTATTAGATTAACATAATTTATAAAATTTGGAATTATTACGAAAACGGATGGAAATAACTTAAGTTTGTGTTACAAAGAAAATTGCTTATTAATTCTACATCCAATAAATAAATAATATATAGGATGTGCTATTTGAAAATCTTGAGAAAATGATTTTGAAATGTGTCGTTTTTAGAACCTTATTATGAGCACACTGTATAAAATAAATAAACACTATTAACACAGATTCATAGTATCTCTAGACCCCTTGTTATAAAGCTCACACAATCCTGTGATTCAAAAAATGATAGGTTGTTTCTTATTGCTCCTAAACTACCCAAGCAAATTAGATAATATTTTAGATATTTATATAGGACACCAATACCAACCTAAATATGTAATAAAATACTGGGTGTGCCATTTAAAACAATATAACTTTCTGCTATCCCACTTTTTGATCGTGCCCTGTATAATTCAAAATATTTTTAAAATGTACAGAATAGACAACAACCAACCATACCTCAACACGGAAGCTCATTGTCGACAAATCTTATTTTTATGCCATAAAATTACTCCGCGCAATCGTTGACTCACCCAGTACATAAAACAATTTTTTCATTAAGATAATAAATCATCCTGTGCCAAAAACTCTACGAAACACAAAGTACTTATTAAACGTTACCCATAATATTTTACCAGCTATTTATCAGTGAAAGCAAAGTCGAGGCGAAACTGAAGTAAATAGACATCAATAGAATTAAGTTGCCAACTATCGTCAGGACCAGCATTTATCTTTATGGCTTTCGTCAACCTCGCCGGTTTTAATAGCTTTCACCATTAAGTATCAATAGCATAAAACAGACACGAGTCCATTGGCCAAATGGTTATAAAAAAGAAAGAGGATTAAGCTTAAAACACACTGGGAAATAAACATTTCCTGGGCATTTAGTTTTGGTATCTACAACTTTTTTAATAAATAACCTTTAGTTAAAGTTGGAAGATCTATTGATTTATTTAAAACTTAAATTTTTAAACGCAAATTATGAGGCAATGGCTAAGTTCTAGAACATATTCGGTTGGCTAAAAAGAAGAGTATTCGGAAATTTTTGCGTTTAAAAAACAAAAATCCTATATTTGAAGAAGCAGTAGGTACATTACATGCAGAATCTTCCATTATAATCAATACAGAGGGTCTAAGTCAGTTCCTATCATGGCCTAACAGAAATTATATAAGATTTTTCGCATAAAAGTAGAAATAGAAAAAGAAGAAAATAAATTAAAAAAACATTTTTCACAAACGATTTATCAATAAACCCGAATAAACTCTGAATTGGAAAACCAACGTATGTATATATTTTATCAGAAACAAACAAAACTATCCGAAAACTTTACTCCAAATTGCCGCTATCCATAGTAAACACATTTGGTCCGTAAAACCAGGCATTTTTTCCAGAAGATTTATCGCTAGGTAAAGTAAATAAAGTACGGACGTCGCGGAAATTTACGCGAAGAGGTGTCTCCAATTTATTTGGATTTGCGAGAACTAATTTGGCGTGTGTGAGTTTAGATACGGACTTTAGTGTGCAGTCCATAACAGTGGCGTATTTGTATTTCATGTAAATAATAAAATCTATTAACAAATAAGAATAAGGTTATACATTATACAGGATCCTTCAATATTGCGTCAGGCTTCCATAGCTTCTATAAGAATTAAGTTAGAAATTTCATTATACTGGATCATGGGGCAGGAAAATATTTTTCAATATACAGGGTGGCTCAAAAAAGTGTGATAACATAAAGTTGTTGTTTTTTAAATTGGGCACCCAGTATTTTGTTGCAGATTTGATTTGTTTAGGTAGTTTAAGAGCAATAAATTAAAAACTAATAAAAAAGTTTTGGGTTTGTTCGTCCCGGAAGGAAAAATTAAAAAGCCATTCTAAAAATATTTTTTTAACCAAGGCATTATGCCAATGGGTCTAAAGATTGTATGAATCAGTGTTTATTTATTATATACAGGGTCTTCATAATATGGTTCCAAAAACGAAACATTTAAAAATCATTTTTCTCAAGATTTTCACATGGAACACCCTGTATATTATTTGGGTATTGAATGCAGAATTCCAAAAGAAATAATTTTTTTAATACTTATATAATTAAGTTATTTACAGCCGAAATAATTCCTAATTTCATAACTTGTGTTGTTTAAATACCATAGGCACCTTGACTAATAATTGTAAACTACAGTAAATATTCAAAATGCCTTATATTTTGATCTGTGCATAAGTAAATACGTTCTTGAAAAGATTTGTTTACATCACTTAACATTTCAGATGAAATCATAGCACTGTTCATTGGTAACTGTTAAGTATGAACACCATGTCAGCTGTGAAATAAAATATTTGTTATTATAGTTTGACTATTTCTTTAACTAACAAATTGTTATTTAGGGCGATAAATTTTAATAATAAACTGCAATTGATTTTATTGATTGGATAACATGATCTTTGTACTTTTTTTATGGGAAACGTAACCAAATTGCTTATGAATATCTGCCTACAACTGCTATTAGTGTGCAGCAAAGAATAAGTGACGTGTTTTCTAGTTTTTCACCTGAAATATTGAGGGACGTAAACAGATTAAAATTGAATATATTTTGAACATGATCAACATAATTTATGAAATTTGGAATTATTTCGGAAACGGCTAGAAATAACTGACCTATGGGTTTGTATTACAAAATAATGCTTATGAATTCTACATCCAATAGCCAAATAATATACATTCCATTTGAAAATCTTGAGAGATATGATTTTGGAATGTATCGTTTTTGGAACCTTATTATGAACACCCTATATAAAATAGATAAAAAATATTAGATTCGTAATATCTCTAGACTCTTTGATATAAAGGTTTAAGAAATAATTTTAGATGTTTTTAGATTTTTCTTTCCAGGACTACAAACCTGTTTTTTTAGTTCTTAATTTATCGCTCTTAAATTCATGTGTGTCCCATTTAAAAAATACAACTTTATGTTATCACACTTTTTTGGGCCACTATGTATATGGAAAAATATTTTCCTGAAATACATAGTATAAATTAGCATATGAATGAAATTCCTAACTTAATTGGTATATGAGCTATGTGAGGCCTGACGAACTATTGCAGTGCCTTAATAATTAAATAAATGACTAAGGCCTTCTGCACACGGAGCTTATCGCCATAGACTCGTATTAGATGTACGCTTTGGTGCTGCATACGAGGCGTAAGCGACGCTGGTTCGTCAAAGCAGTCAAGCTGTAATAAGCCTGCCGTACAGCGGCGCCAGTCGCTTTCAGTACGCTTAGCGGAGAAGAACACGTTTTCTTTGTAGAATGTCCGATGAAACTGTAAAATAGTGTAAAATGTCTGGAATTTAGATTCATCTTCTGATAACTGAACGGTAATAAATCTACACGAACCTAGTAAGTCGACTTACTATAAAATAGAGTAGTAAGTTTTTAATATCTATTTAACTGTTTATTTGTTAATAAAAATGAATGATTTTTTAGAAAATGAAACTATGTAACAAGAGCTTGCTGTGTATAAAATTTTAGAACAATAAATTAAATATTAAAGAAGTTGTACAATTTTTAAATGGAATGTCTTAAAATTTACTTTTACGACTTACTAGGTTCTTGTATTGCCCGGCAGAAATAACCTTTTAATACTACCATTTTTGTAGATGTAGGAATGCACCCAAAATATCCAACGTTTCTTATTGTTCTTACAGTTATGAAGATAATTTAACAAAAGTAGGATTCCTTGACATTTTCACAGTGTAAACACCGAGGTCACACTACTAATAAAATAGAAGAAAATCTATTAATTTGGGGATTTTTAAAGGTGACTAACGTCTATGACGCAAACCTCCGTGTGCAAAAGGCCTTAGTGTACTTTATCTTATGGGCGTATTTTCTCCGAACGGATGGTGAAGGTTATATATATGGTCAGTATAATTTGGCTTTTTTTTTTTTTTTTTTTATGATCAAACACAAGCACTATAGGAAAATCCTTTAGGGCACTCTGGGAGTGGTGCGTGTGCGCAAAAAGCGATTCACGTTGGTTTTGAATCGTTGGAGGTTATATTCGTTGGGAAAAACGACCTCGGGAAGGTCGTTCCACAAGGATGAAGTCCTCCAGATGAAAGAGTTCTTAAATAGTGAAGTTCGAGGAGTACTAAGCTTAACCACATATGGATGGGCGGCAGTGGTTCGTCGTGTATTTCTGCTATTCGTCGCTCTGGGCGGAATTAAGAGGGCAAGGTCAGCCGAGCACCTTCCATGAAAATATCTGTAAAAGAGAGTCAAATCCCCAACCTATCTTCGAGGTTCTTCGTCAGCTCGTGGTCTCTGATCAGACGAATAGCCCTCCTTTCGATGGAATCCAGTAGCCGAAGAGTATGTTTGGGTGCAGAGCTCCAGACATGAGAGCAGTATTCTAGTGATGGTCGAATCTGGGCTTTGTATAGTGTCAAAAGTTGTTGAAGTGTGTACAACTTTCTGGTTCGGAAGAGTACGCCAAGCTTCTGAGAAGCTATCTTGGCGATTGCCACAACGTGGTTATGCCAAGACATATTTCCTCCCAGATTGACACCCAGCAAATTAATAGATGAAGCCACCCTGTCACCCCAAGCCAAAATTTCTTCCAGGTCTTTGTTGAGGCGTGATACTTCATACTGTCTGCGAAGATGTGCGTCGGCAGCCGATGTTTGCGAATTCAAAGAGAAAGATGAGATAAGTGTGCTATCGTCAGCAAAACTAAATATCGGATTTTTAGTTTTCACCAGAAGGTCGTTAATGTAGAGTAAGAAGAGTGGGAGACAATATGGACCCCTGAGGAACACCGGCATTGATGGTGAAGGTGTCTGAGAGAAATCCGTCAATCGCCACTTGCAGAGAGCGGTCCTTAAGAAAGCTAGACAACCACGCACAGAATCGACTGGGCATACCGTAGGATCGCAGTTTACTTAGAGGCCCCTCATGCCAAACACGATCAAAAGCTTTAGAAATATCCAGCGCAACAACCCGAGACTCCCCATGATGTTCGATTGCGTTGTTCCAAATATGGGTGACATAGGCTAGAAGATCTCCAGTTGATCTGGACTTCCGAAAACCATATTGATGATCGCTGATGATGTTGAAGCCTTCCAGGTACTTTAGAAGATGTTTGTTAATAGCTTTCTTACTTTTGATATAACTGAAAGCAATGCGACTGGTCGATAGTTGTTAGGCAGAGTTCTCTTACTTTTCTTTGGAATAGGCTGGACTCGCGCCGTCTTCCAGCAAGATGGAAATATTCCTTTTTTGTAGGATAAGTTGAAAAGTCTACAAAATACTGGTGTTAGTTCATCGGCGCATGTCTTGAGAACTATAATAGGAATTTCGTCTGGACCAGTAGCTTTTTTGACGTCGAGTCCTTTCAGGATTCGTTTGACGGGACGCTGACGGAACACGATTTCGGTCATTTCGGATTCAACTGCAGGAATGTCGGTTGGTGTTCTTCCCTGGAAATCTACAGTGGAATGCGACGAAAATAGTTCAGCAAGTAAGTTTGCTTTGTCTCCGGCTGTGGATGCTATTGTACCATCGGGACGTGTTAGAGGTGGAATAGTTGATTTGGTAAAATTTTGGCTGACGGCCTTAGCGACTGACCAAAAGGACCTTGATCCGTTTGGACAGTCAAGAAGTTTGTTTCTGATCCTCACGTTATGGGCTTCTTTGCTTTGATCTATTGTTAGCTTACATTGGTTTCGAGCGGTAATAAAGATGGTACGATTCTCAGTGGTAGGGTTTTTACGCCACTGTCGGTAAGCCAGATTTTTTGATTTAACAGCACGCTCACAATCCTTGCTAAACCAGGGCTTGCCGTTGGAAGGGCGTTTTTGGGAGGAGGGGATAAATGCTTCCATGCTCGTTAGAATGACGTCGGATACCTCCCCAGCACAGACGGATGGATCATCAGAAGAGAAGCATACGCTCATCCAAGGAAAAGTCCGAAAATGGTCTTTCAGGTCTTCCCACTTGGCCGATCTGTAATGCCATATCTTGCGAGGTTTAGGAGGTTGTTCAGAATTAATTGGTAGTTCGCTTAGAGTTGAAATAAGTTTGTGATCGGAAGATCCTAACGGAGGCTGTACGGTGACTGTATATAGATCGGGATTTGACGTTAAGAAAAGATCCAAAAGACTAGCAAATTCTCCAGCTCGGTCTGGAATCCGCGTTGGTTCTTCTACGAGTTGAGTTAGACGAGAACTGATCGCGAAGAATTCGGCTTCGCGGCCTTGCTCATCGTCTGTATTTGAATATTTAAGCCAGTTGACATTGTGGACGTTAAAGTCACCAAAGATAGCAATCTCGGCATTTGGGTGGTTGGTTTGCAAGAAGTCGATTGTATTGGCTAGTGATGAGAAAAGGTCTCTGTAATGGGTATCACTTGGAGGACGGTAAAGGCAGCAGATAAACTTGGTGTATTTCGGTGTTGATATTTTAAACCACATTACATCAAAGGCTTTCGGTTCCAGTGTAGGTTCTCGTTTGCAGCAGAGATAATCTCGAATAAAAATACATACGCCGAAGTTGCGTCGGAATCGGAAATGAAAATCGTATCCAGGGTATAAATAGCTGACGGTGTTTGTTGACGATCTGACCTTTGTCTCGGTCAGTGCGAGTACGTGAGGCTTGGAAGATTGTAAGTGCTGGTGGACTGAATTGATGTTCGTGTTAAGCCCTCTAATATTGCAGAAATCAATTTTGAAGTTGCTAGTTCTGGGTTGGTTAGCAACTGCAGGTGCCACACCATTTCTTCTTTGAGTGTTGTTAAATCCCAGTAAATTGTCGGAAATGGTTGTTTTTTGAAGAACTTCGCATGATGGGGCCCCAAGTCCAGAACCCGCCCGGAGATCCGAATGGGAGACGAGTTTACCTCCGGAGTATTTTGGGCCTGGAGCTTCCATCATGCTATTTTTGGGGGGTCCCACCCTGGTAACCGGAAACATCGGCATCGGCACAGCGACGAAACGTCAACTCAATGAGGAAAAGTTTACTCAAGGAGCAAACTTCACGCCACCTAAACCGATGCAATGGTATCTCACCGGGCGATGCCGGGTAGGCCAACATCTTCCATTTACTTCATATAGCTTAAATCACGGAGTAGTGCGTGAAAAATTCTTAAAAAATTAAGTTCGACGAGTACTAAGCTGAACTATATACGGATGGGCGGCAATGGTTCGTCGTGTATTTCTGCTATTCGTCGCTAGGTGGAATTAAGCGGACAATGTCAGTCGAAGATTTGTCATGGAAATATTTGTAAAAGAGATTTGTAAACCTGTCCTCGATATTCTAGGCTATCAAGGTTCTTTGTCAGCTCGTGGTCTCCGATCAGAGAGATGAAATCAAAATCAATATTTCATATCATAGTAAATAAAATTGTAGTACTTCTTTGATTCCTAAAAGTGCCATAAAGATAGCCTTTTAACAGTTTTATGTACGTAATGAAATGGATCTATAACCATTAATTGTACAGCTCTGGGAAAAAGATTTATAATAAAACCATGTAAATAATTTTAAGATTCTCAGTTAGCCGCTAGAGGGTGAAATACTAATCAATAGCTATAGTTGATATTCGATCCAGTTATCGAAATCCCACGGAAATAAATTAAATTATATTAAATTATTTATTTTAAATATTACTCTTGTTTGTGACGGCCTATTTCAACCTCGATACCGGTACACTGTACGACGTACATGACAATGAAATACATACTATTTTTCCGAAACAACTATTTTTTTATTTCTCTTTTTACAAACCAGAAATATTTTTTAGCCATTTCAAAGAGACTTTGTTCTGGTTTGTCGCAAGCTAAAAATGTAAAGTAAAATTATTCTATTTACACTTTCTAGGTGCTTAGCTCTCTTTTTGTTTTTTTTTTAGATATTAAAGGGTTTGTTCGGCCTATACGCCCTAGGAACTTTAATCATACTATTAGTAATATACCAATGATGGCGAGACATCACCCGTAAAGGAAAAGCTCCATTTCCAACAAAACGGTAAATTGTTTATGTATAGGTCAGCCAACTTTTTCTTTGCCATTTTAAAATTGATCAAATTATATAATATTAAATTTCTTTATTTAAATTTAAAAAATACAACAGAGGTTGAACCTAAAAATAATGTAACAAAGCATAACATAATTTTACAATGACAATATGGATGGCTCTTGTAGAATCTATATTTCTAGCCAGAAGGAAATTTAAAAAAGGACACTTTTTATTACGAAGCTGAATTTACGTGGAAATGAAAATTACTAAGCAAAGAAAGTTCTGTACTTACCCGTGTCAACGATATTTTCAATTTTTACCCCATTTAATTTTTAATAACCTAGAAACTAGTGTTTTTTTTATATATTTACTGACTTGGCCTTTGAACTCGAAGGTCTTTTTCGATTCGGGATAAAAAGATTCGGGTTAAAAAGGCTACCAACTGACTTCAGTTCAAGTTTTAGTATAGGTATGTGACTTAATGTGTTATTGTTTTTAAATTGTGATTGACCAATTCTTGTTTATAAGATAATTAATTTAATTTACATTATTTTCTTCTGTAATGTAGATTATAGTTAGGTTTCGTAATCTAGGTCTGAGAAACAGCTAAAATGTTTCAGAGACCAAAATAACAAAATCTTACTTATTTTACTATACTAATTAATACTCTGTTATACAAAAGTCTCAGTTGCCTTTGGTTTTATAGATCCATGCTAATTACGATAATATACTACCTACCTGCCCTGAAATGAAAATTCGACCATTAAATGAGAAATACCTGGATTTATTATAATATGTGTACTCCATAAGGGTTATAAATAGATATAATATAAATCTTAAATCGTTAGTTAGTTGTATTATATAGATGAAGTAACTTTTGTGAAACAAAAACGTACTCTTAGCCCTTAAAAAGTAAGGCTTGCACCTTGTATTTTGTCTGAAATATCTGTCTCCCCATATCTACTGCTACAAATGTGCGTCCAACACTAACGGCTGGCTAAGTGTGTGTCCACAACGGCGCACCGCCCCTCGCCCTTAGTCTGGGACCATAACACCGCACAGCCTCGCTTGAGCTTCGCACAGTAGTCCCTCGACATCGAGATATAAACATGGACTGTGCGTATATGAGAATGCATATAGATATTTTTGATTATATCATTACTTGGATTTTATGTAGGACAACACTATTTAAAATAACAATTAAAATGTTAAAAATCATTCCAGTATACCTTATTTTTTTCTAATTAATTAATTGCGACCCTGTTTAAACATATTTTTTAATGTGACATCCTGTATATTAACTGATTTTCCAATTTCACGTCAAATTCTATATACCACTTTGTTATATTAGCGTCCAAATATCTTCTTCATCGGAAGAAGATGACAACCCACAGTCCGTGTTTATATCTCGATGTCGAGAGGCAAACTGATCGACAGGCAAGGCAATGAGCTAGGCTCGGTGCGCCGTTGTGGACACTACTGTGCGGTGCTATGATACCAGGCTATGGGCGAGGGCGCTGTGCGGTGCTCCCCGTTGTGACCATACACTAAGTTGAAAGAAGCATAACATGTCCTTCGCTGTTCCGAGAACCGAAAGACCACGTTACCGACTATTATTTTTGATTCTAATCAGTATTACTTTCCGGAAAATTGTGATGCTGTAAGTGACGATCACGGTGAGAGGTTCCACCAGGAAATTTCAAAGATGGAAAAAAGGTATCAGGAAAAATGGAACTATGAGATGTTAGCCGACTGCTGAACTATTATGAGATATGCCCCAGAGGCTGCTGCAGAAGGGCAAAATAAGTGTCTAAACTTTAGATTTAATGATAAAAAGTGTTATTTAATTGCTTTTGATGAACCAACAATATACTGTTATCTGTATTTTGTGTGTTCTTTGCAAGTATATACGAATAACTTCAAATTTAGTAACAAATAATTCAGATTTTTTCTTGTTAGCCAACTAAAATCTTTAGTAGGTTTTTTTTTAGATACTTGGGTGTAGTTGTTCAGGAAACAAATAAAAAGTTGAAACTTATTGCCCAGTGTAATTAACGTAATTAATCTCGAAGAGTCGACGAGTTTCCTCAATTTTTTGATGCATAGAAGAAGAAAACGGTGTGGCGGCGTAGAGGCGTAGAGAAAAGTAATTTAAGAGAACGCTTATTCAACATTTTATATTAAATATTTTCTTATTAGTTTAATGTTGTTTTTTTTACTCACAGCTGGCGAGAAGAAAAACTTCAAAGAGGGGGTTATTCCTAATTCTTACGTCGTGGCAGGAAAAAAAATAATAAACATTCTCTATTGATATTGAACCTCTGGATGTCAGTCAAAACTAACAAATCTCGAATATCAGCCGCGACCTGGTAAGAAAGTTCCTATTTGTAAATTTATTATCGCAATATGCTGGAAAATAATTTTTGTTTGTAAATTTTGTTTTGTTTCCTGAGTGGCTCGGGAACTAAAAACTATAATTGTTTGAAATCTTCCTATAAATGATGCCGATATTTTTAATTAATATATTTTGACGTACTTCGGTTTATACCGGAAGGCTTAACATTCTAATTTTAAATATACTCTATTCATTTTACCTACCAATTCAGGACAATAAACATATATCAGCGCCTGCGCGATGCATGAACTTAATGCTATTGGTTATAGGCGATAAAACTTCCGATGCCGGGGCCCTGCATTTCTAACAAGGCCGTTGTTCAGCATAGGCTATTATTTCAGGTCTATTCATGCGTGGCTCGTGATTGTACTGTTATATTGTTCTTAATGCGACCCTGTGTGCTGTACGTACTCGTCGCGTATATTTGCTTTGCTCTTCTGAACTGGGAAAATGAATAGAGTATAGGAAGCCCTATATATTTGTAGTGTTTTTCGATTCTGTGTAAAGAATAAGTAACTTTTGTGAACAATATCCCATACTACCCAACCGTTCCTCAGATAAAATTCATTAAAGGACAATTTTATGAAAAAATATATCAAAGTTAGTTTTACCTGACTTTGTAACTAAAATAGTTAAAGACTTAAAAATTTGAGAAAATCTAGAATATATATGAGTCTCTTTATTTTATAAAAATGCTAGACATTTTTGTACATGGTATTTTTAAAATTACACATTTCCTGTATAATATAATAAATAGTAAAAAAAAATTTAATACCCTGTATTTTACTCTACCATTACGTGTAACATCACATTCTGTTTCTAATTGCTCAGTACTGTAGAGTAACTATTTCTATCTTAACTAATTGTTAACTAAAAATATTGATTTAAACCCCAGAAAAGTATAGTTTTTAAAATACCCTGTAAAAAATATATATTTTTATGAAACAAAAGAACGCTTATTAACGCTTCCTTTTTTTAAATTTTTAAATCTTAATTGTCACAGCCAAAGGTTAAATTACCTATGACTTGAATTTTTATAAAATTAACTAATAAAGTTGTTATTTATTTATATTTATTTAATCTATAGAAAAATGTACATATTTTTATGTAGATATACATGCTTATTATTAATGATATATTTCCTAAAAATTAAAAAATAAATACATTCTTTCATTAGGTTAACAACAAATAATTAGGTCTAAATTGAGTGAAATTTGTGATAATTTGTTATTCCGACTACATAGGTTCCATAAAATATCTCATATGTTTTATTAATCCATTCGTCCTATAATTTCCAACAAATTTATTGTCGGAGGATACTGTAAATATCAGAACTTTATAATGTATATTAGCAGTATATGTAATTTTGTTTATCGGTCTAAGACCAAGCTAAACTATGTAGATCACTCTACCGAAACCAGGACTAAATCTAATAACAAATTTAAATTACCAAAAAATTTAACAACCGCCAATAAAAAATTTATATAATATAAAATCGATTACAAATATGAAAACTTTTAGTAAAACGTGTAATCAGTATGTTTATCGGAATACAGAAAAGTTTTCAATCCTTTTCAGTAATTCACTAAATCAATAAGGATTGTGCGTATGTTTCAGTAACGTGTGTCACATAGAATTATAATATAGATAATATAAATAAAAATATAAAATAATAATATAATTTTAGATTTCTACACATTCGGGTGTTTTGCAAATATGTGTCTATTATTGGTTCTTGCTATTCATTATATTATATATTAAAAATGTTAAAAAATAAATGTTAAATATTAAATACTAGCACCGTTAATCCCCAGTAGAAATTTGTCATTACAGTGGCATTAAATGCTAAGAAAAAGTTTGTGTTTGTGTATTATACCAGCGTTTTGCTAATAATTTTTTTGTTGAATTAAGTGATGAATCAGTCAGTAATTAGGAACAAACATTTAAAGAGTCAAGCAAAAGGAATCATGACAAATAATTACAACGTACATATGTAGACTTAAATAATGATACCCGTCACAAGGACATTTTGTGAAAAAACTTCAAAAATAATACATTGAGCATGAGCATACCTATATATGGTAAAACACTTTCAAGGAGGGCTTTTGTACATTTTTCTCTCTCGCTCTTCATAAGGAAACTTTTAGAAACCACTGAGCATACAATAGTATGCTTTAAATTTATTAAAATATCGATCAGACTCAGCTCTATAAATAAAAAATATAAAATAAATACCCCAGCTTCCTATTTAGAAGTTGAATACAATAAGCTTAATTTTATACGATGTAAAATGGTTTGTAAGGTACAAGGATATTACGCCACTTTAATTTTCAAACAGAATGTGATTTATATTAGGTAGTTAGAAAATTTAATTTTGGTGACGCTGTGGTTCCTGAAACACCCTTGCTAAGACGGAGTAATGCTGTTATTTAAGAAAATGAGATATAAGGGTTTAAACGAAATAGCGAAGATTTTAGATAGAAAGGTTTTAATTAATTTTTGGCGAATAAAAATGCTTAATTAGGAAGATACCGTTGAGCCGGAGAAAAATGAACGTGCGTCATTATCACAGCTACGTTTTCCTAGCTGTGTATATCGCACTGCGTGCAACACAGGCATAACACATGATACCACAAGACAAGGTAATATATCTAACCATCCCAATTTCGTCTGCCGCGCGCAATGACGTTACGAAGATTTTTAAATCTCTTATAGAGGGTTACATTGCTGTCAATGTTTTTAACTCTTTTTTGAAAGTATTGAAAGGTTTAACGCATGTAATGGTATATGAAATCAAAGAATAATATATGGCAAGTATGTACGTATATTAATTTTATAGAAATATGACACACAAATACCACTAAAAAAAGAAAAGATTCCGACAAATTTTTGCCGCCATTTGAGCCGGTCGACGATAGTCGAAGCATGGTGAAAGCTGCTCGGCGACCACTGCTGACTTTGACACAGCGTTGCCTGTCTTTTAGAATTGTAATATATCCATTACTATTTTAACAATTCAATTTTTAACATTCTTGTTGTGGCGCTCCTCATATGAAATTTATGTTCAATCTGGTCAACCCCCATCTAATAGGAAAGTATCATAACATATTTTTTCGACTGAAACAAACTCGAGAAAACAAACTAATTTTTGTCACATTCGCATAATCGCTACACTCTGCAAGACCATCACCTGATAATCCACCTAAGTCTTTATAATCACAGCAGACATCAAAATAACTACCAGTTCTACAAAAATTTCAGAAACTAATATTGTAAAGTTTTAACATTTATTTATTACAAATTTAAGATTATTTATTTATTAATTACATGCTGTTTAACAAAGCCTTCCGCAAGTTTCATTTTTCCTCTTTGCTCCGGGCGATATTTTCTACCATTTCTTGTCAAATGAAAATTATTAGAAGGGATAGTTTCTTCTTTGAGTACTCGTACTGATCTTATTTTTAATGAATATCCCAATAATTCATTCCTTAAATTTCGCACATAATCATCTGAATTAAAATTGGCTGAGCATATTCGTGCGGATGTTACACTTTGTCTGGTTATTCATATCACAACCGAGCACAGCGCACCTCATTTTATGAAAATTCAGATATTTCTTGTAATAAACAAGACTAAATAAGAAAAGATTCTGATGAACTAAACCAGTGAGCTTCATATGGGGAGCCCCACAACAAGAATGTTAAAGATTGAATTGTTAAAATGGTAATGGATATATTGCAATTCTTAAAGACTGGCAATGGTGTGTCAAAGCCAGCAGTGATCGCCGAGCAGCTTTCGGCATGATTCGGCTATCGTCGACCGGCTCAAATGGCGCTAAAAATTTGTCGGAATCTTTTCTTTTTTTAGTGGTATTTGTGTGACATATTTCTATGAAATTAATATAAGTAAATACTTGCCATATATTATTCTTTAATTTCATATACCATTATATGCGTAAAACCTTTCAATACTTTCTAAAAAGAGTTAAAAACACTGTAAGCAAGGTAACCCTCCATAAGAGATTTAAAAATCACTCGCCGCGTGACGGCACAAGCCACGCCAAACCCGACGTTCAATCATACCTTCTTTAGATTCTTTATACCATGGGCATAACAAGCCCAACACTGCTTATGTGTGTGTGTTTAAAATCAGACAGCTTTCCTACCACCGCGTATTCCGCAGCACTGAACGGAGTGCGCTTGCTTGAAACGATGGCCTGTCTCGAGAGCTGTCAATCACGCGTCGCAATGCGTAAGTGATTTATTTTTTATTTAAATATTGCGGTCAAAAAACCTCACCTAAGACTTTCTGCAGCTGATGATGAACTGTTCGTTGAACTGGTGGCTGAACTACCCATACTATAATATGATGAAGCAAAATTAAAAGAAAATTAAAATACTGCATCTTTTTTTTCCAACAAGGTCTTATTATAAATACTTCTTCTTCTTCCTCTCGTAGCTTCATCATGGTGAGATCTTGAACTCTTTTTCTCATATTATTACCAGCCATTTTTAATAATCAATGTACTATAAAATATTTGTATTCGAACTAATTTGCGCAAGTTGGAAAACACAGTGTTGAATCCCTGCGTCTACCGCATGCATTTTGCTATCGAGTTTGACGCAGCTAGGAAAACGTATATAGTTGCTATGGGGGTACTACGTATTACTACGGGGGTATCAAATAAAATAATACGTATGATTCAAATTGAGAATATATAGAGTAAATAAGACAAAACTACGGCACCAGCAAATGGACGTTGCTACCGTTATGAAGACCTGTGAGGTAAAAATAGAGGCATATTCTATTTTTACTCATTTCTTGTAAAACAGTTTTGTTTATTATTGTTATAGTATTATTTGACATTGGTTTTAATTTCAATATCACGATCGATGGTCAGACGTGCTAATGTTGTAATTAAATGTATAATAATATAACAATAACAATGACATGAACCTTATGGGTTAAGGTTGTAGGTTAAGTAGTTACGGTTATAATAGGATAATATAAGTATGATTGTAAGAGGAGAGAGATAATTAATAATCAACCCTATTTCGAGTACATTATTAATATTGAGACTGAGTTAAGATGCAGTTCTTAAAATATACGTTTAGCATGGCTAATGTCCGCTGATGTTTTATTACGAACCTTCAACATCTATTACAGACCGTATATATAAAAAACTTCTTTATTGTATTAAAGGAAAAAATTAAATTTAAAAATGGATACGTATTTTAAACGTTATTTAATTATATTAATTCAAATATGATTTATCATTTAAAACATAATAATATTTCTTGTCAAATGTAACCAATTGCCTACAAAGCATGACTAGAAGATATTTCGTTACCCTTGGAATAGATTCACATTTAATTTTGAAAACTAATTTTAGGTTTATGAATACCTACTATTGCGATTTTTTAAATATTTTCATCGAAATCAAGCTTTTAGAGAAAAAATATTTGTCCTTACCGATGAGACATTAGGCATTTCCGGAACCCAGCACAGGTTATTATAGGTTATTCAAATAAAATATAATATTTATAACTAAATAATATACAATATTTAACACTACAAGAAAGGAAACAAATTTATAACTAATAATTCCCATAAGAACTGATTTTGATCATTCTAAGATTCTAGACCCTGCCTCATGGATAGGTATGCACTTTAGGCGCCTAACAAACTTATGTTCAATGCAAATTTACACCTTATTGAAAATATTTTTGTTTTTATTGCTGTTTTTATAATCTACATAGTTGGTATTAGAATAATTTTATATTTGACATTATTTACAATAATAATAATATTATATAAATTTTTTTTCATTTACGAACACAAAAATAATAATAATAATAAGGGTGATATCACATGAAGAATACCATGAGCGACATTTTAGGCAGTGACATAAACATGAACAACCTAATAAGTTTCCTAAAAGACTGTTACCTTTTAAACAAAATCTAGTCTATATAGTCTCTCTCGTTACCTAGTTAATATTTTATTATATTATTTTATATGTTCCCGTAATAATGTAGTATGTCAGTGTATACTTGTACTATGTATCAATATTAAATAGGTACCCTGTATCTCTGTGCTAATGATCCAAGAGGTTGATGCGCGTTCTTTTTAAATAATAAAAGAAATGTCAATAATTTAATTGTGCCATTTCCGGGGATTGTATGTCGCGTCCAAAGAAAAACATTGTCTATTTCATCCTTTTTCATTGATAAAGCAAGAAAAATATAAAAATAAGAGGTATGTGATATTGCTGTATAGTCATGCCGTATAGTCAAAACAAATGAATTAATTTTACCAACTTTTTTATTCTCACAATATAAAATTGATCCCATAAACAAATAATTTAAAATGCATTAGGAACAGTACCTACAACTTTATTAATTTTTACTAAAAATTTACAACAAATTACTTTCGAATGAAATTTGATATTATACATACATATTACAGGATATTAGTTTATAAGTAAAACAATATATAAAAATCAATATTTTTTATGCTTACGTCTCATTTATTGTTGCCACCTATTCTGTTCGTTCTGTATATTAAACATACTAGAAAAAAAGTAGATTTATACATCTATATGTGTATTTGTGTGCATCACTATGGCCTTTAGGAACTTTATTATTAATATACAGGGTGTTATGGATTATTATATTTAAATGGGTGACTCCTAAGGTGTACTAGAGAAAGTCTACATACTTTTTTCTTTAATCGAATATCTAAATACTAAGGCAAAAACCCATTTACCCACATACTGTCGCGCCGTTCCATCTGGATTCAGTTAGCAACAATGGAGCCACTAGAGTATACTAACAGTGTTGTCAGATCACACCGAATATCTCGCCCTTGCTTGGATACCTGCCGCGCGCGACTATCGTTGCTTCGGTATGTTTCGAGACTCGGGAATGTAGTGTGTGTAGCATTACCCGATTTTTTTTTCTGTTGTGAAATAATTCATAATAATAAATATAGTGATTTCAAATTTGTGTGATATTACCTATTGTTGATTCTGTTGCAAAACATACTTTTTGTGTTTTATTTTTTTATCAAATTTAATTATAAAACGAATTATAAGATCGAAGGTAAGAGAGTATGTACCTTAAAATTGTATTTTTTTTTATAAAAAGTTTGAAAAAGAAGTGATAACGCGGGCCAAAGACGTATTATTGTCAAAAACTGAACACCTGCGTTTACAATTCTTGGAATATATGATAACACCGCCTCAATAAACTATTGATTGCGAACGTCGTCAGTAGCGGCCAGGTAAATTTTCAGATTTCATATAAAGTGTATATTTCGCTTAATAATTCAAAGCGCCATTAAGGTTATTTTTCTTCAATTTATTTTCATCTTAGGATTTGCCGGTTTAAATATAATAAGTAATTTCCATAACACCCTGTATGTATATTATAGAATTAGGATGTATAAATGAATAATATTTACTTTCATGATACTATCCCATGATAACTATTTAGTAAGTAGCGTAATTAATAATTTATTCACAAGACTTTGTAAAAGTTTAATATTTTTTTTAAATTTTGATTTTTCCATAAGATTGCTCATCTATTTTATGTAACATATCTAAATTTATTTGTTTTTGAAATATTAACTTCGAGACAATGACACATTCACACTAGCTGTTACATTAGGATGATGCATCTTAAAGAAAAACATGTAATGTAAAAATGTCGTATGTATTGCTAGCAAGTTAAATGAACAATTTTAAACTAAACAACTTCAATGGAAATATTTTTTTGATGGGACTGGTTTCTGGAATATGGCTAACTTATACTATAAGGATACTATCAGAATTTCTATACTTCATATCAGGTGACAATCATCAGAACAATATAGATGTAAAAATATGATGTGCTGGTTTGTTCACTGCATCTCTTTCAGCTAATAAGCTGGTCCTGACATTTATATTCGTTTCATGTCTTAATTTACATAGATTTAGATACATTATTGCTTTCTATATATCATGAATTATTTTTAACTTTCGATTCAAATAAAAGCCGATGTCTTTTTGGATAGGTCGGATAAAAAGTAATATCGATATAGGTTTCAAATGTGCTTTTTTCATATAATATAGCGTATTATATAAAATTTCCTTTCGACGCCGACGCCGACGGTTCGTATATCTCATGCATCGACAAAAAAAAAGTTCTTGATTTTGCAGAATGAATATTCCCTATTTATAACCATACGTAATATAATATGTAGCGATGTTATTTCTGAATTCTTTAAAATTTGAAAATAACATTAAGGACATATTTTTCACAGAGATAGATCTGAGGTAAACCAAACCGTCATAAACATATAATTTATCAACTTGACTTATCGATATTAATTTTCCAATTCCAAAAAATATTGACGCCAAAAATTAAATTATAATAGTGAAAACTATGTGTTTTATATTTAAGTGCAAATTGTATTTGTAATACCTAGCAGAGCACTTTTGACCTTGTGGTCATCTTCAGTGTCCCTTTCTCAGGATGCTTGCAGGGAAATCCCCGTTTTTACAATTCGTTAAAGTAATCAGATGATAAAATGTTATGTTTGGTCCGTTGTCCTGTACGGTGTTGAGGTATGGACGTTGAAGGCAACAATCAATAAAAAATAGAAGCCTTTAAAAGTGGATCCTATGCCGGCCTAGCTGACCGAGAACTTTTCGAGAATATCAAAAAGCGAAAAATACGTTATCTCGGACACATACTGCGCGGAGATCATTACCGCTTTTAACCTCATTCTTCAAGGTAAAATTCAGAAAGGAAGGAGAGGAATGGGCAGAAAGAAGTTGTCATGGCTCAGGAATATATCAATGGACTGAGATAAAGGACTTCCGAACATTGCAGAATGCTGGAGCTAATAGACACATATGATGGGACTAGGAGAGGATGAACGCCTTTTCAGGAATCTGAACAGTAATCAATTTAAGAAGTTGAAAAAGCACAAACTTTTTCACAATTTTTTTTTTAGTATTTAAGTTAGTGACGGTTGCATAAACTTTTAGACCTTGTCAACATAGTTAAATAGTCGCTTGAGCAACTTGAATAAAGTATAATTTCAGTGCAAATGAGTTTGGCAAGTTCTAGGTAACTTAACTAAGGGGAATAAAGATACATTGGTGATTTGAGATAGATATCACATATTGTACCGTACAATTTTTACTTTAGACAACATTGGCCAAATATTAGTATAGTATCATGTATTTTGTAAGATAAAAGCATTGGACTGCGCTAAAAATACGCCCATTTTTAGCCCTCTCTTGCCTTGCGAAATTACAAAGAAACTAAGCAGGCCAATGCGTTTTTCCTAATACAGGTGATTTTTATATGGGTATGGGAACGTAGAATACAAAAATTGTTCGATTGATTTCTAGGTCTCTAAAATTGACTTACGTCTTGACGCCCCAGCAGTTAAGAGAAGGATCCCTGCTCAATAATTAATGCATCAAAAGAGTAACGACGGCATCCGGCTAACGTGCCACGATAATTATGGTATTTATTTTTATATCGCAGCTGATGTCATCAGGCATTCCAAACGATTTTGGAAATATTTCATGAATACACTTAATAGTTGCATTTATTTGTTCTGAAAAATTCTTTTCTAAAATTCTAAATATATGTCTTTCTTTATTACAGGTAATGCGGTAGTCATTTCTCGAGCAGAGTACAGACGGATCAAGGTATTATTTTATATTAAAAATGTTTATACGTTATAAAGACAAAATTAATGTGACTAGATTCCCAATAATACAAACATATGCATAGTTGCTTACGAGAAGTCTTAAACATATTCCATTTTCTCCCATGCAGGGTGTCAGTTAAAGATATCCCACCTTTAATATCTCGCTACCAGTAAGTAATATTAAAAGTAGGAAAGACATTTACATTTTATTTTGAAGAGGCCACTTTTAAAGAATCTTCGCAGGTTTCGTGGTGGAGGGGTAGATTTTACCCTTAAAACCGTAAATGGGAAGGTGATCAAGTTGCACATCATTTTAAAGGTCGTCTAAATATCTCTTTCCAACAATACTATAATTTATAATTTTTTGAAACGTGATTTCTTGGAAAGTTCTACTCAAAAAATAATAAACTATGGTATTATTGGAAAAAGATTTAAACAATCTTAAAATTGATGTATCACTTGACCCCCTTCCCATTTAATATCTGAAGGTTACCATGTACCCCTGCCAGGGGTTTGAACCACGAAGGCTCCAAATATTCTTTAAGCATAATAAAATTGACGTGTCTCTCCGTTTTTTAATATTATATTATGGGACGTTTTTAGATACCCTCTATACTTGTCCACACAAGTAAAAACCCAGAAGTCATAGCTGGAGGAAACTTGAACAGCTGCTGTTCATTATGTAAGATATTGGGAATGTTTTTGCCAGTCCAGATCAGAAAATCATGTCGCTAAACAAATGCTCGAATTTATGGTAGCTACAGGATATACCCAACAGGAGTATCAGCAAGTTAAATTTTAGTTGAAGTTCTATAACGAACAATAAGCTTGAAATGTTTCAATACACATTTAGTGTAATATTAAATTATACATGAGAAAAAAAAAAATATTAAATTATACAAAAAAAAATAAAAAATAATATTTCCAGAGAAACAGATTTAAGTGATTTTTTTTTAACGGTATTAAAGAACATGAAAAATAGATCTATATTGTTGCAGTACGTATTTCCGAGTTTTATCATTCTATTTAAAGTGAATTTGCGATACTATTAGTATAGCTAAATGGGACATTAAATGTATGTATAAGTCTTAAAGTCCTCAGTGGCTCAGTCACTGGTATTGACATTAAAAAGTCTATATAGTCAACTTGCAAGTTAAAAACCTTATATAAAAATAATATATCGTTTAATGCCCTACGATTTTCTAAACATAAGACTTTGAACGTTTTGTTATTTTGCAGCTGTTTAGTTTGCCTGTTTCTAAAGCCAAGCATGCGGTACGCACTGTTAACAGCAGCCTCAATGTGCTGATTAAAAATCATTTTTTGGTCAAAAAGCACGACAATATACGCTGTTCCTTAGTACATTTGCGGCTAAAGTATAGTTAAGAACTATTTTATTATAATTGGGAGTAAAACTAATTATAAAACACTTTCCAACATTTATAAATAAATTGTTGTTATCACAGTAATTTTCAAACATGATGAGATCCATTAATAACTCACGACAGTCGTTCTAGGTCATCTGCATAGAATAGATGTTTAGAAATAATCGCTTAAATCATTTATGAAAATAATAAACATAGGTTGGCCCAAGTAAGTTTCCTGGGGGTACCCCGACCGACGTTGAGACAAGAGATTCTGAATAAGAGCCGCCAGCGACTGAAGCAATATTTTCTCAGTTCGGCAAATATAACCTAAACCATTCCAGCATAACCCACTCCCGATCTCTGATAATTAAACCTTTATCAATTTTGTCAAAGGCTTTACTGAAGTCGGTGTAGATGGAGTCAACCTGAACACGCTCATCAATGCTATATAATATTTACTACGAGATAGGATATTTGGGAATGCGAACTTTTGGAAAATGGTAAAGGATGTTCGATGACGAAAATTTTTAAACCAATATATGCCAATACTGTTTAAACAAATGTATGCAGACAGACATTTAGTTCTGAAAAAGGCTTTAAACATACCCTCTCCTCATTTTTAAATAAAAATACTGCCAAAGGCGCCGTCAATATTTCACTGTGGCTCTCAGGTAATGCGTAGTTCCCATCATCTATCACACCCACGCCAAATTTCGAGCAATAAATCTACATATTTTAGTATAAAAAGAACATGGCTAAAAGCGTGCCCTTTATCTTCATAAATTACGTATTCTGTAAACAAACCAATCGAAACGAATGATCAACAGGCAAAAAACCTGATGACACGGCAATATTATTAACTTTCGATTTAGTTATTTGGCTTTAAAATGCTTCAAGTAAAGAAAACATTGTTACAAGAACAATCGACTTACCAGTTTTTCTATGTTATTATGTACATTAGGGATGGACCACAATACCCTTCAACTATTAAATCTTTTCTGTCTCACCCCCCCCCCCCCCTCAATTTCATGAAATTTTAATACCTGTCAAGTTTTAGCGCAATCGGACGATCCTAAATGGACAATGCCAATGCCATATCGGGTGATAAAAATGGTTTTGCGGTAAATTGTTATTATTCTTAATTACTAATTGTTATAGCAATTAAACTTCAATATAAATTATGATAAAACTTTTTATCTATCATAATAGATATTTATTTATTCGTCCAGCATTTAAAAAAAGTAATAATAATAAGTATAACAGTATTTATAACAAATCTAAGTTGATTTTTTACTGGCGACTAAGCTTTCAATAAATACTGTTCTTGTTCCTCGTCTTATGTTAGAATACTCATATATTTACTAATCAACGTAATTCCTCGTTTAGCTGAATCATCGAACTTTGAGATTATTAGTAATTTTAAAAGCTTTGATATAATTTCTATTATCAGGTTTCAAAGTCTCAGAATCATTGTTCAATGAATCGAAATCTATATTAAATTGCTAAAAAAGGATTTGGTACTACAATCAGATATAGGTTTATTAAAAAAAGATTGTAAATCAATTTTCTTAAACACCTCAATATCTAAAATAAAAAGTCTCTTTACTTTTCAGGTGGAATTAATATCAAATACCAATGTATGGAAAAATTATTATTTCCCAGACCACCCGATGATACCTTATACAATAAGGACGTATTTTTGCCTACACAGTAACACTTTAAAATACTAATTCAGATTTTCTCGGTAGTACCATTCAATCTGAATTAGTATATTAAAGTGCTACTGTGTACACAAAACTACGCCTTTATTGTATAAGGTATCATCGGGTGGTCTGGGAAATAATATTTTTTCTATACCTTGGTATTTGACTTCAATATCTGTTAATGACGATGTTAATTGACTATATTTATTTTTAACTTATTCGATACGTTCTCATCGAAAAAAGCCAGTGCGACATTTTCGGTATTCAAATATCATCAAGTGAAAATTATGTGTGCTGAAATGTCAGATATAACCGGATTATGTAATTAATTAACTTTTTGAGAAAATCGAAATCGTGATAAAGTGCCGTGATAGCAAAACGGTGCCGAAACCATTCTTGTATTGTTATCTTAAATTTATCACAAACTTAAAATATTTTTAATGTATAAATTGTTTTTTACATCCATCTTACATGTTGAAATGCACCGGGGTCCTAATGGAAGTATTATCTGACAAGAGCGCTCAATATTTTACAAGAGGGTCCAGAAAATAGAAGGTAATCAATGATGATGATCAGGAGTCAATTTATTGATAAAGTGGTTGATGTATTTTACAAACAGACCAGAAGGCTTACTCTTTTGCAGAGCCAGAAGAGTACATGCATATTGTCTTATACCCCATCCCGAGGCCCATGTTATTTGATAAATTTTCTAGAAAGACTTCCGTTAGTTGTATCTAGTAATTTGCAATAATATTCTTTTGTTGATTCAGCATGCAGATCCACCAATTTCTTAATGCAGTAATGCTTGTCCAGGGTTTGAATACGTTCTTTATTCCAAAACATTATAGTCTGTACGGTTGAACTTTCCTTTAGACTTAACTTAACCTCTCGGGTGTTAAAAAATACTCAAAGCATCTGCGCAATGATAAAGGTAATTCAGAACCGATAATATGTGGAGAATAATGTCCAATCAAGAATACTTCAGAGTCTTGTCTCAAAATATATGCTGACATTTTGATAACACAATTAACGTTAAAACGCAGATAAAATCACATTTTGTTAAAGTCGTCCACAACTGCCCTCGACTGAGTGCATTATGACAATAAGGCGATACGACATACACCACAAGAGGTGTTACCAGCGTTAAGACTAGTCTAAATAACGAATACTGCTGTTTGATATGTTTATAATCGAGTGCTAAACGTAATGGGTAAGGTGAAATGCAATTAAGAATTTCCTTTATTCATTGTTAAAGTAAAAATATGAATATTTTCGGAAATAAATTTATTAATTTAAATAAATCGTCATTTGTTATATTTCAAATGAAAACCGCGTCCATTTTCCGATACTCAATCTCGACGAATTTTGGTGAAAAACTTTCTTATATCTATAAGATGGAACCACTTTTAAACTTACTGACTTTTTGATTACTGTGACTCCGTTGTGTTTTCACCATATCATAGTTTTTATATGCCATAGGTTTCACGTTTAATTTCATATTTTCTCCAGAGAATTAAAAATCAAACATTTCTCCTTATAATACTATCTACAGGAAACTCATTTTATCATCTATTCCAATTATAACCATTTCAATGAATAAAAATTGAGGATGGTTTTGTAAAACATTAAAGTTTATCAATGTAAAACTATGAATAGCATAAATAAGCATTTCTAAAAATTACCTACTAGAATATACATATGTTTGTTCCTTTTGGAGGCCCATACGGAGAAGAGTATGAAATTATCTTGCCACTCTTCGCCACAAATGGGATATTATATTTTGAAATCCGTTAAACATTCTTTGTTGCACGTTCTCTGGTATGGTTAGAGGTTTCTGATAAACGATTTCTTTAACGTAGCCCCCAAAAACTCTTAGTATGTTAGTAATTGTAATAGGGTTCTAATTAGGAAAAATGTTTGAGTATTGATTGCGCATTAAATATTGCATATTGAATATACCGGAGCTCCGACTGAAAATAAAAAAATATAATTTGAAAAATTTGACACTCAATTTTTGACACCCTGCATGATTCATATCAATCAAACTTAGTTAACGGGACTGCTAGACCTTATTAAATAAATCCCTTGTAGGTATAGCTTTATTTCCTAACTCGGAATTATGTAAATTTTACTCTGGGCCTTGTTTAGTAGGGAGAATCCGCTATGCCGAACTTTGAGGAAGTTTACCGTCCTTATTTGCAAACGCAAGATTTAGTGTTTTCCATATCCATTCCATAAGTCCTATTTTTGTAATAGCTATTGATGGTGGCCACTGTATTAGGGGTGACCTTGATCGCTTTTATGGATTTTATTTGCATAAGAGAATCTCAATCGTCACCGATAAGATGGTAAAGCAAAATACTCTGCCCATAGAATATTATGCCATCGATGGCCAATTGCAATTTTTCGACAATTATTGGACAACGCTTACATTTTATGGTGCATTAAGTACCCTACCCGGAAGAAGGGAGGACGCCAGATAGGTGGAAGCTAATATTGTCAGGGACAAGACGCTAAAACAGTATATGCAGGACGTTGTTGCAAAGAAGAAAGATAATAATAGCATAAGATTTTTTTAATCGATTGAATTTGATAAACATATAAAGATATGTCTAATGTGTATTACGCTTTTATGTAACAATTAAATACAATGATATGTTTAATTTACAGATATTTAATTTACTTGCTATCAAATAGTAGATAATTTTGATCATGGGGTACAAATGAACCTCACGTGGGTCCTCACGTAATTTTTTGGACGAGCGGTTAAGGTCTGTGAGGAGGAATGTTTGTTCCTTCAAGGGATAAATAAATACTAAACAAGGCCACACAAGCACACAGGTTGAAATTTACATAATTTCGAATTTTAGAAACTCTGAATTCCAAGTTAGAACTCGTAATTCTGAGTTATAACTCGGAATTATGAGTTGCAACTCGGAATTATCAGATGCAACATGGAACTTTGAGTTACAACTCGGAATTCCGAGATGGAACTCGGAATTAGGGTGTAATTTTTATTTAATTGTGGCCCTTCTACGCCTTCGTAAAATTCCACACACATATTCAAATTTAAAAGATGCCAATATAGTGTTTGTTTTATGGCTTCTTGTAATGGAAATGCCACAGCTGCTGTTGAAGAATATCGTCACATCTGAGAAACCACGGTAAAAGCGGAAAGCTTCCTAATACTCCCACAACATCTGAATGAGCTACTCGATAAGGTTTAGAAGAAGTGGAATTTTTTTGGATTTAGTAGAAGAAGCAACGATCAGTTCATAAAGAATTGGTATTCAATTGGGCCTTCCACAAAAAATGGTAATAAAAACACTACACGAACCAGGCCTATATCTATATCATGTACAGCATGTACTGCATCTACTCCCGAAAGATTATGCTAAGCGTATTGAATTTTGTTTTTGTATAAATAATAATCGTCGAACAAACCCGTGACTACATTAATGATACTGGCAATTCCTGTATATATCCAGGCGAAAATCTCCACGCAATAGTGAAAAATGATTTTCAGCAGTAAACGTGTGGTGTTGTATGATGCATTGTTATTTAGTTGGCCCTTTAATTTTGAAAAATCTCCTCAAGGAAGAGCACTACTTAAATTTTTTAGAAAATTAATTACAAAGACAATTGAAGATGTCCCTGTAAAGATCAGAATGGAACTGTATTATCAGCGTGATGGAACTCCCGCACATTTCGCCCATCAAGTCAAGCAATATATGGACGAAAGGTTTACAAGGCTTTGGATTACTTGTGGTTGGCCTATTAGTTTTCATCCACGATCTCCAGACTTCAAACCCCTATACTTTTGTTTATGGAGCTGATTCAAAAATGAAGTTTACAAAGTAAAAGTCGTCAATTAACGCCTGAACGCCCTTGAAAATGAGGATTACATTGGATAATCTCCAGGTATCTGGAAAAGTGTCCTCAATCAGTGATTGATGGTAGGTACAAATGAAGTACTAAGCAACTAAGCCCCCGTTTACAGTTTTTAAAAATACTGCAGGAATACTATCATTACATTACATAAAGGTTCTGAAAATATAGGTCATGAATTTCACTTCAAATAATCAATTTACATGTTATTCTTAATTTAGAATTATACTCAGAATTAGGACGAATTCCGAGTTAATTACATTGCTAGTTGCTTAAAATTATCTATTAGTCTCTCCAAACAAAAAATTAAGCAAACATGTCTTGAAAACAGATCGCTATGATTCAATTGTGATTTTTAATTAATTATTATACAAATCTAATGCAAAACTCGTATGTAAAAAAATTAACCCTTTCCCGGCAACTTATGGAATCCACTGACAACTCCCCAGGAACCTAAACTAATCAAATGTAGTAGTTAAATTGGATGCTTCATCCAATATAAAATGAAACAAGAATTTTAAAAAATATGTTTTTATTAAACCCACAACCTGAAACTATTGGTAAATATACATTCTTACAGTTTTATTAGAATGTATAAAACCAAATTTTATTTTCCAGGTACACTTAAGTCAGAGAGCTGACTTGAGTTTACCCTCCAAAGAATTCCCAACAATTTTATCTAAATGTATATTCTAATTTAAATACTAATAATCATCAAACTACGTTTCATTAAAAAATATATAAAAATGAGTTTCAACTACCTCTACAAAAAGTTCCTTTTCTAAATATAGAGTTAATTTTATGTTTATATAAATTACAAGAATCGCAACTCGGATAGAAGAAAAAATTGAAAAAATTCTATGACACGCCAATTTTTACTTCCAAGAGACCGGTACCCAATTAGGTGTATTCTTATTATTGTTCTACCTCTCCAACAAACAAAGTTCCAAAGTTTGAAAAAACATTTATATTTAATATTACAAGTTTACAAATAGATGAAAAACTGAATAGTATAGCATAAATCTTTAATAGGTTTGCACCTAATAGAATAATATTTGATATATATTTCTTTAAGACTTTGATATTGTTTGATATATTGCCAGCTAATATGCTGATAACGATAACCAACTTGTAGGTGGGCAAGTGTAATATATAATTTCTGTATTTATATTCTTCATCTTCACAAAATTATTTTACTGAAGACAGTTTTCAAGTTACAGTCATTTAGAACTAAGACAAATTATAAATGACAGAATATCTAATGTTTTATTTATGAACTAAGTGGCAGATGTAATATTTTTAAAACCAGTGATGCAAAAGTGATCTTTTTTAGTCTTTCTTCCTGATATTACCGAACCAACTGCAATAAAATTTTAGGAGCATCACGATAAGAGGCATCGAAATAAGTAATAAATTATAGGGCATGCAATCTAATCAAAAATACATCATGACGTTAGACTTTCTGGGACACTCTGTAGTTCAGAAATATTTTCCTGAAACGCGCCCTAGAATACAGGTAAAATGCAAAAATCCGAACTTAATTAATAATCGAGGTGCCCTGTATATAATTCCCCGAAAAATAGTTTAAATCAGATTTAATAAAATATTTTTACCCCGAAGCTTAGTACCTAGCGATATCGCGCTCACTGTATCTGCCTGTAGTGCTGCAGTACGAAAATAAATTGCAGCTATAATGTGCTGAATTTGCGGTCTGTCAAGTTCCAATAAGAATGAATCAATTGTCATGGTCAATCTGGCTCAGGAATTGTATATTTTATTAGGTATTCTCTGCGTACTTTAATGCAAAATGCAGTACACATAGTGGCTATCTATCCGATAGATATCCTTTTCTCTATTAAATAACATTGTTTCGAAGTCTTCAGTAGTTTCCATGCTCGAATTCGTGTTGCTCATAACATCACTCCAAGTCGAAGCTGCAAATGAGACATAACATTATCATATTCAGTAATAAAACCATTAGTATTTAGATTTAAAATATCATTCAAGGAGAATAACGGAATAGTTATAGTATACCTTACGATACTCCATTTTTGCTATATTATTAAAGTTTCTTAATAGACTACGGCCATTACCTCTACTACCCTAATTCTAAAACTTATCGAATAATATTGAATGAGTTACAGCATCAGCATAGGTACAGAATAATAGATACTAGATACTTTGTTGTTTTTTATTTATATGGTTATACACATAATTAGAGAAAATAGTTACTGCGTCCGAAGCGCCTTATAATGCCGAATTTCGAACTGTGAAATGATGACTCAAAAATGATCCTGGCTAAATAGAAACAATTCTCTATTAGCTCTGTAAAATGCGTCTGCAATTGTTTTTATCACATTTGTCACCAGATTTCACTGGATCTTTAAACTTCTATGGAAAAGCTCCCAGTTTAAATGAAAGAATAAAACTTTAACAGAAAATTTGTCCAAGCCTTGTCATTCTTCAAATCAACTCAGATACATTGACGAGTTTACCAACATTGGGAGAGAGGACTGTCATTTTGTTGGCTAGATTTTATCCAACTGTAGAAAAAAGTGTTAAACTTATCAATATCAGTGTTTGAGAGTGTTTTAGCAATCTAAGCAAATTCGGTTGAGATTATTATTTGGATTGTTATTAGTGATTTTATGTACTGGTTCTCTAATTTATTTAAGGTTGATAGATACTTCCTGTCTAAAATAATTTTATAATAGTTATTCCTCTGAATTTTTATAACACTGACCACCATGCTGTATCTAAACCAATTTGTCATTATATTTTCTGTATAAAAAGTCATTTTCAGAACAAGTTAATCTGAAAATAATATAAAGAAAAAAAATTTTTAAACGACTGAAGAAAAATGATATGAACAGAATTCATCGTGGCTTACGAACAATTTTTATTCTCATTCGTGTCAATACTAAATTTGAAATACCGTTAGTTCAAAGGAAGATTTAAATTTTATATTTATTTATTTTGATTTTGCCTAATTATCATAAAGAAGGTTTGTTTATTTTAGGCAATATCATTAAAAGAATAAAACAAATATATAAAATTTTATATGCTCTTTTTTGCTAATGACTTTTTTAATTACTTAACTTTTCGGCCTAATGAGATTAGGGATCGTATTTATTTTGGGAAAGCCTGTTTATTATAATGACTTTTTTGGTTATCAGGAGGCAGGCGCTTTTTTATTTTACTGGCAGAAAAGCCGCTGTCGTAATTTCGCATAAAAATATACAAAAATATTTTACCGGATTGAACCTCCATGGAGAGATGTTCACATAGGCGCCGTTTATACAAAAATATTTTTTGTATTAGAATAAACCGCCCGTCAAGAAGTTTGATTTTAGAAGTATATTTTAACCTTTCTGAATCGAAAAATAGCATATTTTACACTACTCGTATATAATATTGTCGCAAAATAGCATAATATTAATTACTTTATTAAATAAATATTTTAACAAAAATATAGTTTTTCTTATAGAGCGGAGCTCATCATCTCTTATTTTATACTTTTTTTGTGGTATTGTAGATAACCAAAGAAAACTTAGATATTTAAGTATTTTAAACCTGCAGAAAATTTTTTAATTCTTTTTTACCCCTTTTTTCCCCAACTGAATTTAGAAATATCTAATATAGATAACAAATTAACACTAATTATGAGTAAAATTATACAATATATATTAGTGATTTTTTTATTCCAAAATCCTCTACGCTTCTCGAGTTAAAAATGTTAATCCCTACAAGAAATAGAGGTGAATATCAAATGTAACGTTAAGGAGAAATTCTAAACAAGAAAAAATTAAGAATAATCCTTGTATATCTAATTTATTTTTTGAATCAAAGATAAGTTGAATTCTTCGGTACCGTGATCAAATAATAATATTAATAATAATAATACGTCTTTATTTCAAATTATATTCCAAAAAGTAGGATGAAATGAAATGATGTCATAAAATGGAATGGATCTATCATTCCTTGTCCAAGAAGTCCGCTAATCTATAGGATTTAATGGTCACTAACACTTTTTTAAATATTTTTTTACACACTGGTAATAGATTTTATATCATTCGCCAGATTGTTGAAAAGCTTGATACACATACATATAATAAGGATTCTTCTGTTTGATAGTTAACCGGTGACAAGGATATAAGAAGATCTTTGTTCTTGTATATTTAACATGGATATTTACAGTTTCAAACTCGTTCTTATTCCTAAACAAAAACATCAGACATTCAAAAAATATAAAGCCCATACACTGTTAGAATATTCATTTGTTTATATATTCCCTACAAGAAGTTCATTTTATTGATTATCCTTATTGCTCTCTTTGTATCACAAAACCCCGTTATAGTTCAGAGCTACTTTTTTTATGATCAAACATAAACACTATAGGAAAATCCTTTAAGGAACTCTGGAAGTGGCGCGTGTGCGCATACAGCGATTCACGTTGGTTTTGAATCGTTGGAGGTTATACTCGTTGGGAAACACAACCTCGGGAAGGTCGTTCGAATTTTTAAATAATGAAGTTCGAGGAGTACTAAGCTTAACCACATATGGATGGGTGGCAGTGGTTCGTCGTGTACTTCTGCTATTTACTGCTCTGGGCGGATTTAAGAGGGCAAGGTCAGCCGAGCATTTTCCATGGAAATATCAGTAAAATAGAATTAAATCACCAACCTGTCTTCGATGTCTCCGATCAGATGAATGGCTCTCCTTTCGATGAAATCCAGTAGCCGAAGAGTATGTTTGGGTGCAGAGCTCCGTGACATGAGAGCAGTACTCTAGTGATGGTCGAATCTGGGATTTGTAGAGTGTCAAAAGTTGTTGAGGTGTGTACAACTTTTTGGTCCGGAAGAGTACACCAAGTTTCTGTGAAGCTACCTTGGCGATTGCAGCAAATTAATAGATGAAGTCAGTGGAATTGCCTGTCCTGCGATGACTATATCCGGTTCTGTAATGTTAACCTTTTTAGAGAAAATTGCTGCGTGGGTCTTCTTAGCGTTAAATTCGACTTGGTTACTATCATCCAAGCCAAAATTTCTTCCAGGTCTTTGTTGAACCGTGATATTTATATGCTGTCTGAGAAGATGTGCGTCGACAGCCGATGTTTGTACATTCAAAGAAAAAGATGAGACAAGTGTGCTATCGTCAGCAAAGCTAAATATTGAATTTTTAGTTTTCACTAGAAGGTCATTAATGTAGAGTAAGAAGAGGGTGGGAAACAATATGTCCCTTGAGGAACACCGGCATTGATGGTGAAGGTACCTGAGAGAAATCCGTCAATCGCAACTTGCAGAGGGCGGTAATTAAGAAAGCCCATGCACAGAATCGACTAGACATACCATAAGATCGCAGTTTACTTAGAAGCCCCTCATGCCAAACACGATCAAAGGTTTTAGAAATATCCAATGCAATACCCCGAGACTTTCCAGGACGTTCGAGTGCGTTGGTCCAAAGATGGGTGACATAGGCTAGAAGATCACCCATTGATCTGTTGTACTTCCCTAGAACAGCAAAATTTGCGTAGTATAGAATTAATAAGGTGTTTAAGTTTATATAATTAGCCACTACTTTTGTTCTATAACCTATACTATCCAGTTTTAGACATAATTGCCCATGACAAAAAAATTTCTATAGTAATAGTACCTAAGAATTTTGTATTATTATCCAAAATTAGTGAAAAATTTAGTTTTCTCGTCATTTAAAATTAATTTAATTTGTGAAAACCAGTGGCTGGCCATAACAAAAGCATTTTCTGTATTGTGAATAAGATACTCAATATTTGATCCAGATCCAAGGAAATTCATATCATCTGTATAGTTTGTTATTGAAAACTGTTCTCGATACTACTGAGGTTATTTAAAAAGATAATGAATAGTATAGGCCCCAGTATACTTCCCTGAGCTATGCCAATACTGTTTTGTGTCTAAATCAGATTTCATTTCTTTGTTACAATCTTGAAACATCACTCTTTACATTCTATCCGACAGATAAGACTTTATCCACGCATGTGCATTTCCTCTCGTTCCGTTTATTTAGTTTATACAATAGTTAATCCATATCTATGAAGTCATATTCTTTGCTTAAACATACCTAAGGCCAAGTTCTTATTTTCCAACTGAGCTAAAATGACTCTTGTAAACTGAAAAAGTGTAGTAGTGGTGGACGTACCTGTCAAATGTGTTTGAGAGAAAACATTACATTTATTCATGAAGATAATTAATCGAGAACATATTACAAGTTCAAAAGTCTTTGAAAAACTAGGAAGTAAAATTATAGGCCCAAAATTATTTAAATCTTTTGAAGATTCTTTTTTATGAAGAGGTTTAATCTTGGCAACTTTAAGTTGGTTTTGTACAACACCATATCTCATTAAGTTATTTATTATATGCTTCAGAACACTAACAATATCTACAAACGAAAGTTTTACTATACTTGTTGGGATTTCATCAACACCACTACTGTATTTGTCTTATAGTGATAGGTTGCAGAAACATTAATTGGTCATTATCTCGAATATTGCATTTAAATGTGGTTGTATTTCTATTTCTCATCATTTCTGATATTATACTTAACAGATGATTGTTAAAATCATTCACTAGCTTCTGAGGATTTTCACCAAACTGATTTTCATTTATTTTTAATTTACTATTTATCCCATTACAAATGGCACATGCACATTTATTTTTTATCATTTGAGGTACTAACCTTCTTTTCTACATTTTTTAATTTATATTACCTTGTTTATCATATTCTGTGATATCGCTCATAAGCAATAAATTAACACTAATAAAAAACATTTTTGTTTCAATTCAATTCAATATTCCTCTTCGTTCCTGAGATATAGATAAAAATCACATTTCATATTACTTTCTACCCTTTGAATACTAAAAAAGAGCATTTAATATAACCACTTCTTCTTCATGTGTTTTCTAGTTCAGTATTTTCCATTCATTGTACATATTTTAAATCTTATTTAAATATGACATACGCAACAATATAACACCTTTATGTAGTACAGTACATAATATTATGTACATATAATTTTATAAGCAATTTTTATATTTCTTTTGGTTCACATTAAAACCGAAAAAGTGTATTTATTTAACAACCCCAAAAACAATGTACATGCATGTGTAACTTTTCAATCACATTTCCATAAATTATTCCGTATTTTGTTGTTGCCATAGGCAATACGGAAATTAATTTAGTTGTACATTATTGACAACATGGTTCAGATTAATAATAAACAATAATAACTACCTAATGACATTTGAACATGTTTTGGTTAAATTCGACGCAAAGTACTTTTAGAGAGGAGGCAAGCATAAATAAATCAACGGATAGGTAACAATTTTTTTATGCATAAACATTAAATAGGGTTATTTAAAGTAATGTGCATGTATGCATGTTATATTTTATTCTTAATTTATATACAGTGCTATTCTTTAATATCCCCTCCCCCCCTCTGATAACTTTTGACCCGCTAAGCTTTTTATACATTTGGGTTTGGCCAATAGGGGAAGGTAAATTACCTTTTGACACAAGACTAATAGTTGTAAATGTCAAAATGGTGGATGGGCGCCATCTTGATAATGCGATGCATTATTTTGAAGGCCAAATATATTATTATTATATTATTTTTATTATCCTTTATTTCATTTACCGATTTAGAAAAATAAATATAACTTGGTATCGTATGGTAGGAATCACAAAGCTATACTTTCTTTCATACTTCATGGTGCTTAAATTTAAAATGGCTGATGGTCGCCATCAGAAATTGAATCGGAAGTGTTGTCTTGAGATATATCATTTTAAAGGTACTATCGAGTCACTATTCGTTCACAAAACAAAATGGCGACTTTTTAAAAAATAATATTTACAATTTTTTTCTTTTGTTATATTAGTTTAGATTTTATAAATCGTCATAATTGGATATCAGCCAGCTGATAAATTGGGTCTCGCAAAGTTGTAAAATTTATACTAAAAAAGCAATTTTGACATAACAAACTTGAAGGAAATATTAAACATAATACGATTATTTTTTTTAACTTACCTATTGATATTATACTTGTCTCTCACTCAAACCTCTATTAAAACTGTAATATTTAAAATCCAAACTAATAATGAAGAAATGACATAATGAAAGCGACTTCAGCGGTTTCTTGAGCACAATTGCGGCGGGCTATTTAAATTTTAGAACCTCCAAAAATTAAAGAGCGGATCGAAATGCATTCAAATTATTACGTTGAATACGTGAGCCATTAAGAAATTTGATATTTGATTTAAGACAAAAAATAATCGAAAAACCGATTAACCTATTATTCGAAAAATCGATTAATCGAAATTTGTATTAATCTAAAAATCGATTATAATTGAAAAATCTATTCATCGAAACTTGGCTTAATCGATTTTTTGATTAATCAATTTTTATCGGGCTTGTTCGGGTTTATTATTGTTTAATCGATTATTTTGCCCACCCCTAATAATGACACGATCTATTAAATGCATACGCGATAAAGGGTGATGAGCAAGTATATGTAATATTTATTGCTTTGAATTGGTCCTTAGAAAGAAGAAGTAAGAATTGATATCACATATAGCTTTAGTTTTAGAAACAGAAATTGCTTACCTAATTGTTGTGAGAATAATATTCCTGGCAGCTTCTAAACAATTGCTTGCCCACAGGCATATTTCAAGGATTTGCTAGTTTTGACTTCGCCAAACCTGTATGGTATTTGCTAGGAGGCATTCTGTTTACACAAACCGAACGAAAACATTTACGCACGCTGCAAGGCGTTCTATTTACATAAACCGAATGATAATGTTTACGCATGCTGCAGGGAACAAATTATTATCTAACCAAATATTCGCGGGACATATAGTTAAATACAACTTTAACGTTACGTCCCAGAACTAATTAACTCCTGGATAGCAGCTGCAGCAGCTGCCGAATTCGCCAATCTATCCAGCAAATGTAGACAATGGGCAAAAGAAACTCTTTATCCCCGAACAATATGGTTTGCAAGCAACTTGCGCATTTTCAAGATTTTTTAAAATCTTCTTTACACTTATTTACGAATATTATAATTATTTGGTTAACATTTATTTATTCCTGCAAAGGTTTGCAAATTGCTATAAAATTCTTAGCAAACACCATTTGCAATAAACAATTTCCTTTGCTATCACTAATTGTTACAATCTTAACAAATAGTTGGAACTTGTATTCACCATCTATTAATTCAATTTATTATGCTTTATTCATAAAGTCCATATATCAGTTTTAAGGAATTTTAATACATATAATACATGAAGCGTTTTCCGTATGAACAACATAATAATAGTAACTAAAAATTAAAAGTCCCATAGCACACTTAAAAAATAGTATTTTCGGAATAAATTTGATTTTTTGAGGAAACGCTTTGATATAGGAATAGAACAGTAAATACTATTTATAAAGAACAGCTAATTTGTCATGAAATTGAATGAAAATATACCGTGTGTTCCGTTTAAAATAAGAAAGTTTTTAATGGTTAAACTTTTCTTAGAATTTAATCTTTAATCGAAAGATTTAATAAAAATTACCATGTTATATTTAAAAACAGAAACAGCTTCTTCCGGTATAACCGGAAATTACAAGAACATGTGACTATTTTAATTAAAGAGAGCAGCTTATCAATGAACCTAAATCTTGACTTTGTTCCAAGAGATATCCTAAAATAAATTTCAATTTCTCATTGCTCAGATCTTTCATGCGACGTTTCGTCTTTGAGTCACCATCATCAACTTATTTTTTAAATACAGTCCTGGATATTTTGTTTAAATTATGAAAGAGAACCGAAATCTACGTTCAGTGGTATACAACAGTGGAACACTGGTTTTCCCTACATTTTTAAAATTCGGTCTTAAAAAAGTGCTGTCTTTTAGAGTCAAACTTTATTTATATTAATAAAATTAAGTACTTGTACTTACGTTAACTACAAATTTGATATAACCATTAGTTTGAAATAAAAAAAACAGAGTAGCACATAATAATAATAATTAAAGGCAAACAGAAGAAAGAAATAGCGATAATAATTTTAAAATCTTCCGATTCTTCGAAACAAAAGTAAATTAAAGGAACGTACTAGGGGTATTTTAATGATGATGGTCAATTTAAGGAACAAAATGTCGGAAAACCTGTAAGTGTTGAACGTAGATTTCGGTCATCTTTCAAAATTCAGGCCCGTATTTAGATAAAGTTGATGATGGTAACCTAAAGAAAAAACGTCGCATGAAAGATCTGAGATATCATCTTGTGGATAATAAAAATTTTGGATCTCTTCGAACAAAGTCGCGAAAAGCTAAAAACCGAAACGGAAAATTTTAGATTTTTCGAAATATTATGAAAGTCCCTGTATTTTTTTTCATTTGTTTTGTGGCATATTATTGGGTCCATAATTACGCAATTTTGCCCCAATTTGACCGACTTCGTATCTCTTACCCTGTATATACGAACAAACCCGAACAAACGCGAACAAACCCCAATTTGACCGACTTCGTATCTCTTACCCTGTATATATATTTTTTGTTAGCAAATATACTTTTTTTTAATTACTTCCATTTTTATTAATAAATAAGCACTCCACGCGAGTAAAGCATTTTCAGTTCATTTTAGCACTGGCCTGAGCGAAAATCAAGCAACTAACTATACATAACAGTTTGTCAACCATTAGTACGTTGGCCAACAGCTGACAATACAATACCATTCAATGCTGTTTGCTTAGTCTGTTCCCGGCTGTATATTTCTCTCAAAAGTCTTTTATATCTTGCATAAGAACAAGTTGTTGTGACGTTATTTAAATTTTACTGTCGGTCCTTTAGTAAAGTGCGTACACAAAGTCAGATTAACTTTCAAAAGTTAAAAACAAATATATGGGGTGATCTAATTTGCCTGGAATTTATAATTCCCAATATTAAAGAAAGAGATGCCTTGAGAGGAGTTATACGGCGTACGTGAGAGTTGTCTTTGACAGAAACTTGCATCAAGAGCAGAATATTACGTAAATAGAAATATTTTAGGTTCCACCATGTTTTCTTATTGACCGATCCCAACAGAAATAAAATTTCAATTTTTAGTTTTACGTTATTAGTAGGTAGATATATGATTTCGAAAAATTTTAACTTTGATTTCAAAATAATGGATAACAGTTTTAATATCATTGGAAGATATGAACTTATTTTGAATCTAATGTTCTGAACATTTTACAGTTATAGGAAGTTATCGGAATATAAACATTTATTTACATTTTGAAAATTATTATAAATAAAATTATTTTCTTGAACCACTTTATTTCTTTTACTTTAATTTGAAACGATCCGACACTTCTTTGACTTTAAAAAAAAAATGCTCCTTTTCCTAAAATAAAATTTTCTTGAGAGTGAAATTTTTTATGCCTCGTTACAATAAAAATAATAATTGGAAAATAAATATTTTATTTTGAATTTATTCGAAAGAAATAAAAATGTATAAAACATAAAACGCCAAATTGTGTGTTTTTATAGTAATTCTGACACTCCTTATTTCCCTCAATAGTATTTTGTCTACGAAGTTCTTCGTCTTAAATTCGGTATTGGGCCAATATTTTTATCAAGGCGGGGCAGCCAGGAAAAATGATCACTTCTATGGAAATTGAGGAACAATAAAGGTCATATGCACTAGTGGCCTAAAATTGAAAATAACCGAATTATTACCATATTTATTTTTTAGACAAGTTGTTATTCTCCCCAGTCCCCGTTTTATTTGTTTCGTTGTTTTTCGGGACAGTGTTTGGCTGTGTATTTTTTAAAATAAAAGCTTGTCTATGAAAGGAAATATGCGGACCTGGGCGAACTTCACGATAGCATTAGACACGTCATTATAGCATCCACTGGTGTTTTAACAGCCATAAAAGTCTACTAAAGAATGCCCGAAAGTGTATTGAAAATAATGATGTTTTTTTGCAGATTTAATGTAGGTTCCGCTTTTTATTTCGTTCGATCAAATAAAAAGAGAATTAAGATTAATTTCAAAAATACTCAGTCAACTTTTCAAAAAAAAAAATTATATGGTAATAATTCGGTTATTTTCAGTTTTAGGCCATTAGTGAATATGAACTTTTTTGTTCTGTAAATGATTTGCAAATCTTTCAGTCGAAAATATACAGGGTATTCCTTGGATTGTCCTCATTTATTTGAAAACGCTATGCTCAATTGTTTTTCTGTTCTGAACATCTTTCTTTTTTTTCTTCCTTAATTTAAACGAATTTGTATCTATAATAATAAAATAGTTAACAACATTGCGCAGTTAATTTGGTATAGCCTGTATAGTGTGTGTTCGCGGATTGAGTCCCGAAGAGGAAAATCTTTTTATTTGTGTGTTTATGAAAAAATGCTATTCCTCATAAAAACTTCTACCTATGTTTAAACGACACCAAAAGCGTATTATTTTCTCAACTGTATATACTGGGTGTTTAGAATTTAGATAATTATCTATATTTACGTCTATAGAAGATGGAGGTGAGATGCAGATAGATGTACCCAAATACTTTAAGTAAGCCAGTAAATACATTTCCTGAAGCAATATCTATTGGTACTTTATTAATATTTTTTATAATGTAGAATAAATGTATGCCTTTTAACTTTGTTATGAGGTTAGTTTCAAAAGCAGCTGAGAGTTACCGAATAGTCCAAATTATTAAAATATATTAGATTTACATTAATTACATTATCTAATTTTGGAATGAAGAAACAAAATTAATATTGATATTGCATGTAAAGACTCATGTCACAATTATAGAAGTTACGCTAGGCAGCACTAAACCCGTAGATTGTCAATTAATGGAACCGAAACCAATGAAGATTGATATGATGGCCCATCCTAGCCTTACGATGAGTCATGATATTGGAAAACACTGCTAAAGATAGATCTGACCAAATGAATGGAACAACGTTGAGAAAATTTATATGGACTAAAAATTTTCTAACAAACCAAAATGCAATGCGATGAAATATGCTTATACTAAACATAGTGTCGTTCGTAAGTGAAATATATTATATTAAAGATATATTATGCTATAAATTTAAACACAAGCATTTGTATAAACTACTCACTTTACATTCATATTTCATATACTAAGTAATAATACCGACTAACGTTTATCAAACCGAAAATACTGGCATGGCATATTCATAAAACATAAATACTGTAAAACAAATGTATAGCCAGACTGATAATGCAAAACTTGCGTCGTCATTTCAAGGCAACTCTATTCTAGTTAAAGTTCTGTTATGGTTTGGAATATTTCAAGTTCCTATTTTGGTTGGGTTAAGAGCTCCCCACCATGACTTAGCACCATATGAGAGGTTATCGTAATAAATTAATTTTCCAGGTATAAAAAATTAAAAGCGTTAAGAATCATTTTGGAAACACTTTATTCAGTTTATTTTTTCATTCCTTAAAAAATAGGGAATTTAAGTGTTAGTCATAAAATGATAAATTTTATTACGCCAGCATATGGCCATTTTGATCCAATCAAAAATTAAAAATTATACCCCCCTCCCACATCCCTAAACTTTCAAATTCTCTTCATAATTTATTTCATTTAAATCGCATTCTCTAGTTTTTGGATTTTAAGCCAAACCCTCACACTGATAGAAGATTTTTCTACCATTATAAGAATTTTAACTGCACTGAAAAAAAGGATACTTTAAACCAAAAGACTATAACCTTCATTTAAAAGCTTCGCGCTTTTCAATAGGTCCAAATGCGCCGTCTTTTGCTACAAAGCTTTAATTCTTTTGTAGTAAGTTCTTTCATCTCTTTCAATCATCAATTCAAAATGCAGTTGTTTTTTAGCCAACATCAATGACATTTAGGACAATGTCTTAAGGATAGTTAAGTAATGACGTTATGCAGACAACAAAATAGATTCTATTAAACCAATATCGAATCTTTTGTCTCAAGTTCTTCAGAATTTGTATCAAACCTAAAGTACTTACTCTAATAGAAAAATGTCCTGAATCAAAAAAAGATATTCTAGAGGATCGTAAATAATACATTTTCAGCTTTGGCTCAAGACCCATAGTCTTGAATTATTGCCCGAACTAATATTTCTTTTCACATTGAGTTAATTGAAAGTGTTTTTGCATAAGCATTAGCGGTCTTTTTCAAGCACAGAAATTATTGAGAACTGCTACCTAGTAGCGCCATCGTCAATGATTTGAGTTCTTAAAGAGTCAAATTTTCAAATTTCAAATTTATTTATTTTCAGTCATTTACACAGGATACAAATTAAATAAACGTATAGTTTTATAAAAATTTGAAACAGTTACATATGGCACCTAGGTATTAAATACCTGTATGTGCCTATTTTTAGAACTTAATATTTTTAGAACTATCACAGCTACTTAAGCGTTACTCGTATTAAATTAATCTCTATAAACCTCAATAAAATGCTTAGTGAAAAAAAATTAAGTTAAAGCACTACTAGTGTAACAATTTCGTTAAAAACTTTTTAAATCATGTTAATACAGTTATATAACAATGATCCGATTCTATGATAACATATTCATACATAGAATATTTTTTTTAAATTAATAAGAGAAAATTAATTATTTTAAGCAGATCAACGTACATAATTATGTAGTCAACAGAAGTGCAATAAAATATAATATTGTATGGTTATACCGTTAAACCTTCGGCGTCCTGGTATGTGATAAACTATTTTACGTAATGTTATTTTTTTATGTAGAGTTAGTTCCTCTTTCCTAATTTAAACAAGAAAACCCATATTTAAGAAAATTAAGTTCATGATGGTGACTAAAAGACGAAACGCCGCATCTGATAACGCCATCTTATGGAGAATGAAAAGTAGTAATCGGAAAGTGAAATTTATTTGTTTACATCTCTTCGAACAAAGTTAGAATAAAATAAAAACCCAAACGCAAAATATTAGATTTTTCCAAGTATTTTGGAAGCCCCTGTATTTACTTTTTATTTTTGTACGGCATAGTATTGCGCCCGTAATTACGCAACATTGTCTCAATTTAATCGACTTCATTTTTCACTTAGCATTCCCAGAATCCCAATGATGGAGGACGAATATGTTACACCCTGTATGTTATTTTTTAGGAATATCTAATTCATAATAATTATTATAAATTTATATATTATAAATACATATATTATAAATATATTATTATAAATGTTTTTAATTAGCAATTTATTAGTTTTGAATTTGTCATCATAGAAATAACCTCCGTCAATGCGCTGCAACAAAATATCTCTTTCCTCCTTTAATAGAGATTATTAAGAGGGGGTCGAAAAGATCACCGTATAAGGCAGTAAAAAAAAAGTTGTCTACATGAGTGGGCCAGAAACCAAGTGTTTTAAGTAGAAAACTTTTTGAGATGATTTTTTGTATTTAATGATAGACACTACACTACAGTTTCCTACCACTTGTCATGCTCCAATCTTAAGGACCGCCCAACACATTGTAATGAAACTCAGTCTATAGCTTGGGTTATGTAAACAAGTGGTACGAAGTTTAAATTAGGACCGAAAAATGGAAGCAATATAGCAACGAAATTTAGCTTGTAATTTGTACAGATTCAAATTACTGACTTTTATTTTTTAATTTAACTCTGACTGTTTTTTAAACAATCTTGGCTTCGGATCCCCTTCTAAAGAGGTGCCCATGAGAAGTCCAATATTTCCGTCGTTAGCAGAACAATAAACAATACGAATAAATATTACATTAAAAAAATGTATCATTTCTACAGTGCACATTTAAAAAAAAAATCCAGTATACACGGTTTGAGTATTGCAGGAAGATACCTAGTTTTTTTAATGGCACCCCTAATATTTTTATACGTAATTGAATTCGGCATAAAATTTTATGTAAACCACAGTATATTTGTTGCGGTGTTACCATGCTATTAATACTATTTTCAAAATAAAGTAAAAGGAAAAAACCCTAAAAAGTTGTTAAAAAATAACTAATTCAAATTTAGGGATATTAAGATATTATTTTATATGGGATGAAAAAATAATTTTATAAACTGGCCATAATTATACAAGGTAATTTATACGGCGGTGTAAATATTGCCATCTTTTTTAAATGGAATACTGTATATATTAATGTGCATTGTTGTTAAGTTTTTAATGCTCTATAAACTCGCAAATATAACTTATGTCCCAGAATGCCGGTTTGACATGATATTAGATTTGAATGAAAAATGTACAAATATTGTATGTTTTGCCATTTTTATCACTTCAAAAATTTAAATATCGTTACAAGCCGAAAAAAAATACCATGTATAAGTTATGACCAATTTTTTCTATTTAATATTAATCTGTTTAAACCCCAATAGTCGCATGTTATAATAAGGTTCTTGAACAGATTATTTGTCTTGAACTTTTTGTAAATTATCAATAGCTTGGTAATACCGAAAAAAACCATTAAATTAATATATTGTAGTGTATGAAGAATTTTAAGCGTATAGAAAAAATGGGGGTTGTCGTTTAAAAAAAGTACCTTATTACCTTACTGCCGCTTTACTTTTTTGAGACATTCTAAACTAGAAAATATATTTTTGCAACTATGTAAAGTTAAAAAAGGTAAAAAAATTAAATGTATCTCTATCTTTTCAGACATACTTTCCATAAAAAGTGAAAGGTTCTCTTAATTTTAATAATGATTTGTTTCTCAAACCAAAACACCTTATTTAAATAAACCTTAATGTTTTGGCAAAATTTTTGCTTACATATTTTTAGCAAAATTCATAATCTATGAAGATATTCTATGATAGGATACCGAGTGATAGAGAGTGTAGGAGATGTGATAAATTTAAGTCATTTTAGCATGGTTGCTATTTTCTTATATTACATATTATACACAATAATAGTATGTTTGTCTGTGTATAAGAGTTTTTGACAATAATAATTTTATTAATATTATAACTAAATAGAGTAATGACGAAAATTGTGTACGACCCTGAGGTTATATCAGAATAGTCCCAAAGGGCGGAAAATACTATGAAGTTATTTACATCTATATTAACATCTAGAAAAAATTACCTATAGTTTAAGTATCTTTATACCATTTTTGATAAGTTACCATTATAACTTCTATTCTTAAGTTCAACGTCAAGATTAAACATATTTATAATCATTTATAGCCAACAAATCATTCTTGGTAAGACTGTTTTCTTTAGAAAATTAATTTTTGAGGCAAGACCTAAGAAACTACCTCTTTTTTATTTAATTTGTTCAATTATCAACCTATTCGGAGAAGTTTTAGTAAGTAAAGGAAAAGTGATTTATTTCTCCCACAAATTTACTATTAGTGAACATCAACCTTACAAAACTACAATTAAAAGAAATTAAAATAGGAACATCTACGATTTGTTGAAGAAGGAATGAATTTTTTAAAAATAAATCAGAAATAAAAACATATTTTCTAAAAACTAGACAATCATAGTTAAGGTCCTGTGACTTACATTCCATTAATTGACGAGAGTTAAAGACGTCCTAGACTCTGGTCTAGTCTTAAAAAATAATTGTTTTTACTTCCTAAAAATTCATATTTGCATAATAAAGAAATAGCCGGGTTCTCTTTTAGTTGTATTGCTCTGGGAATAATTGAGGTATGAAGAACATGACATATAATGAAAGAAAATTTATGGAAAAAAGATTTGACTGAAATTATATATTTTAAAAAATATACAGGGTGTGTCAGTAAGATATCTGGCTTCGATAGCGCATACACTATTCAAGATAGAAAAAAGTTCCATATAAAAGTTAAAGGGTCTACTAAAATGCATAACCAAAAATATGTTACAACCTGCAAGATGGCCCTAAAAAGTGGCACTGAACAAAATTTTTTTTTAATGGAATACCCTGTATATTTTTCCAGAATTTGATTTAGTAGAACAAGAGCTTTTCAACCGTATTTAATTATTTGAACTGTGAAGCAGTGTTTTCTGAAAAGAAAAAAATTTTAAAGGGTACGATTTAAAAAACATAAGCAACCTGTTGAAACAACCTGGACAAATACAATTTACATTATGTAATATCGATCGATCTATCAAATCAAATCAAATCAAAATACTTTATTCTCATAAGAAAATTGTTCTTGTTAACAAAGCTATATATAAAAAAAATATTTTAGAAAATATGAATCAAAACAGAAAAAGTATATGAAAAATACAATAACATAAAAATTAAATATAACAACAATTGGTAAAACAATTAGACAATATATATAGAATAAAATAACCTGACAAATCAAAACCACATAATATACTAAATTATATGCTATTATTTTTTAAAACTCTTATATAAAGCGTTCGTTAGAACTTGAACATCTCAACAATGTTAAATATGCTTTAAATTAATTTTAATATATTACCCTATGTATATGTAGGCATATGGATGTATCTTCCAAATACCTTCCTTTATTGTTAAATATATCATATACCTAAATTTTATAATTTCTGAAATATTATAACTCAGTTAAAAGAGACGTTCTGATTATATAATTTAGTCAAGACTGCTTTGGAACAAATAATAAATAATTATCTTTAACGCAGCTGTCATTAAATTAGTTTTCTAAAGCTTTGTGCTTTATTACAGATTAGAGTTGAATTCCTTTAGTTAACTTTATCGAGACAGAAAAATTAATTTTTCAAAAGAGGAAATGGTTATCATGATCTATATTTTGCGCACAAGCGAAAACTAAGATTATAATGACAGCTGCGTTAAAGAGAATTATTTATTTTTGATCCAATCCTGACTAAATTATATGATCAGAACTTCCAGTTTAGACAAATCTTAAAATATTTCAGAAATTATAAGATTTATATGTATGACATGTTTAACAAAAATGGAAGGTATTCAAAAGATACATGTGTCTAAAATTATATAGGGTATTTAAAAAATTAAATTAATGCATATTTAAAATCGATGAGTTGTTCAAATTCTAACGAACGATTTGTTTGAGACATTTAAAAAATAGTAGCACGAATCAATATTAGGTACTTTATGGTTGCCACAAAATAAATTGTTTTTGTTCAGGTTACATTAACAGGTTGCTATGATGTTTAAACTGTACCTTTAAAAATTAATAAAATTTCCGAAAAAAATTAATACTTGAACGCTGCATTTCAGTTTAAGAATTAAAAACGGCTATAAATCTCTATTAATTTCTCCTATTAAAATTTTTTTTTATTCAGTCCAACTTTTTAGGGACACCCTGTAGGTTGTAAAATATTTTTGTGTTAGGCGTCTTAGAAAACCTGCAAGTGTATTATATTGAACTTTTTTTCTTATCTTGAATAGTTTAGGCGCTATCGAAGCCACACACCCTGAATATAAAAACTATTAACTTAACAACAAATTGGATAGCACGAAAATATCATATCCCTTTTGTTACAAAAACAGTTAATACGTTAAATACGTATATACAGGGTGTCCCATAACTAATGGTACACAGGAAAACTGCAGATTCCTTGGGTAAAAATACTGCCATTTGGCCATACTTAGTTTAGTTCAATAACCGAGATACAGGGTGTCCAAGTAAAAATTTAATTTTCAATTTTCCTAAATAACTTATTTCTGAATCAATATTTTTTCACAAAAATTTGTGACTAGGGTTTTTTGGGGGAAAGGAATTCGAATTTGTTAATAATTTTGATGTAGATTATAGGGGGCGCTCTCTGTGGTACTCTGGATACATAAAAAGGAATGTAACTTTTTTGTGCCTTAGTATAATTATATTTTTATTAAAAATAACAGTTTTTCCGTCATTTTTAAGCAATAAAGGTATACTTTGTAAATGTCGCTCCGACTAACCGTTTTCGAGATATTTTCAATTACATTTTCTAATGCGCCCGTTTAAATTTTGATTTGTAAATGTGTAATTTGTCACAGTAGGCTTTGGTAAAAACAAATACCATGAAAGCACTTTGAAACCTCATTTCTATCAAAGTTTATTTTCATTTGTCAGCATTGTGGGTGTTTTTAAGGAGTTTTTGAAGACACTGATCTCAAAAATTAAACTAAAAATGCTCCACTATTACGTTTTGGACGCAAGGATCCTGTTTCTCCCAGTCTGTCTTATAGGCTTCTAAAAATTTTAAAATCTGGCTGCCTTCTATTTGGATACATTTCCAAATACCGCAGATGTGCCCCGGGTCTGTTATCGCATTTCTCCGTTAGAAAACAAGTTATGTCGCGGCATTTTTAGTTTAATTTTTTATAATACTTACCTATAGAGTTCTGGCCTGGAAAACTGTACGTTATAGGGATGAATCGGATGGATAGAAAAATACCTAAATAACAATTTTTGGAATAACATTAGGTATACACTTTTAAAAAAAAAAGCACATACTTTTTTCTGGAGGTTGCAACAGGGTTATGAGGATTACTTAAAACCTCTCTCACCCACTCGCTCTAGCATATAGTGAAGGGGCAGTGCGCGAAGGAGAGAGTATGTGGAAGGGAAGACTTTGTCTGATTTATAAATAAACTTGAGAAACAAAAATCGCTAGAAAGGATGTTGCGTAAAATATTTATATCCAGTAACTATTGTATGGTAGATTATTGTAAGGAGAAATACGGAGAAATATGAAATAGACACAAGAACCACAAAATGGTTCATATAAAGTTTCTTGCGACTTTTGTAAAAATACTTTTGCACAGTATATAGAGACTCCAAACCCCTTATCATTAAAATCTCCTTGTAGACATTATCTCACATATTCTTTCCCAAACACTGCACCCCTCCCCCCGCTATGAACCCATAACATAATATGGTTCGGTACCGTAGTTTTGGCAACAACTCTCAAATGATACTAAATGCTTCCGACTGCTAATCGGGGGGCCAATTATAAAGTTCCTATATCACATGTAACGGTGATAATTGTAGAGGATCAGGGTTTGTTCGGGTTTGTTCGCTTTACTTGTCGGATGATATTTTTCGTTATTCGTGACCGGATAAAAATGAGAACGGACATTTTCACCGACTCTCGGAAAATGAGGGAAAAATATGAACTGACATTTTTACACACGCATTTCTTAGCAAAACCGTTTTCAGTCAACACAGCACGTGTATCAATAATAATGCAATATGGGGACATAGCTGATGCTGAGTTGTTATAGACAACCAAGCCACACAGCAAGCTGCCCCATGCACGCGCCGTGTACCGCGATCATGAATTATACAGATACGAGATCCAACTCCGCTGCCATTATATTTTTAATATGATTTCATCAAGAACGGACAAGATGTAGTAACAAGAAGACGATCTGCTTTCTTAGGGACTGAAATCACTTTGACGGGTAAGCGCAGCGTTGTCGAACTTTTTCGCTCGAGTAAAACTTTCTTATTTTTTATTACCTTGGTATCGGGCTGCCGTACTATTATTATATTTCGGTGTATCTGACTTGAACATAAAATTACCTATTAAAAAAATTTAAATTATTAAATTAAAAAGTATTGTTATTTCTATTCAGATTTGTGAGTACGTACTAATCTCCCTGGCGGTATAATTGTTTGCTGGTATAATATGATTAAATTGGTACAGCCTTCCTACTATTTGACAAAGAAATCGATATGATATTATCTATATATGGAAGATCAGCAAATGGTTTTATATGATAAAGTAAACAGTCGTAAAAATTGAATAAGTCTAATAGTATAAATATTTAAAAATCTCGCAAGATGGTGGACAAGTCATGTGACCCTAAATAACATGCATAATTAAATCTAGTATATTATCCTTTTATAGGTTGGTATTGGTAACTAAAAGCTTAAACAAGAACAACATCTTAAATGAAGAGGAACATTGATATTAGGCCGTAACAACATACAATGTTCCCAAGCGATCACCTAATTAAGTCCGTGCTCAACGCGTCTCTTTACTTCCCTGATCGAACATAAACTTTTATTTATTAACGTGGTATCACCATTCCCAAAAGGAATTGAAAGTTAAGTCAAGTAAGAAATCGAATTAGTTATTTAGCTTTCGATCACATTCATATTTTTATTTTTTTGGTAATTATAAGAGATTGAGCATCAAATAATTCTAGACTTTTGCAAATAATTAGAACCAACAACTGAAAATAGCTGAATACGCCTTTCGGAAACTTGGAAGTTCCTATGTCAGCTGTCCAGACACAGGGTGTCGAAAATCGACTTCTAGTAATACGATTACTTATACAGTGACAGGCAATATTTAGTAGGCATATAGAAAATTATTTATTGTTAGATTTCAACAAAAACCGATGTTGGCGATCATTTCTGCATCATCGGAAATTGCAAAAACTATTGGAGAGTGGCGTCCGTCCTTTGAGGATTGGCGGGAAATGAATGTCAAAATAACTTTTAAGTTACCAAAGCATGCAGAGGCAATCAGCGGAAAAAGTTTTTTTTTTAAATATTTCAATAATAAAAAAGGTTCCCTTATGTGGGCAACCTCTTGCTGGCCATTACTTAAGACATTTTCAGGTAGTAAGGAAATTATTATCCTTGCATATTTATATACAAGGTATTATGGAAATCACTTGTTATATTAAATTTAAACCGGCAAATCCTCAGATGAAAACAAATTGAATAAAAATAACTATAAATGGCGCTTTCAATTAATTCTGTCAAATCAGACAAGCAGGTGTGGGGCACTGGCGAAATATATAAACAATCAACCCTGAGGTATTCAGTGTAAAAACACGTCAGCGCATGTCGGCCGGTGTTGTCATATTTACACGGCAAACTTTTTAGAAAAAAAATATTATAATTTTAACAATTTTTTTCATTTATGAACAAATTCCGGAAAAACTGTGAAATATGTTTTGCAACACAAATAATAGTAATATCACATACAAATATACAAATTTTAAATTCGTCACATACACAGGAAAGTAAATGGGTCAAACATCATTGACCGTTTGAATAATTATCTTTCAAAAGGCAATTTTATTTATTACATAACCTCTCTTACGTTTACTTATTTAAAGACCATAATTAGTTTAATAATTTCTATAAAAAACACACGGAATCTAAGTTTAAGGAAAAAACCCTCATATAACCTCACAAATAGCAGCTATTCACATGAGCAGAATACACGGATTACACGGGAATGTTGTTGTAATTAATTTTGGTCCTTTTTTCTCTCGCGTAGATTTATTTGTTTAACTAATTAAAAAACACACATTTTAAATACGATTCCTTGAATTTAAAAATGACTTTTTATCTATCCATTGAAAACGAACGAACGAAACTAGAGATGGGCAATATTTCACGGTCTGATATTTGTTTCAGTGATTTAAAAATCACAATCACAATCACAACCTTTGATTCCACAGACATGAAACCACTGAGTATGATTTTGTATCGAAAATTGATTGCCATTTTATTATTTTGTCAAATATTTGTTGGGGTCGCGGTATTTGAATCCTAATAATAGGCGATACGGGACGGACTAAGGTTGCTTAAATGCATATTTTACTTATGATGATAAACGAAATTCTTCCCTATTACTTGGCTATTTACCGAGGCGCGAGATCTCTTGCAATGGGTGTAATTTATAGGGCGTTAATGGAATTTCGACCAAATTGCATACAATGATAGTAGCAGTCGATACCGTAGCGCCTCCGCTGGCGTGTTCGAACCAGTGATATATCCATAAATTAAGATAAGGGATAATACTGCGACTGTACTTTTTCTTTTGAAAAGCTTAAAAATTTAATCATTCCACAGTCTAGCGCAGCTCTACTCGAAATGACAAAAACGAACGAAGGCTGATGTTGGCGCGATTTCATTTTCTTTCTCACAGCGCCTCAGCATGACACCATCTCTCCATCTCTTTCAGATAATCCTCTAACTGCGGCTGAGCAGCTTAGGTCTTATATACAAGCTTGTGGCTTGCAATTGTCAATCTAAGAAGATGAGACAGTCGATTTTGTTGATAACCATTTACACTCTCGATCATCCGCTCTGTTTTCAGGAGGTACTCGTATAATAGTTGTGTTAATAATGTGTAATAATTTTTGGTCCACGCGTCCAAACTTTATATATTATTTGACATTGATTTTATTGACGAACTTAAGTTGCTCAAACGGGTAGTTTATTCTGGACGCAAGAGCTGATGTTTGACTTGACAGAAAATATGGAATCTTGTCGACGAACAAGTCAAATTTCGTCGCGTCGCGTGTAATAAAATATAATAATCTGATAATATCTGTATTTTCATAAAACTAACGGTTGTGTTTCACTATTACTATGTATTCTGTGCTGCTGTCAAAATCTAAGATGTTTCGAGCATAAAGTGTTTCCAGGCGTGTTCCCATGAAAAAGAAAAAAAAAATGATTGTGTTGCCTGGTTCTCCTCGCTCTAGGTATGAAGATAAATACAAGTAGGTAGATAAATAATTTATTTTTATAATTTTATATAGAATTTCAATTTTGCATTAAGTTTCGCCACATTGCCCGTAACACGTGTTTGGTCATATGTCACCACACATGTTACAGTGATGGTGGATGAGCTGCGAGTTTATGGGGCTGGACCCCACTTTTAAAACGGCCGATAAAAAAAAATTAACGCTTCTCTAGGACACCCAGGACTCACACATTTAAATATAATAAGTCATTTCCATAACATTCTGTATATATATAAACTAATAAAATAAGATGAACTAATTTTTTATTGAAAATTAAATAATGGCAACGTGTAATTCTAGTGATTCAATTTCCAAATTTTGGAAATTTGCAAAATATTTGAAATAATAGTGCACTGAAAAAGAAATTATTTATATCAAATGAATCGGACATTTGCCGAAGTAAATTTAACAAGTTAGCAATTCATAACAATAAGTTACACATAATTATCAAATGCCATTTACCTTAAAATTTTGGCCATAAGTGGTTCCAACACCGCGAAATTAACAATTCTTGTACATTGATAGTATATTTACAGGTTTTCCCCCATAAGAGGCTAGAATGCATGACACCACAAAGCCAACAACAAAAACAAAGCGTAATGAATGGCGCATGCCGTATCGTATAATTAAAACGAATAATGGCGCGCCGGCCCGGGATTCAGGAATCCCGTCAGCCAGCGTGTATAGACCCGTCGAATGGAAACGAATTGCCAAAGTCGCAACATGCACATCTACTGAGAAAGGCTACTGCTTTTAACGAAGGTGATTGAGAATTTGATAGACGATCACGCAACATCAGGTTTTCGGAAGACTACATCTTGCGTTAAAAGAATCGAAGGCCAAAGGAATGATCACTTAATACTAAGAACGGATGTGTTTTCATCCCAAGAGTGAATATTTTAAATCAACAGAATTTTCTTTGCGCCGAATGAAAAAGCGCAAAGAAATCAATTCTTTTGTCCCAAACATAACTCTTTTTTCAGTGTGATAGTGAATTTCACCGTTCAAGTTATATGAAGCAGTAATAATATAGAATCCATTTTAATTAATTTACAGAAAAGACTATTATTATCATCGCGCGTCGGGAAGATGTAAACAGCAAAAACATTTAATTTATTTTATCTAAACAAAACAGTCCAAAAAGTGGAAATCTAAGGGACAGATTTGGTTTTCAGATTAAGTCTTTTTCGTTTATTTTAACCACATTCTCCATTATTATTAAACAAGGTACAACCGCTTCAGTCGCGTTTGTTGTTATTCATTATGCTCCCTCGCAAAAAGGCATTGTACGTTCTTAGGGCCAGGAATATTCTATCGCCTTCGGCCTTAAATTTAAATCACAATGAAAGCCAAAAGTAACACAAAATTAATCCGTCGTCGGGTATAAAATGGGCGGGTATTATAGAGATTTACTAAACCAGCCAAACGAAAAGGCCGCGTTACACATACCACAATACTGGAAGATTACTTTTTTATGAGTTAGATAGAACTCCGATTACTTTACAAAAGTTTAAGTCGTGTGACCTCTACACTGATATTATATCGTAAAGTTACACTGACAAAATAGGATAGCAACATTTAAGTTTTCGGGTAGGCATTTTTCTTATACCATACAGTGTCACCAATAAAGTTGGAATCATATCTGAAAAATATTTATTTTTCGATTCAGGTAAAATTTAAATTTACCATATGATTTTGCTTCAATGATAAGATAATTAAATGGGACTTCAATGATAAGATAATTAAATGGGACCATACGTTTTGTCAAATTTTACATTTTCTCCACAAAATATCGAAAACTGTCATTTACTTATCGAATTTTAAAAAAAATCATTTGGAAAAGTTGGTTTGTATTGTAATTTTATGTCGTCCACCTGCTAAATTTTAATTACTTATGATAATTTTTGATTTCTATCTATTTTTCGCCAATACCTACAACTGCGCTGTTATTCTAATATGTTCAACGTATTTTTTCTTTAAAAAACAAGACTCTCCTCTTCGTTGGTTAAATATTTAAAGTTATGAGGAGTTTACTCCACAAATGGCAACATTTTTAAACTGTAATTTAATCTTTTGAGGAACATGAATATTTTGGCAGAATTTATAAGAAGGTATAAAGAATGCATTTAGTCGATGAGTATTATATAAAAAATAGATTTACGGTAGGGTCGACTTCTGTCTTTAATGAAAATAAATATTGGCCAAAAATAGATAGAAACCAACCAACCAACCAAAAATAGATAGAAACAAGTTTTCCAAAAAAATTTTTTCAATAAATGCCAAAAATTTTGTTTGGATTTGTTCGTGGAGAAAATGTCAAATTTGACAATTAACAAAAGCCGCATGGTACCATTTGTAATTTTTGGTCTTGAAGCAAGAGCTTAGGTATGGTGAAGTCAAATCTTACCTAAATCGAACAATACGTATTTGTATTCCCCATATAGTTCCAACTGTATTGGTGACAAGTATGAAATATATTTTCCCATTTATAATTAATTTATAGTTTTATTATTAAGTGTAGTAACAAATCACCACTCATTAGAATATTAATCAAAATTCGACTTCAATAATAGTATATTAAAAAACAATTATTATTAATTATTTTCTATATTTAATGTCAGCTTGGGGATCTGCATGTCAAACCCCTTGAAAAAGGCTACGAAAAACAAAATTATTAAATGTATTCATCAATATGACTCTTCATTCCTCGAACTTCATTATTTAAAAATTCTTTCATCTGGAGGACTTCATCCCTGTGGAAAGACCTTCCCGAGGTCATTTTTCCCAACGAATATAACCTCCAACTATTCAAAACCAACGTGAATCGCTTTTTGCGCACACTCACCACTCCCAGAGTGCCCTAAAGGATTTTTCCTATAGTGCTTGTGTTTGATCATAAAAAAAAACTAAATTTTTTTAAACCTACTATAAATTTATATAAACAAATAGAATATCTGGATTTACATAATTTGTGTACTTATTCATGCAATGAATAATAAAAATAGTATATGAAACTTGTAAAATCTAACATAGACAGTCATAATACCAGAAACAATCTTTAAAGAATAAACGATTCACATTCTTAGGTAGGTTATAAACATAGGTCAGCCCCCCCCCCCCCCCCCCCCCCCCCCAAGCAAAAAACAATTTAACACGAAAAAAACCACATATACCGTGTTGACTAACGCGTTAGGGTATTACTTTTCGTAACTTTTCCTTGTATGACCATCCCCAACCAAAGTTCTGGATCCGCCCCTGATCGGGGACGTCTGAAAATTAGTACTTATTGTTTTTTGTCATGTTCTGTTAATTATCCAAATACATTACGTCGCCTTCGAGCGTTCGGAACCTACTTTTTAAATAAACCCCTTATTGGAACGGCCGTCTTTCATACCTGCTTTATTTGTGGAAAAAATAGTAATTCTTATCTCAATACATATAGTAAAATTGTGCCAAATTTGCCGTAAGATGATAAAAATATAGACTTTTGAGTAACCGAAACATATCAAACCGATCAGAGGTTAGAATGAAGACAGAAACAGACAGAAGATGAAAACAGATGGGCATTCTACAGATAGAATCTCCATCTCTTTTTGTTATATTTATTTTGGTAATTATATTGAAAAGTACTCTAAATTTAAAATTATTTTAAACAGAAGTCAGGAAATTTTTTCTGAAAAATATAGAAATTAATTTAATTAAAAACAACAATTTTCATATTAATTAATTTATATTGTATAAATATGTATGTTATATTTTATTTAATATTCCCTGTAATGGGCTTTAATAGTTCGTTGGAAATTCAAAAATAAATAAATATATTAAAATCATTCTTAAAATATAACACTCAGTATAGTTCCATCAAGTAAGGTAACCGTATGTGTAAGAATATCGTAGTATTTTTATTTCTCTTTAATTATAATAACTTTTTAAGCATTCAAATGCAGGAGAAAATTATTAGGTAATTAAGACACCTAGAAATCTGGTTACCACATTAAAATGAATTATAAAATAAACTATTACAAAAATTGAGCAATTTTGAATTCAGAAACTTATCAAAAAAATAATGATGACGTTTAAAATTGAATGACATTTACGTAGCCAAGTCGAAACGATGGATTTCATAGCCAACATTGCATAAATTCTGTTGGTAACATTTACGGTTTCGGATTCTCACGGGTAATGTGAGTTGTGAAACTGTTATTTATATATATACGGGGTGTCCGGGAACATGTGGAAAATCTCCCGGATATGAAGAAAACACGTGAAAAGAATACTATAGGTTATTATAAACTTCTTTCGTATCGGCCTCCTCTTCGAAGATATGGGCTCCCAAAGAGCACCAATGGAATCAAGTTTTTTACACATAATTATTGAACCACCTGGTATATTTTAATTATTTTTTAATATGATGTATACCAGGTAAGACCCGTCAAATTACTACCCAAGAAACTGTTGTGAATTACTCACAGCTGCAGGGACGGACTAGCTGTAACACTCATGGGCCCATTTTTTTTACGCCCTGTATGATGGGAACTTTGGACAATGTTTTTTACATACCTTTAACTATTGGCTAAAAATTAAGTACTCTTCATCCTAACCGTTTTCGAGAAAACGTCATTTTATTTACACTGAGTCCCCTAACTGCTCATGGGCTAAATATGAAAAAGCGGAATCTTAAAGGTTGAACATTGGATCGGAACAAAGATGTATCTTTTATTGAAATACCCGAAGCACATGATGTATATGAAATGCCGTTTTTTCGAAAAAGGGTTAGGCGACATGAATGAAGAGTACTTAATTTTTAGCCAATAGTTAAAGGTATGTAAAAAACATTGTCCAAAGATCTCATCATACAGGGCGTAAAAAAAATGGGCCCATGAGTGTTACAGCTAGTCCGTCCCTGCAGCTGTGAGTAATTCACAATAGTTTCTTGGGTAATTTGACGGGTCTTACCTGGTATACATCATATTAAAAAATAATTGAAATATACCAGGTGGTTCAATTATGTGTAAAAAACTGATTCCATTGGTGCTCTTTGGGAGCCCATATCTCCGAAGAGGAGGCCGATACGAAAGAAGTTTATATGAACCTATAGTATTCTTTTCACGTCTTTTCTTCATATCCGGGAGATTTCCCACATGTTCCCGGACACCCTATATATACGCGTAAACAGTACGCTGTAAAGCGGAGCATACGGACACGGCGCTGTGTAACCCACCACTCCTTTTATTGATATACCAATATATTCTCTGGTTTAGTGATTATATAAACCCACTTTATCAAGGCATCTAAAGAGGAGTAAGCTAAAGTAAGTGCTTGTCAATTTTGTATGATTAGGACTTTACTTAGCCCAAAATAATGAATAAGCACTGTTGGTCGCTGTGTGTCCCGTTGACGGTGTATTTATAGATCAAGCGGTTCTTATGTAACCCGACAGTGGTGCCAGCTTTTACATACTTACATTCTGTGTAACCCACCACTCCTTTTATTGATATACGAATATATTCTCTGGTTTAGTGATTATGTAAACCCACTGTATCAAGGCATCTAAAGAGGAGTAAGCTAAAGTAAGTGCTTGTCAATTTTGTATGATTAGGACTTTACTTAGCCCGAAATAATGAATAAGCACTGTTGGTCGCTGTGTGTCCCGTTGACGGTGTATTTATAGATCAAGCGGTTGTTATGTAACCCGACAGTGGTGCCAGCTTTTACATACATACAAGTTCATATTATATGATCTATTCGGTACTTAGTTCAGTCCATTTCGTTAATAGTTCTTGTGGGAAGATGACAGAATGTAATTAATTCTAAATAATTTTAAATAAATTTGGGAAATTTTTAAAACTTTTTTAAGTTCTTAATCGTTATTAATTGCTAATGCTTCTAGCGAATTAAAACTTATTTTATTATACTGTTTTTGTGGTTTATCTCTTTTGCACCTGATTTTTATTAGAAAAAATAAGTTGCTATACGAAAAATATTTTAAAAAGAAACCGATTTGACCCTAGGTATATTTATGTTACATAAGGTTCCGATTTTGGGAAAATTGCGAAAAAAATACTATTAGTACGTTACACTCTTTTTATTTATATTAAATAAAGTAAGCAATTTTTTCTGTCTTCATAATAATTGGATGATATGTTAGATTAAATATTTACAATACTTCTCTTGTGTTTATTTAAGTAAGAAAATACTGGCTCGGTTAACTTACCTACATTACATTTTTTGGTTAAGCTAACTAAATTGATTAGCTCAAAAGCTCAAAAAGTACTTCATGGAATAAGACAAAATTTTCCATGTAGAATAGGCATTAACCCTGCTCAAACAGGATGTACTTTCGGTTCGGTCCTGCAATTGTGCGTGAGGCTTCCATAGCTCCTATACCAATCAAGTTAGGAATGTCAGTCATATATTGACTTATACTGTATTATGGGTCTATTTTAGCAAAATAGTTTCCATACATAGGGTGACCCAAAAAAGTATGATAACAAAAATTTGTATTATTTTAAGTGAGATATCCAGTATTTTATTGAATATTTAGGTTCGTATAAGTGTCCTCTATGATTACCTAAAATATTATTTGATTTGCTTGTGTAGTTGAAGAGCAATAAATTAAAATCTAATAAAAAGTTTTGTAGTTCTGGAAAAACTTAATATTATTTTTTTTTACCAAAATTATTTAAAAAAATTATTTTTCTCAAGATTTTCAAATGGAGCACCCTGTATATTATTTGGTTACAAAATTCAGGCAAATAGCTTATTTATGAACTCATATTTTAAAAGCAAGAAAATAGGAAAAATCAAGAAACAAAATCGAAGTCATGTTTTTCCTATTTCACCTGTTAATGACAAATATGCATATATGAATTTTGAAAAGAAAAATAATAATTCATAAATTTGCTAAAAGTAAGTTGAATTTATTTGCACTGGAATTACAAGAAAGTTTGTGTGTAAAGTTTTTATCGTTTGTATTAGATTTTGGTAGCAAAAAATATTGTATCTTTTTTAATAAAATTAAATGTTATAATAACGTAAATGTGGTAATCCGTTTTTCATAGCAACTCTAAAATCTTTTCCAGGTTCAAACTGTCAAATAACTGATCCAAGAAATCCATCTGTAGGTAGCATCTTTTTCAAGTTTTAGAACTTCTTCTTCAGTTTAGACAGAGGAACATAACAGAACAACTTTGTTAGTTAATGACTGTACTTGAGTTGTTTTGATGAAGTGTATGGGAAGAGAATATTTTAATAATTTCAAAATTTCATACACCTAAGAAGGCAAATACATTTAAAAATAAATACAGTATATTACTTTTTAGCATCAGACTGTAGCTGATGATAAACCGCCGCGTAGCGTCAAGCACACTGAGTGAAGAAATTAATTTACGCATTAAAACCACAGAATTCTGCTATTTTCTGTGCTATTATTAAAGTTTACAATTTTTCATTCGCAAATTAGTTTGAAATTGTATACTGGCGCAACGAAAACACTCCGAAGGGAGTAATTAATGAAATTCTTCCAATTTATTAAAAATTATTTTACTATTATTTTCAACTTACCCTTTATAATAAAATAAAACAAAGTACCACTAGTTCAAAACTATAATGTCAGTTCATAAAAGATTTTGTTCAATCTGAAGTGAGTTAAGGCTCCTGGGTCCGTCTAGTCAAATACAATATCACAAATAACATCAATTATAAATCCGACACAAATCTAAACTACACTGAAACAAGCATAAGTTTAATTTACTTTGTGACAGTGTAAGCCGTAGAATCTTTTTGTAAAAAATATGAATTATGAATTCAATGCGAGGCTCAAAACTGATATAATTAGCGACGGCAGTAAAATTGAAATATCCGGACGTTTGGTGGATCAACAATGAAAAAATCATGCTCCATCTATCGATAAATTAGTAAAGTGTAGTCAGACGATGAGATATAAAGACAAAGAGGGATCAGTCTATATACAGCGTAGCCAATCGACAGCGTAGCCAATCGACTAGTAAGCGATTTTTAATCTGCGTAGCTATTGGTATTTCTGCTGAATGCGTACTTCTTGAACTTATTGAATTTCAATTTGTTATTAGTTTTTCTGTTTAGTTAGGATCCGTCCATCAGGGTACAGTTTAATTTAATGAATTCGTCAAAATAATCCGGTTCTGAAAGAAACAAACGAGAAAATTAATTTTTAATAAATCACAAATAGAGGGCGCAACAATTCTAGAAATAGAAACTCGAGAAAAAATTGAAACCAACAAACCGATGAAAGAAATCGAATTTCAAATTCGAAGGAAAAAATGGCTTCCGATGGTCATCGATTAGTCGAATACAACTTTTTTTAGTGCATTCAACGGTCGCTTTACTCATCGATTAGCTCTGCTGACTGCAGCCACTATATTTATTAAGAAAAACCAGAACTGACCAAAAGATTGGATTCATCCTATCAATCAATTAAAACTTTAGTATATCGTTTATTTAAAGGAGTTTGGAGTTTATACAGATCGTTATTCCAATATTTTCGCATGATCGAATTAATATGCTGTGAAATTTTTTTCATATAGGCAGGTCATTTCTCTACCTACATAATTAAGAATTCTTCCATCATGACAAAAAACTGACGCTCTGATGTGCGAAGCTCAACTGATAGAGAAGTTAAAACACGCGTCAACCTATCGTGCCGTGCCGTACCGAGTTTGACGTAGCGCACTAAGTGTAACTTAATGCACTAAATGTGAGACATGCGGTGCCGTACGTCAACGTGTCGTGCCGTACTGGATATATGAATCCATTAACTAATATAGGAGTAGAACAAAATTTATAATACCTACATTCTTTTCGCTTTTTTTAGCATTCTTGCACAATCAAAAATAATTTTTCAGCTCGATCTACTGTTAATTTTGTTTTTCCATTTTTGTATATTTCAAATAACAACGGAGCTATTCTACTTTGCTACACTAACTTTTATTTAACGTTACGTTACTTTATACTACATTATTCTTTCCCCATTAAAGCTTTCGAGTAAAATTGGAAGTTCCTTTGCTATTTTCGAGTAAAATTGGAAGTTCCTTTGCTGCTATCATTCGTCTTTCTTATCTGTTTTATCTGATCTTTTTCATTCTAGAACGTCTAAGCTGAAACACATTAAACAAACTGTATGCATTTTAATCTTAATGGATTGTGTTGAGTTAGGTGCAAAACTTTAGTGGCTGTATAATATGATAAACGGAAGTTTTCTTTCAGATCTAATTTTAGTTAACAACACGCACCACTGGATACTAATATGAAAAACCTATAAACTAATATTGATACAAAATAATAAATGTCGTTGGTACATGGAAAAAAGTATTTTTATTTTCATGTTTCAGTATACAAATCTTACCCATAATGGATTTTCAGTCTAGATTAGTCGATATAGTATTTTTTTAATCAACAGTGATTTCTATGGTAAAAACTTTACCTCATCAATATCGAAATTAATAGAAATAGGAAAAAATTGTAAATTTTTTTTTGTTTTTATTTAACAAATAAATCCTCTATTCTTACATTAATTTTAAAGACATAGGCAATACCGTTATTTTAAACAATCACTTCATCGTTTAGTAACAGTTCTAATATGAAATATTATCACTTAAATTATCTGTAATATCAATTGTAGGGGACCTATGAAGTTCCCTGCATAAAAACTAGGTGTGATAGAATGACTATGGTAATAGGGGGTTACTAAATTAAGGAGCTTATTAGTAAATCATAATATAATAAAATAATACTTTTACAAAGGGCAATTACAATTTACATGACATAAACTATGGCTTTACTTTTTACTGAATGTTCACTTGTCTTGGAGAAATAGGATATATAGTCATAGAACTTAACTTTCTGATATCTCTTGACACACCACAGATATTTTATTTGGATCATCTAGTGAATGTGTCTTGCTGGGCGCAAATATGGATTGAATTTACCTTGATTCTGGGAGCGAAGTTAAAAAAGGATATATATTTTTTAATGTGAGCTTTCCTCAAGTTGACGTCGTGATACCCAATACCATTTTTCCGAAACAAAGAATAACTTCAGAGCATTAGTATTGGTTCATGTATTTTACCATTATCTTGAAATTTGTGTTATTATGAAGGACGAACGGTAGTGTCGACTTTCGATTTCTACTAGTTGATGTCACTTGGTGAGATCCCAAATTTATCGTGACAAATCATCAAATGTTTTGATATTTTTATACCACTGGCGGGTTAAGTTTTTATCGGAGTGTTGTCGACCACAACTTATCCCTGTAATTTCTACAACGGACTGCTCTTGGCGCGAGAGAAAATTACTTGCTTGCTAGTACCGAAGCGCGAGATTCAACCTGATTGGGTGTTGCAAGCAGACGCTATGCTACGTATCTACGTGTGAGTAGAGAGAATGTGTGAGAGAGAACCTGTGCACGGTCAGTAGATCAGATCGAGACCACAATGTTTCAAACTTCAGCGTTATTGTTCTTTGTAAAAATACTGGAATATGTTAGGAAGCCGCATGTACACAAGTGACTTGGTATGTAATAAAATATGTTTGTTAAAGGGTAAAACATGAATATTAATAGATAAATGCAATTGGTTTGTACAACGGAAGGAGAAAGTATTTATTTATACAACGGAGCATGAGAAATTATTACAATCAAATATAAGGTAGAAAAAGACACAAATGTTGAAACTGGTATTCCAACAGAAATTTTTTGAAGGTAGTTGAAGGAAGTTTTAAAATTTACCTAAAACCATGCGGAAAAGTATACTTCTACACGGTAGTAGGAAATAGTACATTATACACCAAGTAGGAAAAGCTGAACATTCCCAGATGACTATAAAGATTGTCTGTCGAGGCGCAAGCCGAGACTGACAATACGTAATCCGGGAATGTGGCTTTTCCTACGAGGTATACATACTATTTCTTCCAAAAATCGATCTTTGTTCAGAAGACATAATATATTATAACCAACTAGTAAAAATTTTGAAATAAGCATTATTAATTCTATTCAGCAATAAAGGATGTCATATAACATGGAGACAAAGTAGCTGAATTGTAAAACTTTTTAATTCACAACTAAACTAATGTTAGGAAATAATAGTTCCTTACAGTACAATAATAAATAATAAATATTTTTTAACAGTTATTTTCCGATGTCTGGCATTTACTAAGTGTAAGAAAATATTTACTTATGTTATCAATATTTATTATCGATTGTTGGACAAATATATTTTTTAAATATTATTTAATAAACATTATGCCTTTCTACAATTTTACTTCTAACGCATTACACATAATTCAAACAATAGGACAGCAATTTGTAATAACATTCATATCTCTGCGAAACAACACGCCAGGCTCTCGACTGACCAACCAATAACAATAGTTTTTTTGTATTTTTATGCAGCCAATTTGTTTGCTTTACTGGATGGAAGCGGACGTTTTAATTTTGCATGTAATCGGTTCTGTCATAAAATCGTGACATTTTAGACTAAATAATATACATTTATCATTCGCGCAATTAAATTTTTTTGTTATTGGCTATACGAGACGAGTAGTTTATTTATTAGTTCATATTTTTAATTATTATTTCATTATACCGACTATTTATTTCAAGATTTTTTTCTTTACTTTCCTGCGTATTATCATGATATAAAAATACGTGTGGTCTGGCGAAACCTCAAGTTAAAATTAGGGAAACGTCCATCTCTTATGAAAAATTTATGTTTGTGAATTTTGTTAAACCTATTATGTGATTATTCCCAAACCCTTGATCAGAATTATTTTGGAGAACGACTCAATTATTATATGACTTATTCCTGATATACAGAGGGTGAAAGTTTTTCGGTTTAAAAAATGATATGTGCCTGGTTGTACCTATACCAACAAATACAACTCAAATAACAGAGAACTAATAAACGTTAAAGTTTCAGTTAAGTTACTAGTTTATCTGTTAGTAACATTCAGAGTAGATAAATTATTATAGATATTCACCTAAAACGCGAACACAAAATCATTTTTACTAAAAGTCGTATTATAATGAAACAGTTAGATGGTGCTCATTTTGTAATATTTAATAAATCTAGATTGTAATTAAATAATTATTATGTTATGATATTCAAATTAAAATTTAAAAATTCTTATACTTGGAAAAATACATAATACGGTATTTAACAAAAGTGGGCCATATCGAAATTAAACCATAAAGAATATGTAAACAAACAAATTTTAAATTACATTCTAAAATACACCCCAAGAGTGTTTTCTACCAAAGCTAAGAAAGCTAAAAGAAAAACAAAATTTCAAAACATATTAAAACACAGCAAAAATTGTCAATAAAATCAAACCAACTTAAGTACAAAAGTACAGAAGTACAAAATAAGAAAGTTGTTTTAACCTAAAACAAGCAAAAAAATTCCGAAGACAGATACTCTCCAGTACTGTATGGTTATATCCTAGTAATATACTTTAGTACATAGTACAAGTAATTGAAAATATATCATAAAATAATTAATATCAATACAACCAGTTTTAAAAAAGGCAAAGAAATTTAAAAAAAGTCTCCAGCGCGTATGATCTCAATTACAGAGATTACATTGACTACATTGAATGGCTGTTAAAGAAACGTTTTTGTAAGCAAGGTTACGGACCATGTGTGTCACTCTGACATCAGCGGTCAAACAACTCTGTAACATAAAACGTTGCTCATGAATAAAGTCGACATGTTTGAATGTAAATCTATTATTTACGCGACTAATTTAATCCATACAGTCCATTCTATACGCTGCTTCTTTGAGTGTTGAAGTTTTCTACTATTGAACAAGGAATTCATTAATAAGATTTTTTAGTTTCATTATCACAAGGACCTAACGTATTTATATAGAATTTATTTTTAGCAACATCAAATAATTTCATATGCTTATTGCACTTCTGAAGACAGATCATTGAAACTGATTTACATTTAAGTGCAAAATTATTTTAATTATAATAGCAGAGCAACCTTTCGGTCATCATGAGTGCCTCATTGTCAAAAATCCAGGAATTCTCTGTTCGTAAAAAGGCACTACATAAAAGCTTATAGGTAAGCTCTAAATACAGTGTTCAGAATTGCAATTTTTTTTTGTGTAAATGTGAACACTGTACTTACATGTTTTTATGCCGGGCCACGCAAAGCCTTATTGGCGCCCTCGGATCAATGGATTTTATGTCGAACATGTTTTCAAGATTTTTATACAGGGTGTCCCAGATATATCCCACTCCACATGGACCTCGTTAACCATTGGACATACAGAAATGATCAAATTTAGACAAAAGTTGCATAATAGTTCATTCTACAACGTCATGTTATCGAATTAAAAAATATATGAATATTTCCGATGATATTTGGGCAAAACCGAATTTTTACGATTTCGTTTTTTAGTTTTCTGATTCTATTTGTAAATATGTAAAAATAAAATTTACTTTCTCATTACCACTTTTTCTCCGTCATAAGATAATTTAATTAAATTATCAATCTGACGTTTCGTTCTTCGCAACCATCATCAACTTTGTTATTTAAAATAATATTTACAATTTATTTTATGATTTCTGAACTCCACTTTATATTCTGAATCCAACGGTATATCTGAACTATTATTTAATATTATTATTATTATTTTTATGTTCGAAAATGAATGAAAAAATGTATGTTTAATTATTATTATTATTGTAAATAATGTTAAATAAAAAAATAGTTTTTAATATAACCAGATAATAAATACAACAATAAGAACAAAAATATTTTTATGAGGTGCTTAGTTGTACTAAAGATGAGATTTTTTTAGTCCCAAACGGCTAAAAAATAATAGGTAGAGTTCATGAAACATAATATAAAACATTAATACTATAAAAAAATATAGTTCATGATGGATGAGAAAAAACGTAACGTCAGATTGAAAATTTAATTAATTATCTTGTTTAGGAGAGAAAGTGACAATGCGAAAGTAAAATTTATTTTTACATATCTCTTCAAATAGAATCAGAAAATAAAAGAAGGAAATCGTAAAAATTGAGTTTTACCCAAATACTTGCGAGAATTTTTTAAAATTTGAAAACATGACGTTGCAGAACTCACTAATTTCTCTCTGTCCTACATTAAAAAAAATCATTTCAATCAATAAAATTTGGAGTTTATATTGTTTTGATAATGGACAAACAGCCTTATATTATTTGAAGCAAATTCGTAAATTATTTAATTCGCCTTTTTCTATTTGTTTGGTATACATATATCGTTACTTGTTCCCCAGTACATATGCGATTGAAGTTTGCTTCTATTGAAATAAATATTTACTTAGCAAAGTAATATAATTTGTTTGACACTAATAACACTGGGGAACAGCAAAAATGTTTCCGAGACCAAAATAGCAAAATCTTACTTATTTTATTATACTAATTAACAATCTGTCTTGCAAAAGGCTCAGTTGGCTCCGGTTTTATAGATCCATCCCAATTATGATAATTTACCTACCTGCCCTTAATATATGGGAAAATTTCACCATTAAATGAGAAATACCTGGATTTATTATAACAGGTGTACTTTATAAGGGGGTTTAAATACATATAATATAAATCCTAAATTGTTAGTTAGTTGTATTTCAACCACCAGTTGATCGAGAGCTGTTCGTATTTGAGAAATTAGAGAGTTTTGAGCAACATGTCGCGAGTTTGTGTAAATAAGCCGGATCATTTTTGTTATATATGTGGTGAAATGACTTTTGTGAAACAAAAACGTACGCTTAGCCCTTTAATAAAAAAGGCTTACCACTTGTATTTTGGCTGCAAAGTTGGAGACCAGGATAAAAATTGGGCTCCCCATATCTGCTGCTACAAATGTGCGTCCAACATTCGCGGCTGGCTAAGTGGAAAAAACCGTAAGATGCCCTTCGCTGTTCCTATGATCTGGCGAGAACCGAAAGACCACGTTACTGACTGTTACTTTTGTTTGACACCTCCCATCAAAAAAGGCTTTTCAGAGAAAAAAAGGTCTGCGATACAGTATCCAAATTTACAATCCGCCATACGCCCGGTGCCTCATAGTGACGAGTTGCCTATACCTAATCCACCTCAGGAATATACCCTTCATTCTGATGATGATCAAGAGGATTCAAACGGTAGTGTACCGGAAAATGTCGCCGGCCCATCAACCTCGCAAGACTCCGATTTTGTCTGTGAACTTCCAAGTAAAAAGCCTCACAAAATAAGTCAAAGTGAATTAAGTGACCTTATAAGAGATTTGGAACTGCCCAAGACAAAAGCAGAACTATTGGCCTCTCGATTGCAACAATGGAATTTACTTGAAGATGAAGTAAAAGTTTCTGTGTACCGAAGCCGTCAGAAAAACCTAACACCATTTTTTAACATGGATAACAATTTGGTAGCCTGTAGGGACATTGAGGGATTAATGGCAGCTTTAAATCTGGACTATGATCCAAAAGACTGGAGACTTTTCATTGATTCCTCAAAAGTAAGTCTTAAAGCTGTGTTACTCCATAATGGAAACAAATTGCCTTCAGTCCCAATTGGTCATGCAGTCCATATGAAAGAAACATATAGCAATTTGAAATTGTTACTTGAGACCATACAATATGAAAGATATAAATGGCAAATTTGTGGGGATTTAAAAGTTGTGGCGATCTTGCTTGGAATGCAGCTAGGTTATACCAAATACTGCTGCTTCCTCTGCGAATGGGACAGTCGAGCACGATCGGATCACTACAGAAAGAAAATTTGGCCACCGAGAGAGTCTTTTGAGCCAGGAAAGAAAAATGTGACCAGCGCGCCATTAGTTGCCCCAGAAAAGATTTTACTACCGCCACTTCATATAAAATTGGGACCTATGAAAAATTTTGTGAAGGCAATGGACAAAGAAGGCCGTGCTTTTAGTTATTTAAAAGAAAAGTTCCCTAGAATCAGTGACGCTAAAATTAAAGAGGGAATATTTGTGGGTCCCCAGATTAGGAAACTTTTCGGAGATGCGCAATTCGATTCCATACTTGAAGGCAAGAAAAAAGACGCTTGGGATGCCTTTAAAATGGTTGCAAAAAATTTCTTGGGAAACATAAAAGCAGAAAATTATAAAGACCTGGTTGCCCAACTTCTTTTGTGTTACCAAAACCTAGGGTGTAATATGTCGTTGAAAATTCATTTCCTGGATTCTCATCTGGATTACTTTCCGGAAAATTGTGGTGCTGTAAGTGACGAACACGGTGAGAGGTTCCACCAGGATATTTCGAACATGGAAAGAAGATATCAGGGAAAATGGAACTGTGAGATGTTAGCCGACTACTGCTGGACTATTACGAGAGATGCCCCAGAGGCTGCTTTCAAAAGGCAAGCTAAGAAGCGCAAAATGAGTGTCTAAACTTTGGATTCAATGATAAAAATGTGCTATTTAGTTGCTTTTGTTGAACCAACAATATATTGTTATCTGTATTTTGTATGTCCATTGTATATGCCTATGAATTAAAATTTTGTAACAAATAATTGAGATTTTTTTTTTTGCGAGCCAACTAAAATCTTTAATAGGTATTTTTTAGTTACTTGGGTACAGTTGAATCCAAAAAAATAGGTTTTGTTCAGGAAACAAAAAAAAAGTTGAAATTTGTTTCCCAGTGTAATAAGCCAACTATAAAAATATTTGATTCAAATTCAGGTTGAATTGGAATAAAATAAACGCTTGCTTATTAGAATCAATTCATTTGTTTGACCTTAATAAATATTTATTTAATTTAGAACCTTGTTCTGAGGCTTGAGCTATACAGCGTGGTACAAATGTAGCGGCCATTCTTTTCGTAAGCTCCTATATCAAAGTGATTCAATCAATTTTTTTCCTAAGGGAGCGATTTTTACACGTATCAGATTTATGCCTTTTATGTAACTGATATAAACGGAGAATTCCTGGATTCCTAACAATAAGGCACTGATGATGATCGAAACGTTGAAAGCGCTTTGCTTATATAATTAAAATAATTTTGCAATTAGATGTAAATTAGGTTCACTGATCTATATACATTTTACGGGCCAGTATTCGGGACTCATTAACAGATTTCGTATCGGAACTATAACTAACTACGCTTCATAATGCGAGGAAGTCATCCCTTCTTTCTCTACTATGTTAATTGAAACATAACGTTGCAAGAAAAAAACAAATAAATTTAATAATCTATCTACAACAAATAAATTCCAATTCAATTTAAAAGATAAAATATTATTTTACATATTATTATTATTAGGTGTCTAAACCACATATACCGGGTGTCCCGCTAAGGTCGACGAGCGGCTGTATCTCGATAACTGTTTGTCCTACGGCTTCCGGGAAAAAAAATGTATTACAAAAGTGACTCCTAGAAGTATACTAAAATTATATTTAGCTTTGAAATTTTACCGCTAGATGGCGTATTTTGAATTCAAAATCAAGAAATGATAATATCTCTTAAAATCGATAGTGAATGTATGTCATGTGGAACTGTTTTCGACTCTCCAATTCACACTGTGCAAATAATGTATTTGACATTTTGGTCTATCTCCTAAAATAAGGGGTGGGGGGGAGGTTTGAATCGTGTTGCAGAAAAAGTTCGATAACTCCCGAATACGTTAACCGATTTCATGGAACTTGGTCTTGTTTTAAAGCCCCTTGACAGTCGAATTATAGTCTATTATAATTCTTAAGTTTTAGTTTAAGCAAGAATCACCAGATGGCGTTTTTTGACCGCCTTAGTAATTTACTCAATTTTCCATGAAAAGTTAAATGGAAGGCTAACATTTTAATTCATTAGTTGTATTACTCGTAAAATTATTTAAAAAGTGGCACAAACCGGAAGTCGATACCATTTTTCTAACTTAAGTTATGAGCAAAAATATATATTTTTTAATATTTAAATTAAAACATGAAATGTTCATTAATGACAAGTACCTAAGCCATGACAATCGAAACAATAAAATTCACACTTAATACTAATTACTAATTACTTAATACTAATTACTCGCGGATGGCATTCAAGCGTGTAGCAAGATGCTTGCGAGAGTCTGGACAAGTGTTACCAATGCAAGCTCAATTCAGGATTCGCAGTACTCGAAATGAAAACAATATCATATATTATGTTCTTGCATATATTGAAGATTATCCTAAACGGAGTATTAGGGATATAGAAAGAGATCTTGTAGTTCCTCAATCGGTTATTCATAGAATTCTAAAAGATTTACATTTATTATTACACGCATATCATGTTGAACTTCATCAGGCACTTACGGCAGTTGATTTTGACGAAGGCTAGATTTCAGCAACTGGATGCTTGAAATTACCAGAGAAAATCCAAATTTTTTCATCAAATTTTATGGACAGATGAGGCTACCTTTACTAGTCGAGGTAAAATAAATTTACATAATAGCCATTACTGGTCTTCAAATAATCCTCATTGGATGATAGAAATTGATCATCAAAATCAATTCAGCGTGAATGTTTTCTGCGGCGTTATTGGAGGTAAAATTATTGTTTTTATATTTGAAGAAACTCTTAATGGAGCAAGATATTTAAAATTTTTAAGGAACCATTTGTCACCTCTTTTGGATGAAATGCCTTTAGAAACCCGTTTAAACATGTGGTTTCAACAGAACGGTTGCCCTGCGCATTATGCTCTCATCGTGAGAGAATATTTAGATACCGAGTTCCTCAACAAATGGATAGGAAGGGGTAGTTTATTTCCCTGGCCACCCAGATCCCCTGATTTGACATTTTGGACTTTTATTTATGGGGAAGACTTAAAGATATTGTCTATCAGATCCGGCCAACCACACGAGAAGACATGATTCTTAGAATCCGAAATGCGATATCGTCTATTTCTGTGGCAGAGATCGAAACTGCTGTTGATGTCACACGTCAAAGAGTTCAAAGTTGCATCGACAATAACAGCGGTAATTTTGAGCATTTACTGAAACAAATGTAAAAAGTATCGATCTTTGCAAGGTGATAAGTAATTAGTAATTAGTATTAAGTGTGAATTTTATTGGTTCGATTGTCATGGCTTACTTGTTATTAATGAACATTTCATGTTTTAATTTAAATATTAAAAAAATATATTTTTGCTCATAACTTAAGTTAGAAAAATGGTATCGACTTCCGGTTTGTGCCACTTTTTAAATAATTTTACGAGTAATACAACTAATGAATTAAAATGTTAGCCTTCCATTTAACTTTTCATGGAAAATTGAGTAAATTACTAAGGCGGTCAAAAAACGCCATCTGGTGATTCTTGCTTAAACTAAAACTTAAGTATTATAATAGACTATAATTCGACTATCAAGGGGCTTTAAAACAAGACCAAGTTCGATGAAATCGGTTAACGTATTCGGGAGTTATCGAACTTTTTCTGCAACACGATTCAAACCTCCCCCCACCCCTTATTTTAGGAGATAGACCGAAATCTCAAATAAATTATTTGTACAGTGTTAATTGGAGAGTCGAAAACAGTTCCACATGTCATACCTTCACTATCGATTTTAAGAGATATTATCATTTCTTGATTTTGAATTCAAAATACGCCATCTAGCGGTAAAATTTCAAAGCTAAATATAATTTTAGTATACTTCTAGGAGTCACTTTTGTAATACATTTTTTTTTCCCGGAAGCCGTAGGACAAACAGTTATCGAGATACAGCCGCTCGTCGACCTTAGCGGGACACCCGGTATATACATTATATTGCCAATGCGAACGTTCCAAATTACAAAAAGTGTCCCAGCTATGGGATACGGCTTGGCACCATTGACTTTGCGCAGTAGGGTAGAAATTTTATCGATCGCGTCAGAGCCGGCCCGACATTATTTGTTTGTTGTTATTCGTCGTCATCTTTGGTTCTTGATGCGTTTTCAAATTACAGAATAAAAAGTGGTTCATCCACATTGTTGTCGGTATATTAGTGCTTATAAACTTTCATTACCTAACAACAATTTTTGTAAAGGAGTTTTTAATTTGTGGTGATTCGATTCGCTGTTTGTTAGGTTAGTAACTTGTTTTGTTTAAGACAAAAGGACACAAGTACATGGTGCTTTTTTGCAAAAGTCATGGATCAAAACCAGGTATAAAGTATTTCAGGTATGTACATATATACGAAAATATTTTGCTTATCAGATTATCCGATCTTCGGAACCGAATCTCACTAAAAAGCTTGTAAAAAAAGAGAGTGTCACTCGTATACAATATAATATATATATGGTCACTACCTAATATTAAAATTAATATATTTTTAATTTGTTGCATTAGTAGCTGATAATAATTCCCAAAATGGTCAATATAGTCATTTATTCTTAATTTTTGGTTTAGAAAAAAGTGAGGTTAAGAAGCATACCACGTCGGATGAAAGTTAAAATAAAGCTCATCGTGTCGATTGGTACAAATATTCGGACGGAATTTGGCACCAAAAGTTTACACTAATCAGGGCACCGTCGGATCATCATATCGTCAGAAATCGTATGCATGGAACGCTGTCTTAAATCGAACTAATCGAAATTTTGATTGCAATATTTTTCCTAACTAACCAGTGAAATTTACATTAAAAAAGTTGAAATCCGGCCCTGTCGAATATTTACTTTCACAAGGAAATTTCTGAACTGCGCAAACTCACTATAACCCATTCGATGCCCATAGCGGGGACATAATTGCAGATGATATTAGCAATATAATGGTTATATATATATATATTATGTGATCTAAACCAATTACAAAACTCAAGAAGATACTAGTTGGTTGCCTAATTAATTTTGTTGACCCAAATAGATTTAATGACATGTTTAGATTTATATTATCGAAAAATGCCCCATTCCAAATACAGTAGAACCCCGATTATCCGGCTCAACGGGACCGGGCGAGGCACGGATAATTGAAAAGCATGGATAATCCGATTTTATTTCTTACATATGTATCTATTACATACTAAAAAATAACAAAAAAAATTAGATCCCATAAGTTCAGACTAGCTTCAATATTGCATAAAAAGATAACAGAATAAAAAAGATAATTCTACATAAGTGAAGTTTTACACTAAATAAGGAAAATAAAAACACTACATAGGTAGGCTAACCTGCGTTATATAAAGCGGATATGTATTTTAGATAGCAATGCTTAAAAAAGTCAGTCTCTTGGGTTGGTGTTAAATTTCTTCGATATTTTTTAATCATCTGCCGTATTCTGCACAAGTTCAAAATATCGACAAGGTCTGAAGATTCTCGGTGCTAGTCTAGTAACTCTAGTAGAACTTTGAGGCTTCTTTAGTCTCTCGGTTAGTATTATTCCCAGGGATTCCCCGAGCACTGGCGCTATGGATCTCCCTCGCGTCGTATAGATAGTTTCCGTCGAGTGATTTACCTTAATAAAACTTTGGAAAGTCCAATTTCAATAATTTCCCATTATTAGTAGCACGGAGAACCCGCAGCCCGGATAATCCATCCATGCACGGATAATAAGGGGTTCTACTGTATATCAATTTTTTTAAAACTGTAAGGAAAAATAATACAAAGTGATGGACACCAATGCGAATGGCAAAATAAGCATATATTAACTTATTTTGACTTAATTTAAAGCCTACAGTAGATACTTCTTATAAATTAATAAGTTTAAGTTAAAATACATATCTAGAATGATAAAAAGTCAGTTTACTTATTATTTTGATTTATTACGTTTTTTATTCGCAACAAAACATTTTTCGGTTCATCCAAAGTTAATTTTATTAAACTTTGTAAAGTTTTATAACATTTCTGGTCTTCAAATGTTATTTTTCGTAACCACAATTTTTCTTTCAAACTTCCCATATTTAAAAAGTTCTTTTCGTTGAGAGCAATTGAAAAATTAACACCAACAGAATTTGTAGACATAAAAAGATATATGGTTTATAAAATTAAACTGTAACCAATTTAAGTATTAGTTATAAATTATCAAATAATTAGAATGTGTTTCTCTTTACAGCTTATTCTCTACGAGTTAGATAATAGAACTATACTTTAAAATAAAACATAGATAACGAATGTCCTAACTAACATAAGATTTTAACATCATTTAATTTTTGTAGAACAGCATGAGAGTTATAGCCAGTCAATGTAAATGTGTTAATAGGTAGTATCGCATCTTAACCAACGTTTTATGCATATAATAATGTGGGGTTAACGTAGATGCATCTTAATCAAAATTCATTGAAAAATCACAATTCATGTAAAGCAACGTAAATACATTTCATATAACTTTAACGGATTAAGGGATTTCTCTCAGACACATTCACTATCAATGCCGGTATTCCTCAAGGGTCCATATTGTCTCCCACTCTCTTCTTACTCTACATTAACGACCTTCTAGTGAAAACGAAAAATCCGATATTTAGATTTGCTGATGATAGCACACTTATCTCATCTTTCTCTTTGAATGCACAAACATCGGCTGCCAACGCACATCTTCGCATACAGCATGAAGTATAACGCCTCAACAAAGACCTGGAAGAAATTTTGGCTTGGGGTGACAGTAACCAAATCGAATTTAACGCTAAAAAACCCCAGGCAGCAGTTGTCTCTAAAAATTACAGAACCGGATATAGTCATGGACGGACACGCAATCCCATTGGCTTCATCTATTAATTTGCTGGGCGTCAATCTGGGAGGAAATATGTCTTTGCATAACCACGTTGTGGTAATCGCCAAGATAGCTTCTCAGAAACTTAGTATACTCTTCCGAACCAGAAAGTTGTACACACCTCAACAACTTTTGGCACTATACAAGGCCCAGATTCGACCATCACTAGAGTACTGCTCTCATGTCTGGAGCTCTGCACCCAAACATACTCTTCGGCTACTGGATTCCATCGAAAGAAGGGCCATTCGTCTGATTGGAGACCACGAGCTGACGAAGAACCTCGACAGCCTAGAACATCGGAGACAGGTTGGGGATTTGACTCTCTTTTACAGATATTTTCATGGAAGGTGATCGGCTGACCTTGCCCTCTTAATTCCGCCCAGAGGGCGAATATCAGAAATACACGACGAACCACTACCGCCCATCCATATATGGATAAGCTTAGTACTCCTCGAATATCACTATTTAAGAATACTTTCATCTGGAGTACTTCATCCTTATGGAAGGACCTTCAGGTCGTTTCTCCCAACGAATATAACCTCCAACGATTGAAAACCAACGTGAATCGCTTTTTGCGCACACGCACCACTCCCAGAGTGCCCTAAAGGATTTTTCCTATAGTGCTTGTGTTTGATCATAAAAACAATAAAAAAAAAGAAGCTTATAGAACCTAATTATATTAATGAAAGGAAAAAATTATAAAATCTATACTTTTGTGGAGAGTTAAATTTTAACTTAAGTTTATGAGGAATGTATAATACTATAAGTATATACGATATTTATTTAATGTAGGCAGATGTATTGGAAATGATAAACAGGATAGTAATCCAAAGTATGTTGATTTATTTAAAATACACAAGAATGTTTATACGACTGTATGTTGCAAACAACACCAATGTCACTTTTGTAGACACACTTTCCTGCTCGTCTCGATACAGAAACTATTTTATCGCAGTCCACAGGGTTTCCCTTACATTTAGAAATATTGATCAAAATTTGTCTCTTGTGTGCTGCCGTGGTACGTCTTTTGAGGAAAAATAGACAAAGTATATTTCTTCTTGTACCCACAAAAGAAATGAAATATATTCATAAGCCGTATTATAGTTGTACAGATGACATCTAAAAGTACTATTTGACGTGATGAACAATTTTACAAACTGTGGATATGTTACCGTAAAAACCCGATTTCAGTTAAAACCCGATTTTCTTAGAAAAAATTAGTTTTAACTATACTCTCTAGTCAATCTAGATTTAGCTAGTTAAAACTAGAATTTTCAAACATTGCCAGTCAATTCTAGTGTTAGTAGTGTTGACTAAACACATTTTAGTTAACTGTAGATTTAACTAGTTAAAACTAGAAAGATTACTGGGTGTATATATATCATTGCTGTATAGTAGTAAAGTCACTTTATAAATATTATCCTACAGATACAGCAAAGGAAATTTATTATGTTTGCAAAGCCACTTACCATCGATTGAAAAGTTACTTTGCTGGTAATATAATATCTTACGCACAGGAAAGGAAAGTTGTTATGCTTACAAATCCAGTTATTAGCTATTGAAAAGATAATTTGCTGGAACAATAAAGATATTTTATTACGCCCAAAAAAGTGCGAGGTTATGTTTGGTAACTATTTTAAGTGTTTTATTCAAAATGTGTTGTACAATATGTACAAATGTCAGTATAATATACATTTTCCCTATTTAGGGTTATTTATATATTTGCACTTAAACCTTTAAAAATTTATTTATTACAAATTAAGCAATATAAACGAAAATTATATGGGCGAAGTTTAGGTTCACAATTCAATCAGTTCTGTAGGACCTTACCTTATTAAAAACTAGTTTTAACTAGTAAAACCCATTTTCAATTAATCGAGTATGAATTTTTTTGGTTTAACTAAAATTGTAAGATAATTCTAGTTTTAACTAGTTTAATCCAGAATTTACTAAAGAGGATAGTTGAAACTAGTTTTTCCTAGGGAGATCGGGTTTTAACTAAAATAGGGTTCTTAAGGTAATATACACAGCACTGACTGTTAAGTTTATTACAAACATGTTTAGTGATTACAAATTTGTTTATGTTTTATCCAAATATGTATTAAAAGTACATGAAGGTCTTCACAATAACAAAATAAGTAATGTTAGAAGACGTAATAGACCTTCAAATTAATAATTATTCTATGCAGGGTGTTTCATTAAGACCGGCCACTGACCACATCTCTGAAACTCTTATGCATAGAAAGTAATTGAGAAAAATTTCATTATTAAAATGGCTTAAGAAAATCCTTTAAATTATTTTTAAATTGAAAAATCAATATTAAAATTCTAAATTTCTCCGTGTTTTCCCACGACATTAAGGTATATCTTTGATAACATTAAGGTATACCTTTGATAAGTTTGGACAATTCTGTATCATTTTCGGCTCATTGGCGTCGACCTTGATGTGGGGGTTAAAGTGAGATTTATTCAAGAGAAATGTATGTTCTTTTAATTGTCGTATTCAGCAGTACACGATAGTTCTAAATAAAAGTGCTAGAGGGCGCAATTGGCAATAATACCTTCTTCGTTCAAAAAAGGCCACCAAGAAATCATTCTAGAAGTAAACTGAGGTTAGTTTTGAGTCCACTGACTCACAAAGTATCTATAAAAATAAATTTTACATCAAAATAAATAATTATAACCTACAATTCAAAGACTGGTGAACTTATTAGTTCGGAAAAGTGATTTGATACTAAACTTTAACGAAACAATAATAATTAGTGGTTAGCATACATGTCCACATTTCAGGTTCTATTCTTGAACAACACAGCGTTTGCTCTACTCTGGCCTGTCCTGATATTCAAAATTATATTTGGATCTGGTAAACCAAAATAATTAGGAATACTATATTTTGTATTTTTGTGTGTTTTTGCTACGTATTGATATACTATAAATAAACGTATTTTTGGATTTCTATTATTTCTTGTAGGTATAGTAACTTAATACTAAACTAACACCTCGACACAAATTTTGGCGTTGACAGGTCTGCCAGCTAGAAAGAGTTAACCATAAGCAAACTTTAAACGATAACATGAGCTTTATTTTTATAGAACGTCAATACATTTATTAAACTAATTAATACCTAAAGGTCTTGGATAAGATTTTGCAACCAGATCACAAGCTTGATCAAGAACATAATAAAACATTGAATAAGTAAGTAAATAACATAAATAGTAAGGTCACGTTAAAGGGACAAATAAAACTAGGGTTGAGAATGCCCAAGAGACTATTTTATGTCCCTTTATCTGTTGTGAACCGATAGAAACAATAAACCTACGCCCGAATAGCATATAAAAGTTTTCACTCTTCGATTCATAAATTCTCAAATACTGTAGGTACTAGAAATATATACAGGGTGGCAACTATTTAGTTGATATCTATGGGTACCTTTTGAATGGTAATATTTACGAAGTTGGTTAAATTAGAGAAAATGTGCAGTTATTAAAGTTTTTTTAAAATCGACGTTGCGAAATTCTTGTTGTTTCATGAGATACAGGGCGATTTGTTAGAAACATCTAAAATTAATTTCTTTTATAAGTAGAAAAGTTTTGTTTCAGAAAAACGCCGATTAAATAGAATTTTTTTTTCCTATAAAATGCCGATTCAGTTTTATTATGTCATTTTTTATAACTTAGATATCATAGTCACCTTCAATTTTTTAAATACGGACCTCAATTCGATTTACCTTAGTTTCGGCACAAATTATACATCATCAGGAAATTTTGATAATTTTCTCAGTCCGGCCCGGATTTTTTTAAATAATACATACATGCTACTTTCGTTTGATTTACCTGTTATTGAGCTAAAATTGAAAATAGGGAAAATCTTTCCTTTTTAAAAATAATATTGACCAGATTTCACCTTCAAAACTTCACACACCAACAGTTACTTTTGGTTTGTTCGCTTTTTTTTTGTTAGGTTGTAGTTAAGTTCTCGCTTGCTTGTAGTTAAGTTGTCGCTTGCTTCAATATTCTTTTTTTTTTCTTCTTCCTCCATTTTCATTTCCTCCGAACAAACCCGACTTTAAAGGGCAATATCCTAAATATTGAATAAACTGAGAACTATATATAAACACTATATATATATATATAGATCAGTTCATAACGTTCTTCGCCGTCTTCTGATTTCCAGTCTCCATCTATCTCGGTCCTTATAAATAACTTAAATGTATCTAAAATTCAAATTACTCGTGATTTCCTAACCAAACATTGCACATTTTATCACGAAGTGAAGCTTGGTGAAAATTTTGGCTGCTTTCGGAAATTTTCCTTATGCGCACTCTTACCATCCACTCCCTCTTATTTTATTATTATTTACTCTATAAATAAGAAAAATTATCTAATTTTCTAAATAATGATATCCAAATATACATACATTAATTTCTGAGTTAGTTCAAAAAAAGATTTTATATAGATTTACTTCAAGAATTAATATCGTGAATGCTAACGGTATACTTCGAAGGTGATAGGATTCTTGGAAATATTATTTCGAAATAATTATATATAGGTACCTAATGTTTTACTTTTTGAATACCAATACCAACAGTTTATTCCTAGAGGGATTATATGTGCTTGGCGAAAGATTCGGAGGGATTACATGTAGCACTTTATTTCCGAAAACTAGTCGCCAACACAGTTTTTCTAGGGACGAAATGCAAAAATTATCTTAAAGTTTATCCCGGATTTGGTAGATGATAAGCTGAACACTGAACTAGTAAGTATATAAAATTTAGAATCTGAAAATTCTATAATTCTATAAGTAGGTATCCGGAAATACGTGATGTTATATACCTATGAAATTATTAGTTTTTGCTGCCTTGAATCTAATATAATATCTATATTTTTCTATTAATATCGACAACACAACAGCTGGTTTATCCTTCAGATACCTTGCTGATATTGGAATTTGATAGGTTTTTTTCTTCCGAATGCAACGATCTATGACACATTGTGGTTTAATGCCGTTTCGAGGGTTTTTTGAACAACATCAGGAGATTTTGTTATACGGTCCTGTATTTCTCCTAATTTTATCAATAATATCTCATAAGTAAGCTCTAAATTTTTACTTATGTTGGACTAGTTCAATAAATAACAAAATAATTTAATAATAAACCACTAATAAGTTAACAAAAAATAATTCAATAATAAACAACAATAACTGAACAAAAAACGTAACAAAGCAGTAATAAAACGAACAACGAAAAAAGTAAGGAACTACATAATCAGGTGTTCAAAATAATTTCCGTTATTTTCTAAGCACAAATAACATCTTCTAACTTTCGATTCTAAAACATTTCACAACATTTCTGGCGTAACACTTTGAAAGGCCTCGCACCAACCTTCGTCTTCTGTTTTGAAGTTGTGTTTATGAATATAATTTTCGACATACCCCCAGAGAAAAAATCTAACGGTGTCATATCAGGCGAACGTGCTGGACAGAAGTTTGAAATAATGTTTCTGCATTTTAAATCTTACTTATGAGATATTATTGATAAAATTAGGAGAAATACAGGACCGTATCCCATAATCTCCTGATGTTGTTCAAAAAACCCTAGAAACATCATTAAACCACAATGTGTTATCATTCGGAGGAAAAATTGCTCTAAAATTCCATTATCCGGAAAACAGGACCGTATTTAAAAAAAGAAAGTTGACAATTGCACTTCAAAGAAGACTCATCGGTTTACAAGACGGTTAACGCTGTTAGATAGAGCAGAAAAAGTGGCAATAGTAGAATTCGATCTCAAAAAAACGCAGGAAAATAATAAAACGATTTTTCCGAATTTCGGTTTTTTCCGGATATCTCCGGAACTACTCGGAATTTTAAAACTTTCTAAACGGCATATTATTAGGTACGTATTAAATAGCATTCAAAGGTCATCATCATCAAAGGTAGCAGGTATTTTTACAAGATCTACAATGAAGCTCAAAACGACTTACTCCTTATAAAAATTGTTGCTAAACAACGAGTTCTATAGTGATCTCTAAGGATGTTCAATGGGGAACCTCTTCAACTAGGAAATCAGTTCGAATATTTAAAAAGAAATGAATTTTGTTACTATTCTTTTAATGTAATAAAAAGTTTAGGCACTATTAGCTTGTAAACCGCCACTCTAATCAAAAACTCGAACTCCTTTTGTCTTGTTTAGAATCTCAAGATGTATAAAAATTTGTTAGAAAAAATGCATTATTGAGATGTAAGAAAAAAAGTATTTTTTAAATAACGCCCAATCTGGCAACAATGCGTTTATTTTTTTCACACATTTAACTTAGTTGCACTAATTCCTAAAAATTTGCTTCAGAAACTATAGGTCTATATTTTCCAATTAAAAAGTTAGCTTATATCAAATTTAAAAAAAAATAACCCTGTATATTAAGTTAGGGCCATATCGGTAAAAGTAGTTTTCAACAGTAATAATACAGACAAACACATAGAACGGATTTGAACAAAGCTTAAAATGAATAAATTTAGATTGTGTCCGAACAAAACTGTAAAATAATGTGTCCTAATATTACCTTCACATCGCAAATGATATTTATTTCTTTCCGTCGCTTAACTCTCTGAAGCTCCATTAAATCGAGAATCTTTAAAAATCTCTCTGTGTCCTCATAAAACTTGTCGGCATCACCGATTACTAAGTATAATTGTGGTTCAACCATTAAATTAATAAAGGAACAGAACGAAAAATAGGCCCTTATTCTCCAAAAACCATCTTGAGAATATCTCCAGTATAATCTTAAATCCTGTTCGAAAATTTGAGGAGAAAAATCGTACACTGAATCTAGTAAAAATTTAAAAACTGGGAAAGTTTCAACATTTATTCGAATTTTTTGTATCGTGATAATTTCCCAACAAATACTGCTCACAAAATTTAGTATTAACTCCATTTCTATACAGTAATTTAGAGGTTTACACAAATTTGGAGAGAAAAATTACTATCACTGACTTATCGACAAATGTAATCTAATCTGACAGTTACTTAGAAATTTGGTTATGCATAAAACTCGTTATTCGATACGTAGCAAGGATCTTACCCTGGTTCACAGTCTTTGAAGAATAAACAATTCACATTCTTGGGTGGATTGTAAACAAGTTTCCAGAAAAACAATCGGGAGAGCTCTGAAAATTAGTATAATTTTTCTCGTCGTTTTCTGTTAATTAGACAGTCATTACGTCACCTTCGAGTGTTCGGAACATACTTTTTATAAAGCTCTTTTTGGAATGGATATCTTTCATAACTGCTTTCACGTTTAACACATCAGATTAGCAACTGTCATATTTTCCGTTATTATTGTTAAGTAAAATTCTTTGTTGTAGTGTTTGTCTGTTAAATTTAAGTATTGTTTGTGGAAAAAATAGTAATTCTAAACTCAATAATGGTAAGACTGTGCCAACTGGATAAAGATATAGACTTAGACTTTTGTCACGTCCGTAAATTGTTTGTTTTTCCTAACAAAGACAATAGCAAACCGGTTACCGGTTAGAATGAAAACAGGAACAGATAGAAGCTAAAAAGGGCTGGGGATACTACAGATAAAATCTCCATCTCTTTTTTGGTGTATTTATTTTTGTAATCACAAAGCACATAGAAATACTGCGTCCATGTTTGTTTGAAGTCGGTGATACGTACCTATTCAAAATAACTTTATCTTAATAATTTACAGAAAATGTGTAGTCATTCTCAAATCTACCTTAACCTTATCATAAGTGAAATGGATTTTACCGCACTAGGACACTGATTAATTAAGAAACTAATTTAATTGCCAAACTGTCGAGTCGAATCTATATGATCTTCAAATTACAGTTGTATTATAAATTTTAGAAAATTGATATTTATTATATTATTAAATTTTAATATAAATGGTATTTGTATCAAAGTTTCCATTGAATTTTACCAGAAAAGATCTCCGGAACTACTCGGAATTTTAAAACTTTCTAAACGGCATATTATTAGGTACGTAAATGCGCAACTATATCTCCGAGATCCCTGTACTGGCCCTCATTTTCTTGGAAACTGTGTATAGCCGAGGAGGATGATACCAATTATATTGGAAAAATGGTGTCTCAATCCGCGCGGCCTGATACACCACTTTCCCAATTTAACCAGTATATTATAATTGGTTTCGGTCTTGCCTCAGGACATGACTTGGCACTCGACAAGATATCATTAATTTGGTTTAAATATTTTGTCCAATATTTGGTTATAGTGAAAGCGATTTCATATTTCATGAATACTTCTTTATCAAGAACCTAATCAAATGACGAAGTTTTGACCCGAATCTGGGTCATCTTCGTGGTAGTAAAGGATACCTTATTATAAATATTAGAAAATTGGCTTTTCTGTATACATTTTTTTCTGGTAAAATTCAGTGGAAACTTTGATACAAATACCATTTATATTAAAATTTAATAATATAATAAATATCAATTTTCTATAATTTATAATACAACTGTAATTTGCAGCTTTGAAGATCATCTAGATTCGACTCGACAGTTTGGCAATTAAATTAGTTTCTTAATTAATCAGTGTCCTAGTCGTGCGGTAAAATCCACTTCACTTATGATAAGGTTAAGGTAGATTTGAGAATGACTACACATTTTCTGTAAATTATTAAGATAAAGTTATTTTGAATAGGTACGTATCACCGACTTCAAACAAACATGGACGCAGTATTTCTATGTGCTTTGTGATTACAAAAATAAATACACCAAAAAAGAGATGGAGATTTTATCTGTAGTATCCCCAGCCCTTTTTAGCTTCTACCTGTTTTCATTCTAACCGGCCGGTTTGCTATTGTCTTTGTTAGGAAAAACAAACAATTTACGGACGTGATAAAAGTCTAAGTCTATATCTTTATCTAGTTGGCACAGTCTTACCATTATTGAGTTTAGAATTACTATTTTTTCCACAAACAATACTTAAATTTAACAGACAAACACTACAACAAAGAATTTTATTTAACAATAACGGAAAATATGACAGTTGCTAATCTGATGTGTTAAACGTGAAAGCAGTTATGAAAGATATCCATTCCAAAAAGAGCTTTATAAAAAGTATGTTCCGAACACTCGAAGGTGTGACGTAATGACTGTCTAATTAACAAAAAACGACGAGAAAAATTATACTAATTTTCAGAGCTCTCCCGATTGTTTTTCTGGAAACTTGTTTACAATCCACCTAAGAATGTGAATTGTTTATTCTTCAAAGACTGTGAACCAGGGTAAGATCCTTGCTACGTATCGAATAAAGAGTTTTATGCATAACCAAATTTCTAAATAACTGTCAGATTAGATTACATTTGTCGATAAGTCAGTGATAGTAATTTTTCTCTCCAAATTTGTGTAAACCTCTAAATTACTGTATAGAAATGGAGTTAATACTAAATTTTGTGAGCAGTATTTGTTGGGAAATTATCACGATACAAAAAATTCGAATAAATGTTGAAACTTTCCCAGTTTTTAAATTTTTACTAGATTCAGTGTACGATTTTTCTCCTCAAATTTTCGAACAGGATTTAAGATTATACTGGAGATATTCGCAAGAAGGTTTTTGGAGAATAAGGGACTATTTTTCGTTCTGTTCCTTTGTTAATTTGATGGTTGAACCACAATTATACTTAGTAATCGGTGATGCCGACAAGTTTTATGAGGACACAGAGGGATTTTTAAAGATTCTCGATTTAATGGAGCTTCAGAGAGTTAAAGCGACGGAAAGAAATAAATATGATTTGCGATGTGAAGGTAATATTAGGACGCATTATTTTACAGTTTTGTTCGGACACAATCTAAATTTATTCATTTTAAGCTTTGTTCAAATCCGTTCTATGTGTTTGTCTATATTATTACTGTTGAAAACTACTTTTACCGATATGGCCCTAATTTAATATACAGGGTTTTTTAAAACTTGATATAAGCTAACTTTTTAATTGGAAAAGAGAGACCTATAGTTCCTGAAGCAAATATTTAGGAATTAGTTCAACTAAGTTAAATGTGTGAAAAAAATAAACGCATTGTTGCCAGATTAGGCGTTATTTAAAAAAATACTTTTTTTCTTAAATCTCAACAAGCATTTTTATACGGCTTGAGATTCTAAACAAGATAAAAGGAGTTCGAGTTTTTGATTAGAGTGGCGGTTTACAAGCTAATTGTGCCTAAACTTTTCATTAATATTAAGAATAGTAACAAAATTAATTTTTTTTTAAATATTCGAACTGTTCCTAGTTGAAGAGGTTCCCCATTGAACATCCTTAGAGATCACTATAGAACTCGTTGTTTCGCAACAAATTTTATAAGGAGTAAGTCATTTTGAGCTTCATTGTAGATATTGTAAAAATACCTGCTACCTTTGATGATGATGACCTTTGAATGCTATTTGTGAAATCGACTTTATATAGATTAAGAAAAGTGTTGAACCCAAAATTGACCCCTGAGGCACACAACACTGCTGGTGTCATCGCTGGCAAAAGTAAACTGTGTGCGATACTCTCTAAGCCGTCGTAAATATGTACCCTTGACTTCAACTCTTTTTAAAACATTCAGCGAAATATCATGGTTTACATGATGATTCTATGAACTTAAATTCGAAACCTTTATTTATTTTTTTTATTATTTTAGTGATTAGGCCTAATATTGTTCTGGTGGTACTACTCCCCTTTCCAAATCCATACTGGGCATCAAATCAAAAAATTAAGACCTTTAAATAATTGGTTATTCTATTGTTTGCCCATGTATCTACCACCTTGGAAATTGCAGTTGCAAACTGGTCGATAGTTATAAGGTGACGATGGCCCTTGAAGATACAGATAATCTTTACATTTTTTAAAGCATTTATATCATCCACTTCTATCCCGGTAGTTGCCTCCCACCAGAACAGCTGACAAGCAAATGAAGTTGGTGGTTTTAGACTGTTGGATCTTTTGGACTAGATCTGCACCTATATTATTTGACATACTGTTAAACGCTTTCTGTGGGTTTCTATTATGAATTTAAGTACTTGCCATATCTTTTTTGGATTTTTGCATTATAGAAATCCTTTTAACAATAGTCTATTTTTTTGAGAAAGTTTATATCTGCTCGTAATAAACGATTGTTAGAAAACTGTCTATGTCTTTTGTAGTGATAGTACCTGCGTTTCCTTATTAAGCCAAGCAGTTGGCTGTTATACCACGGCACTATTATTTCGAAATCTGTCTTTTAGTTTTCTTATATGTACGTTATTTAGAAAAATCTTTATAATTTAATCACATAGGTAATTCGGAATATTTCACACTTCAGACAAAATATTTGGTAAACGATATTTGAACCCCTTGTTATCTACGTACAGCTTTTTTCTTTATGGTCTGATTTATATTGATTATAATGAAACGAATTGGTAATCTATGATCTCCCAATATACTATCTACATCAAGACTATTAAAGTGTTATTATTACTTATGGCAAGTCAAGGAGGGATTTCGTCCTTCGACTTTCATCCACTATATGGAAAAATTTTTCATCTTCAACATCTACTATCTTGAAAAAAGGTAATAAATTTATTTCATTGATAATAATATTTGCCTCTATTGGATACCTTCCCGAGTAGGCATTACGAAAGTAAGTAGTTGTAGGGTTTGTTTAGGTTCACCAAAATTACTTATGGAAATATAAACAATTATGATTTTATTAACCAAAATATTTTCAATATTAATCTGATGGATATCAGACAAAAAAGGCCCAAATTATCCAAAACGAAAATTAAAAGTTTAATCTATGGCTGTGATTTTAGAATTTATTAAAAACACATTATTATTGATTATGTTTTTCAATCTCCCTGCCTTCTTTTTAGTAGCATAATTAAATATATATACAGGACAGAGAATATGTATGCACTGTCGATATAAATAAAATTCTGATAATCTATTTTCTGATAAATATAAAATAGGAAAAGTATCGGTAACTCTTTAGTCAGATGATTTACGGGTATTCATTTTCAGGTTCTGCCTAAATGTCATTCTCGTAAATGATATACTGTTAACTATTAAAAATATATCATGTAAAATATCAACATCATAACACTTCTTCTTCCTGGCATGGAAAAAAATACAAGGCCGTAAAAGGGCCACCATTTTTTAATTTTACACTAGACTTCCCATTCGTATCTTGGAATTCAGAGTTCTAACTAGGAATTACGTAACTTTCAACGTGTGCTCGTCGTAGAACTTAATATAAATACAAATTTGCTGTTTGTTTTTTTATCGGATTAATATGGAAACACATAATTATCGGAATTAGAGTAAAAAAAAATTCTATGGCCCTTCTACACCTACGTAGAGAAAAGAAGGTACAAAATTCAATATTCTAGCACTTAATACATTTTAAATTAATCGTCTGACTGTAAATTCTGTATTAATTTTTATTTCTTTGTTCCAGCTCAGGAAATTGGAGAAGAAATAAAAAGATGTCAGGAATCCTTGGAAAATGCTTCATATTCAACTGATAATATCAACGATGACATAGATATTCTAAAGTTTGCTATAAGAAAAATGCCCATGGGAAGATGTTACACCGCAGACATATGCTCTGGGTATAGTTTAATAGACTGCGTTAGGAAAGGTAAGATTAGAAGATGAGATAAGGAAAATAACGATTTTACAAAATACTGTTTATAAGGAGTTAAGTTATTAAAACTTATTAAAGCGACCAAAAATTTTAAATCAAAAATTGACCTTGTAGAAAAATGCCATCGATTTTTATTCGCACAAGCAAAATATTAGTATATAATTATTATAAATGTTTCTAGAAATTTAATCTTAGTGTACTAGTAGTTAGTCTGATTTATATCAAAAAATATATACTGAACTATAAATCCAAAAGCTATTAGAATAAACCCGCCACAATCGTTGCGACTCTGAAATGTATGGTGCTTTTTAAGCATAATATATTATATTAAAAACTAATTTCAAGACTCACTAGTTTGTTATAATATCCCTAAGAATATCTTTCTAAACCTTTTTAAACGTATATTTTGCTATAAATTTCCTATAGAAAGTAAAGTCTGGTTCACAACAATCTTTAAAAATTGAATATAACAGAATTACATAGGCTTGCTATTATTAATTTATGGCATCTAGTACTGTTCGATTATGGCTTTCCAACTCCGGTAAAATAGTCCCTAATAATTGTGTAATCAGAACGAACACCAAGACGGCTTCAACGCGTGCAAGTTTTGATAATATAATAAAAATTAGTAGTACCGATACAACCTTTCTTTGAGTTACTAACGCTTTTTCTTTCCGCCATACTTGGAGTTACCACAGTTTCGCAAGTGAACCCCTGTGGGTACCGCATTGCCCCGAATTAAGTGCTCCCATAATTGTGCATGTGTAAATGTGATAGTTGACGCTTCAGAATAAACCAGTGGCCCCAAAGGTACCTACCTTAAGAAGAACCACTCCTCTAGCCGACAGCGGCCGATCAACGAGATAAGGTAAGTCGTTTTGGTGGGCCTAGGCGCGTCAAGTAACTAATTAATCAACCACATGTAGTTAGAGAGCCTGATTTAATTCACCGCTCTCATAACAAGAAAAGCCAGTCCATTCTTCTCTCCAATTATAGCTTTATGTTATTGAGCTATCAAGCCGTAACAAGTACTAAACCTTCTATTAAATATTTTTACTATACGAGACCCATGCTACAACAGAGTCAAAAACCACTGACATATTGTCTTTTTCCTATTAGACATAAGCGGTGATATCAGTTCTTTTTGAATCAATAACCTATTGTTATCCATATTAACTAAAATTTGGATTCTAGATTAATACATAATATAACAAACATATATTTCATTACAGACCTGCAGACGTTAGCAAAAACTTTAAATATCATTGAAATTGGAAAAGCTTTACATCTTATTTTAAATTTAAATGAAATTAGATTTACCCTTTTAAAGGTTACGCTCCCTTTCTTAAATCACTTATATTTTATACAAAATCTTAAAAGGGTCTACTTGTTTAAAAAAAAAATTAAATAATTTACACTTTATAAGCCAATCTAATTTAACCTTTTCAGTTACAAATTATTTAAGCTTTAAAGGTAATTCTCTAAAAAATTCATTTATATATTCCCATTTCAATTAAATATTGATCATTTTAAAAACAATTTTCATAGAAGTATCTAAATAATTATAAAATAATTATGACAACCCGTAGCTTCGGCTGTGTAATTTAGAGGGAAAGAGAGATATTTAACACCAAACTACTAACATCTTCCTACATTCGATTGTTTTCTTGATAAAAAAAATATGAAAATAGTTTAATTATCTTTTAAACTGCGGATAATGGGAGATGTCCCCGTATGTGAGGAAAGATCGGACAATGTGAATTAAATTTAAAAATTTGTTAGAACGCACTCTCTTGGTGACGTACATTTATTTAGTTTATAATATAAATCTTGGATCTAACAATAGCATAAGATATTTCTTCAATTAATTTATTATTATTTATGTAAATATTCCACAAAACTTTAATGTGTACAAACCCTCCCCTAAATATATGAAACTCACAAATGTTTTGACCTTTACCGTAGTTCCAGATTTATTTTTTGGTTACTTGGATTGATCATGCAAAAAATGGTTTTCTTTATAAAACTATGACAATTTAAGTAAAATAACCATTTTGTCACTATAATAAATTCGAACGTATACTGTGTATACAGGGTGTTATGAAAATAACTTATTATATTTCAACCGGCAAATCCTAAGATGAAAACAAATTAAATAAAAATAACTATAAATAGCGCTTTTAATTAATAACCGGATTATATCACCCACACGTGGTAATACTGACAGAAAACTAAATAAACTTGCGACAGATGTCGAGTAGGTTATGTCGAAAAACGACAGTGAATTTTGAACAGTGGTGTCATATTTTCAGGGTAAACTCTTTAGAAGGCCAATGACCTTCTGATTGAAACGAAGTTCTTTATAAAAAAAAAGTAATTTTATTTAGGCCACATGCTCACTTACCTTTTCGTTATTTAAATCCACAATTTATAATTCTCGTGTAGATTTCTATGCACTTTTGTCTTTAACTGATTAGAAAACATATCAAAAGTCAATGACCATTTGATTGATTCGGCTTCGTTTACAAAAAAAAATGCAATCTTTTTTAAAACTCATGCTTCCTTCTCTTGTTATTTAAAAATTAGTTACATAATTTGTATTTAAAAAATAATTTATGCACAAAATAATATGTTTTAGTACAGAACCGGCACGTAACCTTACAACAGCCCGGTGAGACCGCTTATGCCAGGGATCGAAGCATATAAGTAGGCCGTGCAAGTGGCGTCACAGGCCCAGATGGCCTGACGGGTTACTCCATACGTTTATCCTTTTGTGTCAATCGTTCTGTGTCAATATCAGACTTACGTAGCTATATCTGAAAGTCAAAAACGTGAGTGTATCTGTTCGGGTTTGTTCGATTTGATCTAGGCCATATTTGTCTCCCTTTAATGAATCGGGGAAGGTTGATGCAGACAGAGACAGACATAGAATGCGAGCAGCACACGTTCTTAAATTATTTCACAACCGAACATCCTTCGTCTGGAATGAAATAAAATTAAGCAACATATGATTTATAATGTGATTGAAAATGGTGGAGGAAGCGTCATTAAATTCTAAAATAATTTTTAATTTTCTATTCTTTCACGAAAACGAACCTTTTCGTTTTGTTGCAGGTAAGTAATTTATGATTGAAATATTTTTTTAGTAATTTTTTATTCGTTATTGTTATTTTACATTATAAAATTTTCCCATTATATCCCAAACTTGTCACGCAAACTAGCAACAAACACACTAATTTCCAATAAAAAACATACATGAGAAACTTTGGCATCATATTGTCACCTTCCTCATGAAGAGGCCCAACTAGCATTTGAAAAGTTTTATAGGAGGGTTTATTCGGGTTTGTTTGATTCAATATTATTATAATAATTCTTTCTTTTCATAGTTTAATTGAGAATCCCATAATGACTGAACATTAAAGAGGTCTTCGAGCACTAATGTTGCCTGGACTACTAATGTTGCTACGAAACAAACAAACTGGAAGCCCATAATCATAATGATGGTGCATATTTACTTGGTTAGTAGTTGTACATATAGTACGTATTGTATTTACTTTGATTTGTTTGAAGTTGAAGATGGTAAAATATTTGATGTACATTATGATTTACTTCCTATTTTTTAATAAAACTAATTACAACCTTCAATCTCTGAATTCTTCATTTCTAGTTTCGTTACTAATTCAATAATAATATAAAAGTATGTAAGGACAATTTACAGCTGAAAACCTATGTCAGAATCCTAATATTTGATTTTCATTACTTAGTAAATCACATGAAAGGGTTTTGAATGTTTTTCTTGCTTAAATGTCACTTTAAAATATTGACAGTAATAAAAATTTGGACAAAAGTGACATTTGAAAAGCACGTGCGCTCTGTCAGCTGATGCCAGACGTAATGGATGCCGCCGTATCATGCCTGCTTCGATTTTTTAACACGGCGGTATGTCTTCTTCCTGGTTATAAGTATTCGTTACCTTACAAACCAGCGCGAAATTCACACAGGGACATCGTTTTTATTAATTTTGGCTTGTCCCTTTTTTTTTCTCCCGTAAAAATTCTCGACACTTATTGAATTTACCGCATTTAAAAATATCATTGGAATACTAAACGTTTGAGCAACGCTATTTTCTTGGTTTATTTTTCGTTTGAGTTTGACATTCGGGCTGAAAGCGGCCGCGGCGCCCGGCCTGGTGACCTGTCAATATCGGATCGGTGTTGCCAAACTACGAAATACTAGATGTCAAAGCCGCAGGGGTACGTTCGTGGTTCCTAGCGTGAGATGTACGGAGTGCATTCGCAGACAACTAATTTAAATCACTATTTAAAAAAAACTATAATTAGTCACGATAAATTATCCAGGTATACACCCAGGAAATAATTCCAATTTATTTTAGCGAAACGATCACAGCAATTTATTGTGGATTATTCCTATCTTGTGCTGAGAATATTAGCTAAAGCAATTGGCGTTCATACATCTTCTTACACGAATGTCCTCTTTAATCTATACACAGCATATTCTTGGAATATTCCAGTGAATATACATTTCTGCTTATCCACAGCACATTCTATTTATGTGTATATGTGCGGTCTGCTATGTGGGTAGTAAATTAAAATTTCTAAAGCATTATTCTTATATACATTGTTATCGAATTAAAGTGCCAACCATTGATAACTTTATTATTATTAAATAAATAAAATTATTTAAATTGGCAACCTACTAATATTTTTAAACGCTCTAATGATAAAGTAATGTAAAATCTTATTTTTAAGTCTGAAACTAAAATTTCAAACACATGTTTAAACCCATATAATTATTTTTCTGTTAAAACTTCAAATTTTGAACGTGATAGCTTATAATGAATTTTCTCGTAAGATAAAAATTAATGAAGATATGAATTATGATGATATGAAAACTGAAACAATTAAGTTAAGTTTTAAACATAAAAGCTTATAATGAATTTTCTCGTAGAATGAAAATTAATGAAGATATTGATTTCAAACTGAAACAATTAAATTACATTATTATTTACAAACTTTATCTTACGTGACTAATTACGTACGAATTTATAATAAATATGTTCAAAAGTACCCCGTTCGTCAATACATTTTTTGCACATTTTTTATCTATGGTCTTTCCATCTATTTGTAACTATAGACTTTAATGCTTATGAAGTTGGTTCTCTAACTAATGCAACAAAAAGAACTTAACGGAGGTTAGGTCTGGTGATTGGGACCATCTGTTACTATTCATAGAGCACCAAATAATAGTAACCAGAACTCGATAAGTACCTCTGTAGTTATTGGCAGGTGCACCATCCTCCTGAACATGCAGATTATATCTACTGATAAGATCCAGTTAGTCTAAATAATTATCCAGAATTTCAATCATAATATACTTGAACTTTTTTATTATTCTATGTAGGTACAGTCACCTGAGTCAAATTGAGTCATATGCCCGTTGTAATTATATTATATTTTCTTGTTTCGGCAAAAAATGATTTTGAATTTTTGGTAGTCTCAGAAAATACCGGCCACCGGTACCGGTTGAATGCGAAGTGGATATAATTCAGGATTGTATTAAGTTGCTCTCAAAGAAAATTTTCCGAACACTAAATAAGATTCAAACATATCACAATTTCTGGATAGGTGAAAACCACGTTTTTTAGATTAATAACTGATAGAATAAATCTTATAAGCGGAAAACGATAAAAAAATAAAAAGCCAATTTATTATATTTAACATTACTCGATGGAAAGTTACCATCGTGTTCCAAAGGTTCCCAGATAAATGGATCTCCCGTTCTGCAATTCATCGCTTATTCTAAAGCCTTCAAATTGTGAAGATCATGTAGTTTTCATAGTCATCTTACTATTTTACTTCTGTTAATATTTAGAAATTATAATATCGACGTTATTTCTGACTTAAGAAGTAAATTAATTATATTTTTATTTTTAAAATTTAATATTTTAAAATAAAGAAATATAATTAAGATACAGGGATTAGTTCCAAACTAGGAAATATTTGTTTAATTGTTCCTTACATTCATTTGCTTAAAAAGCGTGAAAATACTATTAATTAATTCAAGAATTTTTTATCTTCTATAATTTTTTTTTATAATCACAGAAGCACTATAGGAAAAATCCTTTAGGGCACTCTGGAAGTGGTGCGTGTGCGCAAAAAGCGATTCACGTTGGTTTTGAATCGTTGGAGGTTATATTCGTTTTGAAAAACGACCTCCCGAAGGTCGTTCCATAAGGATGAGGTCCTCCAGATGAAAGAATTCTTAAATAATGAAGTTCGAGGAGTACTAATTTTAACCACATATGGATGGGCGGCAGTGGTTCGTCGTGTATTTCTGCTATTCGCCGCTCTGGGCGGAATTAAGAAGGCAAGGCCAGCCGAGCACTTTCCATGAAAATATCTGTAAAAGAGAGCCAAATCCCCAACCTGTCTTCGATGTTCTAGGTTGTCGAGGTTCTCCAATCAGACGAATGGTCCTCCTTTCGATGGAATCCAGTAGCCGAAGAGTATGTTTGGGTGCAGAGTTCCAGACATGAGAGCAGTACTCTAGTGATGGTCGAATCTGAGCTTTGTATAGTGTCAAAAGTTGTTGAGGTATGTACAACTTCCTGGTTCGGAAGAGTACACCAAGTTTCTGAGAAGCAATCTTAGCGATTGCCACAACGTGGTTATGCCAAGACATATGTCCTCCCAAATTGATGCCCAGCAAATTAATAAATGAAGCCAGTGGGATTACGTGTCCGTCCATGACTATTTCCGGTTCTCTAATGTTAACCTTTTAGAGAAGACTGTTGCCTGGGGTTTTTAGCGTTAAATTCGACTTGGTTACCTCAAGCCAAAATTTCTTCTGAAGCGTGGTACTTCATGCTATCTGCAAAGATGTGCGTCGGCAGCCGATGTTTGTGCATTCAAAGAGAAAGATGAGATAAGTGTGCTATCGTCAGCAAAACTAAATATCGGATTTTTCGATTTCCCTAGAAGGTCATTAATGTAGAGTAAGAAGAGAGCGGGAGACAATATGTTGTTCCTCAAGGGGAACACCGGCATTGATGGTGAACGTGTCTGAGAGAAATCCGTCAATCGCCACTTGCAAAGAGCGGTCCTTAATGAAGCTAGACAACCATGCACAGAATCGACTGGGCATACCATAGGATCGCAGTTTACTTACAAGTTCCTCATGCTAAACACGATCAAAGGCTTTAGAAATATCCAGTGCCCGAGAATCCCCATGATGTTCGATTGCGTTGTTCCGAAGAGGGGGGACATAGGCTAGAAGATCTCCAGTTGATCTGGACTTCCGAAAACCATATTGTTAAGAACATGTTGATTAATAGCTTTCTCCATTACCTTGGATACAACTGAAAGTAATGCGACTGGTCGATAGTTGTTAGGCAGGGTTCTCTTACCTGTCTTTGGTATAGGCTAGACTCGCGCCGTCTTCCAGCACGATGTAAATATTCCTTGTTTGTAGGATAAGTTAAAAAGTCTACAAAATACTGGTGTTAGTTCATCGGCGCATCTCTTGAGAACTATAATGCAGGAATTTTGGGTGGTGTTCTTCCCTGGAAATCTACAGTGGAATGCGAAGAAAATAGTTCAACAAGTAAGTTTTCTTTGTCTCCGGATGTGGATGCTATTGTACCATCGGAACGTGTTAGAGGTGGAATAGTTGATTTGATAAAATTTTGGCTGACGGCCTTAGCGACTGACCAAAAGGACCTTGATCCGTTTGGGCTTTCAAGAAGTTTGTTTTTGATCCTCATGTTATGGGCTTCTTTACTTTGATCTATTTTTAGCTTACATTGGTTTCGAGCGGTAATAAAGATGGTACGATTCTCAGTGGTAGGGTTTTTACGCCACTCTCGGTAAGCCAGATTTTTTGATCTGACAGCACGTTCAAAATCCTTGCTAAATCAGGGCTTGCCGTTGGAAGGGCATTTTTTGGAGGAGGGGATAAATGCTTCCATGCTAGTTAGAATGACGTCGGATGGGTGGATCATCAGAAAAGAAGCATACGCTCATCCAAGGAAAAGTGCGAAAATGGTCTTTCAGGTCTTCCCACTTGGCCGATGTGTAATGAAATATCTTGCGAGGTTTAGGAGGTTGTTCAGAATTAATTGGTAGTTCGCTTAGAGTTGAAATAAGGTTGTGATCGGAAGATCCTAACGGAGGATGTATGGTGACTGTATATAGATCTGGATTTGATGTCAAGGAAGGATCAAAAAGACTAGCAAAATCTCCAGCTCGATCTGGATTCCTCGTTGGTTCTTCTACGAGTTGAATTGTACCAGAACTGATCGCAAGGATTCGGTCTCGCGGCCTTGCTCATCGTCTATATTTGAATATTTAAGCCAGTTGACATTGTGGACGTTACAGTCGCCAAAGATAGCAATCTCGGCATTTGGATGGTTGGTTTGCAAGAAGTCGATTGTATTGGCTAGTCATGAGAAAATGGCTCTGTAATGGGTATCACTTGGAGAACGGTAAAGGCAGCAGATATAGTTGACAGTCTTTTGGGCATCCAGCACGTTGATTTAAATCAGAGTTGATACACTGAAATATATCACATATCAGTACGCTACCAATTCGCGACTGGTATCTCAGTACAGTGTTGCCAACCTTACCATTAATAATTTCGGTCTGCCAGGTACAAATAAAAATACAATTGTTTTGTCAATTTACTTAAAAAAAAACTTTTAAAATGTTCCATTACTTTTATGAACAAATTATGAAAAACTCCTGTATCCTTCAAAAAAACTTATTGAGTTATTGTATAATTATATTAAATTATTTTTTAAATTTCAATCTTCACTGGTTATTATTATAAATGGCAGACTTATACTTCCATTACAGATTTTTTTATTTTAAAAATATTGCTTATTATTTTTAATGAAAGCTGCTTTTAAAGTTGGAATGTTTTATAAAATAAGATCATTAACTGGCGCATTTTAAAACAGAAATATAAAATAATCATAATGTCGGCTTTTAAATAATAAATAACTAAAATTATATATCTGTACTGACATTACTAACGAATGGGGCTTGAGATAGTGTATTTAAGAAGCGAACTTGGTGCACCTTGTTTTTGGTCCGATTGACAATGCTTCCGGTTTTACCAACTATAATTTATCAATATCTTATCCTATCCTATACATGGTGAGTCTGAAGGAACGGACCAAACTCCAGAAGCGTATTGTATACGTTGAAACAATGAAAAAAACTCACATGTCCTTTTCCGATTTTCATTTGTTTTCAACTTATAGCGTAATTAGGAAAAAATCGATAAACATGCTGGGGAACTCAACGGGTGATTAATGTCCCTTAGCTGATCATATGGGTTTATTTAGAAGCTTGAAGTAGTGCACGCTGCTTTCTATGAAAATTACATAAGGTGTTTTCTCGCTTATCAATATGGTTATTTTCTCCAATTTGTTCTCATCTCAGAATTTGTAAATTTAACTATAATGGTAATTCTTTTACAAACCGCACACTTTTTAACCTTGACATTTTAGAATCGTTCGAGAATTTTTTCACACCTTATATACATACACTTAGTTGACACGTATTTCAGGATTTTGCTGTAAAAAATTTACTTTCCAAAATATACAATATTTTCCAAATACACAAGTATTTTTGATAATTTGCTAGATGTTCTCCATCCAATCTTCTCATACTTGAAATTTAATACCTCAAGTTGTACTGATCGTATCAATTCGGCCTTTTTTTAATTTAGCACTTCACCCTCACCTTAAATGACTTTTAAAAAATGTCGTTTTGTTCTTTATCCTTTTATCTGCAAACCCCATTTTACGGAAAGTGGCACTTCTATTAGATCGGTAGTTATTAAATATTTTCGATCACAAGTCACGTAGAGCGCGGGGAATGCACCAGAGCAATGGGTCGAAGCGCCTACAGTCGAGCTCGGTGCAGTGTGATTCTTTATAATTTCCATACTTTCTACCACTCTTTGAATCGTCGCGCGCATGTTACTTGCGATCGAAAATATTTAATAACTATCGATCTAAATGAAGTGTCACTTTTTGGTAAAATGGATTTTGCAAATAAGAGGATGTAGAAAAAAACGGAATATTTTAAAATTAATTTAAGGTGAGGGCGAGCATATTAAAACTATTTAAACAATTAAATTGTTATTATTTTGCACTTGTTCACAATGACCATTTTTTTAAATGCACTTCGAAAGCTAACATAACAAAGTGTCAAATAAAAAAAGGTCGACATTAATACGATCACTAGGTACAACTGAACATATTAAATTTCAAATATAAGAAGATTAGAGAAAATTCAGCAAATTTTCAAAAATTCATGTCCAGATGTATTAGAAAATACATATTTGTCAGCAAAATCCTGAAAGATGTGTCAACTAATTGTATGTACAGCGTGTCCACTTAAGTTCGCACCATATGGAAAACTTTTTTATTATTAATTTTACGAAAAAAATTATTCTTTATAAAAACTTCTGCTTGGTCCAAAACCTAAAATGCAACCATCAGATATTAATTTTTTCCATTCGTATACGAGGTACATCAGAAAAAAAAACCTTTTTTTCTTTTTTAACTACAATAACAATGCACATCTGTAGTTACGTGAAATCTAGGATGCACTGATAAATAAATAATTTCTTGATAGCAAGAATTGTTTGGCAGTGAACGTCAAATAAAATTTGTTAACATGCCGGTGATATTTAGTGTGGAAGAAGAAATAAAAATTGTGTTAATCGTTGGTGATAATTATAAAACTTATCGTGAAGCAGCTGAAATATTTAACAACAGACATCCAGGGAAAATTATACACCATACATCAGTAATGAGAATTATGGAAAAATTCAAATCATGTGGAGATGTTAATAATTCAGAAACAAGCGTTAAAAAACCGTTACAAGTGAACAGATGAAGTTGAATGTAATGCTATCTGCAGTGGAAAACCCTACATTGTCTTTGCGAAAAAGGGCATCTTCGCTTGCAGATAAAATTGGTAAAACCACAATATCAATAATTTTTAAAGAGAACAAGTTTCATCCATATAAACCACAATATATCCATACTTTAAAACCTGGAGACTACGACAGACCACTAGAATTTTGTTTTCTTATCCAAGGAGAGCTTGATGATCCTTTTTTGGCTAGGAAAATAATTTTTTCTGACGAAGCTACATTTACGTCTAATGGCACAGTGTCTTCGCAAAATTGCCGATGGTGTATTGACTCCAATCCTCACTTTACGATTAAAACTCGCGATCAATATTATTTTAAAACTAACGTTTGGTGCGGCATTTACAAGGATAAAATAATTGGCCTCTTTTTTTGGACAATCTATGACTTCTCAACGATATTTAAATTTTTTACAAAACCAGTTGCATGATTTTCTTCGTGACCTTCCAAGACATGAACGACAACAGGTATGGTACCAGCAGGATGGCGCAACATGTCATAGTACGATGGAAGTAAGGCAATACCTTGAAAATATCTTTAATGGAAGGTTAATTCATCGATATTCCGATATTTTTTGGCCAGCTAGGTCGCCAGATTTAACCCCACTAGATTTTTTCTTATGGGGTTACTTAAAAGAACAGGTATATCAACACAGGTCATTCACAAACGGAGAACATTTGGAAACAATTATTTCCGAAACAATTCAGGGCATAACTCCGAATATAATCAGAAATGTATTGAGGGAATTTTCTTCTAGAACGGAAACCTGTATTGTAAGAGATACGTTGAAGCAATAGTGAATTGATGATAAACTATTACACGCTTGTTACGCAATTAACATTATTAGCACTGCATACATAATTGTTATGAAATAAATAATTTTGTTATTTATCAATTATTTTAATGTATCATCAAAATAATGCAACATAGAGGTTAAGAGACATAAAGGTTATCAAATGTTTAACGAATAAAGATTGATAACGATTAGTTTTCGACAATTTCTAAAATAAAGGTACTTTACTCTTAAGCCAGATTCATATTTTCTGACATACCTTGAATACGACTAAAAAAATTTGATATCTGATGGTTGCATTTTAGGTTTTGGACCAAGCAGAACTTTTTATAAAGAATAATTTTTTTTCGTAAAATTAATAATAAAAAAGTTTTCCATATGGTGCGAACTTATGTGGACACACTGTATATAAGTTGTAAAAAAATTTCGAACGAGTCAAAAATGGCAAGGTTAAACAATGTACGGTTTGTAAAAGAATGACCCATAATAAGCCAATTACAATGCCAGTGAAAACGCATAAAAGTTAATCAAGTTAAAAAACTTATGTTATTAAAAATAATTGTCGCACACTCCTCAATTCCTATAGAATCCAGAAAGTTATTAAAAACTAAATATAAACGTAGGCAGGATTCGGGTCGAGGAGTCAATATGTTTTCAATTTTTTTAATATCTAAAATTGACTAAGCGTAATCAATTAAGTTATATGTATATTGCCGGTCTTGCGTTGAAGAGGAACAGGGCTACTATTCAACATCTAAATACGCCAGAAGAGTAATAACAACAACGGAGCAGCAATAAATGCAATGTTTTCCCTCCACATCTTGGCTGATAGCTGAAATGTGGATCAGGGGTAGAAGAAGAAATAATTAATGAAGTAATAATATTAGTACATTAGGAAAAAAATCAAATATGGAAAAAATATAGAAAAGAAATCTTTTAAATTTGGATTTAAATTTTGGGGAAAATGCTGTCCGGGTTTTGTACATCCGAAGTCAACACAAGAATTTTTGTTTTGGACCTCGATAAAAATTTTCAAAAGTATCCGCCCCCCCACCTAGATTACTTGCCGACCCCTCCACTAGACTTTAGAGAACATTTCAGAAATATTGTACGCATCCATTGAATTCACTTTGTCTATTACACTGAGAAAACGTTTAGCTAAAAATTATTGAGTGGGATTATTTTAGCTGGGATAGAATATTTTCTACCAGCAAAATTAATTTCTTTAACCTTTATATATGTAGGGAAAGGAAAAACTGCACAAAAATTTCTTTATACATTTCTTTACTGGCAAGGTAAAATAATTGCATTGTTGAAAAGCGACATTCGCGACCATCGCCCATCTGCAGCTCAATTTGTAACCAATAGGTAAATCACGTGATTGTTGACAGTTAAAGGTCGGGGGTGACGTCTAGTCTTTTTAGCGTTATAAATTCGCTGTTTATCTTCCTCATGCAGAAAGTACAGTTGATTTTATACTAATTTAATAATTGCTGTGTTTTATTTTGAAATGTAGACTGAGAATATATCATGAGAAGTTAAAAAATCTAACACGCTATTAGTCGTAATACGTTGGCCATTGAAATGCACAACTACCGTGACCAATCTGCTAAGTTTATAAGTCAGAAATAGTTTCTCAATGAACGTCGGCAAACTGCAACTGCGAGCGTAGCACAACTCAATTAAACTGAACGTAATAGGTTATCAATGGACCTTTTAGAACGATAACCAACCTATAATTTATATTGGTTGTATTACCACTTCATTTAAACTTTATTCATATAATTTTCGTTTTTAGTGCTTAATTTGTAATAAATTTATTGTTAAACATTTAAATGTTAAGATATAAATAACCCTAAATAGGACAACGGTATGTTGTGCTGAGCTTTTTGTATATGTATATTGTAACACATTTTAAATCAAACACTTTAAAAAATTTCCAAACATAACCTTGCTTTTTTTGGGTTGGGCGTAAGAAATTATGTTTATTGTCCCAGCAAAGTATCTTTTCAATCGTTTGTAAATTGATTTGCAAAGCATAAGAACCTTCCTTCCCTGTAACTGCAAGTTAATATATAAAACGACTTTACTACTTCAGCAGCGATATACCCAGCAATATCAATTTTACTGTCACAGCTTTTTTTTTATTGTCCCCTATGTAGGTATTTTTTTTGCTATAGTAGTTAAAAATTTTATAACGGTAGTAAAAATGTCCTCTCAGTGTAGTTATTATTTATAATAATTATAATTACCACTATACCTATTATAATTAAGGTTCATGGTCATATTACGTAAAAATAGTTTACTTTATAGAAAGAAGTTACTAATCTCTCTTTATTAAAATCATATATTAATATCCAGTCGCGGCCCGTCAGGGGCGGCAGGGTCGGCAGAGCCGACCCGCTCATTTATACTTTTATCTTTTATTTTAATATAATTCTTTATTCAACCAATTCAATTATAATATTTGTAATATTCAATAAATTATCGTACATTTAACAATTTAATAAATTTATTGTTTTCAAATATCCCTTGTAGCGGCATCTCCAAGATTCCTATTCTTTGATTCTATTTGAATCCCTCGTAGACATAGTAGTTGTCAAGAAACCGTAGCCGAATGACCTTGAAATAACACAACCTAATTGGTTTGGAAACGAAACATATTCTGTTGAGGATATGCAACCAGTGTATTCTTATTCATAAAATATAAATAATACCGGCTACCAAATCCGAGCCGCAAGCTGTGACGTAGTTCTGACTTTTCTCGCGAACGGGAAATTAGGGAAACAAAATCAGTGGTTAATTATTTCGATTCGTAACGGTTTGTATTCGATTTACGGACTATTTTCGGAAAATTATAAATTCAATGTTAAAGTTACTTGACTTGTGGTAGTGTGGTTTGTATTTTGTGTTATTTGTTTATCATTTTTAGTAAAATAGAAAAGCGGTAGGTTTGAAAGTTTTTAGTAAATTTAATTTATAACAAAAATGGAAGGAAATATGCAGATGATGGAAACCGAAGCCGGAACAAATACTGTAAGTAAAAATATTAAGGACAAATCTGATATTGTTAATTTTACGATGGCGTTATTAATCACATTGCAACATCAAAAGATCGTCTCTGAGAACTAATTTATAAACAAGTTTAGACAGGCATGTCACTGTCATACTTCTTAAAATTCTTATGATTCTTGTCATTCAATTGTTTTCGAATTTTAAATCAATTATGTTCGTTAAAACGCATCTTAAAACCTGTTATCGTATATTAAATTGTTCTATCTGAGTTAACAAACAATATAAAAAAAATGCATTCTAATTTACTTTATGAAATAAGACAGTATTAAATAGGTGAATTTTTTAAACTTTGGGCGTGGCCCTGATATTTTATCGCCTGCGGCGCATTGCGTCCGGCGGTTTTTCTGCCGACCCTACGTTCTTAGTTGCGAGCCGCGACTGTTAATATCATGAAAACCATAAAATTATAATGATTATAAAATTATTTATAGGTACCATTACTGAAAGTTTGGACTTTACAATCTTTCCAAATTGCGTTGAAATGTGTATTAAGATTTAATTTCCTTTTTATTACTTTAAGGAATGGAGATATATTTTAGAAAATTACCGTATTTATTTAAAAAAGTATCCCTTTAATTTTTTCCAGCAGTTTAGAATGGGTATTTCTAGGAAATTATAATTAAATGATTATACTGGAAAATAAAAGACTTCCATATTCCCATGCGTGGTGTCCTCTACGGCTTAAATACACGACCTTAATAATAAATCGACCTTGTCTGTGCCTGACTCTTTTATTTATTTTTATCAGGACGACGCGGCTTTTTCCAATAGATAGAACTGAATTACGTTCTGCTCCCTTTATAGGGTTATGGCCGTATTTTACGGTCAAACGACAAATTGGAAAAAGTACATTTAGTAATAAGACTTTAATAGTCCTAAAACGTGAAAGAAGATAAATTTCGTAAACAACGTTATTCCCCATTATAATTCTATCTGTTATTACAGTAGACTTTAATCCCTTTTTGTGTAATGTCGATAAATTTTCTAAATATTCAAAAATTAATTCCAAAGTTTACGAAATATCTAAAAAAATTAAAAAAAATATGTTTGAAAGGATTGAAATAGCTACGACCACATTAATAAATCGACCTTCCTGGGCTTAAGTGTTTTATTTTTATCCAAAAGACTGGGGTTTTTTCCAGTAGATAGAACCAAATAACGACCGATTTCTTTTATAGGATTATGACCATGCTTTACGGTCAATTGACAAATTGGGATGAAATATTGAGTATTAAGGCCTTGATAAGTTTATAAAGTTTATCTTCTTCTCGGCTCATATATAACTGATGTTTTTATTGGAGTCCGCAAAATTCAAGTCATTTTGTGAAAAATATTAGTGTTTAATTTTAATGTTTCATTTGGCAATAGTAGATTGTTCTACAAGTAAAGCAACTGGAAATATCTCGGTACGCTCGTGAATAAATTTCCACGAAGTAATGCTTTTCCATTAGTAGAACAATGTACTATTATTCCTTCAATGGAAAGTTAGGATATGAAAGATTTGGAAACGCATCTTATTTAATTTGTTTGTTTTGAAATACATAATTACATAATAGCAGTTCTATTTATAATCTAAAAAAACTATTTAATGTTTTATTTAATCGGAATAAGATATTTCTCCATTCAGTTCTACAGAGGAAATTTTAACTGACAAAATCAACCTCTCACGTAATATATTGTTTTTTAAAAAGGTTGATATAAATATACATTAATCCTATGTCATTATAGGCAACCTCTAAGCATATACATCAGTAAAATTAATGGTATACTCTTCAAGGAGCGTATAATGGTCGGTTTTATAATAAAATCTATTATAATCTCTGAGTAGAATATTACTACACCTTTTCCACGACTATTAAATAATTAAAATACCACAAAACTTTAAATCCTACACGAGAGAAGATTCTTACTATCTTTATTAAAATTTTACGATAGAAAAAAAATACCTACAAAGATGACAATAAAAAAAACAGCTGAGATGAAACCAAATTGAAGAAAAATAACCATAAATCGCGCTTTGAATTAGTAAGCGTAGGAATTTTCGCGCGATGCGACATGTAACCTCGATGGACGGAAACGGACTGAAATCGCTCGCCGCGTGGCAAACGATCAGCGTTCTCGTTCGGCTGAGGTCGAAGCCCCGTGTTTTGATCCGGCAGCGCTGGCTCGTCGGCTGACCTACAAACGGTTGTTGGCTGAAAACAGATATATAAGTCATTGCACTGGAAAGCACATTGAGTAACGTAAGGGTTTATTATCCAAGTATTTAGACATTCGATTAGAAAAAAGTTTGTAGTGTAGGACACCCAAGGAGTCACCCATTTAAATATAATAAGCCATTTCCATAACACCTTGTATATGCAAAATCTAGCACAAAATACAGTTTTCCTGTTGAGGGTTATTTATATCTTTACATTTAAATATTTGAAAATAAATTTATTACAAATTAAGCACTAAAAACGAAAATTATATGAACGAAGTTTATATTAAGTGGTAAATTATAGGTTGGTTCTAAGGACTCATATACCACATATCAAACCGAGCTTAAATGTAGATGATAACATAAAACTAATATAAAACTTTTTAAAAGTTTTGTATGTTTCTCAAAATATTGCACAATGGACTCAATTCAAACGATATATCAGCCGCTAAAATAGGCTTGTTTTTGATATGTAAAACTGTAAAGAAAAACAAACAAAAAGTATTTTAGTAAACTGCCGCTATGGAATTGAAATTCGTGTCTGTTCATCTGTCACTGACGCCATATATACGGTCTGCTTTGTGTGGACGGCACAGCTAAAATAATCATAGAAAAGATTTTATAGCTAAAGCTTTTCTCAGTATATGAGTAACTTTGCAGAAACTATGAGTTTTGATTAGATAACCTTGGACAAAGTCACATGGCTTAGTTGTTATTATAATGTCGAAATGTTGTTATGTTTATTTTATGAAAAAAATTTACTTTTGACACTTTCAAATTGGTCATTATCGATACTTTCAAACCTCTTCTATTTATTAAGACCATAAACACTGCATAACCTAACAAAATTATTGTTGAATTTATATTTAAAAAATGTACTGCACTGTCCGTGTTCCTATTGAATTTTCATAACTTTGTATTAGCTTGATTTCAAAAATCAGTGAAACCGATAAATTATACTTTTATTGTTCACTAGTGAATAATGAATATAATAATTATTTAGAAGCATATTTTATTCATTAGTCGTGGACAAAACTATTTTTGGATGATTTTGAATATAATTTTTTTCCAATATACCGTCAAAATCATAATCTAGTATTTGCAACTTTTACTGACATTCTTTAATTACTAGTAGGTATGTAAATTTCGTTAGAAATTACTGGCCCAGGGACTAATTGTTAGCATAGTAATTGTTAATATTCGTTAGATTTCCTACTTTTACTTACATAATATGGGTAATTTTTTTACAACCCGTACGCTTTTTAGCCATGACATTTTAGAATCATCCGAGTTTTTTCACAAAATATATACATAAAATTAGTTTTTCAGGATTCTGTTGAAAATTTTTCATTTCGTAAATATCCACACATAAATTTTTGATAATTTGCTGGCTTTTCTCCAATCGTCTCATATTTGAAATTTAATATCTCCAGTTGTACCTATTGATCGGATCAATATCGTTTTTTTTTTATTTTACACTTTGTCACCTAAGCTTTCGAAGTGTATTAATTGTCATTGTGAAGAAATAAAAAATAATAACACTTTAATTGTTTAAATAGTTGTAACATGCTCTTAACCCATCATAAATTTAATTTTTGAAAATACCATTTTGTTCTTTATCCTCCTATCTACAAAACCCGTTTTACGAAAAGTGGCACCTCTTTTAGTTCGGAAGTTATTAAATATTTTCAATCGCACGCAGAGCGCGAGGAATGCACCAGCGCGATGGGTCGAGGCATGTATAATCGAGCTCGGTACAGTATCAATTATCAATATTTCCATCTTTTGCTTCATTAGAAAGCGTAGTTCTCTTCGACCAGTCGCGACCTTCGATCTTCGCGCGGTGCATCACTTGCGATCGAAAATATTTAATAACTTCCGAACTAAAAGAGGTGCCACTTTTTGATCAAATGGGTTTTGTAGATAAGAGAATGAAGAACAAAATGGTATTATTTAAATTCATTTAAGATTGATTAAAGGCATGTTAAAACTATTTAAACAATTAAATTGTTATTATTTTTCATTTGTTCACAATTATAATTTTTTTTAATACAATTCGAAAGCTAACGTAACAAGGTGTAAAATCCCGATATTGATCATATCAGTACAACTGGAGATATTAAATTTCAGATATGAGAATATTGGAGAAATTCCAGCAAATTATCAAAAATTTATATGTGGATATTTACAATTCGAAAGCTACCGTAACAAGGTGTAAAATAACGATATTGATCAGATCAGTACAACTGGAGATATTAAATTTCAGATATGAGAAGATTGGAGAAATTCCAGCAAATTTTATCAAAAATTTATATGTGGATATTTTCGAAAAAGAAAAATTTTTCAGCGAAATCCTGAAATATCTGTCCCACTAATTATACGCTGTAAAAAAAATTTGGACAATTCTGAACTGTCAAAGTTAAAAAGTGTTTGGTTTGTAAAAAAGTGACCCATATACATTAATTTTAGTGCAGACATCATAATAAGGATGATTGTGTAATAAGCCATTAAACAGGAAACTTATAAACATCTCGAGGTATCAGAATAATATTATTATTTGAAGATATAAACAATAATTACTATAGCCAAAATCTGTTAGTTCTAACTCTCTCATTTTAATTATGACAATTTTTTCAATTTGACAATAAGGGACAATTATAATGTTAGGTCTATGATATATTTATTGTTTTTGTTTACGACATATAATAATATACCATAGAATTGAACCGCAATGGAAATTAATGTGTTATGCAAATAGACTTTAAAGGTAGCAATTCATTAGTTATACCCAACAAACCTTTTTTGAATATTTTTTAAGTTAAATTAAGATAATTAACTATGCCCGAAGGCACAAAACAAAAAAACTATTGAGATTTCGACTGAAATCACTTTCAGGTAGAAACCAATATGTCTGAATATAAGCATACTTTTTCGACAACACGATCGCTGCACGACAACGATAGGAAACCGCCAATCTGAAATAGTACCTAGATTATAAAATAAAAGGCTGTATAATATAATGTGCAAAAAAATGTCGAACGAAATGTTACTAAGATTAAATTTTAAGTCCCTCTCTGCCACTTTGTATAATATTGAAGAGCATTAGTTACGTGACAGAAGTATCATGCCATTAATCTCCGAGGAACGACATTGTAAATCTGACTTTCGAATCGGTGAAGCCGTTTTTGAACTAGACACGTAGGAAGGGTGTGTCGTAAAAACAATTTATTTATGGTTTGACCCAAAGTTTATTTACTAGAATAGTTATTAGCTTCGTTCGCACAAGCAAATTGCCAACCGATTGCCAATTTTTCTCTGCGCTCTCTAGCTGGGAACTGGTTGAAGATTTGCTTCTCTGCGAACACATCCCCAACGGACAGATAAGTGAAACCTAAAATAATAAAAAAACTCTTGGTAATGAAAAACATGTTCAAGAAAAGGCTTTCTATATTACATGTCAAGAGTGGTAAGAATCCTAATACACACGATTTTGAAACTGACGGTACGAACGAAGCGAGTGCCGCACTTCGAAAGAGTGTATAACAGGCTTACCACTCGAGTTGTGTGCTATATTCACATTTACTTTTATGCTGAATTATCGAAATATGCTACGTAATATATATTAACATTTAGCTGTAGTTTATGTTTTTTAATCCAGAGCTTCTCAGAAGTCCCTATAATTCATATTTTCTTAATGCGTTTATTGTGAATAAACCGCTTCAATATAAGGTGATTTAGGTATAACTTCTTTTTTATGTCAAATATTAAGATCTTCCACATTCTAACTGCCAGCGATCCTCACCACGAATATTCAAATATCAGCATTGTCATGCCTTATTAAAAAACTTATAAAAACTAAAAAATATTAAATACTTGTAGGTACCATTGTTCCTTATCAAGGCATGCACCTAATTATATTACAAAAAAATGGAAGAACACCTAAACCAAGACCTGTGTACAACGTGTTTAAGCATTTTTTTCAGAAAATAGGAATTTTATGTTAGATTCCTGTATAAATTCGCAATAATATAGTGTTCCGTGGGATACTCAATATCTAGGATATTATGAAAATGACTCATCTAAACCTGCAAATCCTGAGATGAAAACAAATGGCAGAAAAATAACCATATATGGCGCTTTGAGTTAATAACCGAGGAAAATCACCTTATATTTTTGTCATGAACAGTTGTATGCCATTTTGTAAACAAACATTGTCATTCAAGCTACGTTAGTCAACAGCGATGTTATCAAATTTACCTTAAGATTAAATACTAGAAAAAAAATTTGCTACAATTTTAATATCACAATTTCTTAGACAATTCCCATAAAAATGACAATAAAAGATGTATTTTTACAACTGAGATAAACAACACGCACATGAAAATAAATTATTTCACAACACAACAGAACTTTAAGGTAGTGAACGACTACATTTTGTATACGCTTTGTTAAAATAATAACAGCTGTTAAATTTTCTCCCTAGTGCGGTGTTACACTGTCTCGCAAAACGGCTGCCGTTCGGCGGGATGGTAAAAACATTCATTGTTACATCTTTCCCGCAAAAACGCATTATTCTTAACATTTCGCCGAATGGCTCTCGCAAAACGAGACAGTGTGACTCCGCACTTACTGATAAGGAGCACTTGACACATTTAAAATCGTAGTCAATATGTAACCGCTTTCACGTCTCAACCAGAACTGAAGCCTCGCCGCTGGATTAAACCACATCGAGCAGAAAGAGAGGTGGGAGAAGTTCAGATCATTGTAACAAAAGACTACATTGTTGTTTTGGAATATTGCAACACGAATGTTTACGGCTTCGTAGCATTTGGCCCGACTTTCAGGTATTATACCGAGTTCGTAGACGATCGATTTATAAAAAAAATTATATATATTTTCCCTATAATACTAAAAGAGTCACTCATTTAAATTAAATTTAAGCTTTTTCCATGACTATATTTATACGGAATATGTTCATGTAAGATGAAGAAATAAAATCTAGAAGGATATTTAAATGATTTTTATTTTTTGTGAAAATATTTTATTTTATTGAAACCATTCTATTAAGCAGAAGGTAGTGTTGCGAAGTAAACACCATTAACGCATTTTTGTGAAATCACTATAAACTTATTTGTTGTTAAGCACTTTTTCATCCTTATAGACAGGACACTTGAATATTTTTATAATATATGCGAGAATGATTTCAACATACAGGAAGCTTCATTGGAAAAGCAAGATTTCAGAAAAGGTCCCTCTGTATAGGAGTCCTTCCAGTATGGCTTGTAATTAGACAACTACCATCAATATTTAATGAATTAATCTGGCCAAATGCTAATACATATCAAGAATACGACATAGAATTTTATATCACGTTTATAAATTACTGCAAATAGAAATACTAAATATACCAGGTGTAAGCTCAATGAAATTATATAAATAAAAACATAATAATTTTAATATTACTGGCTCATCATCGAGTTTCCTGCCCTCTGATATATACCCATGCATAGCTATTTATCTATACATATAATTTAAGCCTTTATTGTTCAGGCGTATTGAAAAATGTATTAACATTTCTATTTTTAGCTCCGCCTATGTCAACGGCTTTATTGCGCCCTATTCAGCTCAACTACAGCTCCACAGGTCTCTAAGTATAAACTCTAATGACTTTCTCGTTAAGAGTTTCCTATAAAAAGTAATTTTAGAGCTTGCGGATTTAACCCTTGAAGATTTCGTTCACGATCTAATGGACTCGCCGCTTCCTTAGTTATTTTCAAGACGAAAATTATTGGATTTTTATATTTTATGTGGAATTCTACAGCGACTCAACAAATTCCTAAAATATTTTAGCTGCGAGAAGACTTTCATTATTTCATTTAGTATGATTAAGAAATCTCTACATTTTTGCATTTTTCTTATTTATTGTTATTATTAAGGAAATATAATACTTAATTATACTAGTATACATACTCGTAGAATGGTTAATCGACATTTCTTTATTCCCCGGACATTCAGTACTTGAACTTTTTGTACCTCTGACATAACTTTTCATACTATGAACTTTTTCTTCTCCTTGTCTCTCATATCTTGAGATCAATCTTAACATTAGTAAAATATCATTAATATTTTACGGGGAATGTGTATCCTTTTATAGAATAACAGCGAAGCTATTTACAAAATTATAAGTCTCGATAGAGTCTCGAAGAAAATGAAAAGATATAAAGAATTTGAATATATGACAATTCATCCAACCTCAAGAGATAAGTTAGAACAGAATAAGAAAATGAAATAAGATTAATCCGAAAACATCCTTAATTAAAATTTTGATAATATTTTCTATTTTTTCAACCTACTTTTAATATAGTTTTAAGTAGTTACTTACGAGGATTATGACGAATAATTCGTGTAAATAGTATCCATTACCGGGACTAGCATATTATATTTTTTCATGGGCTATTTCGTCAAAAAGTAAACATCATCGAAACATCAACCTATCATTTCTCTATATCACCAATTCGTCGTTCACCATTGGGATTTCGGAAACGGTGATAGATACGAAGTCGGATGAATTGGGGAAAAATGCGTAATTATGGGCTAAATAATATACTGCAAAAAAATTTTTTTAAATAAATACAAAGGCTTCCAAATATTTGGGAAAATCTAAAATTTTGTGTTTCAGTTTCTATTTATCGAAAAATAAATTTCACCTTTTCATTGCTACTTTTTATTCTCCACAAGATGGCATCATCAAATCTTTATTACAACGTTTCGTCTTTGAGTCGCCATCATCAACTTCATTTTTTTAAATAAGGGCCTGGATTTTTCTTGTTCAAATTATGAAAGAGGAACTAAATCTACGTTCAGCGGCATACAACACTTACTGGTTTTCCGACGTTTTGTTCCTCAAATTGACCATCTTCATTAAAATACCGCTGATACATTCCTGTAATTTATTATTGCTTCGAAGAAACTGAAGATGTTTAAATCACTATTGCTATTTCTGTCCTTAATTATTATTATTACGTACTGCTAATGTTTTTTTTTTATTATTTCAAGCTAATAGTTTTATCAAATTTCTACTTATTATATGTAAGTACCTACAAGTAATACATTTTATTAATACAAATAAAATGTCACTCTTAAGCCAGCACTTTTTAGGACTGTTTAAAAAGGCATTGAATTTTACAGTTTCGAATTAAATCCATTTTTTTTAAACAAAAGTAAATTACAGGAACGTATAGGGGAATTTTAATGATATTACGTGCGAAAACCAGTAATAATTGTATACCGCTGAACGTAGATTTAGTTCTTCTTTCCTAATTTAAACAAACAATCCATGTCCGTATTTAAAAAAATTAAGTTGATGAGAGTGACTCAAAGACGAACCGTAGCATTAATGATCTGATGATGCCATCTTGTGGATAATAAAAACTAGCAATGGGAAAGTGAAATTTATTTTTGGACATCTCTTCGAACACAGTCAGAATAAGAACCGAGCACAACATTTTAGATTTTTCCAAATATTTTGAATCCCTTTGAATTTATTTTAGATTTTTTTGCGTCATATTATTTGGCCCATAATTAGGCAACTTTGCCAAAACTTAACCGAATTCGTATCTCTTACAGTTTCCGAAATCAAAACGTTGAATGACGAATTTGTTACACCCTGTATAGTTGTTAAAGCTGCATATTTAGTTATAACCAGTATTTTATTATGTTAATTTTAAACAATTTAAAAATAAAAACAATTCAGAGACCGATATTTATTTGGCGTATACCAAGCGTAAGAAATAATATATTATAGGCGCCAAGTTAAATATATTTTAATATCTATTGGGAAGAATGTAAAAGAATGAAGATGTGTAACTTCTTGTAGCTCATAAACTATCAATCTGCTATATTTTCTTCTTTTTTTTTGGATAATAATTTATCAGGGCTCCTTTGGTCATTTCTAAACGTCCTAGTTGTTTAACCTCAATTCATGGTACTCTCGAAGCATGCATGTTTTTGATGGAAGAGCAAAATGTAACCCTGTTCAATTTATAATATAATATAATAAAGAAACAGTAATTTTGACAAAATAATTTTTATGGCAATATAGAGCATTATAAGCAGATATTCATAAAAAAAGAAAATTTTGTGAATATTTTTAACATCCTGTATCTTAAAAGTTAGAACGTTTATGGCATATGTTCATAAGAAGTTTTTTTCTGAAAATGGACCCAAGAATAATCTCCTTAAATATTAGCATGTTGTTAAGAAACAACGTTTATATTTACTGGAAGGAACCATTATTAAACCAATTGTTACAAAACTAGTCTGCTGACGTTGATGCTGCATAGTGACCAATTATCAGGGCGATTATATGGAGAACTTCTGGATATATTTTTCAGAAACTTTGGGATTTAGGTTTATTGATATGCTCACTTTAACTAAAATATCCACATGTTCCTGGCATTGCCTGTTATACAAGAAGTAGCTGTCAACTTTAGTTTTTTAGATACAATATCGTAATTTTTATTACATTTTTCGATTAACCATTACATTCTAAGCAAATTTTATAGAACATATTTTTGTCTGACTCTGTCAGTTTTTGAGATATACGGACTTTTTGTAATTATTTGGAAAACACTTCATATAATTTTTTACCTTAGCTCCTGGACTAAAACCGAATAGCTAGAAGATCATCAAGTCTCACGTTTATTTCAAACTTGGCAGAAAATGTACAGGGTGGTGACAATTCAAGGTTCATTGTGAAAGATTTCCACCCTTAAAAACCTTCTTATTTTAAATTGTTTTAAAGGGAACACCCTGTATATTTTTATTTAATTTGATGACAAATTACTATTTCTTTATAAATACTATTTACTATTTTATATGTATATCAAAGCATTTCTGAAAGAATCAAATTTATTTTGAAAATACTATTTTTTTAAGTGTGCCATGAAAACAATTGTATCTAGGGACTGTATATTACTGATGTGTATACGGAAAATTGATTGATTGGTTGAAAAACAAGTTTCTAAAGCGTTTCTAAATTGAATCTATAAATAAAATGTAGTTGATTATTTTAAGTCGTTTTGAATTTAATGGTTTAAATATTATTTTTTTCTAAAGTAACAAGGAAACAACTTTAGTAAAATTAAAAATTTGTTTGAAAAATAAAATATTTTTTTAATAAATGTTCAATTTAAATCTCTCACCGTACAGGAAATAAGGAATGCTACAAGAGACAGTATGATGAAAATAATACATAGAATAAATGATTGGAAGTAAATGGCAATCACTTCGAACATTTATTAAAAAAATAATCAGAACATATTATAATTTTATAAATTTCACTGAAGTTTATAAATTTGTTTCCTTGTTACTTTTTAAGAAAATAATATTAAACCATTACATTCAAAACTATTTAAAATAATCAACTGCATTTAGTCATAAATTGAATGAAGTCTGTATAGACATCAGTATACAGTACCTATGTACAATTGTTTTCATAGCACACTGAAAAAATTATATTTTCAGAAGAAATTTGATTTTTTAGAGCATATGAATGAAATATTTAAATTATATACAACAGTGGCTTATAAGAATTATATTTTGCAGAGTGCGCACCAGAAGCAGGTACGAAATACACATCTTTCATTGTACACATATGATCTCTCTCTTATATTACATGAACTATATATTTTAACTGTATATCACACAACAGTGAATTATACAATACATACATAATATATTACAATATGAATTATATTTCTTTATAAAGTGCACAATAGAAGCAGGTACGAAATGCCTTTCTTCGTATAGTCCACAACAAAAATAAATATGACCCACCTCCCTCTAAAATTATATGAATGATGTAACACAGAGTAGTGGCTTAAATTTATGAATTAAATTTCCTTATAGAGTGCATAATAGAAGCATGTATGAAATTCGTTTCCTTGAATAGTGCACAACAAAAATAAATATGACCCAACTCTCATATCATAAAAAAAAAAAAAACTACATCATTTTAATTATATAACACACAACAGTGGCTTATATGGATTGCATTTCCTTATAAGGTGCACAATAAACGCGAATTAATATATTATTATAGCAAAATATAATATATACAAGGAGGGTGAGCACTTGCATATGTAAAATTCTTCAGGTATGGAACAACGATCGGGGAAAATGAATGTTACTAGTGACTGTACAGGGTTTATTCAACCAGGACTGATATTTTTGAGTTCCCTTTTATTTTTGTTGAAAACCAATATAGTCATTTTGTTTATGTTCTTCCTTAAGTTCTACAATTGCCATTTAAAGGCGGCTTAGTTTAAAACAAAAGTTCCGTGTTGTAAAGTTGTTTTTTCAATGGAACACCCTGTATTATTCATATTTATGAAATAATTAATAGTTTAAATTATTTAATTAACAAAAAATTATCACTAACTTAATTTTGTAAATCAATAATTTTTGCATTGCTTTAAATCAGCAAAACCCAAAAATATATTTTGTGATATTTAATGTTGACTTGGCATTTTCATTTTGAAATGATGGTCCATGTATATAAAGGTACCATCGAGCAGTCAATTTATCCCATTTGCTAGGTAACTTTTATTAATAATATTGTCCGATTAATATTTTTAATAAATATCAGAGAAAATACCACCGATACGTCAATATCTATGATCTAAAAAAATATGGGTTTAAGGGTGAATTATGCAGAAAAATTAAAAAGCCGTTCCTAGATATACAGTCTACCACTACTAATTATATGTAGCGTCAGATCAGAATCAAGTTACGATAATTGTTCACTTTAATCTATTCTACTTCAACGCAAATGATTCATGACTTATTTACTTCTTGGCATGGAGATGCCCACCCCCTGTATTTGTTATTTAGCACAAGTACATAGTATGCAGTTTTTATTAGGAAAGCCATGATAGACATACAAGATCTAAGAAAATATGATAGATCCACTATATTTTAAATTATAGGTTTTCTACCTTATGTGATTCTATATGATACAATGATTTTTATTTTTAATTTAGCAGAAGTCAAAAGTGATAAAAGAAATAGTAATTATGGTGACACTTTTGGGCCAGTATCTAACCCAGATATACCTCTAATTGGTTTAGTTAAAAAAATAAATAAAATTAAATTTTAACTTCTATCGCCAAAATGTAAATAATTTTCATTATATTTTATAGTTGAGTCAAATCTCTCTAATTCTATAATATACAATAGAAAAAAACAATCATTACTGATCAAGGGAATAACAATTTGTTAGTATAGAGCTACACAGATTTAATGATTAAAGAATTGTTGATCCATATTTTAATAAGGCATCTACACTGGTGGAAGGTACGTGGAATTTATGACTGAAATTCTGAATAATTACTTAGAAGAAACGAGTCATATAAGTAGACATAATCTGCATTTTCGGTAGGATCATAAAGACATATTTATCAACTTGTCAGGTGATACTGACTACTAGATATTATGATTGCCTATTAAGTGACCTCCCCGATTACCAGACCTAACTCCACTAGATTTTTTTTGGTGGTTATTTAAAGAACCAAATTTATTAGCAATTCCGCATTCAAAACTACAGCAATGGAAAATATATACCAGATATATGTTAGGACCATACTGAAAACAGTTCAAGCGGAACAAAAACAAAAATGTATTTAAGAACTGGACCTTTTCAGAAAAAAATAAGTGATTTTATTTTGGTTTATTATAAAGTCATGAGTAATGTAATTTAATTTTTCTGTTTGGGCTTGATAACTTGATTAATTTTCATCATAGGAGAAAATTGATTATAAATTTTCATATGCGATTGAAGTAGCCGTTACTTGATGATGATCCGTTATAAGACTAAGTAGATAATGCTACAATAAGTAGACATATTCACTAAATTTTTATTATTCCACTATAAGAATTGTTTCAACACATAGTGTCTTCATCGGTTGGTAAAAACGCTGACACCATAATAATATAAAAAATGTTTTTATGAAATAAAAAAATACTTTTAAGCTCTTTAAACAGATTTAACGGAACTTAATGATGATATAAATCATACATATCAAAAAATATAACAATTGTTTTTATGAAATAAAAAATACGTTTAAGCTCTTTAAACAGATTTTACGAAACTTAATGATGATACTAATATATTAGTAAGTACCTACTGTCTACTGTTATGTCATGACTATTACGTAATTTAAATTTACATAATATTACGTAAAAGTTCCACAAATCACATTACCGCTGATATGCCAAAACCGTCAATGTTTGTTTCTAAGAGAGTTAATGAAAAGTTGGCTGTGAAATCCATCGGGTTTGTAAATCAATAATGTAAATGTTAGGAAATATTAAATGTCAACATTTTGAATTTGGATATTATCTTTGGGTATAGTAGTAAAGTATGAGTGTTTACGATATCAATATTGAGGAAACACTATGGGAAGTTACATTACAAGCCGCTTCCGCAGTAAATAATTTATTACTAGAAAATTACAGGGAGCGGTATGAAAAAGTTTATCAAAAATGTAAATCATGTGTGATAATCATGTGAGTACAGACTAACCGAAAATGTTTCATTTGCATATTTCGATAATTTAACATAAAGGTAAATATGAAGTCGTAGAAAATGCATAATACACAACTCGAGTGGTAAGCTAATTACACACTCTTTCGAAGTTTAAAGTTTCGGAATCGTATGTATTAGGCTTCTTACCACTCTTGTTATATAATTTACTATTAGCTCTTAATCATATTTATTATAAAATAATACACACACACAATTATTACGAGTAGAAAAATAAACTTTTATATTTAAAATGTAATAGAAATTTTTTAAAAATTCCTTCTAAACTAAAAATTACGATTTTTGTTTCTGCATTAAAGAGGATGAAAATTACTACCTGTGTGGTAATTTAAACAATTGTGTAGCTTTCATAATGACAAAGCTACCAATGGTGGATACTTAATTTGGATAGCCTTGCATATACAATTTTTTTACAAAATAATACATTTCTGAACATTCAAGACGTATGCTATTAACAATTTTAACACATTTACAAAATTTCTGAATTAATTATTCATAAATTGTCCTTGAAGATGTTAATATGTTTCTAATTAAAACAATATTGTAAGGCCTTATGGATTAACAGTAACAACTAAAAGTAGAACTGATAATTCACTATAATTTTGCCATTTAAGTGGATATATAACAAAAAGGTTTCGTATTCCGTTCTTTAGTACTCCTGAAATCCAACCTTTAACATGTAATTATTCTTTGGTATAAAAAGATCTTAATAGTAACTGCTCAAAAAATGTATAAAAGAATAGAAGCGTTTCATTGGTTTCATTTTGTTTTGTCACTCAAATAGACGAAGAACATTAGTACAGTTCATTTAGCTTACTTTTTAGGACCATTTGTCAGGTCGGATCCGTCCCATTAATACTCAGTTTTTTTCTTTTTTTAGCTTGCCTCGTTATAGAACAAATCAATAGGCGCTCTTGTATGTATGAACTAACTTGAAGTAATTGAAAATAACAACAGTTCATTAAATTAGATGATATAATTTTTACTTTTTTCACGCAAGACAAAAAATAAATGTAATCGTTTAAAGATCCTTGGATAATGGAAAAGTATGTTTGTCATTTCCGTTAGGTTCTTGCTGGGTATGTCTGTCCATATGTTGGCAGAGGATCTCAAAAACTATTTGAAAGTACGAATTTTGAATAACTACTGGAAGTAGGCTTTACCACTGCTCAAAACTGGATATAAGATAACTGGTTAAGTTTCATACAATATTTTTTCTACGATCATATCAAATTAAAAATATTTATTAATGTATAACCAACTCACTTTCACGTAGGAAATCAATAAGTTTGGGATATTTGCTTATATCGAGTTAATTATTCAGAATTAATGTTGATTTTAGCTTGGAATAACATTACCATCTAAGTCTTAAGAAAAAACCAGTCTAAGATTTTAAAATATTTTGCCTTCCTTGAAAATAAATTCAATACCCGTTTACTGGAACATTTCACTTGCTGTTGGTCCAATGAAATTTAATAAGCGTCAATTGTTAGATAATAATAAGGATGCAGCGGCCAGGCAAAGTACCACACGCCTGCTGTTTTCATGGCAACTTAATATTATAAGCATTCAGAGATAATTGAAGAAATGACACGTTACGGCACTTTTTTTAACGCTAACTTACATTTTTTAACTTGTTAAAAAATTGCCAATTTTAGGTATTGATTTGCGTAAAAGAAAATAAAGTTTTTATAACGATCGTAGAAAAAATAAGTTATTTCTCATTAAATTATCCTTTTTATCTCTTATCGTCCGATTCTAGCTTCAGATTTAGATTCTGAGACGCATTTGTAATCATTATATTTTTACTTTTTTGTTTTATCCAAAAATGACTCTAGAGGCGTTATGCTCGACTCGAATAACTAACAATTTATAGCAAAAAGTTACGATTTATATGAAGGGAAAATCTGCCAGATGTTATCATATTTTATTCACTCCTCTGCTTTTAGTAGGTAATTTATAATTATTGTTTTTAAACTTAAAGTTAAGGTCGTTGGGTGTACAGGATCACTGGAAATGCATATTTTAGAAAAAAACAAGAATAAATGATTATTTTTAATGGTACTAACATTTGTCCTGCTGAAAGGACTTTTGTTTAGAGCATTCTGTCTTGCCAGAGAGGCTGTAAGAAACATGCTTTCTATAAGGTTAGGTCTATCCGTAGTACATATAAAAGTATTCGACTTTGTCCTGCCTAGATGACGAATATAATTATTTTCTTATCAAATGCGCTTCGCGTCGTTCGTAGTCACGTACGAAGAAGACACATTAAAATTACATATTCGATGCCTTTTTTATTTCTAATTTGTTGATAGGTACATTTTTTCCGTCTGAAGAAATAAAAGTTATATTCTGTCGTAATATATAAATTACATTCTCAGGCGCAACGTACGAGTGAATGAAAATTTATTTAATGTTACTAGAATTTAAGCGGGACGCGTACCACCAGCAACTACTAAGATACGATGCAATAAAGGGGGGGGGGGGGGGGGACATAACCTATTTATGTTTGCTTTGCAATACTTAATATTTTTACTCTTCTAACCAAGGATTTTTAAATCAAGGAGGATACAGCTTTGGTCCAAAGTCTTTGAAGAATAAACAACTCACATTCTTAGGTAGGTTGTAAACAACTTTTCAGAAAAACAATCAGGGAGCTCTGAAAATTAGCATAATTTTTCTTTGTAGGTTTCTGTTACTTGGACAAAGACATTACATCGCCTTCGAGCATTCGAAACGTACTTTTTATAAATCCCTTATTGGAACGGCCATCTTACATATCTGCTTTCACGTTTGACACTACCAGTTTAACAACTGTTATATTTATCGTTACTGTTAAATAAAATTCTTTCTTGTCTTTCAGTGTTTGTGTATTAAATTTAAGTATTGTTTATGGAAAATATAGTAATTCTTAACTCATTATAGTAAGACCGTGATAAGTCTGCCGTAAATTGGTTAAAAATATAGACTTTGGAGTCACGTCCGTCGATTGTTTGTTTTTTCTAACCAGAACATATCAAACTAATTCGAGGTTAAAATGAATACTCATGGGGTTGTACAGATATAATCCCCATCTCTTTTTTATTGCGTTTATTTTCGTAATAAAGCAGATGAAACTACCGGGTTCATATTTGTTTCAAGTCAATGCTTCTAACTTATTATTCAGATATGAGCTGACAATAAATTCCCATACCTATAACGACACAAGCTTTTGAAACATAAATCGATAGTCAAACCATATTTACTTTTAACAAATAAAAAGTAACATTATTATACTGAACTAAAAAATAAGTACCAAGCAGAAAACATTCTGTATTCGTTTACATACATAAATTTTGATATTTCGAGAAATAAATCTAAACTTCGCGCGATTTGTAATATGAAATCAGGATATTTATCTTGATCAGATGAATTCATATTGAACGTGTTTTTAACGAAAACCCGTATAGAACTGGAGAAATACTTTGTCATAAAAATGCTTGATTCTTGGTTGATAACTAAATAATTTCCAATTTATACGGGGGTTTATAGAAAGTATAAATTACAATTATTATTTAGGTAATGTGTTATTTTTCAAAATGCATTATTATTTTGATAAGAAAACGAAAAAATAACGTTACAATAATTTTTAAAATTGACATATATGTAAAAATACTAACTAATACTAACCTGCTGATTTATTGAAAAGTTTCTTTCCCACACATTGTGGCAAAGTAGCGCAATGGAATAGTGCGTAGAAATATTATCTTATATATAAGATAAGATGGATTTAAATTCTAAACTGGTTATGAATCTACCAAAGGAATTTAAATACATCCTACCAGCCGGATACAAGAAGTCTTATTGCTGCACACGGTTAATATCAGATAAATCTTATAGTTTAAATTATACGAAGAAAAAGTTATGTTTTCCAAAAATCTATAAGAAATATTAACAGTTTTGATAACATTTTAGGAAGAATAAGTCAATATTTCAATATACTTAGATGATGCCAAGCAAAGGAAAATAACTGAATGCAAATGTTATTATTGTACTGTAGGGTATAGTAGTTTTTATACTCCCACACGTATATTTTCTGTTTCCTTCACAATCTATAAAATCGATATGAAGGTTATTTCAGTTAACTGAATGGATATAGTGTCATACCCATCCTAGTTAGGATATGAAAATGAAAATGAACGGTCCTCGGTTCAAATCCCAATGAAATTAGAGTTTAAATTTTCTTGACTGTAAATAAAGGTTTATAAATAAATTTGTATCTACATAAATTTGTTTAATTGATCGTAGAACAAGTATACTGTATAACTCGAGTGGAATGGCCATATCGCAGTCAAATGATTGAGCACTCCGCCTTCGGCTCTCTCTTGTTGTGCAAACTGCTATTGGACAAGAGTGGATATGACGCACTCAAACGCCTCCGACATCTTGCTAAATCTATGTGATTGTACCAGATGGAGATTCCATCGAATAAACCCGAGTTGTACAGTATACTTTTCCTATGATCAATCAAACAAATTTATACAAATAAAATATTATTTTAACCTATATTTACATACAGAAAACTAAAAAGAAAATTGATTTCATTGTCTAAGACGAAATAATAAGAATAACTAAACAGGCAAAACAATCTAAATAAGCACCATTTCCTATTCAAAAAAGATAATGAATATTGTCTCAATTTATAGGAATTTGACAACCGGAAATTGATATAGTCGATCCACATTCTATCCAATTTTTTCAATGTGTCATAGGGTCCTTTTAAAGTACCATGTGATATACTTAAATTGGCTCTTTGGAAGTCGGCGACTTTTTCCAGTCCATGTTCCATATTTGTCAGCTATACTTTACTTGACCAACTTTTAACTGTATTTTAGGTTGGCCCAAAACTAAGAAAATTTTAGTAACTTTACCCGACGAAGTTATAGAGAGAAAAATTAAAAAAGATAAACCAGACAAGAAGGGAATAAATGACAAGCAAGCAAAAAAAGATAAGAAGAAAGAACCAAAAAAATAAATATTGAAAAAGCAAAATAGTGAGGTTTTTTCTGAAAAAGTATAAATAATTATGTTCTATGGTTTTCAAGATTTCAATTACAAATAATACAATATTTTGACGCCTTAAGTTTACCAAAATTAAAAACAAATCTATTATTATCAAATTCATAGAAATCAAAATACACTCCCCGACAAAGATAATGTTAGTCAAGTTTATAAGTTTTTAAGTTGTTGTCCGATCTTGGTCAAATTTTTAGTAAAGTGTAGACTTGCGTCTCGGAACATTAGCCTGCATTTTAGTTCGCAAGATATGCTGATTATTTAGATTCGTTGAATTGTGAATAAAATTGAAAAATTGCAATACTTTCTTTTAAAATCTGAATTCTCATTAAAAACGCAGATAATGATGTGAACCAAAAAACATTGTTCTAAAAATGTCACCAAGATCGAGAAACAATTATTTAAAAAATTACAGGACTATAAACCTGATTAACATTATCTTTACAACAAGATAAATTGACACTTATTTAATTTGCTAAATAATTTTATTACCATGCGTGAATAGCGCACTTCACGCATTTAAAAATTATTTCGAAAGCAACTATAAAAGTTTAATTTCTATCAATGAAACGACGGATTTTATAATATTCTCTAAAAACGTCACAATAAAATTGATTTTTGTCCTATTTTTAATATTATTTATTGGGAGGGAAATTTTCAAATTGACACCCTGTATAACTGCTTTAACTCTTATTGTACTGTTGCTTTTGACCAGTTCAGCTCCCACTTGGTCTCAAAGATGGTGGACATGTAGCTTCTTAGCTAACGGTATCAATATACTGCGTGTTTTGAAAGCAAATAGGTATACTTTTTTCAAATGGTAGTAGGATAGATAGATGTATTGAAGTTAATAGAGATTCTGTTGAGAAATGTAATGATCAATAATTTATAAGCATGTTGTATTTATCTCTGTATTTTTAATGTTTTTTAATAGTCGTAAAAGAATGTTGTACTCGTGCATGAAATGCATCTCGTTATTTACATATGCATATCACGTACCAGTTGCATAAATTATAGCATTTGTGGATTATTTAAAGTTATAATCACAACTTAATAAATAAATTTTAAAAATAAATTATACGGTAATTGCCAATTGTGACGACATTCACATCCATTGGACGTTAGAACCACACCTCTGGACAAGTCACGCTTCGTTAAGTACCGTGCATCGTGGTACTCTAAAAATTTTAGTTAGTTTGGTTAGCCTGGAAATCAACGAAGTTTATGATCCGCATTACATTTGTTTTTCGTGTAATATTTATCACACTATTTATCATCATTTTAGTTTTACTTGGAATGAGAAGACATTAAACACGAAAAAGTTACATGACTGCAAAAACTACTACTACTATCGAAAATCAAATAGCCCCAATGTTCATGGTATTTAAAAGCCTTAATACAGGGTTTAACTTTGAAACTTCCAACCATTCGTTGTCGCTTCCAGTAATTAATAATAAAAGTCGGAAAGAGACGTCAATTTGACGGTGAAAGAGAACACTTAAAGAATATTTGCAACCTTCGTGGCTTAATCCACTGGCGGGGGGTTTAGTGTTACCTTTAAGATCTGAAAGGGAATCAAGTGACATATTAAATGTTTAAATTTCTTTCCAATAATACCCTAATTTATTATTTTAGTAGTAGTTTCCAAGAAATCGCTTTCCAAAACTGGACATATTCATTTAAATTTCTAGACGGTCACTTTGCGCCTGATAAAAATTTGGAAACGATGTCACCCGTAGTGACTACCTACGGACCCCTAGTTATTCTATCTAAGAGTCAACAATATTGTTTTATTAAATAAGAACCTACAAACAATAAATCTCAGTGCAACTAAGTTCTAATTACGTCCATATTTGGAACGCGATTTCTTGGAAAGTAAATTCAATGCCTTGTTCATTTAATAATTAATTAATAAGGAGGAGTTTCTCGATTTTCTGTCAGGTTTTGAATCAAGTTCATCTGGTAGGTACTCTGGATCCATCTGAATCAATATATGGTTTCATGGAGTTGACGAATGAATGCTATGTCTCTAACACCTTTTTTGAAAAGGTAGATATTGCGGACATGCGATGAGAATGATTACTTACCTCACATTTTTTTTCAGCGGAGAGTTCATTTTCACATAATATTTATTCAAGGGGGATCCCCCTCTTTTTTGCCAGGTAGGGCAAATAAAAATATCCTATCACTCGTGCGAATTGGGTTCCCTTTCTTCTATTCGTTATAAAGTTATTCTTACAGCTATTTTCATTTACCTTATTCCGTACAGGGTCCTTCCTACTTGAACGTCATCTCTTTAGATTATTTTCAAAAAAAATTAAATTGTACTCGATTCTTCCAGTAAAGTAAAGTAAAAGAAAATAGTTTTTCGCAAACCATCAGGATTTTCTTCATCATAACATTTGACATGTTAACCGATGGTTAAAGTTTCTGAACTAACTTTTCTTGTTTCTTGCTAACCCCTTGAACATTTTTCGTTCTGTATCTCCTGTGGGCAGCTTGAAAGTACACACCTGGAAAAGTATCAATTTTGATTCTAAATTTCCTCAAATACATCTCCTGATTTAAGGCCATTATGTTCCATATTGTTTCAAAACTTGAGCCCTTATCATCTTTGCCATTGTGTTTTTTCATGTTAAATGTGTAATCTTCTAGAATTTTTCCAATTTGCGGGGAGATTCTAGATTGTTACAATGAGAAACTTGAAATATTGAATTTTTTGTCCTCATAGTATGGACATCACATTTTCTATTTTTGTAATTGCTTTCCTTCTGAATATCGAAATTTCAGCTAACAATTAAAGTTATAATTAGAAAACAGTGCTAAAGATTGATGCTATGCTGGCATAGCAATCAGAGTCATAGCTTGATACCTTACAATAATTACTATTATAGTAAAAAATGTGATGTGATGATTATCTCGCACGTGAGACCCGTTGTCTCCAATGTTTTATTCTCCCCAAAACTACTGTAAGGTTTACTTAGGGGCTCAGACCTCACCTACAGATTTTTTAATGACGTTACAGCGAGATTTTTAAAAAGAGAAGTAGCTCGAGAATTCTTTAATTTCCAAAAAGTTCATATTTGGGAAATTCCATAAAATATTACCATTTTTCTATTTTATTTGGCCACGATTTGCCATTACGATTGTCAGGGATGCCAGGAATGATTGCCGATTATCAACTAACACACCCTTGTCAGTCGGTCTTGTGTGGTACCACCACCCTTTTCCCGGTAACTGGGAATTACTAGCAGTCCACTAGAACGAGAAGATGAGGGCAAAATTTTGTCTATTAAGCATTAAAGGGTGATTATAATTTGGTATAGTTATTTCTGAACGTAGAACGAAACATCACTTTGTTCTATAACTACTTGTTTTATTTATTGGCCCGGGTACGTCCAATGAAATATAACACCATGCAAATGTTATATTTATATTAGTTATAGTTAAAAACCTACCTAAGCTAGCAAAAAATCTGAACTAAAGAGATATTATATAACATGGAGATTAGAATGATACCAGAAGCACGGTTCAGCTGACTACGATTAACTTAGTTTTTATGTTTAGGAATCATTCCACGGAAAAATGTCTATAAAGAATAATTCTCACGCGAATTTATGATTTTTTAATAGTAGTATTGAATTATATTGCCAGCCGGATATCTCTCTCCATTCGGAGAAGATACTGCTTTTGTAACCGAACTATCATTATTCTGTTTTTTCTCCTTACCTAAGCCTTCGTTCGTGATAGCTTGTTCATGAGCGCTTGAGGGAAAAAACTAACCTTACTCCCGATCGAGATTATTTTCAGTTGTGTCTGAACATGAAGAAAATATCGTAAGATTGCGCACAATATTGACGGAGGAATATTCCGCACTCTCGTACTCTAAAAACGGCTTTTTTTCTTTGAGACCGACTGGGGAAAAATTCCATCTAAACAACCTTCGCACTGTGTAGTGTTGTTACGATGAAATCCCCGAGTTCGACTGACTCACCAACTTCCTTAAAAAAGTAGTCGATTTATGATCGCCTGGATTTTATCCGTTACAGATTTCGCTGACGACCCAAACTGCGATCGAAAGACGGAATATCGTTTAATGTTATTATTTGTTCAATATTTTATAAATAACAGTATATTACGTACCGAGGTGGAAAGTGTTTCATTCCTGTCGAGAGAGTCGGTAGTTAACCGATGCGCGAAGTTAACTAAATCTCGAGACAGTAACGAAACTTTTCACCGAGGTTTATATACTATTTTATTGACAACCACATCTAACATCCACTTCTTATTATTTTGAATTCAAATTATTAATAAAAGATAAATGTCATTTTGACTTTTCCATTGAAAAATTTTTTGGATATCGTTTCAATGTCACTAAACAATATATTATTTTAACAATAGAAAAATGCTATGGAATTTGATTTTGCTGCTACTCCACCAGAAATTGGAGAAGCAGCAAAAATAGTAGATCTTCTGCCAACTAAAAGCCGCCCGAGATATGACAAGGCATATAACTGTTTCCAAAAATGGTGTATGGGAAACAAAGTTCAAAATCCTGGTTCTGAGTCGGCGCTACTAGCTTATTTCAATGAAAATGCCACGACAAAGAAGATATCAACGATTTGGTCACAATATTCAATGCTGAGGACCACTCTATCAATTAGGGAAAAAGTAGACATATCTAAACACGCAGAGTATTTTAAAAAAAGTGTGTTCGTATATTATTTTGAAATAACGATTTTTTTAAAAATTACAAAAAATAATTTGCTTTCCACCCGGGCGAAAAGTAAAAGTAAAAAAACATCAAATTTCTACCTCTGAAAGATAGATGAAATGTCATTATTACATGTTGTAAATATAATATATTCTTTCCTGTGAAAATATTTTCATGAAAAATTGAATTTCACGACAAATGTAGGTTTTTCAAATTTGTAATATTTGTATAATGTATAGTTTAGAACACACAAAACGATAAAAGTTATTATCCTTCTTATCCTTTATAGAGACTAGATTGATGAGATCACATTAGTTTCAAAAGTTCTTTTTAATGTTTGCTTTGAAAATATTCGTCAAACTTAAAATTTCTCGTTATGTCTCATTTTTCTTAAACCATTCAAAAATATTATACCAAAATTCGTTTATTTTTGGATCAATTGGGTTTAAAGGAAAGGTAATTTCAAAAGTACACATTAAAAACAAACTGAAAATAATTTGATCTATTCAAGCTAGTCTCTATACAGGGTAAGATAAAAAAATAATAATCTTTTGAATTTTTTGAATGGAAGCCAGTGATTTCGGATTCGGAACTTTTAATTCTAAACAACTTTTACAAATGAAACTTGTATCGATACTAATAATAAGAGTTGAATAGTTGGGAGACAATTCAGTCTGCCTCTTATGCACTACAGTTTTCTGCAATTTTAATCACTTTTTAGTTTAAGGGAACATAGAGACTTTTATCAAAAATAAAATTTTATGAAAAATCAATAATAAAAAATCAAAGGAAAAGTGTCTGCTTTTCAGGAGGTATTAATATCAAATACAATTGTAATGAAAAATGATTTTCCAACCACCCGAAGATAACCTTATACTATAGGGGCGTATTTTTTCTCTACACTGTAACAGTTAAAATACTAATACGCCCTCATAGTATAAGGTTATCTTCGGGTGGTTAGGAAATCATTTTTCCACATATTCGTATTTGATAATAATAAACTGCAAGGTTACTGTTAGATTTTTCATTTGGTAAATAAGGTATGTGCTATGTAATTTTTCATGTGTAAAACATATAAGTGTATAAAATGTATAAAAATATTTTTAAATTAAAAAGTTGTTAATGGTAAAACTCCCTGATCTAATATCAACAAGCTTATTTTTACGGACAATATAAATTTGCGGGCATTCTGTGTGCAAAAATCCTTCGTTGCATTAAACAGCCATTTCAAAATGCAAAAAAGAGAACATAAAAGCTATAATGTGGAATTGTAAAGCGAAGAACATGTTTTCAACATAAAATAATGTGCTTTGCGAGTATATTATATAATTTAGTACAAGAAATAATAATGGTGATTCATTTTAAACTCATATTATACAGTGTGTGGTTATTTGCAATAAGTAGTTGTAGTTGCAGTAGATTTAATTATAATTTATCCTGATTTAGTGGTTACAATGAAAGCTTCAATTCAATTAACAATTCTAAATATGACTTACTTAATATCCGGTATGATTTCATATTTACTGAATTTAAAACTAACTTCAGAATATTAATATGGAACCGATTTGAATTTTAAAGTTTGGTGTGCTATATTTAAAATGTTTATTTCTTTCTTCATCTAAATTATTTAAACTGCGATTATTTTAAAAGTGTCTGTTTTGTGAAAACTATACAGGTTATCCTACCGGGAATCAATTCGATCTATATAGGGTGTTGAAAAAGGTCGGTACCCCGGAATAACTCCGATGCATCGCATTGCAGCGGAAAATGTCTAGGGAAAAAGTTGTTTGGTTTTGAAGGAGGAATAGTTTGCAATTTAAACCACCGCCCACCCCTCAACCCCGGGCGCGGATGGGGGTAAATTAAGATTTTCAAATGGAAGCCCATATTTTTTATTGGCCTATCGTGTTCTCCGACCAAAAATAAACATCTTTTGTCCGCAAACTTTTTTTTATACGGGCCCATCCTTCACCATAATCACCATGAGAAAGACAAAATCAGAACCGTGCGAAAATGAAGTTTTATCCCGGAAATACTTTTTTTCTGTCTTGTACTAAAAAATACCCGTGGAAAAAGTTGTTTGTATTCCATGGGCATTTTTTAGTACAATACAAAGAAGAAGAGTATTTCCGGGATAAAAGTTAATTTTTGCACGGTTGTGATTTTATCTTTCTCATGGTGATTATTGGTGAAGGATGGGCCGGAATAAAATAATTTTTCGGACAAAGATGTTTATTTTTGGTCGGAGAACACAATACGCTAGTAAAAAATATGGGGTTCCATTTGAAAATCTTAACTTACCTCCACCCACGCCCAGAGGTTGAGGGGGTGGTGGTGGTGGTTTAAATTTCAAACTATTCCTCCTTCAAAACCAAACAACTTTTTCCCCAGACATTTTCCGCTGCTATGCGATGCACCGGAGTTATTCCGGGGTACCGACCTTTCTTCAACACCTTCTATATAGAAAACTACCAAAGAAAGTATTTAAAATTAGACAGTATGCTAATGTTGATGGGGATAACTCGGTTCTAATATTTTCAATATGGTGGCACTTCCAGTTATACCGGAAGTCGATGTCAACTTGCTTATGTAAATGGAACATCATATTATTACATCTTTGGATTCTACGCAGATTTCGTAAATCATATCCTATATATCTACGCCTAAGCGTGTTTAAAATACTTTTTCTGTTTCATTTCGGTATTTTAACATTTTATGAAACTGAACTCTCACTTTGATATTTTGGTTTTATAATGAGAAGTAATTAAATCCAGAAGGCGTCAGTTGACAGTTAACATAACATTTTTTTGAAAATTTAAAACACATTTATGTGAAATATTTTTCAAAAGTAAGGCATAAATATATCCAAAGTGGAAGAAACTTATTCCATGAGACTTTACAACACTTGTTATTTAGAAGTTTAAGTAGTGTTGTAAACGTGTCTTATGAAACTAGTTTCACAATATACTATTTTAAATGCCTATATCGACTGTTCTCACTACCTTTAAAGATGATAATTTAGCAGCTTTCACAGTGGGGTTTGTTCCGGATTACTTTATTGGAGGCATTATTTAAATATTAGGAAGCAATAAAACTTTATAACAATAAATGCGCTTAAATAATATTAATACATATACCGGGTGGAAACGAGAATAAGAGGCCACCCCTATAACTTTTTTTGGATTAAATTAAAATCGCTTAATTTGAAAGGGTTAATGTACATAACGTTTTAGATTTTTTGGCGTTATAGTAGCTTATATGCTACTTCTAGTTTATCAGAAGTTATCTCAAATTTTAAATTTTAAATAGAACCACCCTGTATAAACCACTTATTCCTTTCTCAGACCTTTTACAGGGAACGTGCTAGCCTCCCAGGCTTTATTCAGCAGTATTTAAACTTAATTTAGCTACTCTTAATAAACGCTCTTGCAGCCACATACACACGAAGTCCACTCGCAAGTTTAACAAGACTGAGTAAGGTTTTTTTTTAGTCTGTCAAGAAATGATATTCATATTTATCCTGCATCTTTGTGAAAAACTTTCGTATTTTTCTTTCATATTTACCCTTGAACTAAATATATTCATAATTAACGCATAATTACGCCGCGTATGATACGTTGCATATCTTACGCTTGATCCGTAAACTACACGAACTGCGATTTTCACGCAGCGTACGATTCACTTCAGCAACTATTCTCGATTTAAGAGAATTGTGATATCGAGTGGATTAATTACCCCTTCCCCTATCTTTCTTTGAGAGAGGGAAAGAATCACTTCTCGTTCCCGTTCTCCTTAAGTCAAGAATAGACACAGTGGTGGTGCTTTTTGCTTCAAACGCCCGACGCATTTCAAACATACGCTCCCGATTGCACTCGCGCTGTAGAAACGCTCTACTATGGTCAAAGAGCTCTACTATGGTCGAAAACCCTCTAGTCTAGTTTGGTATATTGAAAACGTATGATTCATGTTCATGAGTACTCATGTACGTTCCTAGTTTTTATTAGACTTCTTGCACTAAAATCAATTTATATTGTTCTAGATACAAATAATTTCAGTTCTACTCAGCACTTTTTTCTTAGACGTTCTAAGCGTAGTAAGAAAAAAAAGTAATAAGAAAAGCGTCAGGTAAAACATTTATTTTTTAATTTTACATAAGAAAATATAATTTTTAGGAAATGAGAAAGGTATTTTTAGTATGTACTAGGGTGGCCCATCTCCATAGAGGTGAAAAAAAGTTTTGAAGATTGTTACTGGGCCACGCTGTGAAAATGTCCCTTTATATTAAAAAATAAAACCACCAAAAATTCAATCCAATCCGACAACAGGAACACGTGCCGCCAGCAGGTCAAAATATTAGGTACAGGTAGGTACCTGGTACATACAATATTTTATTAAATAATCCTCATTTTATTAGCCATTGCGGGGTAGATCGGTGTCAGATTGTTTTGTTGCCTGTAATTAAAATATTTATTACCAAGTTGGTCGCTTCTAAAAATATCCCTAATCCTTTACAGGTAGCTGTTTTCTTGGAATTTTATTTCCAGCGGCTTAGCCAGTAACCCCCTATTAATGATTTCTTACTTATGTTAGTATGCAACAGACCTTCTTAGAGATAAATGAAGTTTATCTGTGTATTTTCTTTGTGAAATTAAAAAACCATCGTGATGTCTGGGAATCGAAATTTACGGAAAGATAGTTACGTGTACTTAATTGGACATTATACACCTCAAATTATTGGTAATAAGTTGCCTTCAAATAAACAAGTTTTGCATGTTTTATTCTTTAACATGCGTGAAGTGAAACTAAGTTTACGTGATAGTGCTGCGCTAACTATTAAAGAACCTTCTATTTTTTGGGACGAAGCTTGCATACCAGTACGAGAAGAAAGCCACTGTATTGAAAAACTGGAAAAACTTTACGCAGAGTGGTGAGCCTTACAGAAATCAGCTAAGAAAAAGAGCGAAAGTACAAAACAAAAAGAACAAACATTTGTGGAAAAGATGGACGATTTATTTGATATATCCCACGAAAACGCCCTTGAGCTAATAACAATTGAAGAGGACAAACAATTTTTAATCAGTCAGAAGCAAAAAGGTCGCCCGGGGTTTCTGTATGGCATCGACTACCAGCTGGCTGCTCGAGAAAAAGTAGGTGAAGAAAAGCACAAAATACTGTCGGAGCGATTTCAACGAAGTTTTCAAGAAAAATCTCAACTAATGGAAACCGTGACATTTTCATCCTCGGGAAGCAGTTCTTCTGTTGAAATTGGGAGTAAAATAGAAGGGAAGCTAGAGTCCCAAGATGAAATACCGCTAATAGAGTAATTCACAAATATCATAATATTGTTCAATTTGCAAAAACATGATTATTTCACCTATTAATTGGAAAATTAATTTATTTTTGTTGGCGTAGATTGCGATCAAGTCCTTAACTAGCCACAATTTTTATTTCCAGCCTATATTATGAAGTTTACAACGAAATTTAAGCGAGAAGTCACTGGTATTTACATTCAGGACTTTTATTAATACAAACTTGAGCCTAATTAAATAAAATAAGGAGAAAAATAAATAAAAAGCAAAATAAACAGTTGGGCCGAAACAATTAACCCTAACGAATTTTTGTGTTAATTAGCAGTCCTTTCAAAGTTGGTAACAAATGGAAACAATGGCCTAACTGGCTATCGTGACGCGCTATACAGAACATGAAAGCCCAAAACAGAAAACTGAGAAAAAGTGTAGATAGTGAATAGAGAGCTCGAGTGCTGGTTCGAGTTTTTCCAATAGAAAATTAATTACCGTCGTGGTTTTTCCAAGCCAGAACGTGGGACAAGTTCGTGACATCCCAATCAACTCAAATTGTTTCGGATGTGTGTGTGCGGACTTTTTTGTCGAATGTGCAGTTACAGTGGATTTCATGAAAAATCTCAATTAGGTAAATAGACCTATTTTCCGTTGTAATTTTTTTTGACTTTGTTCCACACTTTGGTTGGAATATGAAATGGATGATTCTATAAGATGAAATAATTAATAATGAGGGAATATTAACATTAGATTGAGGCAATAATCGAAATTTCCATATAGGAAGGTAACTGATATTTTATATAAGATTTATAATTTTCACATCTATTACATTTATAGTTTAACTCAAACATACAACAATAATTGGATATAACTCGAAATTAAGAGGATTCAATTTCGAGCGTTTGTAATAATATAAATATTTATTGAAGTGTACAGGGTGGCAACTATTTAATTGATCACTATGGGTATCTTTTGAACGGTAAAATTAGAAAAAATATGCAGTATAGTAGTATCGACTTTGCCGAATTATTTTTGATTCATGAGATAGAAGGCGATTTGTTAAAACGTCTAAAATGAATTACCTTAATTAATAACTAATAGGGACTTAGAAAAACACCCTTTCAATAAAGACTTTATATATTTCTTTTGTATAAAATGGCGTTATCAGTTTTTTTATGTCGTTTTTTATAACAAAGATATCATGGATAACTTAAATTTTTTTACATACGGACCTGGAGTATTTATTTTATTTTTCGAGAGAATCTTTTCCCTAATTCTATTTATCTTAGTTTCGGCATAAATTACACATCACCAGGAAAATTTTTAGTCCGGCTCTGATTTTTTAAAATAATACTTACATAATATTTACATTTGACTTAGCATTATTTGAGCTAAAATTAAAACCTTTCATTTTTAAAAAATTTATTGAGCAGATTTCACCTAAAAATATCAAAACTGAAATAAGCAAATTGAAACATTCAACTGCGTATAAGAAATGGCGATCGAGGTGGCCACGGCACAAACCTGTCTTCATCTGCTGGACTATTTTTTGTGGGGAAATATCTAGAGCAAAGAATATTACACCCCCTATAATAATATCCACGAACTTCAGCGACGTACAAACTTTGCTATCCAAACAGTTACATCCAACATGATGAACAAACCCGAACAAACCTGAACAAATAGTAACAAGAACCAACCGTCGCATTGTATTGAAAATCAAGGAGAGCATTTCAAATAATTTACGAAATGACATTAGCAGGTAAAATATTTAGTTATTTTTTATACACGGTAGAATGTTTAAATTTGTACTTATTTTTAATTTTGTTGTTAGGTGAAATCTCGTTAATATTATTTTTAAAATATGATTTGACTAGTTTTAATTTTCGCTCAATTACAGAAATGAAAATATCATATATGTATTATTTAAAAAAAACACAGGACCGGACTGAGAAAATTCTCGAAAATTTCCTGATGTATAATTTGTGCCGAAACTGAGGTAAATACAATTGAGTGATACATTATTGTTTGGGACAAAAATACTCTTAAAAAATAAAATAAAAAATCCCGGTCCGTATTTCAAAAATTGAAGCTGACCATGATAAGTTCTATCGCCCTATATATCATGAATCAAAAGCTTTAAAAACTGAACATTTTATTCTAATTTAACAAACTTCGTTAATATTACCGTTCAAAAGATACCCATATTGATCAATTAAATAGTTGCCACCCTGTATATTATATAAGATTTATAATTTTCACATCTATTACATTTATAGTTTAACTCACGCATACGCCAATAATTGGATATACGTCAAATTTAAGAGAATCTAATTTCGAGCGTTTATAACAATATAAACATTTCTTGAACTATACCAAAAATAGACCTTTGTCTTGATAAATTCTATGATTTTAAATATAGTCTGAATATGGAGAGAACTTGCAGGGTCGTGACCAAGTCATGTGACATTAATGTCATGCCTGCTTATTTTAAGTTTATATGGTCGCATGAGTTTGACATAAATTCAGGGATGACTTGGAAATTATACATTTCTTATTTATAACGTTTATTTTAAACAATATGCTCTAAGCCATTGATAATATAAACATACCCATTAAAGTATAATGGGCAGGGTAAAGTCGCGAAACAGTATAGGAACCTAAAAAAAAAAACTAAAAAAATTATAAAATGGGGTGTTCCTTCTACAGTAAAAATAAATATCTGGCCGAGTTAAAGTATTTAATATCTGAACCTACAAACCTGGTTACAGCGATAACCGTGTAAGTATATATTACTATCATAGCGAACAAAATCTAGATGCACCTTTTTTGGGTTTACGTCAGCTACGTAAGGAACTGATATGTGAACCTACAAACCTGGTAAAAGAGGTTATTTATCAGCTGTTTGATCTGTCCTGTCTGGGTATCAACTGTCGAAAATCCGAGCAGTACCATTTTTCATACTCTATATACAGGGCCCTGTATGTCACCTCCCGTCTTCTACAGCTCGGTTATTAAAGTAAAGTTAAAGTTTTGATATTTTGCAAATACCCGTACTCTAGGGCGCATTTAAAAAATATATTTTTGTGTGTCGCAAAAAATGTGGAGTCATCATGGTATATTTTTATACAGGGTGTCCGGAAATGACGATGAAAAATTTTAAGGTATGATTCTACATAAAAAGATATGAAAAAAAGTTCATATTGACATAGGTCCGGAAATGCTTCCAGAGGGAGCTACAGGCCCTTGAAGATGGTGCCATAAAAGTGGTTTTTATTTAATTTATTAGGATCTACTTACAATACAGAAATTAACTTCTACGTATAAGTTACAGTGATTGGAGTCACTTTTTGAAAATATCAGGTGACCCATATTGCAACCAATGGCGTGGGAATAAAGGGTTGGTTTGTTATTTAGGGTCTTATTTTTTTTCGGAGTATTTTAGCTATCTTTTAAATAAATTATGATTCTTTAAAAAAGGACCCCTTGGTATAAAGTCGTATAGTCGACCGTTTTCGATATAAACGGAATTTAATGCTCAGATTTTCCTTTCCACCAAAAACTTCATTTAAAAATGTAACGCATAGGATATTAAGCGCTTTGCAACAAATCATAGTTTGCTTAATTCAAATGCATTTGAACTTGTTTAATAAGCAACTTCATTTTGTCACTTTTTAAAGTTTTAGTTGAACAACCCGTTATTGTGACTTGTGTGTTTTTACTATTTAAGAATTCACTAAAAAGCTGAAAAATGAATAATTACTCATTTCAAGAAATGGCACTTTCTGTATGGAAAAGCAAATGGTAACGCTCTCGAAACGCGGAGATTATATCAAGAGTCGTACCCTGACAGGTAAGTTCCATGCATTCAATTTTGCATTAATGTATGTACATAGAAGACTTTGTGAAAAAGGATCTTTTAAACCAGATTACTCAACTGGTAGACCACGTACCACTCGAACTGCCGAAGCTGAAAAGAGAGTTCTTGAAATGAACAGTGTCTCTACCCATACGACATTCAAAGAGTTCAGGCTCTAAAACCCGAAGATTTTGAACCCAGGATGCAATTCTGTCGATGGCTAAGACAAAAATGGTATCAAGATCCTGACATTATAAGTCAAATATTTTTCACTGATGAGGCCGGATTTACTAGTGACGGAATTATCAATTTCCATAATAACCACGTATGGGCAGACGAAAACCCACATGCGATTTTTGAATCAAGGCACCAAAAAAAAATTTCCATTAATGTCTGGGCGGGAATATTTGGGGACTATTTAATAGGGCCCTACATTTTACCAAATAGATTAAACGGTGAATCATACTTAGAGTTTCTACGAAATGTGCTACAAGACCTACTTGATGATGTGCATTATGCTCTAAGGACAGATATGTACTTCATGCAAGATGGAGCTCCACCACATTTTAGTCTTAATGTGAGGGCACATTTAAATTAAGTTTATCCTGAGCGATGGATAGGACGAGGGGGCCCTGTAGCTTGGCCACCTCGTTCTCCAGATCTAAATCTATTAGATTATTTTTATGGGGTTACCTAAAATCCTTAGTATACGAAGTACCAGTTCGCAGCGTTGAAGAATTAGACCAACGGGTGTTTGCTTGTTGTGAAGTTATAAGAATTAAACCTCATATTTTTAGAAAAGATAGAAGATCTATGAGAAAACGAGTTCGAGGATGCATTGAAATGAACAGAAATCATTTTCAATACTTATTATAAAATTTATAATAGCATTGAAAAGGATTTATAAATTTAGGGACAGCGTTGTTTATTATTTTGTTATTGATTTGTTGGTATTTTTATTAATAAAATTATTATTCAAAAAGAAAAATCTGAGCATTAAATTCCGATTATCTCGAAAACGGGCGACTATACGACTTTATACCAAGTGAACCTTTTTTATGTAAAAATGTTCAAAGAATCATAATTTATTTAAAAGATAGCGAAAATACACTCAGCGAAAAAAAATAGGGCCCTAAACAAAACCAACCCTTTGTTCCCACGCCACTGGTTGCAATATGGGTCACCTGATATTTTCAAAAAGTGACCTCCAATCACTGTAACTTATACGTAGAAGTTAATTCCTGTAATGTAAGTAGATCCTAATAAATGAAATAAAAACCACTTTTATGGCACCATCTTCAAGGGCCTATAGCTCCCTCTGGAAGCATTTCCGCACCTATGTTAATATGAACTTTTTTTCATACCTTTTTATGTAGAATCATACCAAAATTTTTCATCGTCATTTCCGGACACCCTGTATATTACAATATGATATATATTTGGGTGCCTCTTATGGTTGCTTCCTTACCCCCAAAATTTGATTTAAATTGGTTTAGTAATATCATAGAAAAAAAATCAATTTTACACCACTTGTTTTAAAAAACTAATAAACAATAGAAACAGTACCTTGTTAATTAAATTATACAAGATAGTTAACGTCTATAACATTCTCGTTAACAAAGATTGATTGATATATATTGTACATCCAGGATCCCAAATTTAGTGCGAAACTTCTCGAGTTTTAAAGCACATTATTTTTCTTATTTTCAATTGGAGCCCCTGTATATTTGTATGGCATTCGATGCGGAGTTAAATATCTAATCCAATCAAATTAAAATTAATAAAAATATTGATTTAAAATTGGAAAAGTTTGACACTAAATTTTGGATACCCGTTCAATTGGTATCAATCAAACTTCGTTAACAAGACTGATAGACCTTATTTATTAAGTAAATGGTATAATTTCATTAACTATTCTTATTTTCATTAATTTACATTAATTTTTAAAATCACTAGTACAAAACTTATTTTTTCTTAGTTATCTATTATTTTTTAAGCTGATCATTGAACCGACTGAAATAAAATTATATGAGTATAAAAACACTCAAATAAGACTATTGAACTGCGAAATCTATGCTTAGTTTGTAATTTACAATCGACATAATAGTAAATAAATTAAATTAATTTTTGAAAACAGGTCACACTGTGGACACTAACAAGTTAAGTAAAAATCTATTATCTGCTTACAAGATGATATTACTGTAATGTTATGATGCATGTCCGTTATTTCCCCAGTCTAACTGTATATGTACATAATTTGAGAGTTTCCTGTGGAAATAAGTGCAATCGACCCGATACACTTTTAGAGCCGATAAACAGATTTTATTAAATTTTGCAGGGATTCATGTGGACCGAAATGGCCAATGAACAAATTTTCTATAAGATAACAATGAAACAAAAGGTTACCTAAATACTAAAAACAAACACACTTAATTTTTTAACATAATAATTTTTTCTTCACTTCAACAAACAGCTAGAAAGGTCATGGGCATCATATTTCCTAACTAAGCAATAGTCATTCTTATTGAATACAATATGTCAAAGGACGCTTCAATAATAGCAGTTAACCTTCAGTAATACTATATAAAATTACATTTTTCATGACAATGCTCGAGTTCAAAAAGTATCCAAAATTAAAACCATACTATACTCTAAATTTTGCTATATAGGGTGTTTCATTAGGGTCGGCCACAGGCCATATCTCGGTAAGCATAGAAATTCACGGAAAAAAATTTCATTATTAATGTGGGTATGAGAAATTTCTGGAAATAATTTCAAGTTTAACATTTCGCCGCAAAGTGGCACTATTGAAAAGTAAATATTAAAACTCTAAATTTTCAGTAATATTTATTTTCCAAAAAGATGAAAAGGGGATATCTTAATCAAGTTTCTAATTTGACTTGTAAAAACATTTTTTATTTCCACATTAATTTCTAAATGTTCTCAAGTTTTAAAATCTGTAACTGCATTAATTAAAGCAAAGTAAGGTTAGATTACCATTATCTTGTTTTTTATAAAAAAATCCTTTAATGAATTTTAAATCGCCTGAATATGAAATTGTTATGAAAAGTTCCTTCGATTTTTACACAGAATCGAAAAATGTGAAAATATATATAAGGCATTCTATTTAAAACAACAATTAAAGTGTTAAAGATTATAGTTCTGGCAATAACTCTGAAACAAAAGAAGATATAGAACTACGATTTTCAGGTTTTTCTTGCAAATTTAATCTACTTTCCGGTCATTATATCGTAATTATACCGTATGATTTAAGTTTTCGGGATAAAATCAAAAAACTTTATTATTGCAAATTGAGCCCTCTAGCAATTTTATCGAGAACTTCGTGTATCACGGGATATGGCAACGAAAAGTATTTATACTTCTCTCACAAATAAGCTAATGTTCACTAAAATTTAATAAGTCGTTTAAAAGTTATAGCGATTTAAATGGTTACACTTACACAATACTCCACTTCCACTCTTATCAAGGTCGGTACGCCAATGAACCTTATCCCAAAATAAGGAATTGTCCAAACTCTCTAATGATCTGACCAAAGGTTAATATCGGAATATTCGCAGAAATTTAGGATTTTAATATTTACTTTTCACATGTGCCCCTTTGCGGCGAATTTAAAAATAATTTGCAGAATTTTCTCAGACAACTTTATTAATGAATGTTTTTCTCCTGAATTTTTGTACCCAGTAGTTACTGAGATATAGCCGGTGGTCGGCCATAATGAAACATTGTATTTACCCAATTAGCATTTTTAGACACATTATGGTCAATGTATCGTAACTATCGTTTCTGTTTCCGATCAAATTTGGAAACTGTTGGCAACAAAAATGGAAATATTTTCGAAACGTATACATTTTAAATGGGACATTTACACGTGTTTCCAAGTGGTTGGTACTAGCTGTGACTTTCGCTGTTTGGATGCACAATCGAAACTTTTATCGAAAATATTTCTAAACAGAAGTAACTGTTTATTAAAAAATGACAGTATAAAGGGGCGGGGCTATGTTAAACCATGCGCAAAATAATTAGGATACCTTCACTGTTGTAAAATAAAAGAAAAACAATATGAAACAATAATTTCGCCATGATGAATTCGTATAGTATATTTAATATAAGTTATTTTATTTCATATACCTTGTTATTACACATAAGAACCAAAAAATCATTGTCGCAGTAACTTTTATCGTGCAGTTTAGTAATTTGGCTTTATATTTTTAAGGTGCCCTCGATTTATTTGCATTTACAGAAAAAAATATACTTTGTCAAAAAAATAAACATTAAAATATTTTCAAAATTTTATTTATTTCTTTTATAAATCGACTTAGCTAGGAACATGGAACTTATCTAACAACTTTTGGCTTCTCAAGAGATGCAGGAATTTCATTAAAATTCATGTTAACAAAATAAAAATTAATTTCACAAAATGGCCGCTAGAAAGCAATAAATTTTCTGGTCTAAAATGGACTCAACAATAATAATTTCTAGTCTTTGGCTTCTATAATGTTTCCACGATGCACAGAAAAATAAAAGGTTTATTAGGGGTGAATGCCATAGAAAAAAAGGTTTTCTTGTATGCACAGAATCAAAGATTGGGTATGGATAGCCAAAGTCTGACGTCACGAGGAAAAACCTTTCCAAACAAATTAGAATCCCATAAGAGATTTTTTTAAAGCATCGGTATACGTTTATAAGGGATAAATAAGCAATTTTCTGATATTATCTTTATATTAGATGATTCATTTTCAGAAACAGATTGACGTAAGTGTTTTTGAAGATTTTTAATCACCGTCTCGTTTGAGGTTATGTTATTATTGTTTGGGTAGGGAGATTTGAATTGTAATTTTACTTACAGTATACCCACCCTATAGCTTGGAATATTTTTCTTATTATAGATTGAAAATCTGCAAAAATAATTGTGTTTCGTACCCGATTATAACCATTTTTACAGATTTCTAATCTATAATAAAAAATAATTCAAGCTATTTGGTGGTCGGCACTCGGCATCCTTTATGTTGATAAATACAGTACAGTAAGCTTTTTTTACATAAAAATAACAATTTAAATTTCGCTAAACAATAACATAACCTCAAACTTGTTCAGATGGTGATTAAAAATCTACCTAAAACACATACCTCAACCTGTGGTTGAAAATGGATCAATAAATAAAAATGCATAAATATAAATAATATCAAGAAGTTGCTCAATTATCGCTAATAAACGTACACTGATGCTATAAAAAATCTCTTATGGGAAATTCAATGCAAACTTGTGTCTTACCAAAACTTTATAATTTTAACTAAAAATGTTTGGAGAATTATTTATCTTCGCGTGTCGTTAATGTATCGACACTATGGTTTGTAAAATATTTCGAAACAAACATGTCTGTAAGTGTTTCTAGTAACTGGATTCGAAAATGTGTCGCAAAAGTTTCTCAGCAAAGAATGTGTGTCCAATTTGTGTCTAAAAATGCTACTTGGGTAAGTTCAATTCAGAAATTTGAGGAAGCACCTCAGAGGAAATTATATTGCAAACGCAGCAGATAGACATGTATTTTGAAAGCTAAAATGACTTATTTTTTTTTCTGATGAAGTCATTGCTATTATAGAAGATTAGTACTATATTTTGTCTATATTACCTATATAAATATTAATTTTGCACCTAAATATAGAGACAGAAACTGTAACGTCAAATATTTGCAAGAGGAATATTGACGACCCAGCGTCTTTAATGCCGAGGCCGACTCGGACTATTAATAGAGCTTTGGGCTTCAGTACAATAGTTTACTAGTTTACTTAGCCCACAATGTTACATTATAATAAAGTACACACGTATAACAATACATTTGGAAGGGTCGATACGGAGTAGGCTGTTGTGTGCCCATTCCATTTGTTAATATAGCGGGATCTGTATAGTTAAATGATATATTTTGTTGAATAATATATAGGTCAGTCTCCATTAGGTGCTCAATAATGCTATAATCAGGTGCAAAAGTGTACTAGCTTAAGCTGAATACAGACTTTTAATTTGAAATTTCACTTATATTGTGACTTTTAGATTTTTTCATTAATTAGTACCTACTATAATACTATTACAACAAAAGTAATATAAATGCCGGATTTTTGTCGTCCTGGCAATCCTGGCAACAAAAGTAATATAAATGCCGGATTTTTGTCGTCCTGGCAATCCTGGCAATTTAGTTTTAATTCACAAAATCTATTTACACATAATTATCACACAAGAATCACGTATATTTTGATGAAATTTTATAACGTTGTACAGTCCATATACCAAAAAGGGAAGCCAGAAACCGCACTCTTAGAATCAACATTTTGGTGGTCACTTTGATGAATTAAAAATATTTTTATAAATGTCTCATTTAAAAAAGTACTCATTATTATAAAAAAAAATCAATTATTTTCGGAAAAAATTTATTATACTGACTTTATACTGATCAAATTTTTATCAAAAGCTTCACATGCTTTTTATTTTTCAATTTTAAAGTTCCTCTTCGGTTACGATCAATCCTTACAAATATTTCTTGATCTGGTAAACTTTGATTCGAAAATCTCTCTTCTTGCTTTTAGAGAATTTTTTTGCATTTTTTTTTTAACCTTCGACTTCCCACGTCAGAAAAATTACGTAGATTCCCACGTGGGGTATATTTGTACCCCATGATGAAAATGATACTTCTAATAATTAAACATGTGTTTAATTATACTAAAAGGTAATAATAGGTAAATTAAACTTAGAACAAAGTATAGTTAACAATTTTTTTATAAAATCAAATAAGGTTTAAAAAAAAATGTCTTAATCTTCTTTGCATCGAAAACACTTGACTTCCTTTACAAAGTGTTCTGCACATACGAAGTTTTGACACTCTTTGCAAAATTGCCTAGATTTGCGGTCTTTATTTCGTGGACATAGATAACAACGTCTTTCTCTTGGTGTTTCAACTGGGACCGATGCCAAGTCTGGAACAACATCCCGCATAAACTGCTTTAGTGTGTTTCTCAATCGTCCTTGTGCATTATATCTCCGTATAATATTTTGTTTTATAAGAGCTTCTCCTAACTGAAGTAAAAAATACCGTCGGCCATCCTTAGTTTCAGAATTTTTTGGATATTTGATGCCCCATAAAATGTAAGCGTTTAGGGACGCAATATCTAATAATTGGCCAAAAATTGCCATCGGCCATCGATTGCATATTCTGCGAGCAGAGTATTGCTTTACCATTTTATCTGTAGTGTCTACAGCACCCTTTGTATGGTTATAATGAAGTATAATGTAAACTGTTGGTCTATTTTTAGCAGTGCCGCGCGCCCATTTAGATTTCCAACGTGCAAATGTCCGAACGGGTCACTACTTAATATAGTAGCCGCGGATTCCCACGTGGGGTACAAATGCACCCCACGCTATTCAAAATGTATTATTTTTAAGAAATTTTAGAAAAAATCTTGTTTGACGTTCCGTAATTATTTACAAAGCCCTTACTGACACAAAATAAAATTAGTCACAAAAAATATGCACTTTTGGGGAAAATATGCAAAAAAAAACGCTTCTGGGGTACATTTGTACCCCACCCGGGAAGACGAAGGTTAAACCTCTGAACAGAAAACAATTTTGTCCATACATTTATTAAAAAATATTATTTCGGAAATAACATTTGATGATTAAATTATATTTTCTAAACTAATATGCCAAATGATCGTAAATATGCTTTATGCTGAATTGATCAACTAAAAAGAGATAAGTTATTCAATAAAGAAAAACCTACATTTAAAAAAAACCGAATGTAGGATGCGCAACTTTTCTTAATAAAATGTTTCGATATTTTGTGAAGAAGAATTACCTAGACTTAAAATAAAAATAATGCTCCGGTGATTTATTAAAAGTCGAATATGTTAAATTTTATCATCTAATCAAGCAGGACTAGAGCCCCATAATCAACTCTTATAGTTTTGCTTTGGTCAAAACTGTGTAAAATGAAAAATATTAATATTGTTTGCTCATCCAATTATTAATTTGCTAAGCTAAATTTATAAATGTCATACATCGAACTGAGTTTGACGCACACTCATGTGGCTTACTATACTCAGAGACTGATATTTTTTTGTGGAGTAATAAGAGTTTGACCAAGAAAGAAAAAATATAGTTCCCATATTCAATAAATTATTTCGCTTAGCAAAAATTTCAGGAAATCATAATAATTTTGTTTACGCGAGCTTAACCGATTTCTTTAGTTCTGTTTAATATTTTTCAAAAATGTTTAGTCAATGATAAAACCACAGATAGCTGTATTTTTGGATTTCTTATTACCCAGAAATAAGGCAACATAAGATTTGGAACAAAAAAATATAATTTATACCATTAACTGTAAGAAAGTTTCAAAGGAAGTAGGCAACCATCTAATGTTATAGTATATTAAGAATCAAGAACACGTATAGTATATTAAGGATAGTTTACGATAGCGATCGACGTATGTAGGAGGAGATCGGTAAACTCCTTGCTGTTCGAGATGCTATTGTGTGTACGACTATTATACGCATTCAGACATTAATAAAGCAAATTTCTTGAGCATTTTTATTTTGGGCACGTTTTTTGCAATATAGCTTTAACAATGTTTTGAATTTGTTGCTATTAATGTTTGTAATTAGTAAATTTTTAAATGGCACGTTATTGTTACGTGACGTGAAGGTGTTAGAAATTATTTTTTCCTGATAAAACTATGAGTGATTTAGAGAGCGAAGAAAATATAGATATTGAACGATCGTAGGAAATATGATATTCCTCTATAATACCAGAGTAGTCCAAACATCGATACGAAAAAACGTATACAACTTTTAAGTAGTGGTTTGAAGGAAGCAAGGGAAAGACCTTAAACGAAAAAGTCCTGTTGGCATATTTTGTCCATAGAAATGTGAAACTGAGATCTCCTGATAGTTACTACACATTAGGCACGTTGCATTCACTGCCAGAATAATTTAAACATACTTGGGCACCAACAGAACGAACATTTCCTTATTATCTAACGTTGTTTTTATCCTATACTTAACAGTGTTATAAAGAAGCATAAGTTCTATAAGCCAAATACACATTTTAACAGTGAAAAAGTCAGTATAAATCCGGTCAAATCATTTGAGAGCCTTGAACGTAAAACAAATAAAAACATAAAGCCGATGGAAAAAATACGGCCCAATGTGACGGAAGTTTCCACCCTCTTGAAAGTGAATAATGAGATGGGTCTGGGTGCCGGAATAAACAAATTGCGGTGGCGACAAAATTCGGCATTGCCAGTGAGAAAAAAGTCGATAGGTGGACTTATTTTGATGGAATTCTGGAGTTTATGGATGGAAATGAAAAGGGTTTTTGCGTGTTGGGACCTAGTTCTTTTATTATTTATTTACTTATGGAAATTTTGAACCTTCCCAAGTTATAATATGACTAGTTATCCGAAAATATCATTTTAAAATCGAGAATAAGACGAGGACATTTTTAGAATTCTTTTAAAAAAACGGAAAACTTTACTATCGGCAGAATACTCGAAAACTTTGGAGTAAATTTAATGTTATTCAGTAAACTGAGTTATATTACACTGGGTGTCCCAACTCTATTTATGCACGTAATATCTTCTACCATGTACATGTTTTAAGACAAATAGTTCTTGGATTAAAAAACTATTTTTAGTGGAAGTATATTTAAGTATACAGGGTGCTTCGACAGTACCATTTTCAATGTCAACTTTTTTAAATAGGACACGCTGTATTTTTTGCAAATATTGCTTCTCCATTAAATTATCTATCAAAAATATATTACTAGATTCTATGCTTATTGTAAACTCTTTTTGAAATAATTATAAATAAAATTTATCAAAAAATACTATTTTGACTTTCGATCTTCTAGTAAGAAAAATATAACACGGTCAGAAATGTAAAATTTTAGTTTACAACGTACCTGATTTCTTACCATAGATTTAGGTCATAATTATGGTTCGCCTAATAATAATATTTAAGGACTTTGATAAAGAATTGAATGAAGAAGCAATATTTGAAAAAAAATACAGTATGTTCCATTGGAAAAAGTAAAGTTGATATTAAAAATTATACTCTCCAGATACCCAGTATACTTAAATATACTCCCACTAAAAGTAGTTTTTTTAACCAATAACTATTTGCTATAAAACTTTTTTTATATCATGTACAGGTTCGAAGATATTACGTGTATTAATAGAGTTGGGACACCCAGTATACTAAACAATTTACATATACGTACATACCACTTCATATGTTTTACATTACAGATGGTAACTAATTGGACAGAAAAAATTTTTATAATGAGTTGTCAATTTTACTCGTGTATAGTTCTTATAACGTAATCTAAATGTTTCATCAATATGCTGTAAAATTATAATAAAGATTAAAATGTATACAGGGTGTTGTGGAAATGACGTATTATATTTAAATGGGTGACTCCTGGGGTGTCCTAGAGAACCGCTACATATATTTTTTTTTAATCGAACGTTTAAAAAGTGCGGTAATTCACCCCTAAACCCACACACAACTCCTCGGCACATTCATATATGAACATATTACATTGCCCAGCTGGGTAATCAACAGATGTTCAAGACCAATGTTGCCAACTGTGTATATAAAAAAAAACTTTAGATTCTTAGAAAAATAAATATTTAGTTTGCCTAGTATCTAAATAGAAGTGAATCCAGGTGCCAGTACACTAGCAAGTAATCCAGAGCGCAGACATCTACAGGTTTTTGTTCCTTTTTCTATGGGAAAAGCTTTATGCTCATCAAGTAACCTGATGATAATGTGGAACTGCATAATAAGCTTATAGCCACTAAACCCCATTAAGCCTCTTATTTTCAATCTCTCGGAACATTTGCACTAAATCACTTAAAGAAACACACAGACACCCACGAGTTTCCAATTATTTTTTTTTGAAGATATGCACTTATTATTAGATTACAACACAAAAGCAATAAATACGAATGCATAATTATACTTTACAATAACCTACCGTACACATAAAACAACAAGCAATATAGGATACAAATTATTTCGCAATAGAAATTCAGAAATAATAAAAACGCTAATTTCTAATGGGCTAATCAAATTTATTAATCCTTTACTGAAGAAGAATGATGAAATAATTATGTTGATAGACCCTTCCATCTCTTTAAAATAAATAGTCTCGTGTATTTAGCGCGGTTGCCATTTCCGAGACTATCATTATAAAGAAAAGTATTGTAATACTTCTTTTTATGAATATAACCTTATAAAACATCGAAAGTGACAACACTGTATTTTTAAGTATCAACTCGTCGCGAAAATATGCAACCAGTTTCTCCAAACATCAGCTGTTCCTCCAAAATTAGCCGGCCGATTTTCTAATGCTGTTTCAAGCAGATTTGTGTGTTAAATTGTATGTTAATATTTAAATCCGAGTTTAAATTATTAAGTTAATACGAACGGCAGTACCCCAGTCCAGCAGTTCAATATTGATCGACGGAACCAACGTGTTATTTAGACAATAAGGGCGTACTTTTGTCTACACAGTACCTAGCACTTTAAAATACTATTTCAGATTGAATGGTACTTAGATGTGTTGTGACGCGAAAACTATGTGATTTTGTGATGTGAGTACTTGATGTTTTTTATAAATTAAGTTGGTTTTAAATAAGTCCGAAAAGGTAAATAAAATTACATTTTTTTTTCTAAAGGGTAAGTGAAGTGGCATTTATAAACTTTTAAGTTCCAGATCTGACGGGTGTCGTTCGAATTGAACAAATGAGAACATACCTGACCATTTAAAAACTCCGCGGCGGTTCGTTCGAGTCAGTTCAAGTTTATAAATCAGAGATTGTTTCCTAGCGAACTGAACTGAACGTAAAAGTTTATAATAATGTACCCTGAAAAATAAACAACTTGCAATCTGTCAAACGGTTATTGACTTTGTAAATAGTTTACCCTGAAGATATGACAACACTGTTGACATATGTTGCTTTGTTTACCTTCCTGACAGGGGCATCACATGGTCGTTTTTGGTTTGACATAAGGTCATGTACAGGGCATATTAAATTAAATCGCCATTTTTGGATATTTTTCTTCAATTTGTTTTCATCTCAGGAATTGCCGATTTAAATATAATACGTCATTTCCATATCACCCTGTATATTGTAGCAACCAAAAAAGCTTCATACCTTTATTGGAAGCTTTACCGAATAAATACGTAATTAATCTTTGTCTAGTAAATATGTAATTATTAATCATGTAGGTTACATAAACAGAAAATGAATGCAAAAAAAAAATTTAGGTTGGAATGTTTAAATTATTGTCAATTAGTTCAGGGTAGCCTACTAAGATACGCGGCTGTTAGGGATAGTTTGAATAGAATATTTTAAACAACAGGTACAACCTGTTCCGGATTTAAAAAATACCTATTTCAAGAAACCTGTTTCAGGCTCTTCTGTTATATCTCAACGCAACGTCGCGTCAGCGGAGCATTCTGTTCATGTGCAGCCGATTGTTCTATTAGTTCGCTTTTAAAGACTTTCCCCACTTCTATTTTTGTTTTAATTCAAAGTTTATAAATACGAAATAAAAGTAACGCGATCTGGAACTTTTTACAATAATAGATAAAACAAACGCAAAGTGTAATATCTCCAAGTTGCAAATATCGTATACCTACATCTTCTATAAAAAAAAATGCAATAAGACATATTGAAAGAGAACATCCGACTGTGCAAAAAACGATATTTTTTTATTTAGATGATACCGATAAAATTAATATTTCTATGATATTGCATAGAAGCATACTGATACTATGGACACAAACTTAATCTTTATACATTGCCAAAGAGTTTTGATTTTATATATTTTAAATTTATTTCTGTGTCATAAAAATTGTTTTTGATAAATATTTAGTTCCGATTATTTGCCATATTTCTGAAAAATATTAAACATTGACAACACTGCGCGATCCATTCCTTATCGCTGCTTAACTTGGCTTTCTGCTCCGTTGCAATAGTAGCCGAGCATATCACGATCGCTGCTGTTTCATCGAAACAGGCTGTTCCGACGAAGAAAGTTATTGCGGCGAAGCAGATTAATTGCTTCGTCGAAGACTGTTCCAGCGAAACCGGTTGTTGTGGCGAGGCAGGCTGCTTCAGCGGAACAGACTATTCCAGCAAAACAAGAAAATATGTCGACCCGTACCTGTTTCAATCTGTTCTATATAAAAAACCTGTTTCGAAAGCAAAGATCCTGTTAGAAAGCGTCATCCCTAGCGGCTGTATCTATAAAACCGCTAAGGGCGTAATACCACTAGTAGTAATTTGTTAACAGTCGATTTCTCTTAACACAAACATTGATTTGGAAAAAAATGCAATATATCAGGAATGCCTTATCGGAAAATATTAAAATTACGGTAATTTAAAAGAATTCTTCTTACTCTGTCAGCTACACCAGAAGCGATGTCTATGTCATTTTTACTGTAGTCGCTAGAAGGCACTTTTTACAGATTGAACATATTTTTTGTTCCTCGAAAAACTTAAATGCGATGGTAAAGATGTTATTATACCGGTACAAAGAGGAACAAATCCCATAAGAATCGGTGAAAACCACAAGATTAATAATTAGATTTAATTTCGACTAATCGATTATATTTCTGTGTCCTAGGTATAGACAGGCTAAGCCTTTTCGATTTATTGGTCGATAGTGTCGATAGACAGGGTCTATCGACAATTTCGACTCTGTAAGGACGCACCTTTACACGATATTTTATCGATACGATAAAAGCTCGAAAAGTATACATACTCAGACTTTTCCTGTTCATAGGTCGCCAATTGGCGAATTATACAGTATTCCCGAACAATGTATAAATAAGTTTCTCTTAAAAGAATATAAACTGGAGAATTTAAATTTAAATTCAAGTTATAAAAGAAATCCTTTTAGAGCAGTAATACACTTTTAAAAAGCACGTGATCGTAAAGGAACAAAATCCTTCCAGTGTCGTATTAAATACAAACAAAGGAAAGTTTTTGCGTATATACATATATGTAGCGCTAACTGCTGATATTGTTCGATCGGTAAGTTTATAACTAAGTAATAAGATCCCAGTCGGTAAGTGTGTAATGGTACGGGTACGATATCATTCTTGCAAAAGGATATCGGATCGGTTTGAGAGAACAATGGTTTAAATCGGAAATTTACTTTCGGTCGGTACTCTCCTTATAATTATTTGAAATAGAAACGGGGCTCTACGGTCGTTTCTTAATTTTTTTTCGTTTCATATCAAGCGGCACTATTTGACATCATCAATCTGCAAGTAAGCAAAATATAAAAGCAAGATATCCATGGTTTAGTCTAAGCAAATGAGCGGTAAATAAACCGGTACCATCGAAAAATGAAAGAAGACGTGTAAGAAAAATAGCTCGGTAATGGCAATGGAAGAATGTAAGTAAACTTTAACGGAATTGAATTGTAGGCGGTCTGTTTCCGATAACTTCTGTTTTTATCATATTATTATGTAATAATAATTATCTAAACTAAGAAATATTGGATTTTACAGCAAATGAAATTAGCACGCTTTAAAGTTGGTCAAAGCTTTCGCCACTATACTATAATTTCCATCTTCAGGGAAACTATAAAAGGGCAATGATATGAGAAAATTCTATATAAATAAAGTGTTAACTTACACTTCTTGGGATTGTTCATTTATATCTTATAACTAGGAAGAAATTACTTTGTAAAAAACTTAAAAATCAGAGTATAGAGTACCGTTCGTTCACAGAGAATAATTTCATTGATTGGTTTCGATACAAACTTAATTTAACTTTAATTCAAATACACGAACGTAAGTAAAAATGAATCAGTGTTATTTAGAAAAACGGGATTCGAAAAAGTGAGAAATATTTACAGTTGCGGTTATAAAGAAAAATAGCGGAGATGCTTTTCAAATAAATATTACAATTCTATAAATTTCGTAATTAATACGAGAAAACTACACATCCATACAAAATTTTCAAATTTATGTCCAAACTCCATAAATAGACTTGTATTAGTAGATATTATTTTCAACCAATGGACAAAACTATATTTGTATCATATGTCTTGGCTTATATCATAACAATTGCACCAAGCATTTAAGTTTATTGTAAAGTGGCTGTTACACCACAATGTTGTTTATACTACATACATACACTGTATGCAAGACGAAATCGAAACCTGTTTCCGAAAATATGACATTTACAATTAAACTCTTCTCGTTTTAGCTTAGGCGAGATAACTTGTATAAACCTGTCTTAGCGTATCAAAGTCAAGTGAGCTCAAATTCGATAGTTAGTTATTTACAAATTCGAATAGTCAAAAGTAATATGAGAACAAAGGGTTATATCGGGTGTCAATTTAAGAACTTAATATCTCGCATCCAGCAAGAATTATTATTAATCGGGAAGACGCGTTAATTGTATTGTGGAGGCAGACGCTTTTAAAGAATATTTGCAGCATTCGTGGTTTAACAACCATGGCAAGGGTGGATGTTTTCTTTAAGATTTCTTGAAAAATACTACTCAAAAAAGAATAAATTATGGTGTTATTTTGCAGCTTGCATCAAAAGATTGAGAAACAGTAGTATATGGTGGGGCTGTATGGTATATTTTTGAGTTCTTAAGTCACTTTTAAAAGGTCACTTTAGCTAGAATCACCGCTGGCTTCCTTTCTTCGCTACATTTGTTTCGTTACTTTGTGACGTGATTACTCACAAATGGCAAAAATCATTATGATGTAAGGAAAACAATCCTGTGATTTTTTCACCAACATATTATGTATTTTAAAATTTTTTCACTTATTATCAATATTATGTCCGGGAGCAATATTTGATATCGTAAATTATCAAGCTCAAATATGTCTGTTGCAATAAAAATGGCCCAAGTAATCACCTAGTCGACGAAAAAAAAAAAAAGAAGAGGAACAAACATTAAAACACGTTATGCCATACAGCAAGCTAAATATTTTTACGCTAAAACTCCCTAAGTACTCTATTATCTGCTTCTTTTATCCTGCTTTATATCGTAATACTATGTGTATTTTTCAGCTACGAAGTTAAGACCGAATGGTTGAGTTAAAATTGCTTCCTTCCCGCCATTCACTTATTCTTTTCTTATTTTTCAAAACGACGAAGGTGGCGTTTAATAGCATTTTGATACCCGTATATATATACTCGATCTGAAATATCGAGTGTCATTGTATTCCTGCAGTACGTTTACAGGTTATTTTTTATTTATATTTTAGTGCGGGTTTGCTCGTATAAAGAAATAAAAAATTCGGAATACAAAGTTGCTCGGTTTTATATCTGGACCATTTCAATTGATAAAATTAATGAACGACTTTTTTTAATCACAAGCAATAATTTGATTTCCTCTTCGATTTTGTCAACTATTTAATAGCTCCTATGCCTATGTTTGCGCAAATAATTGAATATAATATTTAAATTAAGGCAGCTTCATGTGGCAACGGGTAATCAGCAATAAGCGACTGGACACATACATTAATATCGCCTACTATTGAAACAAACGTGAACTCGGTATTTATATCTGCTTTATATACGTCAATAACAAACCCGAACAAACCTATTATTACGAAAAAAAAACACAAAAATAGGATATGGGATTCCATCTATAGAATCCCCATCTCTTTTTATCTTCTATCTGTTTTTGTTTTTATTCTAACAGCTGATCGGTCTGATCAATCAATGTTTTGATTAGAAAAAACACAGAATCGACGGATTTGACTCAAAAGTCTATATTTTTATCCAGCTTAGGGCAGTTTTGACGTAGTCTTATCATATTGAGTTAAGAATTACTATTTTTTCCACAAACAAAACTTAAATTTAACACACAAATACTGAAAAATAATAAATATTTTTTTTAATTAACAATAACGACAAATATGACAGCTATGAAACGTAAACGCAGGTATGTAGACTGCCATTCCAATAAGGGGTTTATAAAAAGTACGCTCGAAGACGACGTAAGGTCTTTGTCCAATTAACAGAAAACGACAAAGAAAAATTATACTAATTTTCAGAGCTCCTCGATTGTTTTTCTGGGACGTTATTTACAACATACCTAAGAATGTGAATTGTTTATTCTTTTCCTTGATTTAACCAAGGCCACATGATATTCCGTTCGAGTCGAAATGGCATCTATGGATGTCTATGGATATTTGAAATTATAACTTAAAAACAATATTTGACTGAAATTTCAATGAAAATGGCCGTTTATTATGTAGGAAGATATTTTAATAGATAATTGAAATAGAGTTAAGTGACCGTATAAATTTGAATAATTGATATACATTAAGGGAAAGAAGTTAATAATCTTAATGTAAACGAAAACTTGTCCAGTAGCGAACTTGAAATAATATCAACTTAGGAAATATAATCTAAATTTTGAGGGTTATGTTGTATTTACTTTTTTTAATCTTCGAATTTTCGTGAAAATGGTTTTAATTTTGTTAGTCGAATTCCTTCAAAATACAATTCAAAAATAAGATACATAAAATTAAATATTGCGAATATCCAATCAGCTATACTACCCAGTCCTGGTAAGTAGGTATCAAGAAATCATATTGTTGAACATAAGCTTTCTATACTTGTCTAACCTTAAGGCAAAAAAAAAACTTCTACTTTTGGTAAGTATGCGTTCCGTTTTTTTATTTTGCTATTTTATGAAAAAATGTTCATAATACAGGGTTTAATAAAGTCGTTCTTCACCATTGGGATTTCGGGAACGAAGTAGGTTAAATTGCCAAGGCCCAATATTATGTTTTGTTCTTTAAATTGACCATCTTCATTAAAATACCCCTAGTACGTTCCTGTAATTAGTACTTTCCTTTCGAAGTATTTTTAAATTATTATTGCTATTTCTGTCCTTAATTATTATTATTATAACGTACTACTACTGTTTTTTTTTTCATTTCAAACTGATAGTTGTATCAAATTTCTACTTAGGGTAAGCACAAGTAATTTATTTTATTAATACAAATAAAATTAAAATATTTTAAAACCAACACTTTTAGAAAAGGCATTAAGTTTCACATGTTCGAATTATACTGAATTTAAAGTAGTAGATCTAGTTCCTCTTTCATGAGTGACTCAAAGACGAAACGTTGCATTAAAGGTCTGATGATGCCATCATCAAATAAAAACCTAATCACAAAATTTTAGATTTCTCCAAATATTTTGAAAGCTCATTTATTTTTTTTTACTTTTTTTGTGGATTATTATTGGGTTCATATATGCAACTTTAACCGACGTCGTATCTCTTATTGCAATCAATATTCTATTCAATATTTGTTTGTCAAATATTTCCAATATTGAATGAAAGTCAATGTTTATTGAAATTATTTCAACATTGACTGAAGTCAATATACATACTGCATAGGGCTGAATATCGCATATTACCATCAGTGGCTCGTTGCTGGTTGAGGTTATTCTTGGGTCCATTTTCAGAAAAAAACTTCATATGAAATTGTAAACTTTTGAGACAGTTAAAATTTTCATGTTTTTTAATAATTTGTTAAAGTTAATGACTTAAATAGGTGACAACTACATTAGGTACACAACTGTCAAAACTGTTTATGTTTACAAAACAAAATATGCTTCTTACCTACTAGATCCTTTTTAATCTTTGTTAATACCTAATTTCATAACAGGGCCAATGAATGAATTTAATTTTTTTATACGAAAACTGTACGTCAAAGGATAAAAAATCAAGAATTGCTGCATTTGCTCAGCAAGAAATGGGAATTTCAAAAATAATTTTTATTAAAAAAACAGAAGTGGCGTACCATTATTTTACGCCACTTGTACCATTATTTTCTTCACAAATACCGAGGGCAATTCCCGGACGAACGCCACTGGAATAAAAACAGGTTATACATCATAAAATGCTTCTTGATGAATAGAAAGTGTGTTCCAAATTTCACAAAAATATCTAGAGCAGTATCACAGATATTTATAAAAACAGAGATTTTTTGAAAATCTTTAACACCTTGTATCTCAAAAGTTTGAGGTTAGGACATATGAAGTTTTTTCTGAAAATGGGCTCAAGAATAACCTCCGTAAATATTAGCATGTTATTAAGAAACACCCTGTATAGCATATAAATAATTATTTTTCGAGATACTCAGTCCTTTGTAGTAAGTACTGACTTGAAGTCAATGTTGAAATAATTCCATTCCATAAACATTCACTTCAAGTCAGTACAGTCCCATAATTTCAATATCGTAAAAAGTTGTTATTCAGTACGACACGTGACTAAAAATTATTGAAATGAAAATTAAAATTAAGTTTTCATTTATTGGCAACATTGTTTTTCAAAGGATATTAAAAATTTTGTTGTTCTGACTTGTTTTTGTTTGTGAATTCCTACCAAAGATTTTTACAATATTAATATCCATTATATTGTCACCAAACACACTCTTGTTCAATGCACCCCATCCCTGCAATTCTCTATTGGTAGTACGGCACCAGCTCACGACAACGGCCTGCGCGATATTACTCTTGAAAGATCAGAAACTACTTAACTGCTGATGAAATTTAATATATGGATTAATTATTAATTACTATTGCTATCGGATATACCTTCAGTTGAATATATACAGGAGAAGTGCTATGAACAATATAAACAAAAGTTGATGTAACATTACCTTATTAATGTAGAGTAAAAATAATTTAAAACGTAATTTTTTCCCTATTTCTTCGCTGCCGACCACAATCCTCAGTCAGGCGATACTCTCTCCATCAACCCTTAGTTTTACTCATTATTGATTGGAGTGATAGTTCCCCGCGCCGCATGATATGTCATTTCGTGTACAGCCTGGTTACCCATGTTAATAGGGGATGATACACGCCGCCGGATAGTAAAGTCATGACTTATATCATTAAGATCCACAGAGCTCTAACCACTTGCCGACAGCGGTGGAAAACGAGTCCTCTTGTCATAGAGTTAGTTCCCAGGGACTAACGCCTTAACTATGGAGCCATGCATGCGAAACGACGAAGTTATTCGATGTAATTCTAATGAATTGGAGCATATACAAACATACAGGGTCATTCACGGTGAGTGGCCTAGTGTCAAAATGTCTTGATTAAGAAGATCGGTAGATTTTATAGCGGGTACTATTTTATATAAATATCTATTTAAGTTCCTGCGATCTTTTAATAGGCCAATTACCCTGGATGACCCTGTATAGTTCTCTTAATTTTATCCTTAAACATTTCTTTCAAACCTAACATTAGTCTTGGTTGTTGAGTTGAATAAATGATTTTCTCAGAATCAAAATAGCCGTATGGACGGTTTTCAAATTACCTTAAAGTTTATCATTTAACCAGTTAGCCAATTATTGATTTATTAACAACTTTCAAAAGTTTGAATGTTTCTTCCAATCTCTTTAATATTACAATCAAAGTTGTCTAATTAATTAATTCTTGATTAAAACATTCCTACAACACAGACAAGTTTTCGACATAAATGACATTGGGAAAAATTGCTTTGTTCCAAGTTTAATGTGGGTGAATCAAATAATATTCAAAATCTTTCTACAGCCCAACATTATTCTTCTATCTCGGGTAAATTAGAATTTAGTTACTTTATACAATCTAGTACATGTATGCTAATGAAATGCAACTGTCTTTTCTAAATAAATATAAAATTGCTTTTATGGACTGTAAAGAGGATACGCCAAGGAATCTAAATTGCAATTACTTTTCCGAATTCCCCAGCGTACTAACTCATGCTCTTTAATTAACTTCCAAACTCTATTCGCGTAACTTAACCCGAAATAAAAATTTCGTAAAGACTGGAACGTAGAATCACCGGAGGCCATATCTGCTTAAACTTAATTTATTGGTACTTCTGTCTAAAATTTTAATTAGCTCGATAATCGAAGGCTCTCTCGGCGGCATTTATAAAATGTCAATGACGTACAGGAGATTTTGCAAAACGGCGGCTATGATTTGTTTTGTAAATTTTATAAACCTTTTAAATAATAAAGGAATTCCGAAAGACCAGACTTAATCCTATGATTAATTATACAGTCACAACAAGCTAAAAATTGAAGTAATTTTTGTTAATATTGGTAGTTTATGTATTTTATAGGTTTGGTTGAAACCAAATGGCGGAAGGAGAGGTTACTATGGTGAACTTCAAAATTGTAACAAAGTATAGGATATAGTGAAAATCAAACCTACGCGTTTGTGTTTAACAGCGCAACATATAATAACATAGCATGACTTTAAACATCGATTTAATAAAAAAACCATTTGAGTTTTGAATCACGTCACGGTTTTGTGATGCCTGAAGAGACAGAGGAAAAATATGCACAAAAATGTAGTTCTAAGAGTATAGACAAAGACATGCGAAATTGTGTTTACCCAATAAGAAATAGCTAAAAGATAGAGATAATATAATATGCAGGTACCAATAAATAAAAAATAATACTTTTATAATTATAAAACAAATTTACTAACATAATGAACTAAATTCTGATTGAAATTTAATTTAAGAAAACAATGTTAACTTCTTCGCTCCTCATCGTCTCGATGAATTTTTCTTACATGTCCTGAGAAATTTCAGCATATTGGGAAACTCGATAAATTTTCAATCTCTAAAGGCAGTTTAAATGTTTGTCTCTTGCTTTCTCATCACATAATCGCATACTCTATACAGATTAGCTATCATTTCCCTAGATTGACTGGTAGTTTTCTTTTAAATAGGGATTTCTCTTGATATTCATGATATTTCCATCCTAAACAAATACAGAAAAATGCAAATAAATTTAAAATTTAGTTAAATGTTGTAATGGATTCAGAAGGCCCTATATTAGCTATTTAAGTAGGAAAACTCCGTATTTAATAGTCAATTAAAATTAAGCGCATAGCCTGTGTAAATATGACGCATATACCAAGTAAGAACACAGTTTCTTGCCAAATACTGAGGAAAAAAAATAGGAACATCTGCCGGTAGCGATATATTATAAATTCAATTAAAAACGAATAAATGAAATAGGTAGGTAAAATGACAGCTATTTTGAAAGTGTTCAAATATTAAAATACGTTTCGATCGAAAGTATAATAATCGCACTTGCGGTGTTTTTGCTTTGGACGGCAGTATAGCACAATTCAAAAAATAATAAATTTTGAATAATAAATAAAAATTTATTTAGTATATTTTTCTGCTACACTAAACAATTATTACGATTGTGCTAATCCCTGCGAAGATAGAAATAATGCTTCCGACATTGGCTAGATAGACGATGATCGCATGCCGAGGACCGATCAGTACACGTTAATCCGGGCTAGCTTATTGAGATTCACCTGCTAAATTATCACAGCGATAGGTGACTAAGGATTGATGCCAGCGAAAGAAAATTAAGGACGATATGGATATTTAATTCTAAATTACCTGTCGAAACATCATAAATGAACCATAAAATAAGATAATTCTAATGAAATTAACAATCTCTACGTTGTATTAGAGTACTAACATTCAATTTGAAAATAAAAATCATTAGTATGTACTAAATCACGATTTATCAGGAAGAAAACGTGACAATGCCTCAATAACCACCAATTTTTTTGTCAGAATTATTTTCATCAACACAAATTCGTGAGGCCGACAATACATATGTGCAGGAGATTCAAAAAATTTTGATTTTTTCTTTCGGTTGCGGAATTATGATTAATTAAATAAAATTATTTTTATTAATCAAAATTTAAAAATTATTTATTTCGTTTTAATTTCAACTTATTAATTTATTGGCTGTCATGCTTCTTATTTACCTTGTATGTATTACCTTTTAACTTGTATTTTTAATGACTGTTCTCAATATAAGGAATCATCAAAAGTCCAGTACTCGTACGACTTCTTCATAACTTCCAGCCTTTTAAATGCCATGTGGAAGTTCGACTTATTAATTAGGAAACCTCTCCGCTTACACTGGTGTTGCTTATTTATAATTTTTCTGTACTCCTCCAAAATTAACAAGATATTAACTGCTATACATTGAAATTAAATTTCATATTTATTTAGCAATAAACAGAGAAATAATCGTTAAAATGCTAAAATTATCAACGGACTTAAATTAGAATAACCAATTTTTATTGAAACGAATAGCAATTCTAGGATAAGCGAAATTGATTTATTAGTGCAATATATTTATACATATTCCCTTAACAGAAAAAATAAATAAAGAAATTTTGTACACATATACGTAATTATGTTTTTTGGTAGATTCGAATTTTATATAGAAACTTACACCCTGCAAAACAGAGAGAGGGCAAAACAACCAAAAATGTTGTATTGTATGTATTCATTCCTTACCTCACCAACAATTTATGACAATATTTTGAAGATATTCCTTGTAACAATTAAAAAATCATCTAGATAAGAATCTCTCATGAGATCAAACATATTATGTATAATAATTCGCTAATAACAACGAATAAAACATTAATAAGCAACAAGTTTTATTTAAAAGTATTTCAAAATATTATCTTTTTTTATTTATGATGAGGAAAAAGAAATTACTATATGTTCTGTAAGAAGTTTATAATTTAAAATGCTTTTAAATTGAAAACGCCCACTTATTTATAGTTAACGATATTCATATTTAATTTAAATGATTAATAAACTATTTTAGAAATAATATCTAAAAAAATATAATTTTTACAAATATGACTCTCGCTTTGTTGTCTCAATTTAAGTGCACAATTTTTTAAGCAGTGATTCACATTTTCTTTTGCGATCACAATTCAATATTAAATAAGTTCATGTTATTTTAATATTGTTTTAGTATTTTTAATAATGTAGCGAGTAGTAAAAATTTAATGATAGTTAATCTCCGGTTACAAGATAGTAGCGATGTGAAAGTAAGCAGCAGTCACGTCAAGATTGTAAAGTTTAAAATTTCCTCGCTTACAATTGAAAAAAATCCTTAATATGAATTGAAATTTATAAGTTGTATTCCATCCTACAAAAAATACAAGGTTCACTTTGAGGTGAGCTATCAAATCATATAATATAAACAAAAGGCAGGAACGGTTTAGTAGTATATTATGATCGGTATAAATGTAAAGACCATGAATTTAAAATAACATTTATCCCTAAGACTTTTCGCTCTACCAAGGGTTAAAAATTATACAGTATTCAGTATCAAGGTATAATGAAGGCTGGATTACAAGAAAAGGGCATATCCCGTATATCTTGCCTTATAATAATTATCTTAAGCTATCCCTTTCAAGTAGTTATCATACTACATAAAAGCAACTTAGCTACCGGTCTTAAATCTCAGGAGTCCTTTACTGCCACTCATAATTTAAGGGTTTAGGTCGATACGGACTTAGCACGTTCTATTAGTTTGATGAGAGAGATTAAATAGTTTAGAATAAGTTATATTCACATATATAAAAAATTAGTATACAATGTTTTATAAATCATTAGAAAATGTTTCGTTGCATTACTGAATAAATAAGAGGACATCTATCTTGACTTACGAGAACGATGAGATCGAGAAAAATGGTTAGTCCTTTCTCTTAAGAACGCATCAAAACCCATTCTTTAACCGCGTTGATACCGAGAGAACAACCCAACGATTGAGTTCTCTCAAGCTCAAGAATAAGCGTGCAGGTGACTTCTTATACATATATCGTGTAACTACAACCGGGTGCTTTATAATTTTAAACATTTTTTTATTGTATCTTCAACTTCGTTTTTATCCGTCGATAATAACAAAATAGAGTTTAGTTAGAGTTATTAAGTTTATTATGTATGTGATTATACGTTCTTTTTTATTTTAAACGGCTTTGCCAATCCCTAAAAAATGTTCCAAATGATCTTTGGTATTTAATGATGTAAATAGATTATGATGGTATACTTCATTACTTGTCACTTAATTTAATTAATATTTAATTTTTTATTAAAATTGTTTTAATTATTAAAAATTATCTAGCTTCCCTGGCTATGTACAAAAATGATTCAAGTATGAGTTTCTTAGCCCATGTGGGTCGTACAATGTTACAAAGTTTCAATACAATATACAGGGTTGGTTAAAAGCTATAATCGAAAATGTAAATATTTAGGTAGATCATTGGCTCCCGATGTCCTTATTTAGGGACAATAAGAAAAACGATTATATGAACTACTAGTAAGGCAGCATATTATAGAGGAGGTCAAAATAATACTATACTAGTATCAGGGAGGTCAAAATAATAGTCGGCGATATTTTGTTCTTTACTTACTAGATACCCTGTATAACTTTAACATATCCCGGTTTCATTAACTAACAACCTGCGGATTTAGTGCGGTCTATGGTTACTGCTGTTATTGTATCCTGAGTCTATTTTAAGTTCAAGTTAAACGTACAAGTATGATCTGTTGAAGTCTAATATTGACACCAGTAGGTGAGGCTGCGAGTTGAATTCTGCTCTTACGTCTCCTAGGCACTACATTTAGTAGGTACTACCCATGTATAAATAGCAACAGGTATGATTCCACGCAGTAACAGGCTTGTAACCTTCTCGACGAGGCGCTAGCGGCGGTGAGTATCTCGACCATTTCCCATATGTTTTTAACGGGTGATTTAAAAGTTTGCCGGAATTTTGTCTTAGTCTAGTAGTATTTAAGCTGTTGGTGTTATATTTTTATGAAATGAATATACCTAAATGCCATCATATTATTCTTTCATTTCACCTACTTTAAAAGAGAACGAAAAACGCTAACAGCAAATCTCCATAAGCAATTTAAAAATCATTCTTTCCATGACATGACTACGCGCGCTAGACAAAATTGGAACGGTTAGATATCTTACCCGTTCTTATTTGTACCATGGGTACTATCGACCTACTAGTAATTGTTTTCCTTCTTTTCGCCACATGCTCGCCTTACTGATAACTCATGATATGGTGGAACGCACCTGAAACTTGGACATATGACCCTATAAACAGAAGACGCAAAAACGTGTACTTTCCTTGGGGTTTATTTATACGAGTTTGAATTTATATTTTATGCTGAAGAAGAAAAGAACTTTATGATAAGATTTAAGAAAACAACCGAAAATTCTGAGAAGATATGAACTTAAGTACTATCGTTTTAAAATAACATTTTCTCATTTTTTCAAAACCAAAGAAATTATGTATTCCGTTGATTCAGGCAAAGCAAGAGGAAAAGTTTTTCGGAATTTCTCTCTTATTTTTATTTTATATATTTTTAAATGAATCCTGTTTTTCAAATACATTTAGCGTAATTATATTACCATGAAAGATATTATCTGCTTTTTAAGTGTTTAAAAAATTAATATTATTGAGAATTTCTTTCTTCTCTTGAACCTTAATTAACAACTATAATTTTATACCCGATGCAACTTAATTTTATTAATACGCAATTAATTTCAGATTCCCAGAGGTAGAGTAATAACATTTTAGTTAAGAGTATAGTGGAAAGGTTACTTTATAGGACTAATAAATTTTTAATGCTTTTGCGCTTATAGTTAGACGCCTTAAAATAAGGCTTAGATGATGATTTACGGTAAGTTGAAGGGGTATACTTCAATTAACTGATAGTTTGTTAGCCGAAAATATAAATTAAAAGATTTTTACATGCTTCAAGAACACCAAGTTAAAATTAAATGCAAAACTTAATAAACTTGAAAGACAAGAAAAATTTACCTTCTTCTACGGCTGAACTGAACCTTTTTTTCATTACTTGATTATTTACGATATTTGCGCGGCAGCAGTGTAATTTTTTTAGAAATTATTTAGCATTCCCCTGAGGAGTATCATTCACTCTCTTTTGTATTTAATTTATAATTCTGACTTTATAGGTTTCTAACGTATTTATATGCTGATATTCTTAAGTCTACTTTTTTTTATGATCACACACAAGCAAAAATCCTTTAGGGCACTCTGGGAGTGGTGCGTGTGCGAATAAAGCGATTCACGTTGGTTTTGAATCGTTGGAGGTTATATTCGTCGGGAAAAACGACCTCGGGAAGGTCGTTCCATAAGGATGAAGTTCTCCAGATGAAAGAAGTATTAAATAATGAAGTTCGAGGAGTACTAAGCTTAACCACATATGGATGGGCGGCAGGTCAGCCTAGCATTTTCCATGAAAACATCTATAATAGAGAGTCAAATCCCCAACCTGTCTTCGCTGTTCTAGGCTGTCGAGGTTCTTCGTCAGCTCGTGGTCTCCGATCAGACTACTACTACTACTTTCTACTTATCATTTTTTCTTCAAGATTTTATCACAGCAGCACACTGACTTAAATTAATTGAACCCTAAACACAACTTTTGTTATTCATTTGTAAGTACTAAGTTGGAATTATATGTTCCTGTAAATAATCTGCTACAAAAGTCTTATAAACTTAAACTGTCGTCATAAAGATTTATTAAGTAATAATGTTAAACTGTGCCAGGCCTTGATTCTTTCATTTCTTTCCTATTTCGATGTTTTCTACTGTGGTCTGTGTTACGTCAGCAGGGTCGGCATTCCTTGCAAAACTTTTAAAATTCTTCTAATCGCTTTTCTTACAATTTATGAAAGTTTGTTCAGATGGTTTAAGGTATTGCCATTGGCTCAGTTTGAATGAATAATTTAAAATAGGTATGGCCTGTTTGGTATTTAAAACTAATAAGACTAAAATCCCACTGTACTTATATCAAAAATTATATAAAGTAACGAAGTTACATAACCGATTAACAAGATTATTATTCCCCTACAGCATTCCTAGGCATTACTAGTACTACATTGTATCAACGATTTTCCTCTTAAAATGATGTCGTTAAGAATTCTGCAAGTTTCCACTCATTCAAGAGTAATTTTAGTAAGTTTGTACCCGAAGAGCGTATGTTATGGTGTGCTTTGACATGTTTCCTTCTTTGTTTATCGTGTGGCTAAGATTCTTTATCGTTTAATTAAGAATTTAGTAGTTTTAATAATTGTAACCGAAGTATTATACTATTACTAAACAGCCTGTTCAAAATGCAGAAGGCACTAACTTTCATATTATAAAAGCTACGAATTCGATTAAATTGACAAAGTAGTGTAGTTTCTTCCGCTGATTATTACGAATGATGCCAGAAAAACAATTGAGCGTCCGAATGAGGTGATATTAATAAAAATATTTTTTTAATGGAATGCCCTATATCTGCAATAACCGTTTGATAGAGAGTGAAATTCTAAACAAAAGTTATTCTTTACTATATATCGCTAAAATTAATAATAACGGAAATATTTTGATTAAATTAAATTATCAATTTCCTATCGCGGGCGGTTATGAACCAATAACAAGAATTAAAATACGTATTACAGACTCAAATCAATTTAAAATGAGAGTCGAGAGGAGTAATGTCTGCAGAACGCGAAGGCCATAAAATTGGATCGCTTGTTTCTGTCAGCCGCCTGCGAATGGAAATGGATAATATCATTAAAGCAAAATATTTCCGTTATTATTAATTTTAGCGATATGTAGTAAAGAATAATTTTTATTTAGAATTTTACAGTCTATCAAACGTTTATAGCAGGTATAAGGCATTTCATGTAAAAAAATATATTTTTGTTAATATCACGTGATTCTACGTTCAATTGTCATCATAATGATCAGCGTAAGAAACTACACTACTTTGCCAACCGTTTATAATAAGAAAGTTAGCAATAATGCCGGCTTCATTTTGACCAGGCTGTATATAGAGTATAGTTTAGCTTAATTATTAGTATAACTTTAAAAAATAATTAATGGTTGCATAGAGGAGCATCAATGTGAAAGTCTCCATCATTGTAAAAATTGATTATAATAGTTCATTATAACGTTTAATATTTTATATTGTAACTATTGCAATAGTAGTATACTAATTATTCCTACTTACTCCGATGAATCACACTCGTATTTAACTGATTCAATTTTTTTCTTCCTATGCCGAGCAATAAATATTTAATATCCATATTTAATTATATACGGCCGATATATTTTCATCCTGAGTAAAAAGAAAAATGCAAAAAATTATTGAATTGCTTTTCTTGATACAACAAAAAATTAGAGTTTATTAACTCTTTTTTAGACGCAAACGTAGCGTGTATTCTCCGTCAAGTTTTTTCCAATTTTTCTCATTTCCTTTTGTCTTTTACTACGTATCACGACAGAGCAGTTAAAGCATTGTTTCAATTTGTTTCAGCAATGAAAGGCCGGATAATCAACTGCTCGCCGCATCAGGATATTTACTTTTTGGAGGCCCATGCGAAAAACGAGGTAACCAAATTGTATTTTTACGTAGTGTTTTTTGTTATGTTAATGAAAATGATTTTGATTCCTGGTTAAAATTCATGTAAAATATCCTTAGACAATGTGCGATATTATTTATTTTCAATAGAATAGGTTTCAGTAAAAACGAAACTAATTTAAAATAGATTAAGTGAGTGGGGAAATTTATTATACAGGATTCGAAAACTTTCCACCCAGATTTATTTTCCTTTTCTCAAGGAAAGGGTGATCGAGTGATATCTTATTTTAAAGGAAATTGAATTACTTTTTCAGCAGGAGCTTGCTCGTTAAAATCGAGTAAAGAAATTAAGCTAAAAAGAAAAGAAAATTTAAAAATAATTACCACTTATGTCAATCAAGTAAATGTTGAAAATGTCCACCTCCAACCTTCGTGTAGGTATAAAGGCACTGTTCAAAATGTTTACGAACATTATGGAGCCTTAAGGTATGGTTTCGGTAGAACTGCCAGCATCGGCGGCCGGCCGCGAAGGCTGGCATTACCGTATGGCCGCGAAAGCTGGCTGTCACGAGTGTTTTTGCTGAAACTACTGGAATCCCCGTTGCGAAAAGCAAAAGGTTATAAAATGTACATGCAAGCAGTCGGGCATCAACGGCTAGACTGGTCACTGAGCAGTCAGTCATCGCCAGCCGTTGAGCCGCGGGGTCTCGGATCTTCAAGCGGAACCATGTGTTATTTTCCTGAAGACCAGTGCTGCAATGCCAGCCTTCGTGGCCGGCCGCCGATGCTGGCAGTTCTACCGAAACCATACGTTTACGGAGGATATTTATCGGCAGTCGTACACCATTCTTTGTCGTAAGTCTTATAAATAATTGGGTTGTGGGGCAAAAATTTTCACCTTACAGGCAATGACTCCGTCTTGCTGAAGAACTAGATTCGCTGACCAATAAAAGTTACCTTCTTGAATGGAATTCGTTAAAGGAGTGGTCAAAATTCAGCCCATGCATTTAATTTTTCGAGATGTTCAGTACGAACAAACCCGAACAAACCCGACCAATACCTATATTATATTGATTGACAGTTCCATGAAGGAAAAAGGAATCTTCATCTGAGGAACAAGTTTAAAAATCAGTTGTGGATGGCGAATGATTATTTCGCTCATTAACTCGCAAAATCGTCTTCATTAAGTCCATGAACCAATTTTATTTTGTAGGGATGGAAATTATGCTGCTTAAAAGTCGCTGGATAATTGTACCTTTGATACTTTCCTCTTGCTAAATGTGGTATCGATTGCAATATGACCCATTCATTTCTTACAGGATTGTCAACATTCCTTTAAAAGAAGAAAAAAAACTAAAAGTTTGCTTTACTAGTTGAAAAACTAGTTGTCGTGATATAATTTATTTTGACACAGCGATGCAGCTCCACCACAATCGTTATTTCTAAAGAAAAGTAAAATAATTTCGACGAAATGTATAACAAACGTTAATTATCACTACGAACGTCACCAATGATAAAGCAAACTTACCGCAGTTCCTTCTACAAAAAAAAAATTAAATTCAGAAGCTTCCTTGTTAAGATATTATTTTTCGAACAAACCCAAACAATTAAATTCTGAAGCCCTCTATTTAAAAATATGTTCTTTTTTACGGAATTTCCTTTAATTATTTAAATTAATTTTAATTTAATCACAAATTTATTTAATATCTAATTGCTCGAAGAATACTACTAAATTCAACGAGCAAGGTTCCGTTGAAATAGTAATTCAATTCGCTGTAAATTAATGTATCATTCGATCCCCCTTACCGTTTAAGATTTGAAGGGGCTGAAAATATTTAGAAAATATGTCCCATGAGAACTAACATTTACATGAGTGATAGACGTATTTTGGACTTCCATTATATTTATTTATTTATAACACAACGTTTCAACTGATAAACCTCCAGCCGTCTTCAGGTGAATACTTTTACATGTCCGATCGTATTTTGATTTATTCACTTACAAGAAAATAAGGCTGGGTGGAAAGTTTTCGATGGATCATCCTGTATATAAAAGTCACTGAGAAAACTTAATAAGGATTTTTTCCCTATTTTGTATATTATTCAAAAATTAGAGCTATTATATAGCTCAGGTGAAAAAAGAAACAAAACAAAACAAAATATCAAATAAATTTAGGGAAAAGTCAAATTTCATTTTGGCTCACAAGACTACCAAGATTTTTAAATATAATAAAACATAATTTTAAATTAGTCTCTAATCCACAGATGTAGCAGAAAAGCTTTTTTTACTTGGAAACTTTCTGATAATAATTTATTAGAAATTATTCAAATTCAGCTATTGTTTAAGTCAGTCTTTCACTTACTGTTTATTCCTGCAGCGTGCATTGTTGAATTAACCAATTTTATTGTTTCTTCTCATATATTTAAAAGGACTATGCAAATCCAAAACTATTATTCAAAGTCCAACTTACTGCGATATAAAATATTCCGCCGTAATATATATTTAAAATAAAAATAATAGCATAAACTTTTCTAGCAAACGCTATAAATTATCGTCCTTTAACTAGAAAACTCTAAAACCATTTATTTCCGTAGACAATTTAGACGGGGACTTATAAAGCCATATATAAGTTATAAAAATGTTTACGCCCTTAAATATATTACTGAACCGCCACCCACCTCATTTATTAATATTTCTATGGAAAGTTTCAAAAACTTCTCTTGTATGAGTTAAAGTTTTATACATAAAGTTAGGTCTATTAATTTTCACCCAAATAATAACATTTCCGGCTATGAAATAAATTATTTATTATATATAGATATATTGCTTGTTGTTTCTCTTTGCACGAAACTTCCTTGTTTGCTTTCTTGTCAAAGTTGTGTTAAGAGGGGAAAAATAATTTTTATTTTTCTCTGTTAAAAAAATTACGAAATATGTATATATTATCATTTGGATCGAAAAACTTTTTTGACTGTAAACATTATTCAAGGCCTCAATGTAACGGTAATATTTTGCGAACGAATTTAGGGTTGACAAAAAGGCAGAAAATCCAAAATTTTAGAAAATTAGTCTATATACAGCGACTGGCAAAAAATTGGCAACATATGGGGAACTTCTTTATTATTGAAATATTAAAAGAAAATTATATTTTTCAGAAAAATATCCAGTATTAGTTTTATAAGTTTAATGTTCCCAGGAGTATAATGAAAATATGTTAAGTGGTCGAAAACAAAGGTAACAAACTATTATTACACAATTTTGTTGTTTTTAAAAAGTTTTATTTGTTAAAATTTAGCTTCTTACCGTGTAACTGGGTGTGGCCAGGCCCTGTCTCTGACAACCATTTTTAGCTATTTCTGGAACAATATGCTTATATAAGGCCATTTGTTTTTAAATTTTGAACAACGAACTTAAACAAAACTCAGTGTGATTATATTGACTTCCCAATTAATGTTACTATAGGTTCCAAGTGATCTTAAAGTTTTTTATTTCGAAAAGCAAGAGCGTTGGGTGACAGGGTAAAATTGTTAAAGATCAGAAAAACTGTGTTTTGTAAGCATATTGTTCCAGATATAACTATAAATGGTAAATGTGGTTACCAGACACAGGCCCTAGCTACACCCACCAAAATGCTAAGGAACTAAATTTTAAATTTAAACAAATAAAACTTTTAAAAAATAGCAAAAATGTTTAAATAATAGAGTATTTATTACCTTGATTCTCGAACATTTAATACATTTTCGTAATATTCCTGAGAATATGAAACTTATGAAACTAATAATGGATATTTTTCTTAAAAATATATTTTTGGAATTTTGACGCCAAAATTTTTTTTCGATATCACGTCATATAATTCCAGTTTTCCACCACAAGATTATATTTTTTCAATTTTTCAGCAAAACGAGTAGTAACGTGACAAAGAGAGCCAATCGACGTAAAAAGCTTTTTAAACATTTCAATAATCAAAAAGATTCCCATATTTGGCCAACCATTTGGTTCATTAACTAGCAGTAACCTGAAACAAAGTGTCAGCCACGCTAATAGTTCAACAAAGTCGCAACTATTCAGATTTAGTATCTCAGCTGCAGCGTCGGATTGTGGTTTTCTAAAGTCTATATGGTTGTTAGCGCCTATTCACTCAACAATTTTCATCGCTTGCAGGTCATTTCGTTGTTATTCATACTACATTATGTAACAAAAGTTGTAATAGTACATTACGTAATAAGAGTTGTAAATAGCATATTACGCATGAATGGAAGTTACGCGTTCCGGCGAGTGCGTGTTCCATGAGTGCTTAATTGCATTACAACTCGAATTACGTCCCGTACTTTACCCAGGACCATACTTATTAATTTTAAAATACAATTTGGGTTTTAATATTTGCTTCAACAATATTTGTCAGCAAACGGTCAAATTGCTATCATAATTTTAATAACATGACGTTTGAAAGAAATCTATATTGAAAAGAGAGCGTTGCTACACAGCGTGTACCTTTGTTGTAAATAAACGAGGCAGCCTTGTAACTTACATTGAGAGTAAGTAGTATGTTTCTTGCTATTTACTGTAGTGGTCGTAGGTAAACTATAATTACGTACTCATAAATACTTTTATTGTAATTCTATAAGACTTCTTTAAAAGCACTGAACCGATCTCATCAGCAAATTTATAAAAATTATAAAAGAATACCACACAATTATAAAACGTTTAAGAAGGTTGATTTTTAAAATAGATTGAGGAAATGGTTTTTAGACAAATATTACGTCGATGTTTTATTTATTTATTCGTGTCAGAAGCATCATAATTTAACAATAAATAACAATAATAATAATGATAATAATATACATATACAAATACAAATGTCTATCGTCACTTCAGACGTGAGCTAAACACTTTTTGCCCAGAAGCGGGCGACGTCAATTGCGTTCGGCATATATTATAAATTTATCGACAAATATAATAAAAAAAAAAAAAAATTTTACACAACGTCAATTAAATGTAAAAGAAGTATCGCAATCAAACCCCTAGCAATATGATATACAGAAAGTTTTGGTGAGATATTTAAGTTATTTAAACACAGAAATTTTGAACTTTTAAGTTAATTCTTTTCGGGCGTTAATATGAAAGTAAGAGCAAATCTGTCAACATATTCTCATAGCAACTTTGAATAAACCCAACGATTACGCGACAATTTTTTTTACAACGTTACGTTTTCAAAGAATCATCATCAACGTATTTTTTCTAATACAACCCTGATTTTTTTATGTCAAATTTCAAGGGCCTATTTTATTCTAAATTCACACATCATTGTTTAATTATGTTTTGAATTTGGAAAACCAGTTAAATGCACTATGTAACATGGTGGGTCAACGATAGAGTAAAGTTCATTTTCTCCTTTATGTTAAGAATTAGATAAAAACTCAAAATATAAAAGTTGTAGAGATCATTAAGGTGCACATTCTAACTTATATTGGAGTATACAGGGTGGCCCACAAAGAAGTGGTGAATATAACTTCCGTTTTTTTTTAATGGAACACCCTGTGTTTCTATCAATTTTCGGATTATGCATAAGATTCTGAATATTTTTTATATATAATGTTACATATCTAAATCTTATAGTTTTTACAAAATTTCAATTTTTTCAGAAAAATGTCAGTTTTCAGCGTTGGTTTTAATTGTTAATACCTACACTACCTTTGCATATGTATATTTGGAATGGGCATTATATGGAGTTAAGGCAAATAAATTATGTAAACAAATTTACCTCACTTTTAAAGGGTGTTCAAAATAAATTTTCGAATTTCAGTAACTTTAAACAGAAAAATTTCGGATTTTTTTAAATGGTACACCCTGTATATTTTATTTCTTTCTGATAGAATGCGTAATCCTCTTTAACTTTTATTTAATATATCATATGTTTAATTTTAATACTTTTCGACATATTTTAATTTTTCTCTATTTTTCATTGTTCGTTTCCTACATTTATGTTTTAACGTCGTAGTTGCCATGAAAAAAACAAAAAGTGTCAAGACTTTGACACAAGTACTTAATAATGAAATACCTAGAAACGTTTGTTATTTGATGTAAGAAGCGTTTAGGAAGGAATTAAGTATGAATTTTCCTAAAAATCAGCTGATTGACATGATTTACACACTTGGCGAGTCAGAAATAAATTGTCTTTTGCCAGTTAGGCCCTACGCAGCAAAGTACCCTCATAGGCGTCTTCCAACTAAAAATTATTTTCAGTGTTTAATGGAAAGGTTTGATGAAAATGGTTGCGTTGAGTACACCAAACGTAAATTGGTAAATCGAGTTGCCACCAATGAAGATAAAGAATTGGAGATTTTACTTCATGTCCAAGAAAATCCCCATATGCAGCAAGACGGAGCTCCTCCTCACTACAGTCGAACATTATCCAGAAAAGTGGATCGGGCGGGGTGAATTCATTCGTGGCCCCCTCGATCTTGTGATCTGACCCGACTAGATTTATACATTTATTAAGACACAATTAAAAAATGAGAAAAATATTAATTGTAAATATTCTTTTCCATAAGTTTGTTGTTACTTATTTCCATTTTATTATATGATCTGTTTTGAACCACGTTTGATTTTGTCCTGGTTACTCCACAGGTTTTTGGTTTTTTGTAGGAAACGAACAATGAAAAATAGAGAAAAATTAAAATATGTCGAAAAGTATTAAAAATAAACATATGATATATTAAATAAAAGTTAAAGAGAATTACGTATTCTATCAGAAAGAAATAAAATATACAGGGTGTAACATTTAAAAAAACCGAAATTTTTCTGTTTAAAGTTACTGCAATTCGAAAATTTATGTTGAACACCCTGTAAAAAGTGAGGTAAATTTGTTTCCATAATTTATTTGCCTTAACTCCATATAATGCCCATTCCAAATATGAACTTTTAATTTGCAAAGGCAGTGTAGGTATTAACAATTAAATCCAACGCTGAAAACTGACATTTTTCTGAACAAATTGAAATTTTGGAAAAACTGTAAGATTTAGATATACAGTGAGTCCCAGAAGAAAAGTCTAAATTCATTTCAAATTCAGCGGTGAGTTTTTTGAAAAAACGCTCGTACCCGTCGATTTTGATTTTTTAATTTTTTTTTTTTTGTGGTAATTTCATGTATACAGGGTAGCTCAAAAATAAGTTACGACCATCAACTTCATTTTTTCAAATGAAAACATATATTTTTTATTTCATTTTTGAATTTTGCATTGAATTCTAAGCATGTTTCATGTACCATGTCCTATACATAAACTCAACAGTTATTGAAAAAATTAGGATTGAACATATCTATAAGTAAGACCTGTTTATTAAAAAAAAACACAACAAAATCAAATTAAATGTTGAAAATGTGCGTCATTTACGGCTTGACAATATCCAAGACGATCAATAAACTCTCTTTGCACGTTTCCAACCATTTCCGGAGTTATGACACGCACTTCCCTTCGGATCCTTTCTTTCAACTCCTGCATATTGTTTGGCCTGTTAACAAATACTTTTGATTTGAGGTAACCCCACAAAAAAAGTCCAGCGGAGTTATGTCTGGCGACCTAGCAGGCCATTCGATAGGTCCTCTCCTTCCAATCCACCGATTGGGAAAGGTTTCATCCAAAAATGTGCGCACAGTGGCCGCATAGTGCGGGCAACCATCTTGTTGGAATATCAGTTCTTCGTCAGGGGAGTCTGGATCCAATGGATTCGGAAATAAAGCCACTAAGAATTAATTCTAGTAGGAGAAATTCGAGATATACTTGTCCAGTTAAAGACTGTTCAAAGAAAAATGGACCAATTACTCTTTCGCGTACGATTCCACACCAAACATTTATTTTCTTAGGGTACTGGCTGTGAACCTCTATCATCCAATGCGGATTTTCTGTTGCCCAATATCGACAATTTTGTCTGTTCACATTACCATTCAAATAGAACGTAGCTTCATCCGAAAAAATAATATTTTTTACTAAATTATTATCTAGATTGCACATATTTTGCATGCGTCCGCAAAACTCACTTCGCCTATCGAAATCATCTTCAAATAACTCATGCACTGGAATAACTTTGTATGGGTGATATTTGTGCTTTTGAACTACTCGGTGAACAACAGATTTCGGCATGTGTAAATCGGCCCCAATGTGCGACAGGGGAGTACATAGATTTTCTTCCAAGGAAAGCAAAACGTCAAGTTGTTCATTTTCATCTCGAGTAGGACGACCAGATTTAGGCAAATCTCTAACATGACCGAATTCTCTAAACTTAGCCTCTATTCTACTCACCATCTTTTGACATATGGGAGGACGATCAGGATGGATTTCATTAAATAATTGGGCTGTTTCTATTTGAGTACGTGTTTTATCACCAAACCCAACCATGCATATTGTGAAAACCGCAACTTTGAAACGACGCTTGACAATAATTATACTTATTTGAAATAAAATTGTCATACAGTTTCTATGGAAATAAACGGTGATAGTGAGACAGTACACTCTTACTTATTATGGAGCCCAAAATGCCATATTGCCAGAAGATTTGATAGATAGTTGGATTCCCTAAATGATATGTTCAATCCTAATTTTTTCAATAACTGTTGAGTTTATGTATAGGACATGGTACATGAAACATGCTTAGAATTCAATGCAAAATTCAAAAATGAAATAAAAAATATATGTTTTCATTTGAAAAAATGAAGTTGATGGTCGTAACTTATTTTTGAGCTACCCTGTATACATGAAATTACCACAAAAAAAAAAATATCAAAATCGACGGGTACGAGCGTTTTTTCAAAAAACTTACCGCTGAATTTTAAATGAATTTAGACATTTCTTCTGGGACTCACTGTATAACGTTATAATATATAAAAAAATATTCAGAATCTTATGCATAATCCGAAAATTGATAGAAATACAGGATGTTCCATTTAAAAAAACGTAAGTTATATTCACCACTTCTTGGTGGGCCACCCTGTATACTGCAATATAATTTTAAAATGTGCACCTTAATGATCTATACAACTTTTATATTTCGAGTTTTTATCTAGTTCTTAACGTAAAGGAGAAAATGAACTTTACTGTATCGTTGACTCACCCTGTACTATTTTTTAAATACATTTATAATTACATTATTTACATTTAAATTACATTAAATTAAATAATGCAATGCATCATAATCATAAAACAAGATACCGATGTACCTCTTTGTTCGAGATTATTTTTTCATATTTACTGATTGGTTATTGTTAATAAATTATCTTGTTTTATGGTCATTATGTAGTGCATTATTTTAAAAAGATTTAAAAATATTCATGTCAGTAGATATACTGTTGCCTTGAACTGTTTTCCAAATTTATTGAGATCAGGTTCGTATTCTAAAAATTTCATAAAGACGATTAAAAAGAGTCGAAACGTAATGAAACGATAATGTGTAGTAGGGATGGTTGGAACAGGATATTTTAAATAACAGGTGCAACCTGTTCCGGTTTTAAAAAATACCTGTCAAGAAATATGTTACAGTTCCAAATTGTTTGTAATGGTTCGCTAGTCTTTTGTTACATCGCAACGTCGGGTTTGCATTGCATTCTGATAACGCGGGGTGCCGGTTGTTCCAGAAGAGTATGCTTTTAGGGACTTTCCCCATTCTTATTTATCAACACGAATTAAAAGTAACCGCTTTGGAACTTTATACAATATAATAGATAAAACAAATCCGAAGTGTAATATAAGCAAGTTACAAATGTCATATACATCTTCTATAATAAACTGAAAAACACATATTGAAAGAAAACGCCCGACTGTGCAAAAAGGACGATCTTTCTTTATTTAGATGATACTGATAATAACTGTTTACCTATAATTTTTTTAAAATAACTATTTCTATGGTACCTGCATAGAGATAACTGTGGACACAAACTCTATCTTTATACATTGACAAACCCGAACAAACCCGACAATACCGCGCAATTCATTCACAATAGCCTCTCAATGTTATCTGCCACCGTTGTAACAGACAGTGTCCGAGCATTCGAAACTGTTTTATCGAAACAGGTTCTTCCGGCTGCTCCGGCGAAACAGGTTGTTCCGACGAAGCAGGCTGATTCAGCGAACCAGACGGCTCCAGCGAGGAGCGACACAGACCGTTCCACTGGAACAGGAAAACCTATCGACCCAAACCTGTTTCGAAACGAACAGGCGCTGTTTCAAAGCGGCATCTCTAATGTATTGAATTTAGAACAAAAACAGGCTTCTAAAATTTGACGTTATAAAATCAGGGCCATATTAGAAAAGTGTTGATGATAATTACTTGAAAACGGAACGTCATATATTTTTTTGTGTAATCTTTGCGTTAATTAGAAGTTGATGTGAGAATGTTTTGTCAGTATTGCTCTAACTTCTTATGGCTTCATTTATTCGTTTGATCGTTAATCTCCAGAAATTAGTTAGCGGTTTGATTCAGTTTTAGAGATTGTCTTTTAATATTATGGATTTTTTGTGTTAGGTGTATCTGGTTTTTTTCTGTTTACCTTTTACGCTGAATTCGACATAAAAACTGTAGCTATATAATTAATAATTAAGGCCAATTGACGATGACGATTGACGGTGCAGTTTGACGGTGCTGTTTGACGGTGCCGTAAAAAGCTGGATTTATAAACTTGACGGTGGCGGCGATAACATAACCTGTGTTTCTCGGCTTTTCTGTATTTTTATGTGATTATATTAATTTTGGTGTTTATGTGATCTGAATAATACTATCAATACTTATCAACAGTACACTTTAAAATGGTTAATAAGATGGTATAAAATAAAATAATATTTACTAAATATCACGTGACAGGCAAACACGATTTTGATTGGCTGTGTAAACTTGCTACGACCGTCCACCGTCAAAAGAAAAAATTGGTTCGTCGGCCGTCACCCACCGTCAAAGTGCACCGTCATCGTCAAATATAAATGGTCTTATGCATTTCAATATGTTTAAGCAGTACCGTCACCGTCAAACAGCACCGTCAATCGTCAACGTCGAGTTTATAAATTCAGCTTTAAACTACGTTTTTGTACGACCATACTATGTTGAATGATTTACAATATCTATTTTTAGATCGGTAGGTTGTGTTTACTAGTTGCTTAGGGATAACGCGTCAGTAAGTAATTTAGTTACCGTTTAGCAAAATCGTAAGTAAATTACATATAATTTGTCCAGAAGTTGGCATTCTCTTTAGATGTTTATATTAAAAATAACTACAATATTTATATATTTTTATTTATGTTAAAACTAAATGTACAGTTATTACAATTATTAATATTAATTGGAGAAGTAAACTGATTGTCGGCAACATTTGTATATTAACTGCATTAACAGAAAATTTGAAACAAGAAACAGAATGATCTGGAACATTACTGACAAATGGTTTATCGCTATGTATAATTTTGTCAGCTAACTGTATCTTGTTTTGGATTGAATCCTCGACATAGCTTTCGGCAACAGCCGAGGATTTCCAGCAACTATGTCGCATTAATCCTAAAACATCAACACCTTTGTTAGCTAAAAATGTAGCCGAAGTTCGTCTAAATGAATGGCCGGTATAACTGACTGAATTTTAAATATTCAGCAATTTTCAAAGGGAATTTCCCTATCATACCCTTACCCACTACCTGACTACTAAATTTGCCATTTCGATAGTTTAAAAACAATCGAAAAGGTGTAGTATGAGCAGGTCGAAGTTTGATATACTTTTCAATTATTTCCAAATAATAAGATCTTCATCTTGCATATTTCTAACAGTAAATGAACGCTGAAAGTGCGTTTTGGTTTTTGGAATTTTCACAATGATATATGATTGCAAATTTTTGATGTCTTGAATATTGATATAGTACAATTCTTCCCTCCGACGTGCTCCTGATACGCCCAATATTGCTACCTAAAAATTTGTAGGAATATTAAATTAATGTTTTTATTGTTAAAAAATGTCAATATTAATTTACCTTATGAATCAAGAATATTTCGTATAAAAATTTGCTTTATTTAATGTCTGAATGCGTATAAGAATCGTACAAAAAATAGTATCAGCATCTCGAACAGTAAGGAGTTTACCGATCTCCTCCAATATTGGCGACTTCGCTCCCCTCAGTCGCAAAACATTGTTGTCTGTAAGTAAACTATCCTTACTGTTCTTGATACTTAATATACTATATTTTGAAAATAAATATATTTCACGTTTGCAACTAAGCACGGTATGAACGGATAATATCCATAATAGAACTTTTTAAGTGATTTTATTCGGGTTTATAGGTATTAAATAACTAAAGAGCAATAATTTTATTTTTTATTTATTTATCATTTCAGTCAAACAAACTATATTGTTTTGGGTTTGGTCGTTATTTTAACTTTATTCTTTAATTCCCTTCTCTGAGAGCAATAATTTTTTTTTTCACAAAGCGGGTCTTCTTTCAGTTTTAATAGGAAAAATAATACTAAATACGTACTAAGGCACAACTTTCTTCCACTTTGGGGAAACTTCATCCCGACGATATTTTTGAAATAAATATTTTAAGTGTATTAATAGCTTTGCTTGGTGATGTAAAGTAGGGGAAGTTGTGGTAAACCTTACCAGTAAAAGATCTACAAATATTTTTTAATAACTGGAAATCATTTTGGATGATTGATATATCTATTCTTTCATGGCTGTAAATTTTCCATATATAGTGCTCCTAGACGAGAACTATGACATAACATAGAAAAAAGTGACTTATTGCAAAATATCCATTTGATCCATATAAAGGACAGTGGGCGAATATGTAAGCGCAAAGTGATCATCAATGATCGGATACAAGAAAATAGTTTTCATAAATAAGAGTTTATTTAAGGAGCAGGATTACTTGTTGAATTAAGGAAAAATTTCGTCGTGAAAGAAGAAACATAAATAAATATTAAAAACTTTAGAAACAAATTTTAGCAATTACAAATAACCGAAAACTCGATCAAAAATAATAATAAAAAAGACTTGGCCATTTATAATTCAAAAAATAACAAGGCGGTTGGCCCAGACGAAATCCCTTCAGAAATACTAAAACTTCTAGATGAAAGAAGCATCACAGCACTCCATAAACTATTCAATATTATATATGATCCTGGTCACTACCCTAAACAATGGTTATGCTCTACTTTTATCCGCTTACCTAAGAAGACAAATGCATAAAAATGCTAAGATCATAGGCTCATTAGTCTGATGAGTCACACATTAAAAATATTCCTTAAAATAATACACCAAAGAATGTACAAAAAGTGCGAAAGAGACATAAGCGACTCACAATTTGATTTTAGACAGGGGTTAGGTACAAGAGAAGCGATAGTCGCAACGCAAGTGCTTGTCCAGAATTGCTATGATATGTGCCTATGTTTTATAGATCGAGTACAAGACCACAAATTAATGCAGCTCCTAAAAAAGCTTGATATAGACCAGAAAGACATCCGATGTGTCGAAAACTTATTTTGGCACCAAACGGCACAAATCAGTTACAAACAATTACAACAATTACAAATGGAAGATGTTGGCCCACCCGGAATCGCCCGGTGACATACCATTGCATCGGTTTAGGTGGCGTGAAGTTTGCTCCTTGAGTTAACTTTTGCTCATTGAGTTGACGTTTCGTCGCTGTGCCGATGTTTCCGGTTACCAGGGTGGGACCCCCCCAAAAATAGCATGATGGAATCTCCAGGCCCAAAATACTCCGGAGGTAAACTCGCCCCCCATTCGGATATCCGGGCGGGGGCTGGACTTGGGGCCCCATCAAGCGAAGTTCATAAAACAACCATTTCCGACAATTTACTGGGATCTAACAACACTCAACGAAGAAATGGTGTGGCACCTGCAGTTGCTAACCAACCCAGAACTAGCAACTTCAAAATTGATTTCTGCAATATTAGAGGGCTTAACACGAACATCAATTCAGTCCAGCAGCACTTACAATCTTCCAAGCCTCACGTACTCGCACTCACCGAGACAAAGGTCAGATCGTCAACAAACTCCGTCAGCTATTTATACCCTGGATACGATTTTCATTTCCGATTCCGACGCAACTTCGGCGTATGTCTTTTTATTCGAGATGATCTCTACTGCCAACGAGAACCTACACTGGAACCGAAAGACTTTGATGTAATGTGGTTTAAAATATCAACGCCGAAAATCACCAAGTTTATCTGCTGCCTTTACCGTCCTCCAAGTGATACCCATTACAGAGACCTTTTCTCATCACTAGCCAATACAATCGACTTCTTGCAAACCAACCATCCAAATGCCGAGATTGCTATCTTTGGCGACTTTAACGTCCATAATGTCAACTGGCTTAAATATTCAAATACAGACGATGAGCAAGGCCGCGAGGCCGAATCCCTCGCGATCAGCTCTGGTCTAACTCAACTCGTAGAAGAACCAACGCGGATTCCAGACCGAGCTGGAGATTTTGCTAGTCTTTTGGATCTTTTCTTAACGTCAAATCCCGATCTATATACAGTCACCGTACAGCCTCCGTTAGGATCTTCCGATCACAAACTTATTTCAACTCTAAGCGAACTACCAATTAATTCTGAACAACCTCCTAAACCTTGCAAGATATGGCATTACAGATCGGCCAAGTGGGAAGACCTGAAAGACCATTTTCGGCAACGGCAAGCCCTGGTTTAGCAAGGATTGTGAGCGTGCTGTAAAATCAAAAAAACTGGCTTACCGACCGTAGCGTAACAACCCTACCACTGAGAATCGTACCATCTTTATTACCGCTCGAAACCAATGTAAGCTGACAATAGATCAAAGCAAAGAAGCCCATAACGTGAGGATCAAAAACAAACTTCTTGACAGTCCAAATGGATCAAGGTCCTTTTGGTCAGTCGCTAAGGCCGTCAGCCAAAATTTTACCAAATCAACTATTCCATATCTAACACGTCCCGATGGTACAATAGCATCCACATCCGGAGACAAAGTAAACTTACTTGCTGAACTATTTTCTTCGCATTCCATTGTAGATTTCCAGAGAAGAACACCACCCGACATTCCTGCAGTTGAATCCGAAATGACCGAAATCGTATTCCGTCAGCGTCCCGTCAAACGAATCCTGAAAGGACTCGACGTCAAAAAAGCTACTGGTCCAGACGAAATTCCTGTTATAGTTCTCAAGAGATGCGCCGAGACACCAGTATTTTGTAGACTTTTCAACTTATCCTACAAAAAAGGAATATTTCCATCTTGCTGAAAGACGGCGCGAGTCCAGCCTATTCCAAAGAAAGGTAAGAGAACCCTGCCTAACAACTATCGACCAGTCGCATTGCTTTCAGTTATATCAAAAGTAATGGAGAAAGCTATTAACCAACATCTTCTAAAGTACCTGGAAGGATTCAACATTATCAGCGATCATCAATATGGTTTTAGGAAGTCCAGATCAACTAGCCTATGTCACCCATATTTGGAACAACGCAATCGAACATCATGGGGAGTCTCGGGTTGTTGCACTGGATATTTCTAAAGCTTTTGATCGGGGGGCTTCTAAGTAAACTGCGATCCTATGGTATGCCCAGTCGATTCTGTGCATGGTTGTCTAGCTTTCTTAAGGACCGCTCTCTGCAAGTGGCGATTGACGGATTTCTCTCAGACACCTTCACCATCAATGACGGTGTTTCTCAAGGGTCCATATTGTCTCCTACTCTCTTCTTACTCTACATTAACGACCTTCTAGTGAAAACTAAAAATCCGATATTTAGTTTTGCTGATGATAGCACACTTATCTCATCTTTCTCTTTGAATGCGCAAACATCGGCTGCCGACGCACATCTTCGCAGACAGCATGAAGTGTCACGCCTCAACAAAGACCTGGAAGAAGTTTTGGCTTGGGGTGACAGTAACCATGTCGAATTTAACGCTAAAAAAACCAAGGCAGCAGTTTTCTCTAAGAAGGTTAGCATTACAGAACCGGAAATAGTCATGGCCGGACACGCAATCCCACTGGCTTCATCTATTAATTTGCTGGGCGTCAATCTGGGAGGAAATATGTCTTGGCATAACCACGTTGTGGCAATCGCCAAGATAGCTTCTCAGAAGCTTGGGGTACTCTTCCGAACCAGAAAGTACACGACGAACCACTGCCGCCCATCCATATGTGGTTGAGCTTAATACTCGTCGAACTTCATTATTTAAGAATTCTTTCATCTGGAGGACTACATCCTTGTGGAACGACCTTCCCGAGGTCGTTTTTCCCAACGAATATAACCTCCAACGATTCAAAACCAACGTGAATCGCTTTTTGCGCACACGCACCACTCCCAGAGTGCCCTAAAGGATTTTTCCTATAGTGCTTGTGTTTGATCATAAAAAAAAAAATTAGACAATAACATGTCCAACACCATACGGATTAGAAGGGGTCTGCGGCAGGGATGTGTGCTGTCTCCACTCTTATTTAATTTGTACTCAGAAGAAGTTTTCCACGAAGCTTTAGAATACGTGGAAATAGGAATAAAGGTCAACAACTGGTCAATATGGTAGGAGAACAGAGTAAATCAATGGATTTAAATATCAACATAATATAAAATATAACCGTTACATACTTGCCCATGAAAAAGAGCAAAACATAACGAAAAATTTCATCGGATTTGTTCGGGTTTGTTCGCAAAATTCCATGGATTTTATGGTATGAGCAAAGGAACCTCTAAAATCCTAGCAGAAATGTTGAACCCAGAAATACGCAAAAGAGACACCAAAAATTTAAATTGTCTCGTCCGCCATGACACAGCGATTTTGGAAGCAAGTGGCGACGGCGACGCGTTATGCAGCACTGCCGGCAACTGATCAACTAGTCGGGTTGAAGTTGGATTGCCTTAAGTCAGACATACATGTGCTTCAGTGAGAACACGACCTTAAACTATCACCAAAATTTCAACTTTCCATGAATTCAAATCACAAATTTACAAGTATTTAATTAAGATTATGTTTTGCGTGATATAGGAGACGAGATGGTAGTGATTCTAAAAACTATAATAATATAGGGGTGGTTCCATTTAAATTAAAAAAGTTATAACATTTCTTCGGTAGGAGCGGCAACGACAAAAAAATATTTTATCAATATACCAGGTGTTGGTAAAATTATTATTAATGTTCCCCATGGTCCAAAACCTGAAATGAAACCATAGATCTTAAATTTTTTCAGTTGTATACGAGGTTTGTTAAAAAAAAATTAAAAATGTCCTATTCATACATATTTCTTATACCGAACAACTTTTCATAATTACAGTTCTCGATATCGTCACAAATAAAAGTACTTCACTATTGAGCACTTTTATATCTGATGGTTGTATTTTAGGTCTTGGACTATGCAGAACTTTTTATGAAGAATAACTTTTTTTCGTAAAATTAATAATAAAAAGTTTCCCATTTATCGCCAATTCAAGTAGACACCCTGTATAGGAATTTGAATAATAATCCAAATAAATTTTGTTTCTTTCCTAAGTAACATTCTTAACAATTTAAATGACACATACAAAGCAATTTAAAGAAATAAAGAAGGAATTAGAAATCTCGGGCAGCAGACATTCTGTCCCGGTCGAGTCACATTGCTACGGTCGAAAGAATTTTATTCATTTTTAACTCCGTTTTCGATTTAAACTTCTTTCCAGTTTTCAAAGTGTCAAGAGTTTACTTAGTCTTTGCTTCGACCAAGTTTATTTATTTTGTGTTTCGTTTGATGCCTACTCTGTAGAAATTAGATTGAGATTTAAGTTGATCCGTGGGTTTGCCTTTTAGTATTAAGACTTTCAGTGTCAACTATTGCCGGTCTTTTCTGTTTTTCTTCCAAGTCAAACCGGACTGGAGCATTTACTAAACACTACACTCATTCAGTGCGTGTACACAGAGAGAAGGTTGCCTACTTACTGGCAATCGGCGCCAATAAGCACCAATAAATTAGTTAGCTTCTAAATTTAGTAGACATAGTCAACGCCTGTCTTAGCTGGTTGCCAGCGCGGATCGGCACCGACTTATTTACCAGAATGAATTTTGAATTCTTGGTCGCTTGTTGCCGAGGATGTGCACTGTTGAATCTCTCCCAAGATATTATTAAATGTATGAAATCATCATGCATGTGGAAAACCGTTGTTTCAAAGTCGGAAAGGAGTGATGATATTCCTCGTAAATATAATTCATTTGATGTATTCCTTGAGTCTTGCTTTGCATTCGTAAAAACGCATTCTTCCGAAGAACAAATTCTTCAGTGTCCACTATGTACGCTTCAGTGGAAAAGCCGGCACCGGTTCCTTTGTGGGTGTACACTCATGCAAGTCGGCAGACTCGACTTGCATAAGCCAAGTCGTATGAATGTCTGTAGTAGAAGTCGGTGATTGCGTTAAAATCTATATTCGGGCAGGATCCAAACGGTTAAAATATAATCCGTACAATAGCAAGTCGAAGTGTGTGTGTATGTGGTTCTGTTCAGTTTGTGAATTTCATAGTTAAAAGAATCTCATCGGAAACCATATTATTATTGAGCACTATTAAAGAGAACTATTTAAGCCCTCATTGCTAAGCAGCAACTTTCTCACTGCTACCACAATAAAAAAAAATCATAATTCGTCGACAAAATTTTATGTATGGATAAAAAGACCAATATTAGACTTAATATACCACGTATATAAGCTTGTCAAGTCGGGTTTATTCATGAGTATGTGTAGCGTCGGCCGACTTACATGAGTATGTGTAACGTCGTCCGATTTAAATTTTAAATTCCTATAACGTTATATGAGGGCTTGTTTTAATAATAGTCATTTCCCACCCACTTTTCCAATATTTCGAATTATCAAGTAGCCTGAGATTTCAGTAGGAATGCAATTTTAAATATAATTTTCCAGAAATTATACTCTATCTAAAATTTCTAGGTAAAACGTATGAGTAAAATTGGAATATAAGTGAAAATTTTAGTTACAGTGATTTAGAGAGTGATAGAGATGTGAACTCCGCGTGAACTTCGAGAGAACAAGTAACGATTTGTTGCGAGAAAAATCGACGAGACAAATATATATGAATTCATTCAACACTCAATTAAAAACATGGTCTGAAAGAAAAGGTGTTAAAATAACAGAAAATGTTTTATTGGCATATTTCAAAAAAAAAGCTGACTGTAAAACATATCAACATTGTGGGCAAACGATTGATAAATTAACTTTTTAGATAAAAAAAAACATTGACATTCCTAAGATTTTCAAATTCATTTTTAAAACAGGAAAACAAAGCCTATAAACCAATAAAATCATATATATATTTGCTCCTGATGATTAATATTTGTATAATATAGTATGGTAATAGTTCATCTTTTGAGATGAAGATCACTGAAGTAAAATGATGATTAGTAGTGATAGATGGGGTGTTCACCATCAATTTGCACACACCCTACTGCGCAGGCGCGTCATCTGTCATCTGTCACGTCATCTGTCATCTGTCATGTCATGTGTCATCTGTCATGTCATGTGTCATCTGTCATGTCATGTGTCAGTGGCCCTAACTACCAGTGGCCCTAACTACCAGTGGCCCTAACTACCAGTGGCCCTAACTACCAGTGGCCCTAACTACCAGTGGTCCTAACTACCAGTGGCCCAAACTACCAGTGGCGCTAGCATCGAGGGGCCGCGTGTGTTCTCTGTGGCAGCCGCGTCTAACACTTCTTTGTGACAGGAACCCAAAGCCGCGTGTGTGACATCATAGCTCTCCAAATGATGACGTCGAGGGGGGCCCGCGCGTTTAAACCTGAAAAAAAGTTACGGCTGCTAGGCTCGAACCACCGTCCTCTAGATTGGTAGCCGGGAGTCATACCATTGAGCCACGGCGGCAATTGATATATTTTCCGCAACTATGCGTACCGATGCCGCTTAATTAAACAACAAATTTACCAAAAAAGATAGTTACTTCATACTGCAAATGTATATGCAAATATAGTTGATGATTCGAGATCAGACAAAGTGTAGAAAATAAGTGCCAACTATTGGTTTATTCAATATCGTGCTAGACACTAGTCCCTAACGATACCGCTGCATAGCCCTATGTATAAAACGATCAAAATAGCAAAAATTTGATGCCGGAATACAACCATTAAAAAGATAGGCCCTATATCTCGGGTCTGAGCTGATTTTTGTCAAAACTAACATTAGAAGCAATGTAAGCACCCCTCACAAACCCTAATTCCGTTAAAAAAAAATATGGCCCATTTGACATCATGCGCAATAGGCCAATATTGAGGTTTCTCGGAAACTATAGGAGAAAAATCTGCGCAAATAGCGGAAAAAGTGCCTTCGGCAGTCCGCCCACCCCGGGTCTTTCAAAAACGGGACTTGTATGAAAAAGGCCTTTTTGGCAACTTATGTGATAATGGTCCTATACAAAACCGCCAAAAACCCCCAAATGATGGGGAAAGTATATCATTTTAAACAACATAGTCTACCCGGCGCCACGGGATAGGCACTCATTAATATTCAATGTCAAGCAAGCCAGTAACAAATTCCTAGAAAGATGATGCAACAAGAGCAGCAATATACAACACGCGAGAGGTTAATTAATATTCATAGCACAAGTGCAACGCTAACATTCCGAGAATTGCAATACATAGACAATTCTAGAAGCATAACGACGCGTTACGGTACCGCCTATAAATACCGGATGTGTCGGACTTGAGGTACAGTTGAATCCAGCAGACAGAAGCAAGTAGTAGTGCATCTATAGAAAGTTGAAAGTGAATAAAATAATTGCCAGGTATGTAGATTTATCGGTTATAATTTGAATAAAATGCAACTTATAGTGTGATTATATGATATCTAGGTAGGGTAATTTATAGGTTATACGTGCTGCCAAAGAGAGGATACAAATAACGATTATATGGGGGTGTATAGGAAACGTGTTCATAAAAATTATAAATATTTGATTAAAAATGGGGTTAATAATTAGAACTTATACATTGATTTTAGGAAAAAATGCATATCTGTGAGCATTGCGGTCAATCCTTCGCTAGGAAGTCTAGTTTCAAACGGCATGGGGATTGCAGGGAGGCTATGCAAGCATGTACAGCCTGCGGGGTCAGCTTCCCTTCGAGAAGAGCGCTCCAGGCGCACCAGAGGGAAGCTCACAGAGCCCCTAAACGACAAGCAACCCCCTCCCAAGTAGCCATTGCCAAACGGGCAAGACTCGCTCCGTCAGATGGTGAGTATTTTTTAAAATAAAACTAGTGATAGAATGTTCTAAAAGTGTTTAATATTTCAGGGCCATCCATGCGGCACTGCAGTGAATGTAAACAAGATGTTCCAAGCTCCCGATGGGTCGCTCACGTAAGGACCCTACGTCATCGGGAGAATTGCTGCATGGTGCAGGAGGAGGATGTAGAACTTATAAAAACATCGTTCCGAAGCCGAATTGCCACCTACCGACTGAAGGCAAGACAAGACCCCACCAATGTGCCACAGTTCCTGGAACACCTGCGAGAAAAATTCATCAGGTTGGTGGGGAATATTGTTCAAAAATATGAACAACTCAAGGTCGGTGTGGAGCTTTTCGGCCGCTTCCTCCTGCAAACGAGCGAGTCGATGGAAATTAAATCATTCAACACCCGGCATGTCATGGTGAATGGGGCAACGGACCTGGAGGAGTTGTTTGGGCAGTTCAGCGCTATCCTAGACCGCAAATATTCAGAGTTCTCGGAAAAGGGTAGTGGTGAGTGGCTCTTTAGTTAAATAATTGTGTGCTTTTTAGTTAAATAATTGTGTGTCTGGTAATGTAAAACAATATTTCAATTGTTACAGGGTGGGCTCTTCAGCAACTTCTCCACTTAGAAATAGGAATTAGCAAGATCAAGCCTCTAACACCATCATCATACCTTCCGCTACCAAAAGAAATTGAAGCAAAGAAAGCTGTGTTAAACATTCAAAACACAGACCAAAAATGTTTCATGTGGTCAGTCTTGGCAGCCTTACATCCAGTACATTGGACTCAAAATGCAAATAGAGTCGCAAACTATCTACCTTTTGAGAACGAGCTGGTCTTTACAGGTATGGAATTTCCAATTCAACTGAAAGATATTTCAAAGTTTGAACGACAAAATAATATTTCAATCAATGTCTATGGTTTAGAGCGAAACTACGACAATGGTAAAAATAGTATTGATGTCGTGGGTCCCTTATATTTTACTAAATCTCGCAATGAAAGACATGTAAATTTGTTAGTAATCAGTGATGATAATGAAAATACTCATTACTGTTTAATAAGAAGTTTATCTCGTCTGATCTCAAGGCAATTATCTAAACATAAGGCTACAAAGTATTTATGTGATGGCTGTTTAACGTATTTCTATTCCGAGTTGAAGCTAAAAGCTCATCAAGAACACGATTGCGGCCACGTTATGGCCAAAGTACCGACTACCGATTTGAAAAAGAATAAATACGGTGAAGAGATACCTGAGAATATTTTTAAATTTACAAACTTTGAAAAGAAATTAAAAGTACCTTTTGTTGTTTACGCAGATTTCGAAACAGTTTTAGAACCATTGCCTACAGAACAAAGTGAGAGAGACCCTGATACGTCATATACAGTACGCACCCATAAACACGTTCCATACTCGTTTGCCTACTATATTAAATGTGACTTTGATGACGCGCATTCAATTTATCAATGTTATAGAGGTCCTGACGCACATAAAGAATTTGTAAAACGATTAGATGCTGATTGTAAATCAATATATAATCGCTTTTTGAAGAAAATAGTGCCCATGATCCCTATAACTGCTGAACAAGAGCATGCGCATCAGACCGCAACACACTGTCACATCTGCGAAAAGCCATTTAATATAGAAGACATGCGTGTTCATGACCATGATCACCTTACAGGGCTGTATCGAGGTCCCTCTCACCCTGTATGTAATTTAAATTTCAAAATTCCGTCATTCATACCGATATTTTTTCATAACATGTCCGGGTTCGATTCCCATCTCTTTGTTAAAGAATTGGCGTCGGATGAAGAAAAGATTGATGTTATCCCCCAAAATAAGGAAAAATATATTTCCTTTAGTAAACATATATTGGTGGATAGCATCGAAGAGGATGGGAAACAACGACAGGTATTTTTAAAATTACGGTTTTTAGATAGTTTTCGATTTATGGCCACAGGCTTGGATAAATTAAGTCAAAATTTAAAGCCCGAACAATGCAGGGCCGTACGTAAATATTTCCCTGACGAGGAAAAATTTAAACTTATTCGACAGAAGGGTGTCTTCCCGTATAACTACGTGGATCATATTTCAAAATTAGACGACACAGTGCTGCCATCACGTGAAGGCTTTTTTAATAAACTTAAAAATGAGCATATTACTGAAGATGATTACAAGCGTGCGTTGAAGGTATGGGATCTATTTAAATGCAAAACTTTAGGCGAATATTCAGACATTTATTTAAAATCCGACGTATTAATTTTGACAGATGTGTTTGAAAGCTTTAGAAATGTGTGCATATCTACATACGGCCTTGACCCGAGCCAATTTTTCACGTGTCCAGGATTGTCGATGGAAGCCGCACTTAAATATACATCCATAAATCTTGAGCTATTGACCGATCTAGATATGGTACACTTTTTTAAGCACGGGATTCGTGGCGGAGTCAGTCAGTGTAGTGTAAGAAAAGCTATTGCGAATAATAAATTTATACCCACATACGACGCTTCAAAACCTACCTCCTACATTTTATACTTGGATGCAACAAATTTATACGGTGCAGCCATGTCTCAATATTTACCCACAGGGAACTTTAAATGGTTAGACGAAATCGAAATTCAAAATTTAGATTATATGAACATCGCACCTGATTCACAAACAGGTTACGTCTTAGAAGTCGATTTAACATACCCGGAAGATTTGCATTATTCGCATAATGAGCTACCCTTTTGTCCAGAATCCATTGCGCCACCAGAGTCCAAATTTCCGAAAATAACAAAATTAATCCCAAACTTTTTAAAGAAAACTAAATATATTATTCATTATCAAAATTTGCAGCAAGCTTTAAATTATGGCCTTAAGCTGACTAAAATTCACCGCGTCATATCTTTCGATCAATCACCGTGGCTTAAACCGTACATCGACCTAAACACAGGGTTGCGCAATCAAGCCAAAAATAAGTTTGAAAAGGACTTTTTTAAGTTGATGAACAATTCTGTGTTTGGAAAGACAATGGAAAACGTGGAGAAGAGGGTAGACGTAAAATTAGTGTCCCATTGGGAAAATATTGGTAGGAGGCTCGGTGCTGGGGCGTTGATCGCGAAACCTCATTTCAAGGACCGCACAATCTATAGCGAGAACCTGATATCTATTCAGATGAATAAACAAAAAGTAGTATATAATAAACCCATATACGCAGGGTTTGGAATCTTGGAATTATCCAAGATTATTATGTACGACTTTTTGTACGGGTACATTAAGCCTAAATATGGCAACAACGCGACCTTACTCTACACGGACACTGACTCCTTAATATTAAATATAGAAACACAAAATTTTTATGATGACATGTCTGCGAATTTAGATAGATTTGACACCTCTAACTATGCTCCAGATAACCCACGTAATGTTCCTGTAAACAAATCGATATTGGGAAAAATGAAAGATGAGTACGCAGGAAAAATTATATGGGATTTCTACGGGACCGGGGCCAAGGCATATTGTGTGAATGTAGAGGGGAAATGTACAAAAAAAGCAAAGGGGGTCCCCGACTACGTTACAAAATCCCAACTATCAGTTGAAGACTATAAAAAAGCAGTTAACGTAGTAGGGACCAAAATATTTCGCGAGATGAATACTTTCCGCTCACATTCACATGATATGCATGTGGAACTTAAAAATAAGGTAGCGCTATCATACGCGGACGATAAGCGCTACCTTATACCCGGAGACCTTGAGAACACGCTTGCTTGGGGTCACCAGGATATAGAATTATATAAGGAGACCTTGGAAATTCCAAACCAAGACTGATTTGCTTCAATTTCTTTAGGTGGTGTTAGAGGCTGTGATATTAGGTTATTTATTATAGTTTAAGTATTTATTATAAAGTATAGCGCCCTTTACACGTATAGTTATATATTATATTTCAAGTATTGTATTAATATTGTATATCACCCTCTATAAGACTGATTATTTTATATAAATGTGTGTTAAATAAATGTTTTACTCCACATTCCCCAAATTGTTTTATTTACCCGCCTATACCCTATAAATAAAACAACAGTTCAATATTTTATGGAATAATATTCAGTATTTAGGTTATACAATTGATACATATGTTGCGCAAATAAACTAATTAATTTATCGGTCCATCGAAACAGGTACTTGTCTGTATCCGCCTCTTCGAATTTTAGGCTTCGTTTTTCTGCATTACGATGAAACACCAAGGTATACTTTCCAATAATCAAAAATATGTCAACCCAGTGAGTGTTGAAACAATTAAAATTGCTTAAAAATTCTTCAAATTCCACACTAGTGAAATAAATCTTTCCATATCCAATAGTATCCACTACTACTTCAGTGTTTTTAAATATGACGGTTATATAGCCATCAATTTCATATACTCTGTTTGGCCTAATTCTGCAAAGGGGCGGGGCTTCCACAGTCCTAGGACACACCTTGTCGCAGTCAGAAGTCATGGAGAGGTTTAAAAAACCACGTGATATAAACCGATAATCTTCGTAGCACTTTATATCTTTTTTGAGGTTATGTATATTACGTAGGTGCTCTTGCAACTTGACCGATCTCATCACAAGCTCGAGGGCAAATGATTAAATATTATTAGAACGCTATATTAAAACACACGTGACATTTTCAATTATTTATTTTGGTAAAAAATCATAAATATAATCATACAGCATATAGGCATTCCTAATACTACAATTACAAACTTCTAGATCATGGTTAGAACATGTGGTTACGTCTTTAGAGAGTTTTGGCGCATTGATACTTGATTCTAAATTAACAACATGTGGCTTATTACTACATTGAGAATAAATTTCGTCTAAAAAGCTCTTCTTTATGTGACCCTTGACATATATCTGGTCCACGTCTCGCAAATCGTTGCTGATGATTGTGTAGAGGTCGCTGTAATCGGTCACGCCATAATTATAAAAGAGGCCATGATGGTTTCTATGTAGGAATAATACCTGCTTCTTGCAATCATCACTCAAGGTATGAAATGGGGTAGTAGGTTTAAACAGGTAACTCTTCATGTGTTTTCCATCATAAATGGCCAGTTCTTTAGCTTGAAATTCTGGTACCTGGAATCCCTGGACGTCGACTACAGCAAACTTCATCTTACAAGGGTTGGAACTACAATAGTTCTCTCACCTGGCCGGTTAAAGCCTGGTACTCAAGGACACGATCGTGAATAATAATACAAAACGCTCGTGAATCGTTGGAAAAATTAGAAGAACTCTGAAACTCCAATTTGACATCAATAGCGGTGCTCTTTAGAGATTCATTTTGCTTGGTGCAATCAATAACAAATAGGGCCCTACTAGCAAAAGTCGTAAAGTCTAAAATAGGCTCGCTTAGCGGCTTGCCTAAATAAGATTTTTGAAAGTCTGTATACATCTTATAGACTTCTGAATATTGGCGATTGGCAAAATCTAAATTTAGAGCCTCATAGGGGTATATCTCAGAGTTTAGATGCAACTTGACATCGGTAATATTTAAGTTATCAAAATAACAGCAATCTGACTTGTAGTTATCTTTGCGATTTTTCATAAAACATACAATAACATATCTTGCCCTCTCTGTCATCGTCTTTACAGTCCAAATATCTCTCTTTGTCGTTCTCAAAGCAGGAAGCTCGTGAATCTCCCAAGTTCTAAACGGTATAAATATAGGCTTATTTTTTGCAATGTCATCCAAAAGTCTAAGTTTAACTGCGTCACTAGGATAAATGTGCTTAACCTTCAATTCAACAGTCTTTAGCGTAATCGCCGCCTTTTTGTCACCAGTTGACTTGTAGCAATTTTCATCGTGACGAGCTCGAACCAGTTTAAGCTTCTGTTTACCCATCAGAACATTCTTGTAATCGGCAAACACCCCAAACAGCATGTATAGCGGAATGCGAAAGTTGAATTCTTTACTAGTTTCATCCAATGTTTTTATAGTACCGCTAGGCCAATTCCAACCGGCAATATCTAAAGCGCGGCTTTCTGCATCGCTTAAGCATAGCAGGTTTTTAACGGCGCTAACTATGCCAGGATCGCGAACTTTTTCAATCTCTTTACCATTCACTTCATACGACATGCTGTCAAAAATAAAGGCTGCAGCATTATTGGTTAATGTACAGTCGCCAGTCTTGCCAGCTGTATCCTCTGCTTTAAACGACCCTTCGATATAAAGCTGAGCTTCGCTCATGTCTAAAAATACATCTTGTTGATTGATGACAATCTCGATTTCGTCGTTGTTATTAAAAGACTTGGTGAAAGGATGATAAGTATGCCATTCTTCGCGCATGATTGACTCATCGCTTTTAATGGGGTTAAATAGCTGAAGTTTTTCTGACATGATAGTTATATAGACTGCTAGCGGACTGTAAAAAAATAATATTGACAAGCGCGAGTGTTCTCTTTGGCTTCTGATTACAGAATGAGTCTGGAGAAGGAGTAGATGTATTTAAATAACTATTAAATACTAAGCCCATTTCGTCTGAGTTCTAATCTGATTACAACTTCTTCGTCTCTGAAATTAACAGGCCTCGAATCTTGATCCAATAGCGTTAGAGTAATATTATATATATTTTTGTCGTTGACAGGTAGATAAATAAGATTTCGGGGTTCTATATTAATACTATACCCGGGGTCAACAGTTGGAGAAAATTCATATAAAGTATGCGCTGGATTATTTGTATAGTAAGAACCAGAAATAATGTTGCACTCAACCCTAATAGTAACCACTTGTATAATTTCAACTGGTAGGTCAGATTCATGCAATTGACCAGCCGTCAACACTTGTGGAGAGAACCCTAATAACTGAGCAATGCTATCCTTGGGCTTGAAATTTATATTGTAGCTACTCTGCAGCTCGCACTTTAAGGTATTGTTATTAGCTCGAAGTGATAGGATTTCTTTACGTTCAGCATCCGATAATTCCGCCCCAGCAAGCTGACTTTGCAAATAGTACTCTATATCCTCCAACTCGTAAGAACCGGTTGGTATTTTTAAAACTTGCTCCTTGCCGTTGATTGTATAATAAACCTTATTACGACCAGGTTCTATATTTGGTATTGTATTCCACGTATTTAGAGATATTAATGCCAGAGAGTAATCAAATCTCGAGTCTAGTTCTATAGGCGGCACAAAGTATGCTTCAAGCCGGTGAGAACGACCCTTTAAAGTGAATGTTTGAGACATGACTGATGATGGCTAATGACGTCATTGCAATTTATAATGAATTAACGAGAAACGTCAACGCCAGATGGCCGCAATTTATCGTACCATAATCCTGATATTGATCATAGTTGAAATAAATTTTATAATTTTTCATATACTCTACAAATTCTTTTGGTGGCTTCAAGTTGCCAAAACTATCAAAATAAACAACTCTATCTCCTTTCTTCTTGTAAGCTACCCAGTGTGTCCCATCTCCTTTGTATCCATCTAAATTTAAAACACCGCTCTCTGTATGTTTCGGTGATTTTGGCAAAGTATCTCGCATAAATACACCTCTAAAATTAGGGATCTTTAGGCGTTTTACATATGATTTAATATCTTGATCGGATAAAGGACGCGCGGGTAGCTTTATTGACAGTTTTTTGGCATTTTACGTAAAAACAATCCATATCCGGTCTTGTGTTTTTTCAAATACAGCCCATCCCCCTTCTTGCCCAAGGCGATGGCTTCCATTGTTTCATTATGGCGCTGTGATTCTTGCAACTTGGCTTTGGCATTCTGTGCATCATTAACCGCCTTGGAAATTCCAGCTACGCCGCTACTTAATGCCCCGAGGGCGCTAAGCCCAGCGAATATCGGGATCAAAGGCAAGATGCCGCCTTGTTTTGGCAGGGGTATGATTCTAGGTATTTTGATTTTTCTTTTTCCGCCTAGCTTCTTAACTTTGATGCGTGCAGCTTTGAGCATACCACTCAACGCCTTTTTATCACTACCAGAACCATGTTTCTTTAGCGGTCTAATAAGCTTACATAATTCATGCTTCTTGCATCCTGCACCCAACTTACGCTTGACCTTCATGATGTTTGTTACTAACCACGCAGAGGTTCGCTCACCAAGACTCGAATCGCTGGCTTTGACTCGTTTCCAAGCTTTGCTTTCCAACACCTGATCGGCTTGATGACGATGGCTCAAGTCTGTGGACTTTGCGTATTCAATGTCGTGATCTTTACAATAACTATCCAATTTATTCTTGGGTTTATCTCCGCGGGCTAAACGTTCTTGAAGCTTTGTACCAGGGCCGCAATAAGAATATCCGGGTAGATGAAGTTCGACTGGTAATTTATTGATGATACTATTTAACACACCTGCACCCTGTGACGTCTGCATTACTAATGTAGTTGTGAATAAATGCAGAGTGGTACTTATAGAAAGATGCGTCAAGAAAAGCAGAAACGCTCAATTCAAATACATGATTTCAATATGGGGCCCCAGCAAAATCCGAATAAACATAGTGCTGTTTTACCCTCAACCATTAGGGCAATAATATGCGGACCCAGTTCGTGTGGTAAAACTGCTGTTATGATAAGTTTATTGGCTGATGAAAATGGCTTGAAATTTGAGAATGTATACGTATATTCAAAATCTCTACAGCAAGACAAATATGTATTTCTGCAAAAAACATTAAAACAGGCCCGTCTTGGATATTTCGGGTACAGCGACAATGACGATGTTCTAGATCCTTCTAGCGCTAAACCTCATTCTATTATTATATTTGACGATGTTGCCTGTGAGAAACAGGATAAAATACGCAATTATTTCTGTATGGGCAGACACCATGATATCGAGTCGTTTTATTTAACGCAGACATATTCAAAAATTCCCAAACAGCTGGTTCGCGACAATGCCAACGTATTAATTCTATTTAAACAGGATGATTTGAATTTGAAGCATGTATATACCGATCATGTAAATACCGACATGTCCTTTGAAGCTTTTAAACGACTATGTTCCACATGCTGGAAAGACAAACATGGGTTTTTAGTTTTGGTCAAAGACAGTGATATTGATAAAGGTCGATATAGGAACAAGTTTGATATATATTTAATCCCCTAAATATATTGCATCAGTCTATCACCAGTAGTCATAGAGGGCGGACGTATTTAATCATACATATCCTGTTTCTATGTGGATCAGGGATCATTGTAACCACGGATCATTGTAACCACGGATCATTGTAACCACGGATCATTGTAACCACGAAACAGTGGATGAACAACCACGAAACAGTGGATGAACAACCCCGAAACAGTGGATGAACAACCCCGAAACAGTGGATGAACAACCCCGAAACAGTGGATGAACAACCCCGAAACAGTGGATGAACAACCACGAAACAGTGGATTGTTATAGCGGTTCGGACGGGTTAGGGTTGTTATAGTGGTATAGTTGTATATCATGGCTTCTAATTTGAGTGGACTCGATAAGGATGTTAAGCAGCGCATTATTAATACCGCAAATGTTATACGAAAAAAATACTTGGCATTAAAGTTGGAGCGTGGAGAAGAAGACGATGCGTTAAATAAATTTCTAACACCTATTACCGATCCGTTAAATAAACTTGTGGAAGCTTCTGTTGAAAAACAGGCTCGTAAACGCAAGATTAAAACAGAGGATGTGCCCCTCATAAAGATTGAACCGCAAAAGATAGAAACCCGAGAAGTAAAGCAACCTAGCTTTCTAGCAGATGAGACGCACTATGGCGATGCCGAGGATGATGTGTTTACTGATGAGTCATCGTATCCTTCATTCCGCGAAGTACAAGAGGATTTCACTGCCTTACTTAACAAGCCCGAGGTTGTAAATGAGTTTATCACACAATATCCCCCGATTGCTCAGAGCTATTTAAAAAAATATTGGGGCAACTCTTCATCGATAGATGCTAAAGGAGTATCATATAATTCAGATAATGATGCTTGGCAATTGGGATCCGAGCGAATAGACTTTTTGCCGAGTGGTGATATACAAGTAGGAGATGTCACGTATAAGGGTACTCGCGGCTTGTATGATTTGTTATTTTTAAAAGTGCCTCAATATCATACTAGGGCCGATAACTTAGAATATGGGAATATTCTGAAACGTACAGGTTTATATCGGAGGGAGAATGGGGCAATAAAGGGGGATAAATCGCATAAATATACGACAATTGTTAAACCACTCCTAAGCACCGCATCTAAATTACCATCACCGTCTTCATCAACTCCTAGAGTCTCTAAATCCACGTCGTCAGTGCCTAGCAGAACGACTAGATTAAACTCTGGGAGAACAGGGCAGGCTTTGTTACAATACGATGAGGCCCCGAAAGAGTTTGTGTATTACGATGATATTAACGAGTTGGTAGATCGTTTTAGAAAGCTACATGCGTCTCGTCAGGCTGGCAACACCAGTAACCTAAATGAAATTATGAATATTTTGCATGAGCTGGAGCGGTTGGGGGTGATTGAGTTTTATAAATAGTTATATACCACCTCTCGTCTTAGTATCAGCTTAGCCATGAACAAGTTTGGACGTGCCCTACCGACGCGTCAAAAAGGTATAAGGAAAGCTCCTAATCAAATACCCGTTAATAAAGATGGCGACTATAATATTCGCGATCATAAACTTGTAAACGTAAAGCTACCTACAGATGGCTCTGATGCTGCGAATAAAAAATTTATAGATGATTCAATAAGTTCTCTTTCGGCTAATCTTAATCATTTGGTTGCGGTTAGAATGCAGGACGCCTACAACTCTATTGATAGAGTTAAGAAAGAATTGACGAATTCTAGTAAGGCTGATACGGAATTAATATCTGCGCAAATGCGTAAGCATATGACTATTTTAAATAAGGAAATGTCGGATTATAAAAATTCGCTTAAACTTGCTGATGATAAGTTGAAGAGCGAGATTTTGAAATTAGATATGCAATTAACAACACAACTTCACGAAATTCGTACTAAACATCAAGCATCTATAGTGCAGGTATCTAAGCAATTTGATGACCTTGAAAATATTTTAAAGGGGTATATAACTACTACTGTTAAACAATCTATTAAGCCTATTACTGATGATGTTAAAAAAATAAATACAAATGTTAATAAATTGAAACAGAGGGTTGATAGAAGTAAGATATAAAAGCATCTGCATAGTAATTAGTTTTTATTACATGTTTGAAAATGGCGGCGAGTATTACTAAAGCGAGAGAACAGGTTGTTAATGAGCTGCATAAACCCGCCAGAACAAAATTTAAACGACGCAGATTTATTCAATATGGTTTAGATGATACTTTTGCCTCTGATCTTGCGCAGCTTGATCAGTATTCTCGCGAAAATAGGGGGTTTAAGTATATATTGGTTGTTATTGATTGTTTTTCGAAATATTTATGGACTCGGCCTATAAAGTCTAAAAATGCCCAAGATGTGACTAATGCTATGGCGCAGATACTCGCGCAGTCTAAGAGAATTCCGAAAAAATTTGTTACAGATAATGGGAAGGAATATTACAACTCTAATTTTCAAGCTCTCATGAAGAAACATGGCATCCATCATTACAGCACATTTAGTATTTTAAAAGCATCTATTGCCGAGCGTGTAATTCGAACAATCAAGGAAAAGCTGTTTAAGTTGTTTACCTTGAACGGCAATCATAAATGGATAGACTTGTTGGAACATGTTGTAAATACATATAATAATACAACACATTCCACAACCAAAATGAAGCCAAAGAATGTTTCTAAGAATAACGAACAAAAATTATTAAAATCAGCTTACACCAATCTCAAGGTTGTTGGCAGACAGAAATTTAAAGTGGGGGATATCGTTCGGATAAGTAAAGCTAAACACGTGTTTGAAAAAGGATATGTGCCTAATTGGACGGCGGAATTATTTAAAATTTTAAAAGTAAAAATTACTGCTCCTACAACATATTTATTAGAAGATATGCATGGCCATCCAATCAGTGGCGGTTTTTATGAAGAAGAACTGCAAAAAACTAAACAGCCTGATGTATTTCTTATCGAGCAGATTTTGCGTAAGAAGGGTAGAAAGATGTATGTCAAATGGGTGGGGTTTGATGCGTCACATAACAGCTGGATAGACGTATCAAAAGACGTTGTATAAATGTATCTAATTTCGGTAATTTTAATCAGTCATCATGACGCATTGTACTGAGTGTAATTGTGAGGTTAAATCGCTTAGTCATCATAGACGTACCACTAAACATAAGCAGAATTGCAGTGTGGACTTTGTTTCGGGCGTGAAACTTGTTCAAACGGCTTTTAAGAACCGGTTTGTTACGTATCACATATCGAGTCATCACTTGTCTGATGTTAAGCTATATTTAGAAGGAGTGAGGGATAAAGTAATTGACTTGTTGAAGAACGCCTTGACTATTCATAACCAGATTAGTGTTAATATGGAATTATATGGGCTCTATTTATTGGGCACGTCTATGGATTCAGATATCAAATCGTTCAACTCCAAATATGGCCGCATTGTACAGAATAGTAATTTACAAGATTTTTATACTGAATATATGCATGTTTTACTCAAAAAAGCGTCGGAATTTAGCGAGATGGGGAGCGGGTGGGCTTTATCCAAGCTCCTGTTCTTGGAACTTAACATTAATAAAATTAACTGAGGGGTGGGGGTATAGTTGATATATATCCCATCTGCCGTCAGTTTCGTCCCAATCATGTCTGAACCTGCCTTCTCCAACGAGCTTAGTGAGTCATCCTGTTCATCACCATTCGAGAAATATCTCAATAGTATGTTGTTGAGAAGTAAGAACGATATTAGAAATGAACGACGGTTTTTAAATGAAGTATGTTATCCTGCTGGTAATTTCAAGGTAGCTGTAGGGGTGAGCGTTGCTCGGGGACTGGTTCCAAGCGTTCGGCTGACATATACGCTGTTGAATTTACCCGAAGATCAAGTGTCCGTCTCATTTTCTACTACTAGCTGGCAAGAATTTTTGGAAATGGCTGAAAATATATCGACTGGTTCTGACGGCGCTGACATGGTATCTACAGACGAGAATTTCACTATGTCTTCTGTACTTCTTGTAGGTGAAAAAATTATAAAACTCAAGTGTTATGATATTACTTTATGTTTTTGTTGTACTGATCTCGATTCTGTTTTTAACATTCGAGATTTGATTAGTTATAAGTTAAGATTGTTGGAACCGCTTGATATTCAAACTAAATATGAATGGATTTTATCTTATGTAAGTAATATGGATGTGAATGATGATTTTATTGATAGACTAAAAAACTGTATTTGTACTTTCTATACGGAGACAAGGTCTTATATCTTGGAGCTAGTATATTATTACCCGCAGAAAGTTCTAGATGATTTTGATAAATTGTATATGAATTCTGATGTTTAATAAATGTATAAATAATGAATTTTGTGTTTTATTACTTAGTATAGTTGAAGCGGCTTTGCCTACATCATGTATAGCGCGGATTGTTTAGATTGTGCTGATGATGGGCTTGGCACCATGTATAATTTTGAAGATAGATTAATTACATATACAGGGTGGCGTAAGAAAGTCTGCCCTGAAGATTTGGCGCGTGCTGGATTTTATTACACTCAACATTCCGACATAGTAAGATGCGCTTTTTGTCATTGTGAATTTAGCGGCTGGAAAAAAGGAGATGACCCCCTTGCGGACCATTACAAGTATTCCAGGGATTGCGATTTTGCAAAAATATTATGGAAATGTAGGCAGTTTAAAGCAAATGAGATAAAACCAGATCGTTATAGCCCCGGTTATTTTTATATAATTGTTTTTCTGTTAATATTTATATCTGTTCTTTATAATAGCTATGATGCTATAAGGGCTGCAAAGAAATTATTATAGTTCAGTTATTCTCCAACAATGGCCGTGTTAAGTTCGTCTTACATCATCCTGGTGGCGCTCGTTCAAAATGTATTTTATGTATACATGCCACCAAATGTCATGGATGCATCGGTAATGGTCGAGTCTACGAACAATACATGGGTGAAGATGCGTTATGAGATGCTGTTTAATAGACAGATTCCTGTTTTTGCTGCAAACGTAACCTCTGATGCTTTTCTTCGATATAAGATCAAGTTTGTCTTTAGAGATTCCACCGTTGGAGAAACTCCTTGGAAGACCTATAGCAGCGAATATAAGATCGAAAGTACCCACCCAGATCCACCCATGGAACATTCTAGCAATATTTATAGTTTAGTAGTATTTATATCCATATCTTGTTTGATATTATTAACAAATTGTGTAGTCACCATTACTAGAAACCATATGTGTAATATTGTGAAATAAATATCTTTTTTTTTGGTAAATTTGTTGTTTAATTAAGCGGCATCGGTACGCATAGTTGCGGAAAATATATCAATTGCCGCCGTGGCTCAATGGTATGACTCCCGGCTACCAATCTAGAGGACGGTGGTTCGAGCCTAGCAGCCGTAACTTTTTTTCAGGTTTAAACGCGCGGGCCCCCCTCGACGTCATCATTTGGAGAGCTATGATGTCACACACGCGGCTTTGGGTTCCTGTCACAAAGAAGTGTTAGACGCGGCTGCCACAGAGAACACACGCGGCCCCTCGATGCTAGCGCCACTGGTAGTTTGGGCCACTGGTAGTTAGGGCCACTGGTAGTTAGGGCCACTGGTAGTTAGGGCCACTGGTAGTTAGGGCCACTGGTAGTTAGGGCCACTGGTAGTTAGGGCCACTGACACATGACATGACAGATGACACATGACATGACAGATGACACATGACATGACAGATGACAGATGACAGATGACAGATGACGTGACAGATGACAGATGACGCGCCTGCGCAGTAGGGTGTGTGCAAATTGATGGTGAACACCCCATCTATCACTACTATGATTCGGGAAATAAACTCAAAATCTACTCCAATAGTTTAATTCATGTTTCGAACGCATAAACGTCCATCTTCATTGGAAAATTCTAAAATGAGGAAACTTATGACTTTATATTATTATTATTATTATTATTATTATTATACTTTTGCAGCGGAAAAAGAGTGGAAAATGTTTATGAAAAACTAGTAAAATGTTCTCAAATTTACTAGTTACGCATTTTTTCACAATGATGTTTATTAGTTAATTTTATTTTTTCATAAAATTTTTCACTTTTTTTTCTGCTGCAAAAGTATAATTTCCTCAATATCATAGGTTTTCTCATTATTCAACTTTCCAATGAAGATTAAGGTTTATGCCCTCGAAACATGTATGGAATGGTTTTTCAAATATTGTTATTAAACACAAAGTCACGCAAATAAATACAAACGCGAATAAAAATCTTGGTCAGGCATTGTATCCCTTTGACCAAAAAACTTTAATTCATTTTAAACTCGGTTCTCGATTTAAACTTCTTGCCAGTTTTCAAGAGACAAGAGTTTACTTAGTCTCGGCTCCGACTAGGTTTATTTATTTTGTGTTTCGTTTGATCCGTACTCTGCAAAAATTAGATTGAAATCAAAGCCGATCCGGCAGTTTGTCTTTTAATATTAAAGCTTCCAGTGTCAACTTTTTTCGGGCTTTCCTATTTACTGTAAAAGTCAAAGCAGACTTTAGCTTTCACGGTTATCTTTATATACAATGAATAGAACTAAACATATACAAATATAGTATATTCAATTTATTTCTTTGTCATAATATGGGAAACTTTTTTATTATTGAAATATTAAGAAAAACTTTTGCCGCCTATTGTCTATGGATGATTGGTAACATAGAAACTAATTTTCACATTTGTCACATGACTACTCGTTTGGTTGGAAAATTTGAAAAAGAAAATATTTTGTAACGGAAAACTGGTATGAGATATTGAAAAAGTAATTTGAAACAAATATTTAGATTTTAATCTTACACTTTTTTTTGTAAAAGTCCGAAAATTATGTGTTTCAGAAAAATATCCAGTATAGTTTCATAAGTTTCATATTGCCAGGAATAAAATGAAAATGTGTTCAATGATCGAATACCAAGGTAACAGTCTATTATTTAAACAATTTTGTTGTTACTAAAATATTTTATTTGGAACTTGGTTCTTACAGTGAAACTGGGTGTGGTCAGGTCCTGTATCTGGCAACTATATAGTTACCATTTATGTATATTTCTGGAAGAATATGCTTATCAGAAGCCTTTTTCTAATTCACAAACAATGGACTTTCATAAAACAAGTGTGATTATATACTCCTGATATTATATTGATTGTGAACTCCTGAAATTAAAGTTACGATAGATTATTTATTATTCCGTAAGAGCAATTCATTATATTCCTGGGAATATGGAACTTATGAAACTAATACTAGATATTTTTCAAAAAAATATATGTTTTGGAATTTTAGCTCCAAAGTTTGTCGATATCGCATCATCTAATACCAGTTTTCCATGACAAAATAAATTTTTTTCAAATTTGCAGCCAAACGCGTGGTCACGTAACGTCAATTCGACAACACCGTTAAAATTTATAAATTTCTAAATTTAATTTCGCCCGTATAAAGCATTAAAATCCTGATTTCAATAACAAAAGTTGTATTGCTTCTGCTATCACGCAAATTTCAGTTTCGCCAAAAATAAAAAAATTTAAAATTGTATTATTTAACTTGGAACTTGAAACCTTGTCCAATATCAGTAAGGAAGTTAATATTATACAGGGTGATTCACGACGAGCTTGCATTAGAACTTTATGGAGAACTACTGAATATATGTTCCTGAAACTTTGGGAATTTGGGTTTATCGATATGCTCTCTTTAACTAAAATATTGACATGTTTCTGTCATTTCCGGTTATACCGGAAGTAGCTGCCTGCTTTCGTTTTTTAAATACAACATGGTAATTTTTATTACACTTTTCGATTAAGCATTAAATACTAAGCACATTTTATAGAAAATGTTTTTGTCAGACTCTAATAGTTTTTGAGATATCTGGAATTTTTGTAATTATTTGGCAAATGCATGACGATGAAATAATCCATATAATTTTTTTACCTTAGCGCTTGGACTAAACATTTTTGCTCACCGAATAGCTAGAAGATCATTAAGTCTCAAAAACATTTCAAATTCGGCATAAAATGTACAGGGTGGTCACAATTCAAGCCTCATTGTGAAAAAATTCAACCATTAAAAACTTTCTTATTTTAAATGGAACACCCTGTATATTTTTATTTAATTTGATGGCAAATTAGTTGTTCTTTATAAATAGTATTTACTGTCCTATACCTATATCAAAGCGTTTTCTCAAAAAATCCAATTTTATTCCGAAAATACTATTTGTTCAAGTGTGCTATGAAAACAATTGTACTTAGGGGCTGTATACTGATGTCTATACGGAGGAATAGTGATTGATTGCTTGAAAATATAACATTCTAAAGTGTTTCTTAATAATTTATAAATAAAATGCAGTTTATTGTTTTAAATTGTTTTAAATTTAATGGTTTAAATATTATTTTTTTAAAAATAGCAAGGAAACAAGTTAATAAACTTTAAATTCTTTAATTAAAAATGTGTTTGAAAATTATACCTAATATCTTTTGATTATATTTTTAAAATATGTTCGAAATGATTGCCATTTACTTCCAAGCATTTATGTATTCTTTTCATTATGCTATTTCTTGTAGCATTCCTAATTTCTTGTGCAGTGAGAGATTGAAATGCTGCCTTCACCCTTTCAATTAGATTTTCCTTCGTGGTGATGGGACGCGCGTAAACTTTATCTTTAATGGTTCCCCAGATGAAAAAGTCCAGTGGAGTTAAGTCTGGCGAACGAGCTGGCCAGTGGAAGGGACCTTGGTTTGCGATCCACTGGTCATGAAAAAGTCTGTTTAGGGCAGTCTTAACAACTTGGACGTTGTGTGTTGGAGCCCCATCGTTTTGGTACCATGCATTTATTCGCTCTTGGAGCGGCAAATCATCCAGACGTTCTTCTAACTGATCCTCAAGAATTGTCAAATAATTCTGACCATTTAAATTTTCGTCGTAAAAGTGTAAGCAAAATATACGGTCATGTTTAATAGCACAATAAACATTAAATTGAAATGATTCCTGGTAACGTCCTATCCTGACAATATGGGGGTTTTCGTGAGCCCAATAATGGCTGTTGTGTCTGTTATGAAAACCATTACGAGTAAATTTGGCTTCATCACTCCATATTACAGAATTAGTAAATTGCTCATTTTCTTGGGTTTTGATTAGAAAAAACTCGCAAAGTTCGACTCGAGCTGGCAAATCTTGTGGTTTTAGATGCTGAACTTGGGCATATGAATATGGCCTCCAGCCATATTTTTTTTAAAATTCTTTGTATACTGGAATACGAAACTCTTAATTGCATTGCAGCTTCACGAATTGAGTCTTTTGGGAAAGCGTAAAAATAGGCTAAAATGGTAACTTCAAATACCTCATTGTCCAGTATTGGTTTAATTCTTCGTACTTTGGCTTCAAATGATCCAAATTTTAAACAATTTTTATTTAGTCTTCTAATAATATCAGGTGTGGGAATAGGCCTATTCGGATATTTATCCCGATATATTCGATAAGCTCTTAGCTTAATTTTACCACATTCAATGTAAACCGTAAATAAATTTAAAAAATCTTCACTTGAAAATCCGGAGCGTGACATTTTTTAGTAACAGAATAATTGACAGTTTGAAAATACGCCAAGAAATATCAGACAATTGTTTTTCTTGTCAAAGCACACTAGAAAATATTGCCGCCATTATTAATTTTCCTCTGTATAGACATCAGTACCCTAAGTACAATTGTTTTCATAGCACACTTGAACAAATAGTATTTTCGGAATAAAATTGGATTTTTTGAGAAAACGCTTTGATATAGGTATAGGACAGTAAATACTATTTATAAAGAACAACTAATTTGCCATCAAATTAAATAAAAATATACAGGGTGTTCCATTTAAAATAAGAAAGTTTTTAATGGTTGAATTTTTTCACAATGAGGCTTGAATTGTGACCACCCTGTACATTTTATGCCGAATTTGAAATGTTTTTGAGACTTGATGATCTTCTAGCTATTCGGTGAGCAAAAATGTTTAGTCCAAGCGCTAAGGTAAAAAAATTATATGGATTATTTCATCGTCATGCATTTGCCAAATAATTACAAAAATTCCAGATATCTCAAAAACTATTAGAGTCTGACAAAAACATTTTCTATAAAATATGCTTAGTATTTAATGCTTAATCGAAAAATGTAATAAAAATTACCATGTTGCATTTAAAAAACGAAAGTAGGCAGCTACTTCCGGTATAACCGGAAATGACAGAAACATGTCAATATTTTAGTTAAAGAGAGCATATCGATAAACCTAAATCCCCAAAATTTCAGAAACATATATTCAGTAGTTCTCCATGAAGCTCTAATGCAAGCTCGTCGTGAATCACCCTGTATATGAAATAATATTTATATGAATGACTGGCATTATTTCAACCTACCCTATATTCCATCATTTATGACCTCTAATTTCTGGATACCCTATATATCATTTTATTTCTTAATCGAATTTATTTTCTTTTTTCTTTTTTGTTGAATAATTGTATGCTCGAAATTAAAAGGTAAAATAATGAATACCTCTTTAAAAAAAAATATGTATATTTCCCACACAATTTCAATCAACTTGCATCACGTATGTTAGGTGTGCAGTTATTCTCTGTGGTTGTCTAACATTGACACTGTTAGATATGGCCGACGGACGTTCATTTTCATTGTTGCAAGAGTCACCCTTGGGAGCCCTCAGATGAACGACAATCCGGGCGTAACTAAAGTCGTAGCATCCTGGTGGGTATTTATTTTATAGTGTTCTGCAAACCCGGTTTTAATTATCTAATATCCTTTTTTTATTATTGAAAAAAAAAATGTTTACTTTCACAATAAACTACTAAATATAAAATTGAATTATTCTAACTCAACAACCACTAAATAAAACCTTAACGCTAGTCCAGGAACTTGGAATTTGATTTAAGGTTTGTTTACTTTAAATATTAACTTGTGTAAAATTAAAGCGCTTCAAGACGATAAGTATCTCGAAAACTTTTTAAAAATATTTTTATGACCTTTTTAATTAATAACACTGGGAAACAGCAAAAATGTTTCCTAGACCAAAATAGCAAAATCTTACTTATTTTGTTATATTAATCTAACAATCTGTATTTCAAAAGTATTTGTTTGCTCTAGATTTATAGATCATTGCAAATTATGATAATTAACTACCTGCACTTAATGTATGAGAAAATTTGTCCGAGAAATACATGGATTTATTATACCATGTATACTTCATAAGAGTTTAAATACATATAACATAAAACCTAAATTGTTACTTAGTTGTATTTCAACTGTTGTTGATCGAGAGCTGTTCGTATTTTAGAAATTGGAGTTTTGAGTAACATAACGCGAGTTTGTTTAAATATGCGGGATTATTTTTGGTATACAGGTGGTGAAGTGACTTTTATGAAACAAAAACGTACTCAAGGTCCTTTACTAAAAAAAGGGTACCACTTGTATTTTGGCTGAAAAGTTGGAGATGAGGATACAAATTGGGCTTCCCATATCTGCTGCTACAAATGTGCGTCCAACATTCGCGGCTGGCAAAGTGAAAAAAAGCGTAAGATTCCCTTCGCTATTCCTATCGTCTGGCGGGTTTAATATGTCGTTCAAAATTAATTTCACGGATTCTGATCTGAATCTGGATCTTTCCGGAAAATTGTGGTGCTATAAGCAACAAACTCGGTGAGAGGTTCCACTAAGATATTTTAAACATGAAGAGAAAGTATCAGGGAAAATTGAACTGTGAGATGTTAGCCGACTACTCCTGGACTATTACGAGAATGCGCAAGAGGCTGCTTTCAAAAGAATGACTAAAAATAACTGTCTAAACTTTGCTTTTATTGAACCAACAATATACTGTTATCTGTATTTTATATCTTCATTGTATTTGTCTATAAATTAAAACAATAATTCAGATTTTTTTTTTCCGAGCCAACTCAAATTATTAATAGGTATTTTTTGGGTGTAGTTGAATAAAAAAATAGTTTTTGTTCAGGAAACAAACAGCAAGTTGAAATTTTTAATCACAGTCGAGTTACTAGGGAAATAGATTTTTAAGAATAGAAATTTGAAACCATGTTTCATATTTACTCCCTATCTCTGTTTTGAGGGGTGCAGGGTAACTTTAGAATTATATAGAATAGATTCCTGACCACTTGTTCTAAATATATTTAATTCTTTGGGTTTACGGTCAATTTTTATTAAAACCAGTGCGTGTACTTTTTTGTGCGGTTTCGGTTTATTCTAATATTAAATAGTCATCAGACTGTAATATAGAAGAAGAAAGAAAACATGATGGGTAATATGATACAAATATTAATGAATGATTAATATTTTAATTTGATGATATTGTATTGTATTGTTAATTATATAGCTAAAACTTAAGACCAACGTGATACAACATCATCACCAAAATAAAAACATAAAGTGCTTGTGCAAATGCAAATACTATAAGGTAGGTATGTTTTTTATTTTTTTTTTTTAGATTATTATAAGAATTTTAATAAAACATTAATGTATCTACCATATTACCAATCATGTTAATTTAAAACCAATGTTCTATCATATTTTAGTCTGATGATAGTTATATATATACAGGGTGTAACTAAATAAGTGTAAAACATTTAAGGGGGTTATTCCTCATCGAAAAAAAGATAGGATCTTTCATATAAAGAAACTTCATTGGAGCATCCCTTGTTAAGATACAGCCCCTTAAAGGGGGTACATAAAATTTATAAATAAACAAAACTAATTTATTAATAACAAAACATACAACATCTAGAAATCATAGTAAATGTTCAATATGTCTACCTTCAGACATTACGCATGCGTCTAGACGTCGGCGCATTGAGCCACGTATTCGCGCAAATATTCCTGGAGTCTCTCTAATTACCCTGCACGCATCGATGATGCGGTTTCTTAAGTCCTCTACATCGCGAACAGGAGTACGATAAACCAAATGCTGCAAATGGCCCCAAGTAGAGAAATCGAGAGGATTGAGATCCGGGGATCGAGCGGGCCAATTCTGAGGTCCTCCTCGACCTATCCACTAATTTGCATATGTTTCAGTTAAATGCTGACGTGCTACTTGACTAAAATGGGCGGGAGCCCCATCATGCATAAAAAACATATCCCTTCTGACGCCCAAAGGAACTTCCTCCAGCAGTACGGGATGCACTGCTCTTAAAAATTGAACGTATGCCTCACCATTTAATCGAGGAGGTAGAAAATGAGGCCCAATTAAATAATCCCCAATAACTCCGACCCACACGTTAAGAGAAAACTGTTCTTGATGGTTAGTTTCGACAATAGCGTGAGGGTTTTCATCAGCCCATATGTGGTAATTATGAAAATTAATAATCTTGTCCCGAGAAAAACTACATTCGTCTGTGAATTCGATCGTCTTCAGAAAGTCACGATTTCTTCTAATCATTTCCAGCATCCAATTGCAAAATTCAAGACGGTTCGGAAAGTCTCGCGGTAACAGTGCCTGTACTCGTTGCAGATGGTAAGGGTATAAGAGTTGTTCCTTTAAAATTCGAAATACCGTCATATGATCAACATTTAGCTGGTACTGGTAGTAGGTTGTTCTTCAAGCAAATTAAGTACTGCTTCCTCAAGCTGTTCTTACTTCTCGATGGCGACCACAATCCTGCGTTCTTTTGTCGAATGAACCATATTCTCATAATCGTTGATGAAGTCGGGCAAATATTCTATGTGAAGGATGCTGCCGTTGAGGATACATTTCAGCATATCTTCTAGAAGCTTCTAACCCATTCCCCTGCGACAGACCGTAAACGTAATGCATATCAGCCATTTCCTCATTTGTGTATGCCATTTTAATAATAAGTGAATTATTAAAGTAACAACAAATTAAGAACAGAACAACAATACACAATTAGTATTACTTCAATTTCAAAAAATTACAAACTGACAGCTTGATACCAATTTAATTGTCACTATCGGTAATAGCGGCCTACTGGATAAATTAATTTCGTATTTTCGTTTTATGGCAATATGTATCTTGTTCGTAAAATAATTTTTTGCTGCGAACTGGTTTATTTTGGGCAAAAAATTCAAGAGACATTTTTTGTTTAGAATGAAACAGGCTATCGGAAATAATTTAGATGGTAAACAAATAATAAGACAAAAACTTACATTGGAAAGAAATTTTAGGGGTTGCGTTTTCCACCCCTTACAACCATGGGGTAAACCAAATAAATTACTGGCTAAGTGTCTTTTTGGTAGTAGAAAATGTCAGGTTAATTTCAATATTGTAACTTTTTTAGTGCTTGTGAAAAAAATTGTTAAACAAATTTTATGTACCCCCTTTATGGGGCTGTATCTTAACAAGGGATGCTCCAATGAAGTTTCTTTATATGAAAGATCCTATCTTTTTTTCGATGAGGAATCACCCCCTTAAATGTTTTACACTTATTTAGTTACACCCTGTATATAGGATGTTGAAAAAAGGTCGGTACCCCGGAATAACTCCTGTGCATCGCATTCCAGCGGAAAATGTCTGGTGAAAAAGTTGTTTGGTTTTGAAGGAGGAATAGTTTGCAATTTATACCACCCCCCACCCCCTCAATCCCCGGGTTTGTTCGGGTTTGTTCGCGCGGGTGGGGGTAAGTTAAGATTTTCAACCGGATCCCCATATTTTTTATTGGTGTATCGTATTCTCCGACCAAAAATAAACATCTTTTGTCCGAAAAATTTTTTTATTCGGGCCCATCCTTCACCAATACTCTTTTTCTCTGTCTTGTACTAAAAAATGCCCGTAGAATACAAACAAAATTTAAGTTTTAAAGTAAAAAAAAGTATTATTATTGAGGTATAACCTACTCCATCTACTATACATTTTATACCTTAATATCTATAATATCTAATAGAAGAAGGAAACCCGTCCTGTCTAACCAATGTTTAAATCTTTTAATTGCGAAACTTGAAAGTTTAAGCAAGTTATTTCATTTAATAAGAATAGAATCATTTTTTCAAAAAGTATATTGGCTCTTTTGTGCACTGATTCTCCATATTTTGCAGTTCTAAAACACTTTTCCGTTTAAATGTAGCTTGGTTGGTTAAATATGATAATTGCTACTTCAGTTCTCTTACTAACCACTATAAAATAATCTTGACCTAGTTTCTAGTATTGTACTTTTAAAGTTTGAATGGGTAATATTTATTAGAAGAAACTTTGGAGTGGTAATATGGTATGTTATTAGAAGTAGTTTTATTAAAACGATAAAAATTTCTTATAAAAACATTTATATACAGATTGTCCCCGGATCGACGCATGACTAGGTAAAATTTTTTTTTCTCCATCTCCAACTCTATCTTGTAGGGTTCAACACTACATAGATAGAAACCAATTTGTGTCATAATCTTAATTTCGAAAAATCATGCGTGATTTACTGCCTTGAAAATTTACAAAAAAAAATTACCACAAGTAAAGTGTATTTCATCTAAGAGATACGATAAAATGTTACGAAGAAAAGGTATTCATTAAGAAAAACTGAGTATGCCTACTTTAATACTTTGCATTATTTTCATTCCATCCTCCCTATTAAGATATTAAAAATATTTCTTCAAGAAAACTATCCAAAATAATAAATTAAACATGTCTCTGTTAGACATTTAGATAATTTACAATTTTTTAATATCTTCATTAGGGATGGTGGAATAAAAATAATGCAAAATATTAAAGTATGCATGGGAAGATTTTGTAATTATATTGTTTTTCTTTCTGAACATATTTTCTACATAACATTTTGCCGTATCTCCTAGATAAAATTCAGTTTACTAGTGGTAAAAATTATTTTTTTGTAAATTTCAAAAGCATGCTTGATTTTTCAAAATTAAAATTATGACATAAATTAGTTTTTATCCAAGCACGGTTGAACCCTAGAAGATGAAGTTTCAACTCAAAAAATTTTAGTCTTTTTCGCCTACTCATGGACCGATCCGGAAACACATTGTATATATAATGGAAATATAATTTTCAGTTATACAAGTATAATTGTACAAGTATTTATTAATATTTATGCTAGTATATACCGGGGTATTATGAATATGAAGCTGTATAATACACCTCATACACCTTAGTTTAAATTTCAACTTTGGTGTTATCGCTGAAATAATGTTATATTTGAGTAGAAAGTGACACTAAAATAGAATGTTCTTCAACACTTTTAAGTTTATTTAGAAGAAAGTAATCAGTTTATTTGCATGCAACAAATTAGTATTTTATTATAATAGACCATTTTTGAATGATGCCTCAATTCCGGTGCAAATATTTTACCTTTTTATAATTTATACAATATTAACTATAATTATGTTGTTTCACATTCTCTAGATCCGAAATTACGCTGTTAAAGAACATACCGCGGAAACCCGCTATATGGCGATAATAATATGAATAAATAAAATAGCAAAAATAAGATTTTAAAATCTTTATCTGACATTTTCAACCTCTCTCTATTTTGAGGGGTGGAATTATAAATAGAAGGATGTACTTTTGTTATATTTACGAATATTTTGGAAATTTTATCATGTTACTTTTTTTAAAATTAAGCAATACGCTAAGAAACAATCGATAAAGCGACCTTGATGTATCGGTAAAATATATTTATTCATGTATTCATTCATTAAAAATATATAGGTAAGAGATGTTACTATTTTAAATAAAGACACCATAAAAGTGTAAAAAAGGGTGTTCCCTAAAATTCCCTAAAATAAATCATTTCAAAATCAAAAAATCAAGATTTACTTTAAGTTGATGGATTTCTACAAGATTGAAAGTAAGTATTATGATTTTTGTAAAATGTATAGTTCTGTTTCAATAAAGAAGTTTATAAAGTAAACATTTTGTACAATATGTGTATGGGTTTTTTAAAATAAATGATAAATTTTTAAATCAAAGATTACAAACCTTTTAGAAGAAAAAATTTTACAATAATTAAAACTAACATGATTATGTATCGCCAGCAAAAAGAAACGGGAATCAACTTATGTAATACGTATAGAGGTTCCGCCAACGATACGGAATGAGAAATTACGTCTTTATCCAAATATTTCTCAAAAATAGTAAATTAGCGCCCGATGGGGTATTAAAAGCGGCATATTTAAAAAAATATTATTAATTAAGTTATATAGAATGACCTAAAAATAGGAGTAGCGAACTCAATTTTTGTTTATTTTTGGATAAAACAAAAATATTATGGCAACTCGATAATAAATGCTAGAGGTATCTTTAATATAAGTGGGAAGCAAAAAAAGTAGGAATGTTTAGAGAGTTTCAAATTGAACAAACCCGAACAAACAACATGCCTATTTTTAAAAGAACAGTACAGTACGGAAAAAGATAAATAGTAATATTTATATACTTCAATAAATTTAATGCTATAAAATTCTTTAGAAATATATCACATTTTCAACTCGACATGAATAAGAGTTAATAAATGTAAATTGATATTGGGGTATCAGTAATCATATAATTGTGAAATTCCACAAACAATTGATATACTTAAATAAGAAAAATAGAACTAAAGACTTAAAAAAACTAAATTATTATGCTGTTTATTAATCAATAATTATATATATTTTTTTAAATTATTTGCGTCTCTTTCAAAAATATTGTATTTTAAATATTTTAGATAACTTAACTAAGTAAAATAAAATTGATCTTTTCGCTATATCGCTGAATATTTGATTTTTTTTTTAAATAGTTAAAAGTTATACTATTATGAATGTGTAATGTGTCTAATTTTCAAATTATTAATAACATTATTAGATTATAAAATTATTTCTTCAAATATTGTTCAAGTTATGCTATATCAGGTAGCGTAGGATATAGACATAAAACATTAAACCTCGAAAAATATCCTTACTTTTCTAAGTAAATACAGTTTTATCCAACTAAAACACTTTTCTAACCTTCAGACAATAAATAATTTAGAAGTTCGTTAAAGCTCGCTTTCTGTAAACTACCCACGGGGGTTATAAAGTAGGTTTCTTCACCCGTTTGTTCATTAAAACTTATCCAAGCAGGTACCAACAAACCACACCATGTTTAGAGTTTGCTGTATTTTAAAAACCTATAGACCATGTGGGTTCATAGTATTAAGAGGTATTTATTATTGTCTTTAGTGTAATTTTATTTTTTCGTTCGATACGATCGTCATTAAATTTCTTTTCTCACAAAATAAAAACAATCTTTACACAATATTTTATCTACAAGCACTATTAAACTAGATAGTCAAATGAACAAAAAAATTAATACATAGTCTACCAAATTAAAGCCATAAAATTTAAAAGCAAGTGAATTTCTTTGTTAGTTACATGACAACCAATGTGTATTGTTGTTAGTGAAAAAAACTCGCTGTAAGTAACTCAACCCTTCTATTTATTTTTAACACTATACTAATGCGTATCTCAATCTGGGGTCCACTGACCCCTTTTGGGCCGCGAGCAACTACTTAAAGGTCCGCGAACTACTAAGTGGAAATCATATATCACAAAAATAAAATATCCTAATCGACTTAATGCCGAACTACAGCCCCGTATTAATTATTCTGGCTTGATACAATTTAACGTAAATAATCACCAAACCTTCATTTGGCTGTAATTCATATCTGAATGTAACTTATAATTCAAAATAACTATTCTTTATAACATTCTTCTGTATTGTAAAAAATAAAGGTAGTTACTTTACTCTCGAGTGAAATTGATATTTTTTTAAGCAACTCGTATACGACTTTAAAAAATTGATATCTGATGGTTGCATTTTAAGTTTTAAACCATGCACAACTTTTTATCAAGAATAAATTTTTTTATAAAACCAACCATAAAAAGTTTTCCATATGGTTCCAACTTAAGTAGACACACTGTATATATAAAATACAGGAAATCTTATTTTCACCCTATTTGGCTTCAGTTATTATTTCAACCCTAATTTAGAAGCAAAGTATCCGAATTTTAGTAAAAACTGACTCTGCTTGGTTATATTTCTTTACTAGAATTTGTATAAAAAAATCGATATTTCGATCATTGTTTCATATTGTCTCTATTTCTATATTCACTGTTCTCCTATATTTGGAATTATATGTCATATTGCGTTTGCGTTAACCGTAACTTTATAGACTAAGAATAGTTTCTGTAGCAACTTAGTAACACAGCGGTAAAATCGATTTTTTTTGAAACTGCTATTACTCGATTTTTTTCAACTTTTAGTTAATAAAAATAATGTTACTCTATCTTTAAATAAACACATTGTAGAGCTGATGCTATAAAAATAAAATTTGCTGACTCTTTTCCCAAATCAAATCGCTTTGTTACGATGATTTTATTTACTTTTGGTAGTATTTCTGATATATTTATTTTATATTTATGATATTATTTTATATGTCATGAATACGTGAATTTGAACACTATAACATTTTATTTATGTTACGAATTTAGTCGTTTAACGATTAATGTCAGTTAGGAGATTTCGGCTGAATTTAAGTTGAACCAAAAAAGCTAATTTAAAGCTATAGTACAAATTAATAAAACATAATGAGTCTCTTTTATGACTATCTACTTTACTTGTCGTAAAATGTCAGTGAAACGATACTCACAACGTTTTCTCGAAATTTTTTCCTGGAATATTTTGAAATGCTTAATATACCCAGGCTGCCGGTATCTTTTTGATATTTCTTGTTTCCAATCGTATTTAATTACCTCTAATTTTTAGTATTTTGCCAAAAAATTAGATTTTATAACATGTGTACCGTCTAAAATTTCGTGGCGGGACTTTTTTCAAAAATGTGGGACTCGCACTTGGGATATTATTCATGGTAAGGTAGGCAGCACTGTACGTTGCGTCTTGGGTGTGCATCCACCCAAAAAATACGAAAATAGTATATACATGCAGTCGGAGAAAAAGTTGTACAAGTTTTATATTAGTTTTATGTTATAGTTTATAATAACCTAGGTTTGAGTCCGGTTTGATATGTGGTATATGAACTGTTAGGACTGTGACCAACCTATGACTTATATTGGTTTTAGTACCTCTTAATTTAAACTTCGTTCATATAATTTTCGTTCGGAAACTGTATATTTTGCTGAATTTTATATACAGGGTGGCAACTATTTAATTGATCACTATGAGTATCTTTTGAACGGTAATATTTACGAAGTTTGTTAAATTAGAGGAAATGTTCAGTATCTGAAGCTTTTTTAGAATCCAGTATCGACGTTGCTGAATTGTTTTTGATTTATTAGATGCAGGGCGATTTGATGAAAACGTCTAAAATTAATTCCTTTAATAACTCGAAAGATTTTGATTTTAGAAAAACGCCCTTTAAATAAAAGTTTTATATTTTTCTCTTTTCTATAAATTGGCGTTAATAGTTTTTTTTTGTCATTTTTCATAACTTAGATATGATGGTCAATTTCAATTTTTTAAATACGGATCCGGATCTTCTATTTTATTTCTTGAAAGTATTTTTTGCCCCAAATACAATGATGTACCTTAATTTCGGCACAAATTATACATCAGGGAATTTTTGAGAATTTTCTCAGTACCACTCTGATTTTTTGAAATAATACATGATATTTTCATTTGATTTAGCTATAATTGAAATACAATTATAACCAGTATATTTCCTTCTTAAATGATAATATTGATTAGATTTCACCTAAGAATAACAGAACTAAAAATAGGTACCTACAAATTCAAACATTCAACTTGTAAAAACTAACTAAATATTTTACTTAGTCATTTCATTAATTGCTCGAAATTGCCTCCTTCTAATATAATGGTTGGTTCTTTTTTCTACTTGTTCAATAGAGCGTGCCTCACCAAATTGGATATAACTGTTTGGAAGGCATCGATTATACGTTGCTGAAGTTCGTGGATATTATTACATGGGGTGTAAAATATTTTATTCTGGAGATTTCCCCATAAGAAATACTCCACTGCCACCTCGATCACCAGTTTTTGTACGTGGTTGAATGATTGCTTCTCAATTTTGTTATCTTTAGGTGAAATCTGGTCACTATTACTTTTTAAAAATTTTTACTACTTCTAATTTTTGCTCAATTATTGCTAAATTAAGTGAGAATATCATGAATGCATTATGTAAAAAATCAGGCCCGTAATGAGAAAAATCTTAAAAATCCCTGATGATGTATAAATTTTGTCGAAATTAAGGTAAACAGAACTGACTGATATTGTGTATTCGGGACAAATAAAAACTTTCAAAAAATAAGATACAAAGTCCAGGTCCGTATTTAAAATATTAAAGTTGACCATGATATATAAGTTATAAAAAAATTACAAAAAAAAACTGTAACGTCATTTTATAGAAGGGAGAAAAATATAAGACTTTTATTTAAAGGACATTTTTCTTAAATCAAAACTTTTCGATTTATTAAAGAAATCTATATATCTATATCTCATGAATCAAAAACAATTTGCAACGTCGATACTGAATTTTAAAAAGCCTCAAAAACTGCAGATTTTCTCTAATTTAATCAACTTAAATATTACCGTTCAAAAGATACCCATAGTCATCAATGAAATAGTTTCCACTATGTATATTGAAGAACATATTTTGTATAAAAATTTAAAAAGAACCTGTATTTTTTCTGAGCTTAAGAAAATATATTTATTGTCCCAGCAAAGGACATTTTCAATCGGTGGTAAGTGGCTTGGTAAGCATAAGAACTTTCCTTGGCGGTAACTGCAGGATAATATTTGTAAAGCGACTTTACTACTACGGCAATGATATATCCAGTAAAAACAATTTTACTGGCTATTTTTTTTTTAATTGTTCCCAATGTAGGTATTTTTTCTGCTATCGTAGTTAAAATTTTCGGTAGTACAAACCTTCTCTCAGTGTACAGGTTATACAGTGTTGGGTAGTTTTACGGGGTATATTTTTTAATATCCGTCATGGCCTATAAAAAAGAATGGTATATTTTTGAAAAATGTATATTTTGGGTCTAAGTCTAAAAATACAGTGTTATATATTTTGAGAAGCTTGTTATAAACTAAATTATATTAAAAAATATATAGGGTGACCCATTTAAAAATAGCAAATTTGTTTATTTTCCTTGAAAACTCTTGAATGTAGAAAAAATATGAGTACGTCACTGGAATCTACGTAAAAAAGAACAAAAAGAACATTTTATTTCTTTTTCATCCCGTATATCAAAAACAAGGCGGCCTAGAAAAATTCTGATACGGCATCTCCTGTTTGACAAAAAAGTAGCAAAGTGGTGCGAAATCCGCATCCATCTATCTTTTCTAATAACGGAGATACCCCAAAAATGGACCCCCTATACGACGTTATATAGCCTGTCTCTTGTTACACTTACAAGAAAACTGTCAAAGGGGCAAGCAGCAAAGTCAATGACATAAACAGGCTTCATGGTTTTTTATTTTTTCAATTGAGACAAATATCGTAAAGACTAGAAAATTGCTTCCGCAGTATATATTACTATTTCAAATTCCCCGTAAAAGTAATTCTTCAATGCAAGAATTGGACCAAACACAATATATCAAAAGGTTTGTAATATATAAATAATGGGCAAAAGGCAAATAAAACGGCTCACAAGAATTTGAAATTCCACTCGTTTATTCGAAGAGCACCTTTTATTTGAAAATGTATTTTTCGAGAGTATTTTTTCCATTACTTTTCAAACGCCTAGGACTTATCAAAGACATCAATTTTAATTTAAAAGGAACATTTACGAAAGGATATTGCTATAAAAGAGCCAAGTTGTCTAAAATAACGCAATGTTACCAGGACGATATCTAGAATATGCTTGTTTTAAAACTTATTTTTATTTTATTGTTTCATAAATTAAAGAGTATCCAGTTAAGAAGACTTAATCTCAAAATGTCTATAACTAGGAGGCAAGTGCAGATCCAGAAGAGGGGGGGGGGAGGTCAAGGTCATGACCCCTCACCCACCCAAACAATGGAACACGAGAAATATCATTAGACCGGTTTCACTAACGCGGCAGCGTATTACTTTTCGTAAATTTTCCTAGGATGACCTCCACCGACCGAAAACCAAGCGACTAATATCATCATCATCATCATCATCATCATCATCAACCAGCCCTCAAGACGTCCACTGCTGGACATAGGCCTCCCTTATGACTTGCCACCTGGCTCTATTTTGACCTGTCTGGATCCAGTTGTTTGCAATTCTTTTCAAGTCGTCGGTCCATCGTGTAGGTGGTCTTCCTCTATTTCGTTTATCTGTGCGTGGTCTCCATTCTAACAACCTCTTTGACCATCTGTCGCCGCTCATTCTTGCTACATGTCCTGCCCAATTCCATTTCAACGTGGCTATTCGTTCTATGACGTCATTTACACCGGTTCTCCTCCTCAGGTATTGGTTTGTGAAATGATCTCTCAAACTCAATCCAGTCATTGACCTTTCCATTCTGCATTGTGCAACTTTTAGTTTCTTCGCGGATGTCCTCATTAGGGTAAGTGTTTCCGCGCCATATGTAAGTACTGGTAGAACGCATTGATCAAATACTTTTCTTTTTTGACATATGGGGAGCTCGCTCTTGAAGACGTGACTTAACTTTCCGTAGGCCGCCCATCCGAGGCTGATCCTTCTGTGTAACTCGCATGTCTGATTATCTCTGGTTATTCTAATCTTATGGCCCATGTACGTGTATTTTTCAACCAATTCGATTTCAGTGTTATCGATGTTTATACCTTCGGTCATGACTAGATTCGTCATGATCTTAGTTTTGGAGAGATTCATTTTCAGACCAACCTCGGAGCATGCCTCTTCTAATTCATGGAGCATTTGCCTGGCCTCTCCTAAATCGTCGGTTATTATGACGATGTCGTCTGCGAAACGGAGGTGGCTAAGTTTCTGACCATCTATGTTTATTCCTTTTGCATCCCAGTCAAACTTTTAGAAGGCATGTTCCAGAACTGTGATGAATAATTTCGGAGACATGGTGTCTCCTTACCTTACGCCTCTTCCGATTTTGATGCGGTTGCTGGCATTATGTAGTCTAACTGACATAGTAGCGTTCTTGTATATGTTATAGATAAGTTTTGAATATCTGTAGTCTATTCGGCATTCTCTCAGGGCGTCTAGTATAGCTTTCATCTCTATTGTGTCGAAACATTTGTGGAAGTCTATGAATAGGAGAACAAGTGGTCTATTGTATTCTATGGTTTCTTCGATGAGGGTCTTTATACTCTGTATAGGTGATCATTTATCCCGAAGCCCGATCGGAAACCCGCTTGTTCTCTTGCTCGAGCTCGAGTTTGTTATCCAGCCTTGTTGTTATAATTCTGGTAAACATTTTGTGGAGATGGCTGAGGAGTGTTATTGGGCAGTAGTTTTCCAGGTTTTCTTTATCTCCTTTTTTAGTAGTAGTATGGTAGTAGTAGTAAGAGTAGTATGGTGGTCGCTTCATGCCATTTATCCGGGATAGTGCTTTGGTGTAGGCATAGGTTGAAAAGCGTTCGTATTTTCTCCAATAAGAGCAACTACCTCGTCTTCTCCGGGTGCATCTTTGATTTCGTCGATAATATTGTCTGGTATCTCTTCTGATACTTGATTTATGACACCTCGTTCTTGTGTAACCATATTTAAGTTTAGAGGTTCTTGGATGCGGCTCCGGTATAGTTGGCAAAAGAATTCTTCCACGATTCTCAGGATTTCGTCCCGGTTTGAGGTGATGTTGCAATGTTTATTTCTCAGTTTGATTATCTCAACTTTACCTTCGGCGAGATTGTTGTGCAGTACTTTCATACTTTTATTTTTCTCTATTGTTTCTTGGGTCTTTCTAACTTGGTAGTTTCTGATTTCCCTTCTGATTTCTTTAGAGATTTCCTTATAACATATTTGACTTCAAATAAAAGGTTATTTTAAAAGCTTTTTGCGGTATAAAATTTCAATATTTTTTAAACCTTTATATTTGTTTGTGTCCATTATTTGAAATGGAAAGTCTTCTGATCTTCTCCATGATTTTCCATACGGCCTTTTCTGTTCTGTCTAATTATGTTTTAATTTAAAGAGGATTATGCTCCTGAATTAAAATATATAACTTTTGCTTCTTAATACAATTGATCGTATCGTGTGAAAAATCAAAAACAATTTTTTTAACTTTTTTACTTCCCTATTATGATATTATTTCATAATATTATTAATTAAAATATAATTTAACTATATTATAAAACAATTTATTTAAGTTAAAATACAAAATATTTAAATAAATCAGATTAATAACACTTTGTTCTGTAATGGAACCTTAATAAGTTCAAAAGTAAGTTCGAAGGAGAGTTTAGAAGGAGAAGCAGTTTGAGGAGTTAATTTCAGTTTATAATACGTAATTTAGTTATTCTTATAGCTATGGAAAATATCAGATATAGGGATTCCATTAAAAAAATACATTTATGTTAATATCACATTATTCTGACGTTCAATTGTTTTTACATCAGCATAATGATCAGCGTAAAAAGCTACACTACTTTGCTAATTTAATAGAATTCGTAGCTTTTATAATAAGAAAGTTAGCAATAGTGCCGAATTCATTTTAAATAAGTACATATGTATTGCAAAAGTTATATTTATACCTAAGCATTAGACGACAGAATCATGAATGATATAGAAAAATATAATCCAGATAGTTTAATTGTGATGTGTCCATCAGAAATCATTTGTCGTTAGTTCTTATTATTGTAAATAACTACGGTTAAGAACAAAAATGTAATTATTAAACAACAAATACAAATTATTTTGAATGGTTTATTGATATTACGTTGTTTCGCTTAATTTAAAAGATACATAATTTCGAACAGGTAGGTAAAGCAGGGTGGCTTTGTACAACTCAATTACGTATTGTGAAGGTTATATAAAAATTTTAGACAGAAGCACCAAATCATACACAAAAGTTGGTAAAAATATTAACAATGCTTAATTTTGGTTATGGTTCCTTAATCACTAATATCTTGTCTAAATATGTAGTGTATTGAAAATGATTCATCGATTATTAAAAACGGCAGAGGAAATGATGCTTTGATCGAGTACGATTTTTAACTGGTGTAGGCTGAAATTTATAATTATTATTATGGAATCGCAATGCAATCCTGTACACATTCAAGTGACGATCGGCATTTCACGAAACATGAATAAAAAGTATTATTATTATTATAAGATTGATATTTAAACAATTTTTATGTAATGCGCATGGCATAAATTATAGTTTCAATTCTGATAATTTTAACGATTAAAATGTTAGTTCAATAATCCCAATTATGCCAAAATAGGTTCTGATACCTTAAAAATAAGAGAATGCGTGAAATGCGATCCGCTGGAATGTGAATGCAATATTTCATATCGAATTATTCTTGATTAAAACAAGGCTGCCACATCCCGATTTTGTCATACCCACATTGTCATCTAAAAATTGTCGAGAGTCTAAAGGTACACTTCCGAGCAACGCAGCAGACAGCAAGCCTTATTCCACACCAAACCAACAAAACAGAAACATCCAACAAAACAGAAACACAACAAACTAGCAACTGTCTGGAAATAAAACAAAACGAAAACTTACGTCCACACTAGCGAGACAAAATGTCAACAAAAGTCTATATAGTAACTATGTAGTTTTGGTTTTGTTTCATGTTTTACTAACAAAACAAAAACACAACAGCAAACAATGTTTTTCAACAATTTAGTAACAAATCGGAAATATTTGATCAACTTTTATGTTTCACGGACCATCTCTCTCGAGCCCATCAGCCATCCGTCCTTCTTGCCACATGTCTTGACAAAATGTGTATTTAAAAATATAGGCGCCCCAAAAGGACTTCACGCCGCATGCAATAGCAGCTAATCATAACAATCGGTAAAGTCACGAATAATTTTTCATTTTATTATATGATATTAATACCACCTGACAAGCAAACATACTTGTTCCTTTAATTTGGGTTGGTATGGCGACGAGTAATGAGTTTTTTGGGCTTTATGAATTAAAAACAATCGCTTAAATATTGATAGTCAGTAGATCACAATCGATAGTTCTTAACCTCTAACTGCAGTGCTTCGTTTTTGTATTTGTTTTACAGTATGTACATGCCGCACCGACAGTGTTGCCGGAAATGAAAACAAAACAGAAACCCTTTAATGTTTATCGCTCCGCGACGGGAAGACAATGTATTACTAAAAACCAAAACAAAACACAATAGTTGGTAAAATGTTTCCGATTTGTTTCTAAATTGTTACAAAACATGTGTTACTGTTTTGTTAATTTGGTATGAGCCAGGCAGAAGACAATATGTTGCTGAAAACTAATTTGTTTCTAAATTGGTCAAAAACATTGTGTTGCTGTTTTGTTGGTTTAGTGTGGACGCGGCATTATGGTAATGCAGCATCTCCCGCCGGAGCAGATGTTTCGTGCTCAAAAGTACGCCAATTGTAAAATATAGTGCGAAGTAGTGCTGTCTGCTGCAACCGCAAATGCTGTTGCTGTCTGCTGCGTTGCTCGGAAGTGTAGCTTTCAGTACTAAGGGCAAATCGAAGAATATTTCATTACGTCGTTTTCGATTGTTTATATATGAAAGATGTATAACCGTAATGGCGGAAAATTGGAAGGAACCGGATAGAGGCTAAATATCTGAATCAAATTCCAGGGTTCTATATCACAACGTTTTTATTAAAATATTTGCTTGTGTTTCCTTGGAATAATTTTTATATTTTCAGTGAAATCGCGATACTATGTCGCCTATATCGTAATTCTGCTTCAGTTTATGTAACTGATGATACGAATTGTACTCGTATAATAATTACTTGTTCGTTTTTGATAGATGAATAGAAAAATCCCACATTTGTATGACACCTTAATTATTACAGAACATTTTGCCTACCTTCAATACAAATTATTTTGCCATTTTGTGGTGCTTGCTTTGTTCCTGCATAACTGAGATTAATAATTTTTTTTAGGAAAACAACTTAGAAAATTTATTTGTATCCCCAGCAGGAAGAGAAATGTTCAAATACAAACCCAATACCAAATTAAAACCGAAAATTAACCCAAACTTAGAGGTAAGTTTGAAATTTATAGGAGCAATTTATTTTAATAGAACAAAAACTATTTTAATTTCAGTAAAGGTAAATTTAACCCAGGTTAAGGAAGTCCGTATTGCAATAAATTTTCGAGTTAAAGCTTAGGAGGTCTTAGAAAAATGAATTTTTGCGAGACAACCATCCATAAGAATCCCCACAGTATCAGAATACTGTCAAGATTTTGGCCATATGTGTATTGTTAGCATATGCATTGTAACCAGGAAAATACATATCATATAATTTTTTATCAATTTATTAAGATAAATTTATTAAGCGTATTCGAAACTACAGACACGTTATTTGTCAGAATTTATATTTAATTAAAAAAAAAATCCCAAATATGGATATACAGCTCTTAATGAAGCCTCGAGTGAAATGAAAAATTCGAGTGTAGAAGAAAAAAACTTGCAAGAAATAAATATGAAATTGTTTATTTTATACAAAATAAGAAAAATATCCATTCAAATTGTAGGACCTTAGGGGTCCACGGAGTACCATTGAGAAATACTACTATAGATTGTTCTGGTTTGTCATTGTCGGGTCATGTCATCATTAAAGTGATGTCCTCACAAAAATACTTTTTATATTATGATATCTATTTTTTATATTAAATATTATATGTGAAATTCTATAGTGGGGTATGTAACTGCAATTTACTTTATCAAATATCATACTTTATAGTGAAATCATTATAGTGTATGTCAATTTATATCCTAGGAACAAATAGAAAGTATCTACAAATATAATATTATGAGATTTTAAAATAAATAATTACATTTTTTACTATATTCATATGTAAAAAAAGCGGTCATTATAAAATTTCGATTAACTTTTCGGGTTTATGATTTTTTTTATTTTTAGTTTAATTTTAGTGAGTTTATTAAACTATCCGTTGTAACGTATATTACACAAATTTTAAGTAACATTGGTTATTTGACATATTATACCAGGATAATCGAAATGTTTTTTTATCTAATTTCAAAACACTGTGTTGAACATTCAAATAGCAAAATTATTTCGAAATCTACTACTAATCTACTCTTTACAGTTTGTTTCTTTTATTCATGTGAATACATGCAATTATTTTCACATAAATGCAAAATGATCTTGGTTATCAATAATTTAAATTTTTTCATAATTTCTATTTCAATATGAATTCGGTATTTTCTTTGACGGTAATGCTAAAAATGAAACTCGGAATGCTTTAATATCAATGTAAAAATTTAGAAGATAATGTTACATTATTATTAAACTCCTGACCATTACAGGGGTACCTGCGTAAATTAATTCACTATAGTTCTTGTCAGCAAAAATAAAGGATAGTATATTTAATAAAATAAAATTCTATAAATTTGATTACAAAATTGTAATATAACATTTTTTATTGTTTTATAAATATATAGAAACGTTTGTTATATTTAAGTAATTGCTGTATTCCTGGGGGTATTATATATATTATATTTATTTACTACAAACTACTTTTATTACGCTCCCAAAAATAACTATAATTCAATTATCAATGTAATAAATTAAAGCGTATATCTTCGATTAGAGGAAAGATATTACATTGCGGTTTTAATGTAAATTTTCCGAACTCACTTCTCTTTACCTCCGTGTAAACAGTAAACAATGATAATTTTAAGAGATAAATTTGCTAAATTCGTATAATGAACACTACACTTTATTTGATAAGCTAGATCCGAATTATTTCTAATTTTCTCAATATTGCAAGGCAAACTAAAAAGCAAATATCGTTTCTCAGGTCAGAACTAGTATTACACATTTAGCGGCCAATCTAGAAAATTTAAAATACTTTCCAGCAGTTTCTTCCCGTCATATTTAAAAAAATATATTTATACAATCAGCCGGCGTTCTAGTTCATTAATCTCCCGGTACATTTCCTTAATAAATGCTTACTTTTTAGTTCTTCAACTCTATACAGAATGAGAACAGACAATCAAACTCAACTCAAGAAAGCAATAAACCTAATGAAAAATATGACGTAACGTCATCATCTAGTAATACAACATCGTACCCTTCTACGTCATCGACTAGCGATAGCCAAAGAAGTAGTATAGATCTCTACGAAGAAGCAGCCTCAATTTTAGGACTAACTTGTTCACAGACTGATGATTGTAGGTGTATAGAATGTCAGGTGAGAATTTTTTCCTATCTATTTATTGGTAATTTTGTACATAAATAGAGGGTGTTACAAATTCGTTCTGCCCCATTAGGATTTTGGGAATGGTAGATACGAAGTTAGTTAAATTGGTACAAAGTTACGTAATTATGGGCCCAATAATATGCCGCAAAAAATCTAAAATAAATACAGAGCCTTTCAAAATATTTTCAATAATCTGTTAATAACTGTTGTGTTTGTTTCTCGGATTTTATTTTTTCCTGACTTTGTTCGAAGATATGTCCAAAAATAAATTTCACTTTATCATTACTACTTTTCATTCTCCACAAGATTCCATCATCAGATCTTTAATGCGACGTTTCGTCTTCAACTTAATTTTTTTTTTAAATATGGGCCTGGTTTTTTTGTTTGTTTAAATAATGAAAGGGGAACTAAATCTACATTCAGCGGTATACAACACTTACTGGATTTCCGATGTTTTGTTCCTTAAATTAACAATCTTCATTAAAATACCCCTAGTACGTTCCTGTAATTTACTTTTGTTTCGAAGGAACTGAAGATTTTACAATTATTATTGCTATTTCAGTCCTTAATTATTATTATTACGTACTACTACTGTCTTTTTTATTTCAAACTAATAATTTTATCAAATTTCTACTTATGTAATAAAAGCCGTATTAGAGTCGGCAATAAAAATTTCCGGTGCAATGACAATTATAATTGCACGAATTCATGCGCAGTAAACCGTTCTCGATCAGCGGGCCCATTGCTAACAGTAAGAACAGCAGTTGATAGTGTCGAAATCCCTAAAATATCCCCAGAATTAGAGATGGGCAAACATGTTCATTTCGATTAGCAGTTAAAGCAGCTACTGCTGCTTACAATGGCAGTTCCAAAAAAGGTGCTACCAATTAGCACTATATACGCTTAATAAAGAATGTGAACTGTTAATTTAAGTACCAGTTAGTTCTTCTCTACCGAGACTTGCACCGGCATTGGCAATGAAAATAGCGCGTGTCCATTTCTGGCAATGCGAGACAGCTGATCGAGAACGGTGTACTGCGCATGAATCCGAGCTGTTTTAATTGTCAGAAGACTAGAATTGCCGACTGTAATACGGATTCCATTCTCGCATTGCGCCGACAATGCGAGCAGTATTGGGCCATCTGATCGAGCACGGTTTAGTGCGCCTGAATACGTGCAAATTATAATTGACATTTCCGGCGCAAGAGACAAAAATTTGCCGACTCTAATACGGCTTTAAGTATTATAAGTAGTTTATTACATTATATTAATACAAATAAAATTTTACTCTTAAAGCCATCACTTTTTAAGAAAGGAATTTAGTTTTATTATCCCCAAATTAATTCTGTTTAAAAGTCCTCTAGCCCGTATTTAAACTTCCACCTTTCTATTTAAGAATTTCACCCCTTTGATAAGTTTTTTGTACGACCCTGCATGAAATATACTACACGCATCATACTAATGCGTGAAGTATAACTTCACGCACCAGTGCGTGAATTGCAATGTTTTCCTTTTTGGATTTATTTTATGTACAGGTACTTCCATAAGAGCCCATATATTCAAAATGAATAGGTGGCCATGCTCGTTCCATTTTGATTAAAGTTTTGTGAGCTCTAACAACTGTCCTGTATTTTTTTATTTTAAGCTAAATATACGGTCGTAGAAAAAGTATAGTGTGGAACACTTGCTTGAAGCTAACTTTTATACACTCGTCTACAGCTCTTGTTGTAAACTCCTCACATTATAGTGTGTGCATTTTTTTTTATTTAGTCAGAATTTTTTTACTGTACGCGGAACGAAAAACTTAGTTAACAATAAAAATAATAAAACTAACCATAATTTATGGCTCTCTCTATATGTGACTGAAATAAGTTTTAGTAAGAACTGCCATAAAATTATAGCAACATTTTAAAACAAATTTTTGGTAAAAATTACCAAAATATTTAGAAAACCATTTATGTTTTTGTTAAATTTTCTAAAAATCTACATATTTAGTAAAGTTTTAGTAAATTTTACAAAAGATTTTACAAATATCGACACCAAGCAGTCACCCATTCAAGTACTAACCGTGCCCAACGTCGCATTACTTCTGTGATCGACGAAATACTTCCTCTTGTTGTCCTCAACTGTTCTCCTTGAAATTATCGAGTTCTGAACAAACCCGAACAAACCCGCATCTAATTTAAGCTTTTCATTCTTATAAAAAGGCATTTTTAGAACACTTTATTTAAACTTGGTTATTTTTCCAATAAAAAATGCTTAAAGTACAATAATTGTTCTTAGTAAAATGTACCATAAATTTAAAAATATTTACCTACTGGAGTTATAAATAAATTATTTTCACTTAAATTCATTGTAAACTATACAATATACAGGGTGTTATGGAAATGACGTATTATATTTAAATGGGTGACTCCTGGGGTGTCCTAGAGAAGCGCTACATATATATTTTTTTTAATCGAGCGTTTAAAAAGTGGGGTAATTCACCCCTAAACCCACGGGTCACTCCACGGCACATTCATATATGATCATATTACATTGTCAAGCTGTGTAATCAATAGATGTTCAGGAACAATGTTGCCAAGTGTGTAAAAAATGTTAAACTTTATATTCTTATAAAAATAATATTTAGTTTACCAAGTATCCAAATAGAAGTGAATCCAGGTGCCAGTACACTAGCAAGTAATCCAGGGCACAGACATCTTCAGGTTTTTTTTTTTTTTTCTATGGGAAGCTTTATGCTCATCACGTACCTTGATGATAATGTGGAACTGCATAATAAGCTTATACCCACTAAACCCCATTCGGCCTCTTATTTCCAATCTCTCGGAACATTTGCACTAAATCACTTAAAGAAACACACAGGCACGAGCAATAAATACTAACTCATAATTACACTTAATAATAACCTACCGTACACATAAAACAACAGCACTATAGTGGCAGCAACATCGAAAGTGGCAACGCTGTATTTTTAATTATTAACCCCAGCCGCTGCCGTCAGCTGTTTAAAGAAGCCGGCCGGTTTCCTACTGTTTTTACCAAGTTTCAAGCAGACTTGTGTGTTAAATTGTGTGTTAATACTTAAATCAGAGTTTAAATTATTAAGTTATTCATTCTTTTCTCGACGGCAGTGCCCCAGTCCATCAGTTCAATGTCGATCGACGGAACCAACGTGTTATTTATTCCTAAAATTTTTAGATGTTAAATACATTATTTCCCAGACCACTCTGACAATAAGGGCGTATTTTTGTCTACACAGTAGCACTTTAAAATACTAATTCAGATTGAATGGTACTTAGATGTGTTCATGAGACGCGATTTTGTGAGATTATTGTGCCGGTTTGTTTTTGTTCGGGTTACCTAAGTACTTGGTGTTTTTTTATAAATTAAGTTGGTTGTAAATAAGTCCGAAAAGCTAAATAAAATTGCAATTTTTTTCTAAAGGGTAAGTGGCATTTATAAACTTCTAAGTTGTCCAGATCTGACAGGTGTCGTTCGAATTGAACAAATGAGAGCATACCTGACCATTTATAAACTCCGCGGCGATTCATTCAAGTTTATAAATCAGAGATTGTTTCCCAGCGAACTGAACTAAACGTAAAAGTTTATAATAATGCACCCTGAAAAATAAACAACTTGCAATCTGTCAAACGGTAAAGCGCCATTTTTGGATATTTTTCTTCAATTTGCTTTGATCTCAGGAATTGCCGATTTAAATATAATACGTCATTTCCATGACACCCTGTATGTTAGTTGATTTTGCTAAATTCACCTAACTATAGTTAATTAGTAAATTATGTTTACAATATTATTTTGGTACGGATTAATAATGAAAATTGTAATTAATACAATATTTTATAGGAAATCGTACAATAAAATCTTGTCACTATAATAATTTTACTATAGTGTTTGTTAAAAATTACTATATATCTAGTGTTTACTTGATTTTACTAAATTTATTAGAAATTCTAACATACTTTTTTAGATATTATGTTTATAATATTATTTTGGTACGGATTAGTAATAAAAACTTTAATTAATACTATATTTTATAGGAAATTTTGCAATAAAATCTTTACTATAATAATTTTACTATAGTCTTGTTTCCGTGCAGCTAGATGACCTTATTTTAAAATAGATTTAAAAATTTAATAGGGGCGATGATATTTAATCCTGCGGTAATAATGGACAACCCTGCTCATATTTTCATAAAAAAATTTAGGGCAATAAAATTCAAAGCATCAAATTTTTTTAGATCAACTCGGGATTATTTCAATTTTAGGGCCGCATTAGAGTCTGCAATGTAGCATGAGAGTTGAAAGCAATATATCATGCAAATCATTTTACAGTCGGCAATTCTATTGCAGTACAAAAAAAGTACCGTGAAACTATCAAAATACGACGCTTAAACTCCGCAAAATACAACTAAAAACTGAATAAGAAGATAAATGAACGTGATCACACCATCAACAATAAGTACACGAGACGTATCTAAAGGTTTATATTTATTATTAGTTAAAACTTTTATTTTTTGTTGGTAATGTGAAAATCACTGTTTTCCACCAGACTTGTAGCAGAAACTGCAACAAAAATCATGCAAACCCATTTCTTGGCAAGTCTTGCAAGTTGCAAGAATATTGCAAACAAAAGTCAGCTGGCTCCTTAATGCGGATGCCTTCCTTCAAGTTTATGGCAATTCAATTGCAGAAAGACTTGCCGACTGTAATAGTACGGCAGCCCGTTACCAGGATTTCAGACTGATCACGACCTACATTTTTTTGAGTTTTTGGTAATTGAATAAGTGCTTGAGAAGGAAATTAACAAGAATCATCTTTATATATGTAAAAAAAAGTGGTCGTAATAGTTATCGCGCCTAATCCCTTCTTTTTATTTCTTGCCTAATAGTGATGTTTTTGATGAGATGAAAATAGTAACTGACATTTTCCGTGCGGTAAATAGTTTTGGTTTGAGAAAAATCGAAATTTGTTTACAGCGGAAAATTAAACTCAACAAGCCTCATCCATTTTACTTGTCGGATGTTATTTTTCGTTATTCGTGACCTGAAAAAAAAATGAGAACGGACATTTTCATGGACGCGCAACCGAAGTATTGGACTTAGGTATGCCATTTTTTTAACGCTGTTCGAGTTATCGCGCCTTGTCCATTTTCAAGCAGAAATCGTGTATTGTGACTCGGAAAATGGGGGAAAAATATGAACTGACATTTTTACACACGTATTTTATAGCAAAACCGTTTTCAGTCAAGATAAAATGTGTATAAATAATAATGCAGTATGGTGACATAGCTTATGCCGAGTTGTTATAGACAACCAAGACATACAGCAAACTGTCCCATGCGTGTGCCATGTACCGCGATCATGAATTGTACAGTTACGAGATCCGACTCCGATGCCCTCCCTGTAGTTGCGCAACACGGAAAATATCCGTCCGACCCGACTTACTATTTTTTAGAGTGTTATCAACAATTAAAAAACAAATTTCCCGTTGGCTGTAACATTTTCTTTACATCTTTTATTTAAACTATGGATCACACTCAAAACGTAAGTTGTCGATGAATTCACGTTTTTTTTATATTTTTAATATGATTTCATCAAGAACGGACAAGGTGTAGTAACAAAAAGACGATCTGCTTTCTTACGGACTGAAATTACTCTGACCGGTAAGCGCAGCGCCGAACTTTTTCGCTCGAATAAAACTTTCTTATTTTTTAATAATCTAGCGATTAGTTATTGACTAGATGAAGGCGTGATAACAGGACATTTTGGTAACGGGCTGCCGGACTATAATGCATAATTTAGTTCTCAATACCAAGGCACAAGATTATTAAAACTCTTAGACACATAATCAACTATAAACGCATCTACATTTTTCTTCTGTCTAATTTTATACATCCAACCATCCCGCCTTTAACATGATGCTTTAATACCTTAATCTTTCCACTACATGTTTCCTTAAATTAAATTTAATATAATAATTATCCACTCAAAATAGCCAGAATAATAACTTTACAGACGTTAATTACAAAAATATAACCTAGCTACATCCAAGCTGGGATAATATTTTCATTTAATTAATCTTCAAATTAACTAGGTTCGCGACCCTCGAGGTTTCTGAGTAATTTCCCCTCATTTAATGGAAATTTTTCCTCGAGGAATTATTACAGCCATTATATTTCGTTACAAATATTATTTGTTTTTCCTTTTTCGTTTACGATGATGTAGGAGCCGTGCTTTCAGCGATAATTCACAAGTAATGGGGTGGACCACTTATAAAAGATGGGGTCGATTCAAGGCAAACAATTATATTTATTTATTTGTACTGCTAAGGTGAGATAAAAAAATACATTATTAATTAATATTTTTGGTCTTATTGTTTAACCTTCATAGTTTGTCTCGAGTCTATTGTCCAATTTAATAATAAATTCCTGTTTTTCATTTTCCATAATATACAGGGTGTTCCTTAATGACCTGCTAATATTTCAGGTTGTGATTCCTAGTGATGTGTTAATAGGATATAGAACCACAAATTTTAGTTAGAAAAGTTATTCAATTGTTCCACCAGTGGCGTTATTAAGTTAAAATGAATAGTTGACGGTGGAGTATTTAAGAAATAACTTTAGCTCTTTGAGCTTGGAGCAAAAAATTGAAGTGAAGAATGCGGGAACACCTAAACCCGAAATTAATTTAACGCAGACCACAAAGGGTAAATCTAGGGACTTTATTAGAAAGTTTAAAAATGAAATATATGAAAAAAAAATTATAGATTGTATTCCAAACTTAATGAGGCTATTATTGATCAATTTTCTACAATTAAGAACCGAAGAATGGACTTTACGTTTAAGCACTATTGTGTAGGGTGGATAAATGTTGTGTATTTCGATAAATTATACTCGATATGATTTTAAACCATTTTATTTAAGGATTTAAACTAAAAAACACTGAAAATATGAAGAATGCCAACTTGTCAGTCTCGTGGCTCGACTCGTTCTCGTCATAAAACAGTTAACTATTGTTCTCGTCTTGGTTGCGCCTAATGACGTAGCCATAAATGGCGTAGTGGTATTAGACATCATTCGGTATATTTGATAACTCGTTGATGGCGGTAGTAGTATTGGACATCATTCGGTTTTCTTGATAGCTCGTAGATGGCTTTAGTAGTATTAGTAGTGGACTATATAAATATTGTTACGAGGGTTGCATGCGACGACGTTAAGATCCGACAGCTATACACGCTAAGAAAACCTTTCTTATTTTCCAAAAGTTGTATTTCCTTGTGTAAAATTAAAAAATAAATAAAAATATGTTTAACCTAACGCATTTTCTTATTACTTTTTTTCTTTCTACATTTAAAACGCCTAGAAAGTAATTGTTTGGTCGTTACCCAAAAATAAAATTTTAAAAATAATTTCACCATACTTGTGAACCAAGGTCACGAGCCGCCACTGCCCACTCGTTCAAATATTCCCAGCGGATTCCTTATTGTTTCACACGAGGTAACTATTCGCTCTTTTAAATCTTCTAAAGTGTTAATGGGAGTTGAATACACCAGAGTTTTAAGATGATCCCACAAAAAGAAATCTAAACTATAGAAATTACCATTATGTTATAAGCATAATTCCGATAAAGTTACCCGCACAAATTTCTTGGCGTAATATAGTGGGTGTGTAAGGACAAAACTAGCGCTCTCTACAAGTTATTTGAAAAACATACAAATGAATAGATTCATGCCATTCGCCCTCAAAGACGACCAATTACAAATTTTCATCTTTATCTCAAAAACCGCTTGAACTATGCAGAAAAATAGAATTTAGAAATTAAACTTTAGCACCCTGTATGTTATTAACGACCAACATTTTTATTAAGGCATGTATAGCTAAAACCTATTATTTTCATGCCTAGAATCTGTGGTTACTCTATGGCGCATTCATTACCAACCACCATGTATAAAAATTGTGGAGTTTATTTTTATATTTAAATGTTGACATGTTACTCATTCATTTAAAATATTCTGTAAAACTCCCCACTTTTTCGCATGTCACGATTTCTCTGGAAAAAGTCTTGCACCCCTGTACTGGATCTTGATATTTACTGTTTGTGTAGAATTGAAATATGATTAATCGCGACACGGGATCTCAGGATTTCTAGAAATATAAATCGTGAACCACCATCTAAATATCGCGATTAATATTGAGCGTGCAGCAGCGTTCGAAACGATCTTTAAAATTATGTACCACTTGATCCTCTTCCCATTTAAGAATTTAAGGTTAACATTTACCGCTCCCAAAATCCATGAAGGCTGCAAATATTCTTTAAAAGTCTCACCCTTCAAAATACAATTTACATGTCTTTCTAATTTCTAATATTATTTACTGGAAGCGAGATGCTAAATGTGGGAAATTTTCAAATTGACCTATTGTATAGGTAATATTAGTATTACCTTGGTGAACTGTAGGATTTTATCATAGATTCATAAAATATTAGATATTTATAAATCCGCCTAATGAATCTGATTTTGACTATACAGGGTGTACAAATTGAGGAGTAACTTTTCAAAACGCATTATGTCCATGAAATTTTTTTTCACAAACAACGAAAAACGATTATTTCTTGTTCCCATTAGTTTTAAACCTGCATAGTAAGGTTATTTGATAGATATTGGTCGATACTTCTAATAATCATTCTCATTGAAATCAAAACGATCATAGATTGTAAAAAAAAGTCATTAAATAGTTGGACATAATGCGTTTTGATCCATCATTGTGTATATAATGCTTTTTGTTGTGGCCGATGTTGGACATAATGCTCTATGTTCTAAACATTTAATAAAAAATAGAGAGGTAAGACCCAACTGATTGTTTTTTTTATTCACTACAAAATAAAACATATTAAACCAATATAAAAAAAATAACTTTTATAGAAAAACAATACTTAAACACAGGGTTTCAAAAGAAAATTTTTAATTATGAACTAAATATGCAGGTCAACGTTGTCTTCCTCTAGGCATTCGCAGTTATCTTCCTCGTCGTCGTCTCCTGCTCTGTTTGGAGTTATTTGTGGAGCAACATTTAAGGCAAGATCAAAGAAAGCTAAAGATGATAACGGAATGCTATCTTCCCAGTCGACCCCAAATCTAGCTTGGAGCAATTTTTTAACATCATTTTTTTTGTCTTCTTTAATTGGATTCATGAGTGGGACCTCAGATGGCTCTTGTACGTTTTTAAGAGTCCGACCACGCTTTACTATGGATACAAATTCTTTTGAATCGTCGTTAAAATAATACGTCGGTTCAAGTTTGATTTTTACATCGAAAGATTCATTTTTTCTTACCTTTTGTAAAATTATTCGTTTCATACTACTTATGCCTTCAATTTGCCTTAATGTGTTTGTTAACTCTTTGAAGTTTTTGATCGACCAGTCCTTTCCCAGAACTCTAATGTTTGCCGATTCCCTATAAACCTGAATGTAACCATTTGGATCGAAGATCTCCTCCACTTTACGTAAATTTTTTTCGACGCGTCCAATTACGCGGTCGGCAGGCAAATAAGAATGACCGCGGACTGGAAAGTACATAAAAATTTGTTTGACCGTTCTAGGAGACTCGTTTTGCAGCCAGTAAGATAAAGCATGAACAACATGTCGATTCTTATTTTGGCCGCCATCCTGGTGGCCAAGTACCATAATGCGTTTTGATGTGACAACTCTTGCGGACATAATGCGTTTCGATGTGAACATCATATTTTGCACTTAAATTACACAGATATAACGCTATTTGATGCATTCTGGGTTTACAGACGTATAACAGAGGTGAAAATTAATGCGAAACCGCAACAAACTCAATTTTGTCCTCGGGTGGACATAATGCGTTTTGAAAAGTTACTCCTCAATTCGTCTTTCACCATTGGGATTTCGGAGACGGTGAGAGATACGAAGTCGGTTAACTTGGGGCAAAGTTGCGTAATTATGGACCCACTAATATGTCGCAAAAAATCAAATATAAATACAGGAGTTTTCAAAACATTTGGAAAAACCGAAAATTTTGCGATAGGTTTTTATTTTTTCCTGACTTTGTTCGAAGAGATGTCCAAAAATAAATTTCCCTTTCTCATTGCTACTTTTTATTCCACACGATGGCATTATCAGATCTGTCATGCGACGTTTGAGTCACCATCATCAAATTAATTTTTTTTAATACGGGTTTGGATCTTTTTATTTAAATTATGAAAGAGGACCGAAATCTACGTTCAATGATATACACTTACTGGTTTTCCGACGTTTTGTTTCTTGAATTGATCATCTTCATTAAAATACCCCCAGTAAATTCTTGCAATTTTTTTTTTTAAATTCGGTATAATTCGAAAACGTAAAACTCAATGCCTCTTTTAAAAGTCTTGAGAAAGTGCTGGCCTTAAGAGTCATTTGTATTAATTAAATAAATTACTTGTACTGACGCTAAGTAGAACTTTGATACAACTGTTCTATTCGTTTGAAATAAACAAAAAACAGTAGTAGTACTTAATAACAATAACAATTGAAGACAGAAATAGTAATAATTTAAAAATCTTCACAGGGGTAAATTACAAGAACGTACTAGGGGTATTTTAATGAAGATGGTCAATTTAAGGAACAAAACGTCAGAGAACTAGTAAGTGTTGTATACCACTGAACGTAGATTTCGGCTCTCTTTCATAATTTAAACAAAAAATGCAGGTTCGTATTTTTTAAAATTAAGTTGATGATGGTGACCTAAAGACTTAACGTCGCATTAAAGATCTAATGATGCAATCTTATGGAGCATAAAAAGTAACAATGAGAAAATGAAATTAATTTTTGAAAATCACTTCGAACAAAGCGAGGAAAGATAAAAACCGAAACGCAAAATTTCGAAGGCCCCGTATTTATTTTAGATTTTTTTGGAGCATATTATTGGGCGAATAATTACGCAATTTTGCCACAATTTTACCGACTTATATGTATATATATATATATCTTACTCTTACCGTTTCCGAAATCCCAAGAAATCGTCTGGCCTGTTGGAGATTTTCCAGTGCCATTAAAACTTACACACACACCGAAATCCTAATGGTGAAAGCCAAATTTGTAACACCATATATAATCTTATGGTACACATTTTGTCCACAAAAATATGTAAAAATTCACCGATCCCAAAGAACTGCTCATTGAAGATTTTACGGAAACCCTGGGCCCTGGCAGATCATAATGAAACTTTACATTTATTATTTGTATAATAATAATTAACTATGCTCGAAAGCCCTGTCGGCTTCAAATACAGTATTTCTCAAAGGCTTGTATAAATGTATATACTTTACATATTAGAATATAAGCATAAAGATATTCATAACAAATTCACAAACGCAAAATTACCTTTGTGCCTTAACATCAATTTGAAATTCATGCATACTACTTATATGCATATTGTAACTATACAGGTTGTTACAATTCTCGTGCTAAACATTGCTGGAGATCTTCTAAAGGCTGACAGATAACAGGGATGGTAAATTAGAATCAATTTGCATAATAATTGTATATTTCCTCGTAAAACGAAAAGTATTCTAAAGTCCCTAGATAATACTTTTCAAAGAAGAACATGTTTATTATTTTCGTCGGTCTGTCCTATGTCTATTAACTCGAGAACTCAAAAGCTAATTAGAGAGAAAGAAAGCCACAAAGAACAAAATGCTGTACGTGTATTTGGCATAAACCATACTCGATAGTTTCAGAAAAATAATATTTTGTATAGAGCTTATTTTGTGCCTTAATGAATTCATATATTTTGAACTAGAGATGAAGAGCAGTCAACGTTAAACAATAAATTAACTCTTTTGCTTTAAGTTTTAGAAAAAATATGACACTAAGTTTATTATCCTCTACAGTTAACAAATTCCAGTTAATTTTGGTGAAAAAAAAAACAGGAATATAAATCACCGAAAGTATTGTAATAGTGTGTTATATACCAAGAGTGGTAAGAAGCCTATTACACACGAATTCGAAACTCGCTACGCTCGTACCGTACTTCTAAAGGGTATGTAATAGACTTGCCACTCGGGATATGTACCATACTTTTTCTACGACTTCATATTTATTTTCATTTTAAATTATCGAAATGCAAATAAAACATTTTCTGAATCAGTACACTAGTCAATAAATTCTTTATACACTTATTTTTCATACCTCTCCCTAGATTTCTTCTAGCAATAAATTATTTACTGTACTTTCCAGTGGCGTTCCCTTAATTTGAATATTATAGTCACTCATACTTGACTAATATACACAAAAATAATATAAAAATTTGTAATGTGGACGTTTAACATTGCAAATTGACATTTGTTTTCATGGCGACACGATGCTACTCAGCCAACTTTGAGCAAAATCTACTCAAAACATTGACTGTTTTGACATATCACGGGTAATGTTTAAATTCAACATGTACTGATATTTTCTACTGGGTGAATTCTACTCGGTTAAATAATATTTCTGAAACTGGGTACGAAACTCTTTCATGGAGTATATTATTTTTTTCTTGCTTCCTCGGCATGTCCTTTAGTGGTGTCTAAATCGATCAGTCAGTTACCGATTTAAAAAGACCGAATCTTTTCAATCGACCATTCAATCAATCTTTTATTTTATAGGTATAGGCACACCAGTCTTAATATTCAGCGATTGATTTTATATTCAAAAAATGTAGCGACTGGGATTTACACAATGTTATCCGATCGGTATACCGTAATACTTTAATACATTAAGGATTAATTATGAGCATTGAATTTAGTCGTTTTTCGAAGTTTAGTAATTTCGCGTAGATTTATAAAAATAATAATTATACAAGCCTAAATAGTGAGTTAATATTATTTGGTGTTAGAGACTGATGACTTAAATTGAATTTGTGATCGCAGGTGTCATTCGGTAATGCCGTCTTTTTCTTTTCATTTATCTTTAAAATTAGGTAATTTTATCTTTAAGGCCTATGCCTATAGGTAGTTATAATAATTATTATTATTTTAAGCTTCCGTCGTATTTGAAGTTATATTTATTCTGTACACCGCTGTACATGTATAAATAAACATGTGATATATATTTTAAAATAACAAACATATTACCAATTATTTTTCTAAGAGTAGGGGTATTTAAATGTAATATTATTAATCATGTAAACTCTAATTGTTTATACTCTATTACTTTCTTTCCACAGGTAAATAATTTAATTAAATTTTTAATTTGAGACTTTTTGAGTTTTTGAGATTGTTTGTCTCTATCGTTTTTAGCTTAGATGTTATTATTTATTTCGTTTCAATCGTATCCTAGTTATCCTTTGATAATTGATTTGGGGACGCTTGGTACTCGATAGTCATCGTCAATCACGAGCCTCGAAATTGAGATTGAAATAAATGATTGATTGATATTAGCCTTCAAGAATTCGATGATTCAATACTAGTGTTCTTGACGTGCGTTTTTTTGTTCATGGCAATTTTGAAAGTTTTGTCCAGGTTCTGTGAGAATACATAAAATGATATCTACGGCTTATCAAATTATATCCGTTAATGCGCCTTATTCATATTATAAATTTTATCATAGACATCTACTTTAATATAGTATATACAATACACTAAGTATGTACCTCTTTTATGGTGAGAATAGAGCTTATAATCCTACTTTTAATTTAAAATAATATTAATTATAGATCTACTACACGCCTTTAAATCCATCAATCCCAGCATATTTTGATATCTAACTGACCCTCTTCTTGTGTCAAATGCATATTTAAAGAAGATTAATTTTGAGGTAATGGTTTGCCTTTTTTACTGACAAATGTTTTATTGGCATTTTAAGCAGTGTGGCTTTTTGTTATTGATTTTTATTATAAGTGGCAGACTGAAAGGACAATAATTTTAAGAAGCAATTTTTTAAGCCTGTAAGTATATTGCGCTATAAGTAACTACAGATTCTACATATTAAATAATAGGTTTGAGCTAAACATAACTTAGCAAAATGTTGTTAACTGAAAACAGAAATAGATTCATATTACTATAGCCCTCAACTCACTGTTTTTCAGTAACAGTAATAGATTCATATTACTAGCCCTCAACTCACTATTTTTCAGTAACAGTAATAGATTCATATTACTAGCCTCAAAAGTCCCCAATTACAAATTTTTATCTATATCTCAAGAACAGTTATGAAAAAAAAAATTAGAAATTTATTTCTACACTCTGTATCTCATTAACGGCCAATATTTTACTAAGGCATATTTAGCTCAAACCTATTATTTTCATATATAGAACCTGTGGTTACTCTATAGCGCATTCGTTACAGGCCATCCTGTATAAATGTGCAGTTTCAAGAATACATATCAAGAACAGATGTGGGGGAAGCCACGTTTTTAAATTAGATTGGCTTAGTGCTGAGGTCTTGTATCATTTTTTAAAAGGGAGAATATTATTTAAGGAAATATTTTATGTATTATTTAATTAATATGTATAAAAATTAGTTAATTATTAATACTAATTAATAATTATATTAAACAGGAACAGAAACACTGCCATAAAACGTTCATCGTCGCTTTTTCGGGTTTATTCTTTAAATTTTGCTGGTACAAATTTTTATGGGAATATCAGAAGAAGTTTCCTGCAGTAGTTATGACTGAAGGGATCATGAGATTAAAAATATTGTTTTTAATTTTTAAGATTTTTTTTTAAAGAAAACTCATAAAATTTTCTGGTTTGTACACGTCAATATGATGCCTATTATTATGAAAACAAACAAAACAAACAAAAAGAGATGGGGATTCTATCTGTAGAATACTCATCTCTCTTTATCTAACAATGTCTTGGTTATGAGAAACAAAAAATCGACGGACGTGAGTGAAACTTGGGACAACCTTACCCTATTGAATTAAAAATCACTTTTCTCTCCACAAAAATACTTAAATTTTATACAAAACACTGAAAAATAACGAAGAATTTTATTTAACAATGACAACTATGACAGTTGTTAATCCGGTAGTATCAAACGTGAAAGCAGGTATGAAAGGCGGCCGTTTCAATACATCATACATAAGAATGTGAATTGTTTATTCTTCAAAGACTGTGAACCCAAGCCATATCCCCCTTGATTTATGGTCCTTGGCACAAATTAACACTATTCATAGTGCTATTCTGTATACGACAAGACTAGAGGCGTTTAAGTAACTACTCCGGTCGTTGTCATAAGTACTTTGTTCTTACGGATTCTGTAGGTTAATTACAAATACATTTTATTAAAAATTGTTGTATACAGGGTGTCCCAGAATATGTTGGCAATCTCCCGGGTTCAGATAGAATACTTAAAAATATCAGTAGAAGTTACTATACATTTTTCTTCTTACGGCCTCTACGAAGATACGGGCCTATAACGGACGTCCTCGGAAATCGTTGCTTTTTAAATAATTTTTTAAGTACTAGATGTAATTTAATGATTGTTTAGTATAATGGTTACTAGATGAGCCTCCTTAATATTCGCTCTTTTAAATACATTTGGCTTATTTAGTTTGCCAGGGACGGACTGGAAGTAACACAAAAATGTTTTTTACACCCTGTATGATGAAGGAACGATAATAATATTTTTGGAAACTCTAAATCTTAAGCTGAAAAAAAGGTACTCTTGATCAATGTCGATAAAATGAACTGTTTTCGATAAAAAAAATATGTTTGTTCAATATGATTTTTATTCAATAATTCTGTTCAACATGAGTTCCTTCTAATCTTATGCATTCCGTAGCTCTTAGAAGTGAAGACTCTTGAACCCTCCACAATGCCTACAACATTAGCCTTTATTTCGCGACAATTTGTAATAAGTTTTCTTTATTGTCAATTGGATTGGCATAGACTAAAGTTTTTAAATATCCCCACGAACAAAAATATTTTTTTTTCGAAAACAGTTCATTTTATCAACATTGATCAAGAGTACTTTTCTTCTTTTTAGAGTATCCAAAAATTTAATTATATTCTCTCTCTAAACATGCTGCACAGCCACTAATGAGATATAATTTTATGAAATGAAATTTTATTTCAGGTCGAAACATAAAAATAGTGATTTATATTGCATAAGAAATTAAATAAATAACTTAACGTAAAAAAGTCCTAAATGTATAAAACAAGTGTCCAATTTCTTCTGATCCACCATCATTTTCGACACATCGTATTTTTTATTGTTCTTTCCAATTCTGCCCTCGGCAACTCATTGCAAGCTTGCATTATTCTGTGTTGTAGAATTTCAACGCCTCATAAATAATGGTCCAGGGGCGTCAAATCAGATGCTCTCCCAAGCTAATTTATACACTGGCTATGTCTATGCGTACCATGTCATATCCATCTGTTCTGGAAATTAGTATTCAGCCAATGAAAAAAAAGTGAATGAATAAAATAATAAACATAAAATTACCTAATTATGTCCCATAGATGACTGTTTCTCGTCAGCATGTTTAGAGAGAGAACATATTTCTAGAAAGAGCTTTCAAACGACATTTTAATGTATTTTTAGAAATATTATTCTTAGAACGATTTTAAGTTTTTTGGCCACTCTGTATAATCGGATTGAAACCAAGCAAAACTTTTTAGCAAGAGTGACTTTTTTCTATAAAATGAAGGATGAAAAGTTTCCCACTTGTTACACGTTCACCACACATGCTATACAGGGACATGGGCATGGAAAAACCACAAACTCATTACGTAAAAATATTAGGATTTAATTATACTTAGCTATATCCAAAAGTTGATATTAACCGAGATACAGGGTGTTAAAGTTAAAACTTCATTCTTGTTTTTCTCTAATAACTTTGACAGAAACCAACGGTTTTTTACAACATTTGGCAATTATGTTTTATTAAGGACGAGAAACTTATTTTTTGGTGAAATATTTTGCACATTTATTAGGTCATAACTTTTTTGTGTCTCAGTGTATTTAAGTTTTTAATGAAAATAATACTTTTCTCATATTTATTACGTAAAAAAGTTATACTAATTTCAGGTCGCCCAGAGTTACCGTTTCGGAGATATTTGCATTTAAATTGTTCAGTGCACCCTGCCCAATTACTATTAATTTGCAAACAAAATTTTTTTCTCAAAGTAACCTATGAGAAAATAAATGAAATTTAGAAACGCAGTTGCTATGGAACAGAAAATGTTTCATTTTCGAGTTTATCGTAAGTTTGTGATTTCATTGTTGTTGGTTTCTTTCGACACGATTTTTCTAAGGTCAAAGTTATTTTAATTAAAGTAAGTTAAAGAACAATCCAATTGTTGTATTTATTATTCCCAATTACCATTACTAGAATATTAGTTATTATGTAAAAGTTAATTCGTAAGAAGTAACAAAATATTATTTGCTTGCCTGAGCTAATGCACTAAACAATTTAAATGTAAATATCTCCGAAACGGTAACTCTGGGCGACCTGAAATTAGTATACCTTTTTTACGTAATAAATATGAGAAAAGTATTATTTTCATTAAAAACTTAAATACACTGAGACACAAAAAAGTTATGACCTAATAAGTGTGCAAAACATGCTGCAGACAGAACATTTCACCAAAAAACTAGTTTCTCGTCCTAAAAAAAACATAATTGCCAAATTTTGTAAAAACCCGTTGGTTTCTGTGAAAGTTATTAGAGAAAAACAAAAATTAAGTTTGATCATTAACATCCTGTCTCTCAGTTAATATCAACTATAGGTAAGTATAATAATTCAATCCTAATATTTTTACGTAAGAAGTCTGTGGTTTTTCATGACCCATTAATTAGCGAACACCCTGTATAGGGTATCCCAGGTGGGAGGTATGGCGTCATCTAGGATAGTTTTTCGTGTCAATTTCGAATTTTATTATAAAAACTTAAATATTTTTATATAAAAAAATTATTACTATTGCAACGAAAATGATAATAATTTTAACATTTTAAAAAGATAAAAATAATTGAACAGCATGGCGAGCTATAGCCTACGAACAGTTATTTTCAATGGATTGTAATAAAATCAATATCATTGCAATAAATACTTGTCGTTTGTATATCTTCAAACGTCAACATTTCGGAAACCGAAGGTATGATTGATTTTACTGAAAGTTTTAAGTTTTAACAGAAAATTCGAAATTCACACAATATTCATTTTAAAAAATCAATGCCCTTTTCAAAAAATCTTAAATGACGCCATACTTCCCACCCTATATACGAATAAAAAATATACAACTCAAAATAATAATTGACGTATCCGAGCGTTTAATAAAAACAAATCCCTGAATTTTATATCAAATTTTGCATTTCGAAATTGGACATCTTGATTTTGAAGTCTACGTCCGATCGTGATGTTCTAAACCCCTTCAAATTTTGATTTTTACGCTGCAAAAGAAAATATACTTTTAATACTAATATTTTTTGTTAAATTATGTAATGTATGTATGTGTAGGCGGATTTTTATTTTTGCTCATTTCGCCGATATAACAATAACTAGACAGTCTCTGAAACTCTTTTTCCTACTGCTTTCTCTGTATGCCAGTCTTTATATATTTTGAAGCACTTATACGATTTTTTTCGGGAATTAAACTTTCTTTCGCTTTCCCAGCCTTTTTCATTATCGCTAGACATATTTACTTTAATTTTTTACCACAAAATTTGACAATGTTGATGGTTGTAAATAAAATCGTAAACAAACCTTAGTAAGGAGTTTCCTGCCTCAAGATTCTCTCTTCAGCAGTTAATTAGTTCCCATCTCGCTATTCAATTGCTATTATCATTGTTGTATCATTGCTATTATCATTGAAAAAGTAAAAACTGCTTATTACCTTAGAACATACATTTGTTATAATTTTTTTATGCGGCGGCATCATAGTTCATTTAAAAGTGTTTAGTTTACTTATTTTCGTTTTCCATACATCATTTTGGCATCCTCATCTACTTATTACTTTATCATTCAGTCAGAATAGATATCGTCTGAATAATCAGCAAACCGACAGTAAAAAATATTAGTTCATTAATCAATTCAAAGCATTTCGATTTAAAATTAAATTCCATTTAATTTCAATTTGAAAAATGAGGACGGTCAATCAAATTGTGTTATGTTGACCAAGAGTTAAATTAGAATCGGTATGTTTAAAAAAGCTTTTTAATAAATGTTTTTTAACGACTTGGTGATATTTACCAGGTATTGTTTATCACCTTCAAACAGTAATAATTGGAAAAGTTAAAATGTTCCATTCTTAAGTGAGGTCCAGACCAAATGAATGTTCATGTGGCGTACGTGTAATTCATATATCTAAATACAATGATATTATTCTTCATCCACTATACGTAAAACCTTTTAAAAGAGAATTAATAACGATTACAACAAAATCTTCATAAGTAATTTCAGTCACTACTCGCGCCAGATGAAATTAGAACTGCTAGATATATTACCTTGTGTTTATTGTATCATGTTACTCAGTTGATATTGTTTCGTATTCAGCTCTTCCCATTAGCTGCAAGTGTTTCACAGTCGCTGAAAATAAATTCATATTGTTGCTCCGTCCAGGATTCCGCAATGTGCGACTAGCTCAAAATTATTAATTGTGTGGACTGTTTATTAAAAAAAATAAAATTTAGATCCGGTTTAACAATTTCCTGGTAAAATGTCTGGCACTTACCAACCAGATAAATTTGTCTGGTAAACTACCTGCATTGAAGATTGTGTTTATCAGTTATTTTCTATGCTGCTGATACCAAACAAACAGCAAGATAATGACATAACAAACGTCAGTGACCATAATTCAATATTTATAAGTATTTTTACTTAAATTTTGGAATTGTTTGCATGATGAACAGTCAAAATCAAAAAAAACGAGTCGTCAAATTTTTCCGAATGAGAGATATCTATTTATACTATATTTAAGGTTAGAGTGTGTTTCACCCACTGCCACAGCCACATTTTCTGCCTGGTAAGTTGTCCTGCTGGCGCATAGTTTATCTTACTGTTAACGCTACCAGGAGATTATTAAACAGGTTATTTTATTAACAGTAGGATAATTCTGTCCAGCACATTATTGAGCCGGCCCTTAATGAAATAAATATCCCTTATATGAATGGACAATAGGAAAAAGGAAACAACCGCGTTCAGAACAAGAAAGTTTACTTTGTATTTTATTTGAGGGAGGAGACTCATGGTCAAAATTGACATTCCTCTTACATAGTGGGTGAGTTTTTTTAAAGTCTTATGGTTCTATAAGAAACATTTTTAAATATTTATAAATAAAATACTTTTACTTTTTACTCACTGTATGGAGTACCACAAATGATTCGCGCTAGTTGCATTTTTCCATTTCGCACAATTGAAATTACGGCTGGCCGCTTCATATAAAATTAATCCTAATACCTAGGAATTTTATTTCACAAAAAAAATTAGTTAAATTATCTGAAGTATCTAGACCACCATATATTTGGTTAATTTTACATATTCACCAACTAGACTTTAGAAATAAGGTGGCCATACATAAATCTATAAATTTAAAGTTTCGAACAGTTAAAATCTAGGTCAGTACAAATTTACCCTTGATTAATACAGAAAGTTTGGATTTCATCGACGCTGACTAATTTCAAATTCTCATTAAAGCACTTGGAACACGATCTTACCTTTTCTAAATTTAGACATTTAGGTATTTTCTTCATTTGCGGTCCAAGAAGTTTCTTGACTCTAGATAAAAATTAATGCTACATCGGTTTTGCAGCCGATTTAAAAAAAAAGAAGATTCTCAATTTGATCCGCATGTATGTTTTCCTGCAATAGTTCAAACTTTTAAAACTTTCGAGCGTGTTTTTGCGCTATAGAAGTCATTAGTTTTTTATTTTTTAAAAAATTTTTTTATGATCAAACACAAGCACTATAGGAAAAATCGTTTAGGGCACTCTGGGAGTGGTGCGTGTGCGAATAAAGCGATTCACGTTGGTTTTGAATAATTGAAGGTTATATTCATTGGGAAAAGCGATCTCGAGAAGGTCGTTCCATAAGGATGAAGTCATCCAGATGATAGAATTCTGAAATAATGAAGTTCGAGGAGTACTAAGCTTAACCACATATGGATGGGCGACAGTGGTTCGTCCTGTATTTCTGCTATTCGCCGCTCTTGGCGGAATTAAGAGAACAAGCTGAGCCGAACACTTTCCATGAAAATATATATAAAAGAGAGTCAAATCCTCAACCTGTCTTCGTCAGTTCGTGGTCTCCGATCAGACGAATGGCCCTCCTTTCGATGGAATCCAGTAGCCGAAGAGTATGTTTGGGTGCAGAGCTCCAAACATGAGAGCAATACTCTAGTGATGGTCGAATCTGGGCTTTGTATAGTGTCAAAAGTTTTTGAGGTGTGTACAACTTTTTGGTTCGAAAGAGTACACCAAGTTTCTGAGAAGCTACCTTGACGATTGCCACAACGTGGTTATGCCAAGACATATTTCCTCTCAGATTGACGTCCAGCTGCCTGGGTTTTTTAGCGTTAAATTCGACTTGGTTACTATCACCCAAGCCATAATTTCTTCCAGGATTATGTACGTGTATTATTAACAGAACTGTTACTATAAGTCGTATCAAAGGGAAGCTACTAACATAATAAAAATACCGAATAGCAACACAGTTAGCCAACAAAATTTTGAAAAGTCACAAATATCGTTATAATTGCACATCTTTAAATCAATATTAATTCACAATTTACGCTAGGTTCACATGACACGGTTTCGATTATTTTAATCGAATCGGTAAAAGTATCGAATCCCACAGTGGCGTGTTATTTTAAATCTGTGCGTTCACACGATGCGATCGTCTACCGTATACGGGAAGCATACCGATGCGTTCAAACTTGCATTTTCTGTTCGCCACTGCAGTGCCGTATGCGATAATTCGGGAATCAACCGGATTGGCTATATATTGTATATATATTGACAATTTTACGTCCTGACACGTTTCGTTTATAAATACGGAGCTCTACTAAGTTTAGTGAAATCGAGGCATGTTTTATGGGATAAGACACTTGATATAATTATATAAAGATAAAAGTTTAAAGTCGTCAGCTGGGACAGAGAGTGAGAGGTGGCATCAAAATTCTCTACCTTAGTATTTTGCCACCCCAATTTATGACGTCCCGACGTGGCAATATTGGTAACCCGTAATATGCAGAACGTAGACTTGATATGCCAACACTGATTGTAATGCAAAACGGTAGTTTGGCATGGCCCCGAAAATTTACTTTCTTACTCTCAGTTATTGTCTCAGTTAATGTCTCATATTGTCACCCAAAATTTAAAACTGAAATTACGCCACCGGATAGAGATATGTTCTCTGTTATCAATCCATTTAGCAGCTTATCAAGAATAGAGACTGACATTCGAAAATAATTTCAACATTTCTTTTCATCTCTCCTCAATTGACTTGAGTCCGGAAACACCTCAAATTAAATTATTCTAAACAATAGGATGTTCCCTTTATCTACTAATTACTTATCGTTTACGGCTTTTCCTGTATCAGTACATAATAATAAACATATCTACATCAATTATCTCTTAAGGGAACTAGCAAAACTATCAATGAACTTATAGGCCCGTAAAAAAGTTACGCATTGTGTGAACACCGCGGTTTAAATATTCTATCGAACCGTATCGTGTGAACGTACTATTAGAGTATAATAAAATTAGATTCGATATTTTTTTTTAAACAGGGTAAGAATTTTTAAAGTGTCACAATGCAAAATTCGAAAAACGGCTGGATGCCAAGATGAAGGTTAAGAGACAAATCTCGTCCTCCTTTTTATTTTATCTGCCTGATTTAATTAAATTGTCAAATGAAACGGTATTTATTTTTCTCCATAATGCGATTCTCCGTCAACAACTGCGTAAGTGAACAAACCCGAACATTTTTACATTTAGTCTACTGGTGGCTTAGTTAGAATTTTTGAATAAAAAATATAATATTCTGGAAATGACCCCCATCTACATCAACATTTTGCAATTCTTATTAAAAAAAATTTACATGCTTGCTATATTCAATATTTCATGTTTATTTAGCGTCGTCAGTGATAAAGCCATAACTTAATCTTTTAAGACAAAATGAACAAAGCACCAACTGTCAAATTAAGATAGCATAGGTTGGCAAGGTGACACAGTACTCTTACCCAAAAACCTAATGTGTTTTGATAATAGTACATTACGAAAAGAGGCTTTTACGGACGAGATGTGGAGATGCACGAGTCCGGAAAAGCCTCCGACGGCCCGAGATATGTACCGTATTTTTTTTTACAAGTGCTCCGAAGCTTTGATGCCAAATAAATAAAGAAATTCTTCAGACAGTTTTCCTGTCTACATGACATGAAAACACTCGTTCATGGAGAATGTAAGTATTATGGCTCGGTGGATAGAGTGTCCGCCTGGCGATCGGAGGGTCGCGGGTTCAAATCCCGCACCGACAATTCTGGTTTTATTTATTTATGAGGACATGGTGACTCGAAGCGGGAGGGAAAAATCTTTCCCGTCCGCTTCGATACTTTCCCGCCAGCTCTCTTCGAAAATGCCACTTTCGGTGAAGAGAACATGCATGAAATGAGGTACTTTCGGGGCACATGTAAAAAAACAATTTACAGCATTTGGCATTATAAAAAAAATTATTATTTACGTTCTTGTTGCAATTGTAATTTGGGCTACACGTTCCACAATTATACTTTTATCTAGATATAATTCTAATTTTTGTTGTGCTCTTGGAGAAGTTTATTCAGTTTTCTTATAAGACAACGTAAATTATCTTACTTAAACTAAAAAAGTTTTAAAAGATTCTTAGATTCTAATTTTGAGATTGTGTCTTACTATAAAAGAACACGGTGGAACTTTTCATCAGAAGCTTCCAGATATCCAGCGATAAGGGTGACTGTTCGTACTTTAATAAATTTCCTGACAAATATGAAAATTGAAAGATGCTGATACGATACACAGAATAAAAATAATACTTGTATGTAGACAAAAATTCTGGTTTGTTCGGGTTGATACTTTTATATACACTATGACTATCAGATTATATATATTATAAGAATTTAATCTAGTCAATACAGGATGTTCCACCGGGATGCGCCGAGATCGATATATGGAAAGATATACATAGAAATTTTTTCAAAATTACACAGTATGCTAATGTTGATGGGGGCCACTCGGCTAAAATATATCCTATATATCTTAAAAGAAGTTTTTTTCTAAATTATTATAATACTTAAATTAAACTCTGTCGGTGCTTTGGTCGAAGACCATTTATTTATTTTAAGTGAACTATGATATCATTTAAACTAACTGTTGGCAAGAAAATATATGCACTTGAGACAAGAACATCATTTTTCTGTGTACTTTTGCTCTTGTAGAGCTTTTAGAGAAATTTGCTTAGTTAAAATAAAGTACTTGTTAGATTTCTTTAAACCTACACGAAACGTGGTCAAAACTCTTGTATTTTCACACGTAGCCTCCGATCGTCCAAACTATAAATCTTAAACTAACGAGCTTCTAATAAAAGAAGAAAGAGTACAATTGTTAAAAGTTTTATATATTAAGAGACATTGGTAGACTAATGGTACTTATTGCAAAATCGACTACCTATAGCTTTTTGCTATTCAATGATTAACGTTACTGTTGTCCATATCGTATTTTAAAACTCTTACTGGTTTTGTTGATAATGAGTTACCCTTTTTTGTTTCTGACATCATTTTTTTATCTGTGGGATTTTCACTTTTAAAGCAAATCGTGTACTTTTCCTCGCGCGAATGCATTATTTGGTACACTTGGCTGTGCCTAACAAACTAATTGTAGTTGTTCGTGGTTAGTTCCTCTTTCCCATCGATCGCCCTTCATTCTGAATGTTCAATGCCAGTTCACTGAACAAAACAGCGTATATTCATCGTTTTTATTCTGATGCGGCAATTCCAATTGCAACAAACTAAATAGAAAACAAATTTGACCAAAGAAATAATTTCCAAATTTCGTATCGTGTCAAATATTGAACGATCCTATTTTTCTTGGATATCTAATCATTTATTTTGGATTTGTAGTGATTAATTATTATAAATATCTTAAATATATTATTTATAATATAAAATAGGTTTTACCCTTACCCTATACAATACAGTAATATTTTTTGTCATAATTTGGTTAAAATATTTTTTATATTCTACAAGTTTATATTTCGTTTCCTAATATGCGCAAGATAAACACCTTAGTTTGCTCTAAATAAATTGAAACAATTTTTATGATTTTTCATACAATTTTGGCTTAAACTTTAATTATATCAACTTGCCCATCGCTTCCCTGTATTAAAAGTCGTTGTATTTACTGAAACAATACAAAAATATATTTTTAAATCCTTAAACTTTATTATCCAGATTACTGTAAAATTATGTCATTCGCGATCAATCGGAAAGCAGACTTTTAACCTCGTATAAGTACAAAACACGATGACATTGAAAAATAGTATTTTATGACTTTAAAGCTTGAAACAGTCAAAATGCAGGCCTTTGCGAATTTGCATTTGATTAACGGAGAGGGCCAGCTGGGAAATGTAATCTTTGTAAACGACTAAATTACGATTGACGAATTTTAAAGAGCCAAAGTGCCTATTTATGGTTTTAAAAGCTTTATTTGATAAAACTTTCAGACAATGCATCTGAATACCAAGTAAATGATTCTTGATCTTATTTATAATAATTATAAATAAAAGAAGACTTATACGCTAAAAAAATTATTCTTATTCCGAATTTTAACCCGGAAGTAACGAAATCGTTCCTCGGGTGTCCTCGCACGCTGAATGAGTCTAGAAAATATTTAGCCAACGAGTAAGAATTTATTTCGATTTCATTACGACAATAAATGCGTTACAGGAAAACTAGAAGGAAAATTTGTATTGGAGTATTTTAGTAATTGGTTTTAAGTACAGTTGCAATTAGAGAAATTAATTCAATTTATTTTTAATTTTAGTTGTTTTATCCCTAACAAGAATTAATATAATTTTTCTAAATTCATTTGAGTTGAATACATTCTTGGTGAAATCGGACCATTATGTAGGAAAAATTAAGAAGAACAACTTGTAATATTTCAAAATTTTTATTCAGTTTCCTGACACGTGTTTCGGCCTTCTCAGGTCATTTTCGAAATAGTACAAAGACTAATTTAAACTAATTCAAATTAGTGTTCTTCTTTGAAATGACCCTGAGACGGCGGAAAATGTGTCAGGAAACTGAAGAATAATTGTGAAACATTGCAAGTATTCTTCTCTCTTAGGAGAACTATAATTTAAATTAGTTTTTATACTCCTTTGAAAATGACCTGAGAAAGCCAAAACACGTGCCAGGAAACTGAATAAAGTTTGTGAAACATTGCAAGTATTATTCTCTCTTAGGAGAACACTAGTTTAAATTAGTCTTTGTACTCTTTCAAAAATGACCTGGAAAAAATAAAAACCTAAACGCAAAATTTTAAATTTTTGGCAATATTTTGAAAAAACTTATTTTTGATTTTTTGCGGCATATTATTGAGCCCATAATTACACAACTTTGCTCTAATTTAACCGACTTCGTATCTTTTACCATTTCCGAAATCCCAATATTGAAGGCCGAATTTGCAACACCCTGTATATTTTGTAATTTAAATTACAGCCTTATCATCATGTATCTTTAACCGAATGAAAACTTTTTTATTTCCCATTCTCCATCGTCGTATAAAGCATTTTCTTAAGAAATTAATGTTACTATATTTTTCAGTGTCACTACTTCGATTTTGAAGAGGAAATTGATTTTCCGACCACGGGAAATGAGTACGGCAAACTCCTGAACGTGGATCACACCTCTTCGTGTTCTATCCAATAGCGGCAGAGGATGAAGCCGCGAGATAATTTGGTCTAAAATAGAATTATATCTTTTGTATAATGGAGAGATATCGCATAAGTTTGGTTAACGATCTTCACGTTAAAATTTGTTGCACAGAGAAGTTTTAACGTTCGAATCAGTAGTCCGAAGTTTAGTGGCCAATATTTTAAGGATTGTAAGGTATTAATTAATAATTGACTAACCAAAAAGCTTTGATTGTAACTTTGGCAAAAATGATTTTATCTCAATCACAGTAAATGTGAACGGCTTAATTGCTTTAATTTAAATCATTTTTGAATTTGTGTAAAGTGCTCTAATGTGGTTTGATGAACTGATTTCATAAATTCGTCTCTACCTTTTGTCGCTCCTATAATGAGACTTATCTGTTGACTATACTGGAAAAGGATTAAAAATGAAAATACCTATGTGTATATCTTCCTTTTATCAGATCTATCACGTCACTCACCTATTACTCTGAAAGCGCCCTCAGAATTGTGTGAAAACCCTCTAAGTTTTGAATTACAAGTAAATTTATAGGGTATTAGTCTAATATAAACAAAAACATATTAAAGAACAAAATTTTAAATAAATTAATAAATACGGGAAAATGATTTACCGATTTAAATGGAATAGAGCAGTGCCGTAGATAGCTTTTTTTCTTAAAGGTAGTCTCTGGCACACCCTACTTCACCTTATTAGGATATTAAGCGAAAGCAACTGAACCGATTCACTAAAAGGTGTGAATTCAGATAGATTAACTTGTCTCGAATTATTTTAAAGGTACCCTACAGCGGTGGAATATGGAGGGAATCATCAACTTCATGGCCAGATTTTTATATTCATTAGAGTTAGTATGATTACAAAACGTTTTAAATATAAACAAAATTTTAAAAAATATTTTCTACTTTTGTATCTACCTACGAATTATAGTATGATTAGGCTATTTTTCATCATATCATATCTAGTAGAATTATTTTCAAATTATTACAAAATTGGTAATTTTTATATTTTTATAAAACGTATAATTTTGAAATAATCGTGGTAATGCATACATACAAGATTCGGCAAATGATCAACAATACTCCATTAGTATAAGATATGTAAACAATTTTGGCCTAAAATATTTTACTAAGCATCCATAAAAAAATCAGGGATCCACCGAAAGGAACGAAATGAGGATTTTGCCTCTAAAATATTTTATTTGGGCTTCGTCTGTAATTAAGCTGGTAAAATACAGATTATAAATGCCGGAAATACGGTAAACCGATTGCTCTTAAATTAAGGAAAAACATAATTCTGGACGAAAAAATTTCACCATATTCCATCAGAATTGCTGCACTAGCTTGTTGAATTTGGCTCGTGGGACTTTTTATCTGCTCAATAATGTATGCACCATAGAGTTAGGCTGCAGTTGTGTCAAAAAATATTAAAAGATTTGTAAGAAAAATGTGCATTCTTTATAAATAAAAATAGCACCTCTTTCTGAATAAGTGATTTACTAAAATATTTTAAATATAACATATTAAACCGGTGTTGTTCGGTATCCTTTATATTCCTATATTTCATATTACTTCGATTCCGATAATTGTTTTATAAATTTTAGTTATACGTTATCTCTCTATTGCCACTAATTTGTGTTAAATAGTTGGCTCAATGTTTGGCACTAAAAGGCTAAAAGGTCTTTATTAGTTCAAGTTCCATTTACCTCGCCCTTTGCTTTAATGGATCGTTTTCAATAACAAGACTAATTGGATGGCGTATTGGTTATTTGTATTTTGACGGCTAGTATAGTCAAAATACTACCTTTTTACGTTACTTTTAATTTTAATAGTATTTAACGGAGCGTAATTGCAATTATTATTTACGAAAATTTCTTCCACGTAATTACCATAATTAAATTATAATTAAACTGTTAAATCCCATAAATTCGATTGTATAATAAATAATTATTTTAAACATATGTATTTTTCGTTCCAAAAAAAATGTCCTGCGCTGACAACTGTTTATTATATTTACAAAAGAAATATTAAATCAGTGTTTATGGTTATTTTTCTTGTATCTATATAAAATCACCTCCTTTATCTATAACTTTATAAAAAAAATTGTGTATTAGAATTTTTTAATTGTAGTTCATGGTATGAACATGCAACGGCAAATGTGAAGATACACGCGGAAACAGATCGGTTTAAGATTGAAAAAGGCGTTCGACAGGGTGATACAATTTCACCAAAACTATTCACACACCTGATAGAATACATGTTTAAGAAGGTGGCCCTAGACAACAAAGGCATAAATGGAGAAAGGCTCAGCCACCTACATTTTACTGACGATATCGTGATGATCACAGACCGTTTAGATGAGGCAAATGAAATGGTCGCAGCACTATCCGTAATGTCTCAAAAGATAGGCTTAAAAATTATCATTGCCAATACCCAATTTATGACAAACCTAGTCCCCAGCCAAGACCTAATGATGGAAGAAAAGTAAATTAAATACGTAACATCTTATAAATATCTAGGACATGAGCTACGAATGGGTAGAGATAATCAGACTTGGGAATTAAACAAAAGGATAGGACTGCCATGGGCTGTTTTCGGCACGCTAAAACACGTAATAAAGGCAGATATACCGATATGTCTCAAACGAAAGGTGTTTGACCAATGCGTCCTCCCGGTGTTAACATATGAATCGGAAACACTTACATTAACCCAGAGAACTGTAAATAAAATAAGAACAACTCAACGAGCCATGGAGAGGTCCATGTTATAAGCTACACTACGAGACAAAATCAGAAATGAAGAACTACGCAGAAGAACAAAAGTTTCGGACGCAATTGAAAGAATCACATACCTAAAATAGAACTGGGCCGGCCACGTCGGAAGAATGTCGGACAATAGATAGACGAGGAGAATACTGGAATGGCTTCCCAGAGATGATGCACATAGAAACAGGGGACGACCGCCGACCGGATGGACAGACGATCTAAAAAGGATTTCTCCGAACTGAATCCAAGATGCCCAGGATCGAGCTAAATGGTCTAGGTTGAGAGAGGCTTATGTCCAGCAGTGGACGAGACAAGCTGCTATATGATGATGATGATGAATTCAGGGTAATATAATTTCATTCAGAATTTTTCAAATTTCTAGAAACTAAGTTATTGAACAATGTCTGACTATTTTATTATATTATTTGTACAAACTGATAGACAGAGTCCTGGCTACATTTCCATTTTATTTCAGCAAGTTTCATATTGTTTAGTTCAGCATTTCTCAAACAGGTATCCACGAACCCCTTGGGGGTTCGCGAGCAACCCGAAGTCCGAGTCAAAAGTCGAACATTAAGGAGCTGTGTGGAAGTAGAAAGCAGTACCATCCATCTGACTAAGAAAATTTGATTCAACCAGTGATATATTATTTTTTGATTTGTTAAAAACAATAACATTCGATTAAAAATTATTTTTAACTAAAGACAATTAATAGGCATGACATCCTGTCCTAGAATAAATTACTAATGTAGCGAGAGACTGGGGGTCCACGACAAAATTCCAAAAGAGGTGATCAAAAAAAGTTTTAGGAAAGCTGGTTTAGTTCTAATTACATCTTGAAAATACAAAGTGAAGTCTGGCTACATAACGTCAGTCTCCCTCTCTTGATGCCCGATTGTGTCCATCTGTCAAGACCTTGGCACCAATCAAATCGTCTTGATTTTTTTTATATAAATTATTTTTTGTATGTCATATCAAAAAACAGCCTTATGCTATATTCCCCAATTTAGGCTGAATGATGTGTATTTATCCTTGTCAAATACCTGTTGTTGCCAAGCAATGATATTCGCAGTTACGTTAATATATACGTGCCTCTGATCTGACGATTTTTGGACAATGCTTGGGATCTGGGGCAAATTTATTAAAAAAATACAATCTGGAGACTTTTTCCATATGACTTCTTAACATTAAAAATTATTTCTAGTTTGTTAGAACAAACCTAGTCAATCGCGAAATGATGGTAACAAGATTTCAATAAATAATTTTTAATACTTTGTAGGGTCACTTCAATTTGGAAACATTTATACGATTGTAACAGACCCGATGGTAATTCTGCTTTTAAGTAGATATCCAAAATCCATTAATTTAAATTTTACATTACCTACCACACATAGCGCATTTTCAGTGCAGTTAATTTAAATGATACTATTCAAAACATTTTTTAATACTCCCTCTCCCCTTTTTTTTAAATTTATATAAAAGAGAATCATGGTTTTTTTATTGAATCTGGAAACTCTTTCTGGAGATTTAAATTTTTTCCACCTGGCAACACTGATTCCAACGCGCGTCAAATTGTGCCCGAGTTCTAGTTCTATTACAAAGTATTTTTTCCTTTGACATTTTTTACCTAAAATAGGAATAAACCCCTGGGAAGAAAACTCGTTTACAGATACTCCGGAATCCTGTTAACGCGCGTCAATTTACGCTCTTGTGTACATTCCCATTGAAGATTAGGTACCTTTATACTTACAATCTTTTCGCGGTTAAACGGTATGTGCCAATCCTGCGTGTCAACGACATGGAGTTCTATTTTCGAACATGCTAAATTTACATTTACACAGGGGCGCTTTCGCGCGCGATTTGAATGGCTTAGCGGGCGATTACGACCTGACAATCTTACTTGAAGACCTAACACGTCAGGTAAAACCTCATATGTAGACGGACTATTACAAATATTTTAAGACCTAAAACGTCAGATAAAACGTTAGGTAAAACCTCATGTTACTTGACTAGACCTAGGACATCAAGTAGAACCTTATGTGTTCACGACGCTTTAAGTTATAATTGCATCAATTAAAATCCACAAAACCATTAACATATCTCACCTTTCCTGAAAATTATTTTTATTATTTTGAATGATAATTTGAAAGCAGGAAGCAAAATCTTCATTTTTGCAATTGCAATTACCGCAATATTGTTTAGCTTAAAACATCAAAATTGTTAGGATTAGGGTAATCTATATTAATTAGTGGGGTTTTCTTAGCTACCTGCCTATTGTACTAAAAATTTTAGTATGCCCGGAAAATGGGAATAGTTTTTCAAACACATTTCTAATCCCTAATTATGTCCTATGAGTGCCAACTATTTAACATCTTAAAAAAATAGAAATAATATGGAATGTTACAAGGATAGGTATATTCTAAATTTATTTCAAATAAATGTATAATTTCTAAAAGGCATTATACAGGGTATATCTTGTGTTAAATTAATAATAATGAAGACCACATTACAAAACCTTTCAGGATAATATGGCGTTAAAAATAACAACATAAGATATTTTAATCATAATTCACGAGATTTTAATGATTTTAGTGTAAACATTTAGAAATAAAAATGATTTTTTAAAATTTTTCAAATACAGTGGAAAGTAGACAAAGGAAAAACACTGCGACACATTTTTGTATTATAAAATCCTTGTGATTTGATTACATGAATCTGCAATGTTAAATAATTCAAAATAAGTTTGCCGAGAATAACAAAGGCCGTTTAATCATGCTTGCCATATTAATCTTAATTAATATAAGTCAATTTTAGCGAACCGTGCTCTATCCTTTTTTGCATGAATTGACTATTCAAATATATTTTGTGCATATTTTAATTTTCCTTGGAATTAAAATTTGATAAACCCTGTATAAAGTCGATTTAAATAGATACTTAAATATTAAATATACGACTTCTGTATAATAAAAAATAAAAACTCTAAAGTGAAATCGTATTCTAAAATGTTGTAAGATGTTTAGATTATTATATGTGTTTCAAATATTTTGTTTCAGTTCAATGCTCAATATCGCGATTGGTAGTCTTCCTTTCTGTAAGAATTATCTCAATTAACTTTTAAAACTTTCATTATACACTTTGATATATTATTTATTACAATCAAAAAAATATATATTAAATTATAACCTATTTACAACATAAGGTTTAAAAGTTGGAAATTAATAAAATCTTTTTACTTTATACAGGGTGTCCCTGGATGGGGTTACCTCTTTATAAGAAACTTTGATCGTAAAAAAATTAAGATTTGTCATTAGAACATATATATGTACAGGGAGACCAAAATCTTTAAAAAATATTGATCTTACCTAAAAGTAAACTAAGTATTTTAATTTTTCGTTTTTATGAAAAATGCGATTAGGAAATGTTCGTTAGATTTATCTTCGTCACAACTCAAGATTTAAAGAAAATTTATTTTTTTGTATACCTACAGGAGGTAAGTATCATTTTTTTATTTTTTTAAAACATAAATTCTACGTAGTATTAATTAAACTAACATTTTATTTAAAAAGTTTTTATTCAACGTGAATGCCCGAGGTATTTTGGTTGAATTCCTTACATCCGGAAGACAGTTTAGGCATGGAGAAAATCGGTTTAAACTAAATTTTATTTAAATCTTGAGTTATGACGATAAAGGCAATTCTAATTTTTCTAATGACATATTTTTTAAGATTCCTGTATGTAGCGATATAAAATAATAGTGCGCAAAACACTCTATTCAATATCATCATTATAATTTTGATGGCTTGCATCAGGAAGGCCGAATACCAATCGTTACCATTGTTGGGCAAAAGATCTATATTCCGTTTAATTCTTAACTATAAATATCGCAATTCAATGTAAGTATTTAAAAATAAGCGGTAATAAGTAATGAATTTCAAAATTATTTTGTAAAAAATTAAAAGCTTACCATACCTGGTGGTGCATGGCTAGCTGGAACATAATGGATCCCATGCAATTGACTCTTAAACAGCGGATATTTATCATCAATTTACAGTGAAAGTTAACTTAAACGACACTTGTTACAAATAAGTGAACTTACTTAAAAAATCACTATCACTTTTTTGAATCTATTCAGTTTAATTTATGTAAACAGGGATTTAGATTAATTTTTATCAATCGGTATTCGCAAGTATTATGTAGATTGTAAATTTGGCTATAAATATGTGGAAAAGTGTAAATTGTATAGTTTATGCATCTATAAGTTCGATTAGTGCCGGAATTGACTGATTTTGAGAAAATTGTAAATTTCATACAGGATTCCTCTGCTAAAAACAAGTTAAAATTCTGCAATTAATTTTTGAAGTCTTAAACAAATTAGGTATTTTTTTCCGGAGCTACATAAAATAGCAAGGCACATCTTAAATTGTTTTTAGCCAATTTTCGAAGAAACGATGACATTTAACGAATTTTGCAAAGAGTATCTTTTTTATGTAAAAGACATAGGAAAATCATAATTTGATGTCAAAACTCCGAAAAATTTAAATCTTAGAAGAATAGGATAAAAATTCACCCAAATATTCCACTCGTTCGCATTCCTTGTTTAAAGTATAGTCCATGCGCTCAAATAGATCAACTTACTTAACAGTAATTTATATCCCAAAAAATGGTTCGGATAGCTGAATTAGTTCCAGAGCTACAAAACGAAAACTAGTTTATGAACGCTATTTTCACAGGATTCTAGCTCCCTAAGGAAGCGTTTCCGGAACAATATTCGTATGACCTTTTTTTAATGTATTCTCTCTACCCTAAAACTTTGTAACATGATCACATTAACACCCTGTGTAAAATATTAGTCTGGAACTCACATTTAACAGAGAATTTCGTCTTGACATTAGGTACCTTTACACTTACAATCTTTTCACGCGATTTTAAATGGTACGTGTCAATCCTACGTGAAAGCGACGCTCCAAGTATGTGACGTTCCAAGAGTGTGTCGCTAGAAATGCAACGTTCGAATCGCGAAGATTTGCCCAGGCGAATGAACGTGTAAGGAAAATCATATCAGTGTAAATCAAAAACAGTTGGCTTTCGCATGTGATTTTCGCGGCTCGTGGCATTTTAGAATTTTTGTAAATGTTTTGACGACGGTTTTGATGCAAAATGTACACGATTACGAAAAATAAGTTAAAAGTGGCCCTTTGCATGGCCATACATATAAATTTGATGGACGAAACAAAAAGAACAATATGGGTGAAGAGGTGGATGGAGGATCAGAAGAAATATGATCACATGCCACTATTAATTGAACTAAAACAAAATTTTCCTGACGATTTTAAGAATTATCTACGTATGGATTCTGAGACATTTATTTAATGTTTTATTAAATTTGACCTCACCTATTATTTCTACACAAAACACAAAGATGAGAGAAAGTATAAGATCCGAAGAAAGACTTGCAGTCACTTTGCGTTATTTGGCTACAGGTCGCTCTTTTGAAGATCTTAAGTTTTCGACTGGAATTTCTGCCCCATTTTTATGTTACATAATACCAGAAACATTTAGAGCAATATACCACGTTATATTATAACTTTCTTTTATTCTAAAAGTACACTGTTGCCGTTTTCCGTCGATATGCTCGAATCACGTGCCAAAGTTCTGACCAGCGCACCGACCAAAAAACGTTCAACGTCGTTTTACTTTCAAAATCAGCCTACACGAATGGACTCGCTGTTTTCACGCATGCCAAATTTACATTTAGACTGGCGCGTTTTCGCGCGCTATGTGGATGGCTAGTGGTAATACCACGGGAAAGAGTGTAAATGTAAAGGTACCTATTAAGTGTGCAACACACGTGCATGCTGCGTATTCCATGCTCACACATAAACCATACGTTTAAATGCACCAACTAGACAATTGTTTTTAATTTTATATTAGAGAGCGTGAGATACGAGGCGTGAAGAACGCCAGTGTAGTTTGGCACTAAGAAATTTAAATAAAATTATGGTCTAATATAAAGGGGGCAGGACACATTTTGGTTTGTGCGTATTTTATCAAGTCATTGAATATATTATGATATCTTTAAAAAAACATTTTTTAAATATCTTGTTTGGCTGTTCACCACCCGGTATACACTTTTTATAAAGGTATTATGAACTAAATCTTTTATAGATAAAATATGCGAAGTAGCAATCCTTAAAGGTCGATTCACACACATCAGTGATGACCAAATGCAAGTGATTTCACCGGCGCACTCAAAATTATTGGGCTTGTAGGGGCCTATTCATACCTCTCCGAAGCGCGACCGTGATCGACACGTGATAGTCTGTCGCGTTGTACAATGTACAGGTATGATTAGGTCCATACAAGAATAATCCCTATCGCGCCGGTGACTGTATCATCACTGATGTGTGTGAATCGACCTTTAATTAACAGCAAGTTTTTATAATAAATTTTGACGACAGTATATTAACCGTATTTATATTGTTAATAAACAGGAAAACATGTTTTATATTTTCATATAATATCATATATTATAATCATAACAGCCGGTTCGGTATTCAATACCTACAATGTTTTATTTATGTTAATAAGTTATGACTTCTGGCTAGTTAGAAAATAAAATTTTCATTAAACATTTCCACTCATGGAAACATATCCAAATAAATCTGTAAATACTTTTGAACTACATTAAGCTCGCAAATTGTCAATGTCCACCATGTATCAAATAGGCTCGGCTTTCTCAAATATAAAGACCACAATCTTTGGCTAAAAACATGCATGGATGTTCTTCAAGGCACAGAAAAACTATTCACAATTTTGTTATTCTTTAGATATAATTGTTGTAAAGTTAAAGCAAAAATAATTTTTTTTATAACACCCAAGCAAATAAGTACCCTGTATATTTCGAACCGAAAGAATTTGCGAATTCGAGCAGGTTATATTTGAAATATGGAAGTAATATTTATTCATTCAAAGTCACACGCTCATAATTAACATTTCCAACCGATAAAGAATCAATATGATTATTTTTAATTCTATTTTAAAAATGAAAGATTTTGTCGTGGTATTATATAATCGAACTTATATTTCCACTTCGTAAATTTCTATCTATGCTAATACTATGTGAATTTATAAAACGATTATTCATGCTCAAAATATATACTTGTATTGTTGTAAATATGAAATATATTCTATGCTCAAAGTATCATAAGGTGGTTTTATTTGCTTTATTAAGGATGCTTGCTCAGTCGTCCATCGTCCATCCAACATATAATAGTTAAGAATATAAAATTTACGTAAGCACATATTTAACACGATAACTTCCTACATAGTTTTGTGAAAAAAAAAACTGTTATTTTAGAGTGTGGTGTTATCCGCTGTAATTTGAAGATACCTTGTCCTTACTCAAAAAAAATTCAAATTGTTTAATGAGTAACAAGTTATATGTTCATTTAATATAGCATCCCTTCGGAGTGAATTATTTTTACCAATCTCATTAATATCGCAATCAAGTTGTCTAGTTAGTTAATTATTTTCTACGTCTCTTATTCAAAGGTTCCGAACGAAACCCGAATTTGCTAATTTGAGGGCTAGGAAGATTGCATTTATGGAATAAGGACTGAATAACTGAGGTAGGAATGTGCAAACCATGTTGTTCTGTGAATCCTTTTAGATTGTTCTGTCAATCCATTTAGACTGCATTTCAAGGTATTAATACCTTGAGGATAATTGAGTTTAGCGTTGGGATATACATAACATATCTAGAATCTTGCAAGTAATTCAAAAATGCATTCACAGATAAGTGTTGCATTTAAAAAAATCAACGGTAACGTAATATGTTCTCTGTGGAATATTCTGTATAGCATATGCATACCTACATTCCATCCAGTGCAAAAAATTAACAACTCACAACCAAAACTGAAAAAATTATTAAAACTACTTTGCACCAAGTCCTAAACCTGGATAAAGTGTGACTAAAAGTAATGGCGAGTTTGTGTGTGAAATTAAATTTTAATTCCAAATATCTAAGCAACATTTTCTCGAAACGACATTTACAAGGTTTTGAAAACCTGTGTCGGAGAATACAATTTTTTGAAATATAGAAATTAAACACACGCATTTTAAATGTACCTATGCTAAATACCCCATCTAACAATGTACGGTGAAAGTTTTTATACAAAAATAACCTCAATAAGAATAATTATATTTTCTGAAGAGAATAAGTAATGGACTATTTTCAGATCGATGTGATATAGACTAAAATATGCAGTTATCGGATGTTGTCTCTATAACGAGAATTCTTACTTCGCGGCGAAGTATAATAGCGCTGAATTCTCCTATCTGAAAATATACTATCCTAGTTTACGGCTACACAAGTTTGGTTTTGATATCTTGCTATCTTGAAAACTAATTTACGTACTACAAGATTGGAAAGAATAAAAAATCTACCTTCTTTTTTAATTTTTTTTTATTTGTACGTTGTATAGGAGTCCACAAATAAATATAGGTATCACACATTTAGGAGTATTCATAATATACAAAATATAGGTGCTCAGGATATCTTTTGGTGCATTTCAGTTATTATGGGTCCTATATGCTAGTTTACAGTAAGTACATGTTTTTAAGAATATTAAACAAATACCCCAAAAATATTAAATTAAAACTTGTATGTCATATGTTGTAAAATAATGATCAGTAAATAAATAAGTGAATCGTAACACTATAAATAATTAGTAGATAAATATTGGCGAGTGGTGGGTTTAGGGCCAATTTGTTAAGGAAACTTCTAATTTTTATATTGCCGGACTATCTTTATTTTCTATCAGGGCTCTAAACCTATCGAATTCTTTGATTTTTAATTATTTCTGCTCTTTATTTTTCAATCCAAGAAAAATAATCCATGATTAATAATATACAAATAATTTTTAAATAAATAATGGTATTAGTATAGTATGCAGATAAATGTATACGATGCTGTTCCTAATATATACATATATTAGAGACTTACTAAAATACTGTCTTATTCGGCTTATATAATCTAGCAGTATCTAAGTTAACCTGAATTTTATCATAATCAAGATAGTATTAATTGTGATATAAACAAATATTATTTTAAAATAAACTCACAACAAGTACCTATTATACTTCGTGAGTAATTCTATATTGATTGATGGATTATTTAAAAATGCAATATTAATTTTACACATTTAAAAAAAATTAATAGGAACATATTTATTATTATGCGTCAATATTCAACTTTTGTAACAATAATAAATTAATGATTAACATTGATTGTATCTCCTATATTTTCTTAATATCCTCTGATGAAAATAAATCGAAACGTTGGCAACAGTGAAATATGGATTTTTCTATAACACATTGATCCGAACCTACAATCAAGACTATCACAAAAACTTGTGGTCAATGCACTAGTTTGTAATGCCAACCGCATGATGCAAGTAGTACCATTTTACACAATTAAAACGTATTTTGGTTCCCTTCAAATTATATTTTGAACATTTTTAGAATTAGCATTTTTCGGGTACAATATTCAGAATGGTCTTGTCCCGATATTCCAATCTACACCAAATTGAGAATAACTCCCAAACGTCAATCAGAATTAAAAAGCACTAATTCAACATTTCCTATATTTACAATTCATTATATTCGTTTGGGGTATATGTTTATCAATTATTTGTTATATTAGTAAAACTAGACATGAACACAAATATTACAATATATTTATTTAAGTAAATCTATGTATAATCTTCTGCCATTATGTCAGTGGGGTGTCATTAGTTAATAAGTACTTATTTTAAAGTAATTTGTACAAAAACTTAAGTATAGTAGTTTATTAATTATTATGGTAATACAAATCTATAAATGTTAAAAGACCTATTATTTAAATGAGTATGTATCTAAGTGAGTGGAATATAAAGCAACAAGTGAAACAGCGACGAATATGTTTTTTCCTTCCTTATTTAGAATACACCATGTGACCAATTTAACTTGACTTTGTCTTAAAGTTCCATAACTCTTTTATTTCTTATTCGAATTTATTATTTTTTAGACAGGCAACATTTGTAAGAAAAACACAGGTAAAAATCACCGAAACCCAAAACCGAATTTTTTCCAAACATACGTTTTATTCTGGGGTGAATCCTCCTCCACTCCATCCAGCCGATAAAAAATATTTGTTTCAGGACTTAGAGGTTAACGTGTAAATTATTCTTGCAAACACTTTCTGTTATATTTTAAAAATATTAAAATTACACAATTATATATATTTATAATTGCAGAAATATTATATTTAAAGCAGGTATAAACAAAGTTTTACATTTTAAATTAAACACTCGTCCTTATGCACATTAATATATTCCTAAATAATAAACTACTACTTAAGTTTAATTATTTTGAAACTATTCACAAATTAGTAAAAAGAAATATTTAACTAGTAATTAAAAATTAAAATATTTAAACTCTTTCGATTCAAAAAACACTATTTGTACATTTTTATAAACAGTATTTTAGTATTAAGGCCATTAATAGTATCCTATGGGTTTTATGTGCGTTGCAACTGAAAATATAATTTTTATGCTTTTATCTTCATTACTTATTTATACAAGTTGCAATAAATCTGAAAAACTTGTCCAACTTTAATACATAAATTCTTGTTATATGGCTATTCTGTATTCATTATAAATAAATACAGTCGTGACGTTAAGAATAAGGGTTGTTTTTATAAGTATATTCTATATAATCTTAGTTTCAATGGTCATACTTGACATATGCAAAAAATATTTACCAATGCCTAATTGAAAAGTAACTAAACCCTCGAACTCAGTTAATCGCTGAATTGATAAAAGATAGATATAATAACGGCCATATATTTACATGTACGCAACGAAGATGCATATGCTCTTCCGATCGTCTTAACCGAACAAGCGTCAAAACGTGGAATAGGTGCAGTACCGCTCATCGAAAGACGTCTGGATGGTATTCTTGTCTGGCGCATTTGCACTAGTATCTCTTTCCGATAGTTCTGCATTCGGATTTGTTTACAGCTGACTTCAGTCAGAGTCGGTCCGAGTCCCGACTTGTTCCAACCATCGTCGTTTTGATTATACACGTGTGTGATATTCAAGTTTGTTTTTAGTGGACTTTAGTATTTTGAGGAAGAATTTTTTCATTATATTCAGTTCCAATTACACGAATAATTTTATGTTTTGATGTTTTGCGTTGTATATAATATATATATATATAATCTTAACGAGTTTTTCAGTTGAAACGCTTATTATTTATTAAATATTAATTTCTAATTATTCCCTATTTTTTACAGCTTATGAAAATTTTGGTTGTAGTTTCGATTCTGTCCCTCTTTATTACTCCATAGATATATTTTAGGAACGTTTAAGTGGTCAACTACAATTTAAAACATACAAAGAGAAGGTCTTTAGTCCATCATTCCTAAACAAAAACACCATCCTCTTTTCAAATCCTCTATCCAAATCTTCTATCGAATATTTTTTGAGATGATGATATAATATGATAAATTTTGTTTCTTTAATTGGTAATTGAAATTTAAAAAAAGAGTTGTATACCAAAAGCAGACTTATTTATAGTTACTATAATAATTGTATTTTCATATGTCTACGCTATCAGCATGTTAATTTCAGGAAAATATTACTATTAACTAGTAAATTTGAATAAAAAATGTGAAGTCTGACCCTGACCAAAGTTTAAAATGTGATGATTGTGTAAACAGAATATTACGAGCAATTACATATGTTAAGTGTTACCATTAAAAACTAAGATGATATAAATATAGTAAACCATATACAGGTGTCCCACTAAGGTCGGCGAGGTACGATATCATGGAAGCCATAAACCTTATGTCAGAAAAAAAAATCATTGACTAAATCGACCAAGAAAAATTTGATGGAAAATATTTTCACCTTTTCAAAATGATCGCAATTACTATTATATAACTAAAAATTCAAATTTCTTCGAATTATCACTGTTAGGGGTTTCATTTAATACGGATATGAAGCGATTTTGAATTTTTGCGAGAGTTTGTTGGTAAAACCTGTTTTGTATCGCCGATAATAAGGATGGGGAAAGCGTGTAAAGAATACTGTTAAAATTGCTGTACTCTTTATCAAAATTTAATCCAGTTGATCAAATTAGCATAAAGGGTATAAGTAGGTAGGTATAAGGTAATGTTTTTTTACATGCTTCCCGCAGCCTTATTATCGGCAATACGAAAAAGGTCATACGAACAAACTTTCGCGAAAATTAGTAATCGTTTTATATGCGTTATTAAATGAAAACCTTAACAGTGATAATTCTAGGAAATTTAATTTTTGAGTTATATAATAGTAATTGCACCTCTAGCGATCACGTAAAAATATTTTCCGTCAATTTCTCTTGGTCAATTTAGTCAATGAATTTTTTTTTCTCAAAGACTTAAAGTTTATGGGTTCCACAAATTGTAGATACACTAAAATGTTCTTAATTTAAATCCGTTAGAGATTGGTCGTTGAGGGTTTATTCTGACAACTGTAAAAATAAATCAACCTAGTTTTGTTTTAAATTAAAAATTCTATTTCCTCAAATTTCTAAAAAAAAAAGAATTTAAGAATGTACTAAGATGTACTATAATCACCGACAGATGCAGATGGCAATAACATCCAGTTAAAATATTAATCAGGGACTAACTCGATGAAACGAAACGATGAAAACACAACTCGACGATTAAAATATCTTAATATTTTAATGGACTAAATTTTAATGAATATGAGCATAATGTTTACAATATAAGGCCAAGAACCCACAAACGCCTCCAGTTTCAAATACAAAAGAATAATTAGTACTAAATATGTCACAAAATTGGTAAGTAAATTTCTTGAACTGTTGTATACAAAAATTAATATAAGAAATCAATAAAAATAAAGAGAAATTTATGATTAATATTTGCTAATCTACCTTATCGAAAACGATAAAGATCAATAACGTTAATGCTGAATGAAGAATGTCACGGTCATGTCATGGTCACGATAGGGCAACTTCTTTATTTTTATAAATTCCTAAACTTTCGTCGGCATAAATGTTTATTTGTGCTAATTTGAGTAGATGATGGATTATGGATTATCAAAGTTCTTGTTTTTTGTCTAATAATTTTTTCAAAAAACGCCTCTGCGTTCTCAATATTTATTTGCTAATAATTTATTACAAATGATGTATCATTTTTTTTTTATTTATAGTTATTCAGGAATTTTTAAAATTATTGTACTGGATCGAATCAGTATTTGTCCATCACTATTTGGTAAAGGTATAGGTAGTCCATTAACGTGCTTGATAAAAACCAACAACTATTGAAAATAGGTAGTACTTATTATTAAGTATACAAAATAGCCATGTTAACTCATTAAAAGAATTCTTACAAGTAACGCGATAAAGTCAAACTGTTTATTCTGATATAGAACATCCATTAAATTTTAGATTGAGAATATACATGAGTGCTTGAATTATTTGTAAGCAAATCAAACGTGTGTAAATTTTTTTTTCATGCATGTTATAAAAATGTATATGAACAAAGCTCTGTTATCTAAAAGACTATTAATAATGCAATCATGTGATTAAATGTCGACAATCCTAAATAATCTTTGTGCAAAATTTACCTACGGTGTAGAAATTACCATCGTACTATACGTACATGCCAAGTGTTTATGCATTATAATTATAAGTCATTTTATAGTTAAAATAACCTTTCTAACACCCTGTACAATGTACATTAATATTTATGATTTTATATTAACATTTAAATATTATTATATCATTTTACAAACGCTAGGTCATTTTACTCTTATAGGCGCTTGATTCCATTTCATCAGTTCTCAGTCGTTAAAATTTACATTTAAAAAATTTTAAATTGTAAAACACTCTCTCAACAGACTACTACATTCCAGCAACATATGAGATCTTTATGAAAGCGCGTTTCATATTATACAATTTTAGAGGTTATAAAATATAAATATTTACACAAGTTGTATTGGTGTAGTTTTGTTTAAATATTACAAAAAATTAATCTCACGGCGACTGGGTTATTTCTTTGTCCCATACGGAACAATAGATCGACCTTTGAATATCGAATGTTAAAGAAAAACGGATCATTGAAAGAATCTGACAATTTATAATTGGAGACGACAGCCAGGTTACCCGGATTTCGATCTATCTCAGACATACCGTGTTGGATATCCGTACGTTACAAAACGAAACGCCCGCCGAACTCATGTCGCTTCTCGAGTTCAACTCATCGTGAATTGGTCATATATATCCATCTTCCTTTTTAAGTTCGAAATTCAAATTAGCGACATAGAGTATTTAACGCCCAGTTTGCTGATTTTATTTGATATTCTAAATTAAACAAACCCGAGATTTATTGATGATTCATAAAATATTGTCAACTCATTAGCTCATCTAGATGATAAAGTAATTTTAGTCATAACAATTTCTGTCATGACAATGTATGTATGTCTTAAAACTAGACAAAGTGCTAAACGCATTTTTATTTAAATGTGTCAAAAAATTGCTTATCCTAAATTTAAGTACCTAAACGAAACTATGGAATCGAATAACAGAAATATTATTGAAATGGGTCGAAGGTCTAAAAATTTCTTTGGTAAAAGTCTCTTTCTTTACATTTTTACTTTAGAAAAATATAAAATATATTTTTTTAAGTTTGTTATGATTGACTGGCTTGACTAGTTTTGATTAATGATGATATTTACATTACTAAGAAAGGTATACTAATGGGTAACCCATCAAGCCATTTTTTTGCTGTTTTTTTTTTATTAATAGTTGAAAAATTAAGATTTGCAATAATCCATTAGACAATAGAATATATTTATAAAATTCATTATTTATATGGCATAATCCAATCAAATTTACCTTAGAATTAAAACTTAGAAAGAAAGAAAGTCAAATAATAACTTGTATATGGCAATTAATGAAAACATCAACAAATTAAATTTTGGTGCAGTCATAAACCCTCTTACATAAACATGACTCATACACACATAAAACAGCCGTATTTAATACCTGTACTCATAAATCATTAAGCATACCATTGTCGCCGCAAAAAAAATTAATTATGAAACAAGTTAAGCTAAACAATGCGTTCCAACCAAATTTAATGAATAATTTAGTTGACAAACACAAAAAGAATTAGACCTTGTTTATCCCAGTAAAACATTACAACCATAACCCTTAGAAAATATTCCAAAATATCTTAAGGAACGTAATTTGAAAACGTTTGGAGCTGATCGGAGGAAAGAGACAGCACGTGATCGAATACACTGAAAAACGGAGTTTTCTCTTTTCATGAAAACGCTTCCTTTTTTGAATGTTGAACAAGAGATGTCTAAATTTTATTAATAATTGGTGGAAAGTTCATAATTTCTTTCCTCAGTAAAAAAATCTTCTGAAACAAACAAATATATATTAATTACTCTAATTTTAGTTACATTACAAAGCCTTTTTTCCTTAAATTTTTTTTTTTTTAAACAAAAATAAACGCTTGGGGAGAGAACTCGTTTAGAGATACTCCGGATTCCACTTAATGTAATTATTTCAAGTCTAATTGATTATATGGATATGTAAAAAAATATTATTATTGTAAACATGAATCCCAAAATCTTATTGCAAGAACAACAACTCAGTTTATAAACACCTGATTTATAAATGAGTTTTCTCCCAAGCGTTTATTTCTGTTTTAGGAAAAAATTGTCCAAGGAAAACAAGCTTTGTAATGCAACTAAAATTGAAGGCAAGTATATATTTTTTTGTTTCGGAAGATTTTTAAGTTTAATTTTATTTACTGATCCATATAGAAAGAAATATATAAACTATAAAATTATTATGAACCTTCCACCAATTATTAATAAAATTTAGACATATTTTGTTCAACATTTTTTTTTTAAATGGAACGTTTTCATAAAAAGTCTAGACTCCGATCCGTATCTTTCTTCCGATTATCGTTGTGTTTGTCGGCTTAGTTGGCAAAGGAAGATCCAATTCGCATCATGCCTACAAAGCCCGAAATAAACAGGGTCAAATCGGAGATTTCGACTGACTCCGGCATCCGCTTAATTTTTTTATTTATGAATGTTAGGATTTTCCAGTCATTTAAATAATTAATATGAATAGGCCAATTATGTGTCCCACTAGTTTAAGAATGTTAAGACATACGTAAGTACTCAGCATCGGTTAACGATGATGATTGTTGTCATTTTATTACAATTTAATTTCAAAATGTATTATTATGTTATTTGTATTATTAACAGGAAAATTGTGGATCAATTGGTTAAAATGTAATTATTGACAATGGGATCATTTTTAACTACTTGCCTATATGCATACATTGAACACAAGTGCTTAGTCGTCATAGAAAAGGGATATATTGCGTTGTCTAATACCGAAAATTAATTTGAATATACTGTGACGTTTAGTTAAACAATTATTACAAAAACAAAATAATTATTTTTAATTAATTAATTAATAAAATTAATGGTTCAGGCCATTTTCAAATAAATACAGTTTGGAACGTAGGGAAATTCAATTCGTAGTTATACAGGGTATTTAGTAAGACGATTCGGAACTTCAGATTGTAATTTTTTAGGATGTTAAAAAAGAATCATATATACATGTGGCCGGAAATCCTTAAATCGATGATACAGGGTGAAGAAAATTTTAAAAAATATATTATCAAATAAATTTCGAATACACATTGCTAGCTTCTCAAAATTTGGCAGGTGAATATTTATAATCAGTTTTGAATAATCAGTTTGACAAGGACGACGTTATATCAGTAAAAGGTAGAAAGTAATTTTTTTTTCTAAATTTTTTATTATTTTTATACGTTCAAAACAATCTATAATAGGAAGGTATATTACATTTTTGCCTATAACTATCCGATTAAAGTAGTGTTTTATCTTGATTTACTTGCAGGCACAGGTCATCCAACTTGCCGACTTACCTTAAAACAAAGGAACTGTGCGATAAAGTTGTCACAAGGTTTACCTCCTGGTAATAACGATGTGAATCCTTTATATTTTTATTCTTGAGGTCACCGAAAGTATCTTATTTATAAAACACCTGTACTAAAATCGTACAATACTGAATGATAACCACTTAAGAAATCAAAGAACTCCAAGTTGCCATTCGAAATCATCCACGATTTTTTTAAGGTGTTAGAAAATCAATTATAAAACGATTGGAATCGTGTATTTTATGAGAAATATCTGATACTGCACTGTTAGCTAATGAACATTAACTTTAGAATAAAAATGCTGCGCTCTTTATTGAAGAAGCTGCAAATTTGAGACCGTAGCAACATTTATGTGAATATTTATCATTTTGAACACCCTGTATCTTCGAATATAAGCATTATTCGGCGAATGTTGAAATAAACTTTTTTCTTAAAAATATCGCAAGAAATTACACTGTGAGGTTACGGACTCCCAGTATACAAGGTGTCCCGAGAATAAAGAGCTATATTTCTAAGGTGTATTCTAGAGCCTAAAATAAAACAAGAAGTTCATATAAATATGACTCATGAGGGAGCTACATCACCTTAAAGGAGACACCCTGGAGATGGATTTTTAAATATTTCTGATACCTTACGATAATTGGTAAGTTTTATATCATTTTAAAGAGAGGATAGGATAGTCTATTAATTTATTTCTTTTTCTCAGGCGTTACATGCAGGGGCACCGGCTTTTAATTGCCCCATTTTTTTATTTCTTAATTGTACCTAGGGTAAATATGAACTATGCATTTTCCATTCCGCATGAGCTACTTATAGTAACAGTGTAAACTGCGATATAGTTCTATGAATTCCTATATAAAAAATTTATTAATCTGGCGAAAATCCGACATATTAGAAGAATTCCTTAAAACTGACATTTACTAATATACGCTGATCTATTTGCTAACTTTAACCAATGGCAACTTGATTGTTGTCTGCGATAAATATATTAAAATTGAAATTTTTCCGAATGGACATACGTTACGCTACAGTACAAATCGTTGTTTTTAACAACTGTATACCCCACATATTTTAGATATCAGGCTGTTTGCATCGGCTTTATACCCCAACATAAACGACAGAAGAATTCGCACCACACACTTCAGTTGTGCCATGTTTTTGTTAAGTAATCAAACTTGTCATCGAACTAGTTGTCAAACAAAATAGTCACTAAGACCGCAGCCTGATGCCACGTCCAGACATTAGGCGCCGTATTCTTGACTGAGAACGATCATATCTTCTTAATGAATGCAGAGAAAGAGAGAGAAAGGAATAATATAATATCTTCTTTCGATATGATCGTTTTCCTGTCAAAAACAGACGCACTGACATCAATACGCGTTGAGGCTAGAAATGTGCCATACGATACGATATTTTTGTGTAACGGTATTTTTTTACCGATACTCGATATATTGTACCTGTATTTTAGAATACGGTCTGATACACAAAGTTTTTATCCAATACCTATCGTATACGCGCTATGTGCTTTTTGGCACATAATTTCACCCACAATAATTTTAAAATAAAAATTATTGTGCATTCAACTATCTTCAAAGCAAGATCCTGCTCAAAATATGATTTTTGTTAGGTTCATCAGTCAAACATATAACAAAAAAAAATTATAAACACCAATAGTTTGTGTTCTACTATATTTAAAATAAAACTTTTTTATATTTATTGTTTATATTTTTTATATTGAGCGATAATTGGGTAATTAATTTTGTTATACTAGAAACAGTGGCAGCTCGAGGAGGTGCCACTTCCTTGCGTTAGACGTAAATTATATTGAGACGTAACGATAGTCTGATATGTATTTACGAATATTTTGGCTTTATACTGTGTTATTTAATTATTTAACTATCAGTGTTAACTTACTTTAATTATTAATTATTTTATTTCGTGGCCAATTATTGGATTGCGAAATTGGAGTTTGGCTCTTCCTCAATATTTACAACAAAGAGCCGCCAATTGTTAGTCGCTTTTTAGTAATTATCTCCAGAAGCAATTTCAAAATATATTTTTCTTCATTTTTGATATCCTATATGATTTAATATGAAACAAGTTGCTGTTACTCACAGTACCGGTACTTTACTTAGCGAGATTGTAACAGACTGGTACTTCCAAGTCTATACATATCGATCCACAAAAACCGGTACTTTTGGGAGTATCGCACATCCATAGTTGAGGCTGCCACTTGATTGCTTCGAGAGCAGACGATCGTGCAAGATCGCAGTCATGCACGGCCGACGCATATTATACCGTGTGGAAGAGAACGTACCTTAAGCCTGCTTACAACAATATTTGCAATTTTAGCCATAGCCTACTATATCCGCTCTATCTGATTCTCTATAAATATATTAAAATTAGGAAAAGCATAAAATACCAACTACTTTCCAGAACAAACACGACCGTAATTATCGAAAAGATTTTGATGCAAAAGTTGCCCGGGGCGGCAAAAAGAGAACCTTCTATACTAGGTATAAAATTGAGAATTTAAAAAAATCGGGCCATGAAGAGTCGGTGCCACATGCATGGGACGCTTAAAACAAATAAATTCACTATCCAGTGCATCCTCCTAATAATATAAGACCTACCAATTATCATAATTTGATATCGAGGGGGTTCGGAGATACCATCTTCAGGATGACCCCTTTAAGAGTTTCTTTTTGAGAACCTTACGACACATTTTCAGGGACATGTTTATATTGGCATCTTGTCTTATTTTCTGGCGTACAGACAGTTTTTTTTTTTATTTTTACAAATATATAAATTTAGCAATATTAAAAAATATTTTCTGCATAGGTATTTATTTATCGCAAAGTTATTGTTTTAACAAAATTATATGTGAAGTCTGTAAAAAAGTTGATAGTTCTAAATCTGATAATATACTACAATTTTCATACTTAAGCGAAACATATGTGCGCAGCAAATGATGATGATTTTCTATTACTTTTTACATATTTTCTCTTATCTTACAATATACTACATGCAGACCCATGCATGACTTCGTGCAAGAAAACCGGAGTTCCCGCCCCCAAACCCCCGTCAGTTTTTTCCTGTTCGTTTTGCTCGTACTCACAATCAAAATAATGGCTTTGACAGTCGTAGCATCTGCAATGATCTGACATTTTACACGTTATACCAAATTGTTTTGCAACAGCTCTGGAAAAAAATTAAGTGTTAAAGCGATTTTTTACTACTAGCGTGCGTAAAAGCGTATTTCGGTACTTATTTGAATGTTTAAATTTGCACTTTTCCACACTAGCTCGAGGAAACGTTTGGAAAAAGTTTGTAAAATTTTTCTTACGCTTATTATAGTTCCTCTCGAATTATTATTATTATAATTTATTATTGATCTGTGGAAATTTCATATTCAACCCCCTTACTCCCATCAATCCCAACTTAACTATAGGGCATTAAACATTGTTCGGGATTAAAAAATTATCACCTTAAGCTCATTAATAAGTTTCTCTGTCGACATAAAAATGGATTAGTTCGACTATTTTTGCTTAGTCAGTCATTCATATACAGGGCCATCACATGTGTAGTAATTCATTGTCCACAATTAAGACAAATAGTTTCTATAGACACGACCGCAAATGCTTTATTTGAAAGTATATAGAGTTAAAATTTTAGAATTTTTTCGGTGTTTTTAATATATTTTCGAAGCGGTTTTAGTAATTTTAGTGAAATTTTTTATGAAATTTTTTTATGAAAAGTACCTAACGTAAGCTTAGTTCATATAGATGCGAATTACGAAATACGAATAATGCTCTGATTGATCAATTTTTGAAAAATATTTAAAATTGACCATCAGTCATCCTTATTCCAATATTCGCAAATCGCATTTCGTGATTCGCATCTATATAAACCATCCTTTAGCTCATATTCTAGCAATAATAACAAATCTCTGACACAACTATGAAGATTTTGCCATATTTTGGTATTATTAAGCTGGGTATTGACTTGAGCAAACGGTTTGCGCCTAAAAATGATCAGATGAGTCCGGCGCGACCTGCCACGAATGTATGTGTGCGTAATTTTTTTTGATATTGTTGTGCGTCGTAGCTAAAATGGAATGGAATAACGATTAACCGTTCTTGTACAGTAATACTTCTTCTAAATTTTGTATCAATTTTACTAATGTTAGGGCCAATCGCATTTAGTAAAAACTCAAAATCTGCAGATGACATACGACTCAAATTTTTGAAGTGGCCACTGTTTTCTTGCAGCCTGATGTCGCGGTCTGTTAATAAATTACAGCCACTGTATGCCGGCCTGCTTTCATATAATTTTGTAATCCAGCATCGTTTAAGTTTTTTCTCCTTTTTCTCTGCCTCATGCAATAGTAGGAAGGAGGCACTTGCAATAATTATATTACGTGTTTTATGCGACATTTCAACAAACTCACTGGAACAACAATTTGCGCGCACGAATTCAATGAAACTAATAACTCTGCGAACAAACATCTTTGCGTGTACATCTTTTTCTGCGTAGGCTATTCGCGCGAGTCAATTTGCTCAAGTCAGTACCCAGTTTTAGAGTGCCTGGCGCAAGATCTTGGTAAACCTATTCACACTTTTTTATTGCTAAAATATGCGCTATTTTAGGTACTTTCGATAACTCAAATATCATTAAAATAACTAAAGGCGTTTCGGAAACCATTGAAAAAATAAAAAAATTTTAACGCCCTGTATCCTTAAACTATTTGTCTAATTTTTGGAATAACCGCAGGAACAATGGTACATCTTTTGAAATACCTTGTATATCCAGGAATAGGATAAACGGGCTAAAGCCGTCAGAATATCCTTATATTATGTTTCTATAAAATTGCGGTGCATATACAGGGTGGCCAATTAGTGCGACAAAGCTCAATATCTCTTTTACCGCTAGGGATAGCGGAAAACTTTTTTCACGAAAATTATTAAGCGTTAAGAGGTGCAGCTTTTAAATTTATTTTCGACCATACAGGGTACTCCAAAAGGGCGGTGTGATAAAAATTTCATATTTTTTAAATGGGACACTATGTATATTTTTATATATTTGAATTCACCGTAAAATTCTGTACATAGCACCGTAATTATTTGTACACATTTTTGCAACGTTGCCAAATAGATTGGAAAATTCCTAAAATTTGTGCAAAAACATGGTTCAATGAAATGGGTAATATTTCTTAACTTATAATAATTTGAAATAATTTATGTTGGAAAGAGGAATGTTGACAGAAGTCCCCTATAATAACACATATCAATATTATTATACAGGGTATTTTCTATGGATATGCCAACATTACGAACTTGAAACCTGAATTTCGTAAGTTTTTTAAATGAAACACCCTGTATATGATTACTTTATCTTGTAGATATTTTAATCCTCTCTAATTTTTATTAAGGTATTTCTATGCCTATCTCTACCAATCGTGGTGGTATTTCAATTTTTATTTAAACTCGAGCAAAAAAAGTGGATGTATTTTACCATTGTCCTTTTTCCAGTCACCTATGACAAAATAAAAACAAAATGTTGTAATTTTTAAAAAAAATTATTTATTCATACGGGAGGATACGACACAAAAATATTTTAGCGATTCAAGCTTGCGGACAATTTCTAAAGTAAATTATTACCTAATTATTTGTTCATATAGTAACCCCTAATACCTTGAACACATAATTCAATACGTTTTTTAAAAGAATATTTTTGTGTCGTATCCTCCCGTATGAATAAATATATTTTTTTTAAATTACAACATTTTGTTTTTATTTTGTCATAGGTGACTAGAAAAAGGACAATGCATCCACTTTTTTTTGCTCGAGTTTAAATAAAAATTGAAATACCACCAAGATTGGTAGAGATAGGCATAGAAAGACCTTAATAAAAATTAGAGAGGATTAAAATATCTACAAGATAAAGTAATCATATACAGGGTGTTCTATTTAAAAAACTTACGAAACTCAGGTTTCAAGTTCGTAATGTTGGCATATTCATAGAAAATACCCTGTATAAAAAAATATTGATATGTGTTGTCATAGTGGACTTCTGTCAACATTCCTCTTTCCGACATAAAAATATTTTATTTCAAATTATTATAAGTTAAGAAATATTACACATTTCATTGAACCATGTTCTTGCACAAATTTTATTAATTTTCCAATCTATTTGGCAACGTTGCAAAAATGTGTACAAATAATTACGATGCTATGTACAGAATTTTACGGTGAATTCAAATATGTAAAAATATACATAGTGTCCCATTTAAAAAATATGAAATTTTTATCACACCGCCCTTTTGGAGCACCAAGTCGAAAATAATTTTAAAATCTGCACCTCTTAACGCTTAATAACTTTCGTGAAAAAGTTTTCCGCTATCCCTAGCGGTAAAAGAAATATTGAGCTTTGTCGCACTAATTGGCCACTCTGTATATACAGAAATTTGGCAACCACTGCTTTAGACGATAACAATTAAATATTACCACGGCAACGAAGTATCGACTATCCAGTCTAGTATTTAAATAGTTGATGTGTTCTCCCATGGCACGGCTTTAGTGAGAGTTCTGGTACTAAATTAACGATTGACCATAAGGGATCTCTGGTGGTAGCGCTCTCGGCTGATGATTTTTTAAATTTTGATTTATATAATAGTAACGCTTTCTGGAGACGTATACAGGGTGATTGATGATGGATGGCCTATTAGACGTTTATGGATCACTTTGAAAATTTCGGAGCTTATAGAAGCGGACATGATCTATCTTTCAGAAATATTTTTAGCCATGCAGTGTTGCCGCTTCTACTTGAAAGTATTAGCAACTTTGATAATTTAAACGGAACACCCTGTGTATTATTTTTGTTTCAGAATCCTTATTAATTTCTTAATAACTTTCCTTAATATTTTCCTATCTTTATTTGTTATAGTTCTCGATATAATAGTTAATTTCACCTTTTTTTTTTTCGGAAAACAAGTCCTAAAAAAAGTGATGATATTTTTAAACTCTGGCAAATTAAAGCACTGACATTTGGCATGGAGTCAGGTTATATCCAGAGGTTTTTCTCCCTCTTTCCAAATATTAGTTATAATAGTACAGGGTGTTTCAAAATACAAATATTTTGATGGTTTGGAAAAGTGGTAAATAGTACGTTTTTTTAAATGAAATACCCTATATTTTATCTGTTGTCCTAAAAGCTATTGAAATTGTCTATCTTCCTATGTATAATGTTACTATACCTATCTTGAACAGTTTGTGACTTATGAGCATTTATTTAGCAAAATTAATTATTACAGATAACAATCACACTTTTTAATGGTTGACATTTTGCATTTAAAAAAAAAACAAATTTCTTTGTGGATAGTCCTCAGCCTTGAGAAATTGAAATTTGGTACACTTATAATCATTCATATTATGTGTAGAAAATATTTATTGCACACAAAAAAACAATAAGCACAAATCTTCTTTTTCACTTCTTATTGAAGCCTGCGGATAAGCATGAAAATAAGCCAAAACATTAATTTCATTTTCCTCATTGGACGTTATACGTCTAGGTAAATTTCTGGATGCTTTCAAGCATGATCCAAAATTTTCGAAATTGCTTTGAATTCGTCTAAATTTCTTATTGCTCATTGATGGTAAATTTGTATACATTTCATTGAATCTTCTAAATGTACGGCTGATGATCTTTTTATACTGACCATGTTAAATAAATAAATTCATAAATACTACATCTGAATAGTTATTGTTTTCTTCCATTTTTTTTTTTTAACTTTAAATTTAACTTTAAAAAATTAACATATTTAAATACAACAACTGACAACAAGACTGAATGAATAACAGCAAAATGTCAACCATTACAAAACAATTTCCATAGGCTACTTGCCAAATTGGTCTAAAAAGTGTGATTGTTATCTGTAATAATTAATTTTGCTAAATAAATGCTCATAAGTCAAAAACTGTTCAAGATAGGTATAGTAACATTAAACATAGGAAAATAGACAATTTCAATAGCTTTTAGGACAACAGCTAAAATATAGGGTATTTCATTTAAAAAAACGTATTATATACCATTTTTCCACATCATCAAAATATTTGTATTTTGAAACACCCTGTACTATTATAACTAATATTTAGAAAGAGGGTGAAAGATCTCTGGATATAACCTGACTCCATACCAAATTTCAGTGCTTTAATTTGTCAGAGTTTAAAAATGTGAAATTAATTATTATCTCGAGAACTATAACAAATAGGTATAGGATAATATTAAGGAAAGTTATTAAGAAATTAATAAGGATTCTAAAACAAAAATAATACACAGGGTGTTCCGTTTAAATTATCAAAGTTGCTAATACCTTCAAGTAGAAGTGGCAACACTGTATGGCAAATTTTCAAAGTGATCCGATGACTAGTTCTCTAAAAACGTCTAATAGGCCATCCACCATCAATCATCCTGTATACGTCTCCAGAAAGCGTTACTATTATATAAATCAAAATTTAAAAAATCATCAGCCGAGAGCGCTACCACCAGAGATCCCTTATGGTCAATCGTTAATTTAGTACCAGAACTCTCACTAATGCAGTGCCATCGGAGAACACATCAACTATTTAAATATTAGACTGGATAGTCGATACTTCGTTGCCGTGGTAATATTTAATTGTTATCGTCTAAAGCAGTGGTTGCCAAATTTCTCGGATCCCCGCAATCGGATGCTGGTTAAGCTGCAAACACAATATTATCACGTCACGTGAGATCACATGCTATCACGCAATGTCACGGCATACCCGAAATATCTGCAAGGCGGTTTAGGTTTAGAAGTGCACTATAGTCACCTCATGCAGCTCACGGCAAGTCATACTTGACAGCACAATTTTATTTCTGCAAATTTACATATTCGGCACGCGTGATAACACTGTATCAGAGATTAACGCTAGAAGGCTACAAGATTCACTTGCGATCTTGACAAACACAAAATATGTAATAAAAATGATCTGCAGTGTACGTAGTCTGTTTCTAAGCCTTGGAAGCATGCGCAATTTTGCCGATATGACAACACGTGAATTCACGTGACGTGATAATAATGTGTTTGCGGCTTAACATGCAGACCCCCATTACCAGTTAATCTTTAAAAGTATGTACTAAAACAACCATTTTGTAATTTATTTAAATAGTATTTGATCAACGAAACGCCTTTTTCTTAACAACAAAAACAAACTTAACAAAACAAAAGTATCCTCTTCATAATAGTACTAGTGGTAGGTTCGCGGACCCCCAAAAAACACCATTTGAGGATCACTGGCACTGATCTAAAGCCGATACAGGATAATATTTTTAAGGTTTTTTTTAATGGAAAATCCGAAAAACGGCTGGAAATATTTTAGTCAAAGCATAGAATGCCAATAGGGAGGTTGAGAACAAAGAATAACTTTTGATATTTACCCCCCTCCAGGTTTAATCTGGCGGATAACAATTTTGAAATGTAAAATGGAAAGGTATTAATTGTTTTCGATAGTTCTTCGTTAACAATATTTACTCTACTGGTTGCTCAGTTACAAATTTTTTAATATTTTTTATACTTATTATTTTTTGTTGTTGCGCAGGCGATTAAACATTTTAGAAATTACCTACTAAATTAAATTCTTGTCGAATACGATCTTCCTTATTGTCAAATGAAGTTTGTGGAATAGCCATAACTATAACCATATTATAATTTGCTACAAGAAAAAATCTAATGGGGTTAAATGCGGTGGCCACTTCACAGGACCATCACGACCGATCTATCTGTTTACAAACATTTCAATGAGTTTATCATGAGCTTGGCGCCCAGTGTGGCAGGATACCATTTTACTGAAACCATAATTCTTGTTGAATATCATTATTATACTGATATTGAATCAAATTACTACTTTGTCAAAGTCAAAATTAGTATCCTGATAGGGGAGAGTGACCGACGATGACGCGGTTGATAAGATGTCACGCCTTAATTTACCGTACTAAATGATGGAAGTTTTAGTATTTGCTTTGAGTACCATTCATCTGACTGCAAGGCAGAACATGTTAATATTAGTCAAGGTCGCTCTGCACAAATGCCAGCCGTGATAAACATATCAGAATGAAAATTAGTATTAAATTGTAGTATTATTTTTTTAACAACATTTATTTATTTATTAGTTTGTTCAAGTTGGCAAAAATATGTTTTAAGATTTACTTTTTTCCTTTTAGAAGCCGAAATATTCAAGTAACACATTTGACAGAAGATATACTAAAGAGGCTCTTCTTAGTTCAAAACTATGTTTTATATTTGATTATAAAGGGTGTCCGCTAAGTAATGGGACATGGAAAAAACACAGACTCCTTACGCCAAAATATTAGGATTTAATTATACTTACCTATATCCGAAAGTTGATATTAACTGAGATACAGGGTGTTAAAGTTAAAACTTCATTTTTTTTTTTCTCTAATAACTTTGACAGAAACAAACGGTTTTTTACAAAATTTGGCAATTATGGTTTTTTTTATAATGAGGAACTGATTTTTTGGTGAAATTTTAATGTACCTGCCTGCGGCATTTTTTGCACATTTATTAGGTCATAACTTTTTTGTGCCTCCGTGTATTTAAATTTTTAATGAAAATAATACTTTTCTCATATTTATTACGTAAAAAAGGTACACTCATTTCAGGTCGCCCAGAGTTACCGTTTCGGAGATAGATACATTTATATTGTTTAGTTAGTGCCTTTTATTAATTTGCAAACAAATTTTTTTTTAAGTAACCTGAGAAAATAAATGAAATTTAGAGATACAGTTCCTATGAAACCTCCATGTTGTTATTTGTTTGTTGATTATTGTGTTTCGGCATTGTTACTTAACTTAGGATAAACTCAAAAATGAAACATTTTTTACACAGCTAGTTTACAATAATCAACAAGCAAATAACAACATAGAGGTTTCATAGCAACTGCATCTCTAAATTTCATATGTTTTTTTTAAGGTTACTTTAAAAAAAATGTTGTTTGCAAATTAATAATAGGCACTAAACAATATAAATGAATGCATAAATCTCCGAAACGGTAACTCTGGGCGACCTGAAATTAGTGTACCTTTTTTATGTAATAAATATGATAAAATTATTTTTTTCATTAAAAACTGAAATACACGGAGGCATAAAAAGTTATGACCTAATAAATGTTCAAATAATGCCGCAGGCAGCGCCACCTACATTGTACATTAAAATTTCACCAAAAAATCAGTTTCTCATCCTAAAAAAACCATAATTGCCAAATTTTGTAAAAACCACCGTTGGTTCCTGTCAAAGTTATTAGAGAAAAACAAAAATGTAGTTTTAATATCAACTTTCGGATATAGGTAAGTATAATTAAATCCTAATATTTTTACGTACGGAGTCTGTAGTTTTTCTATGTCCCATTATTTAGCTGACACCCTGTATATGTTTATAATATATTTGTAATGTAAATGTTTTAACACATATAAAAGTTTAGTTTTTTAGTATCTAACTAAGGTCAGAATTATTACATTTAACAATTGAGTTAAAAATACAACTATATTATGCTATTTAGTTTATAATTCGGTTTATGAGTTTTAAATAATCCTTTTTCAATTATCCGAAGCGCGTCATCTTATCTTCGCATGGCGGAAAATATGACGCAGCTCATCTTCTTTAATATTGCTCAGTAAATGTAGCCTTGGAGAAAAATAAATATACTGACAGCGATAATTCTTGAAAAATTAATGATCTACCTATTGCTTCTAGTTGAAAAAAGATAACCCATAATTATTCTTAGGTGTGTCATCTTCGGCCACTCTCCCTTACCCCACAATTAAATGTTTTGATGTACAATAATCAGTGAATGTAGGCTTCCATGTTAATGCGCGCTTTCCCAGCTCATCGCTTATGTATAAAATTACTAAGGAAAGCGTAAAATATAAGTTTACCTTAAAATGAATTTGCTTTGCAGCATTACACCACCAGCATTTTTTTGCGAACTGGAACAAAAATATATCAGAAAAAGAGCTCCAAATTATACGGCAAAAGAAAACAAAGTTCTTTTGGCTATTCAATGATATCGAACACGTCCAGATCGTCATTGAGAAATTCCACGAAAATAAATTATTTGACACAAAAACACAACTTCATATATTTTGATTTAATAAAAAACTTGGAATATAAATCATAACGTTGTACGTACAGAAATTTGGATACTTAATGTATGAGACACTTACATGGTCTTTATGTGTCGGTGTATTGCAAAAAGGCAATTTATTCCATACTTAACATAAAGGCATCCTTAACGCGTTTTTATTAAATGTTGTGTCAGAGATCGAATTATTGAAAAACATAAAAACCTTTCCATTTGACTTTTAATGTGACCAGCGGAACGAAATCTGCTGAGTACGTTAAAAATGTTTAAAGGTGAATTCATAGTTACCGTAGCGTAAGCCATAGCGGTAAGACGTAAGAAAAATAAACATGTGATTTGTAATCGGACAATTTATAGTGCATAAAAATTAAGCAGTAAGAAATGAATCAATTTCATTTGGGATCGGTAATACTCGTGCATAACTGTCATATTGACATCACCAAATTATATGTTTTTTAAGTGGTTTTTTGGTTGATAGCAGCCCAATATTGCTCCCGCTACCATAAAGATGTCTTTATAGCTTGTCATCATATTTTACAGTTATAAATAATAGTTATTTATGTATCAAGGGTACTAAGTAGATGATTATGCCCTGAGGGCGACAGTCTTAGAAAGCCGAGGGCCTCTGGCCCGAGGGTTCGTAAGTCGTCCGAGGGTATACATCTATTAGTACCCGTGGTGCATACAAACTATTATGTCATACCAGTTCGTTTTAAATAATAAAAAATATTTTAAAATTTAATTTGATTTACTAATTTTTTATTTTTACCTGCGACATTACCTTGACATTATAGCCTGCGTTTTTGTTGCTAGGGAGATAAGTATTCAAATGTTTAATGTGTCAAAGTCAAAAATCAAAAATGGAACAAGGTTTTGAAATTCACGACGAAATTGAAAAAAAGGCTGAAAAGACAACGCAAAACCTGTTACCGAGAAAATCCAGAGACTCATACGACAAAGAATATGACCAATTTTTGAAGTGGATGTCAAAAAATGCTATAGAAAACACTAACGAAACTATGCTGCTGGGGTACTTTAATGATCTATCTGAAAATTTTTATTTTGTTAATAAAGAATAAGTTAATCGAAATCTGTTTTTTACGTCTTAATGCCAGCGCGGGCCTAACATGTCATAATCCATTATGTAGAATAATAATTGTAGATGGTATCTAAGGTATAAAAACACAATAATGCACTGGTATGACATAAAGAAACATATGTCATGTGAAACCGAAAAACCATAACCTACAAATTCGTAACCTACAAATTCTTAACGAAACTATGAACGGGTAACGTAAATATTATTCTTGGCCATCCGCACGAGTCCCACCGCCTGACGAGTCCTTTGCATCCACGCACTTGTTTCCTCGGAAATGATATTTTTAATGAATTAATAAGCTTAAAGTATAACACCAATGTTTACCACAAGAAACAGTACTTCTTAAAGAAAAAAATAAATATATGAAAATCTGTTTTTACAGCAATTTTGTAATTTTATTAGCATTTCTCACTTTAGATGGGTTTAGTCACATAAATTTATCTTTATTAACGGTCGAAATAAGCTTGTTTCTTAATTTTTTTAAATTGGTATGAATACATTTTCTTTTATTGCATTTAGAATATATTTAAACATTTTGGAATATAAGATAACATAAATAACTTTCCAACTAAATAAACTAGAAGGACATTCTCAGAATGTACGTTTAGAACATTCAACAAAATAGATTCGAGCCTGCTAAAAATATGAATGCATTAACAGTACAGAAATACTTTCTTTTTATCACCAATTGCGTTACAACTTGCGTTCTTCTCGTTTACAGCCGCACATGACTCGTCAGATGGCGAGACTCATGCGGATGGTTAAGAAAAATATTTCTGCGAGCGGGGGTATGTCCTTAGTGATTAAGTCTTAAGTCTTATTGATTACGGCTCACGTCTGATGGCTTACGCTACTGCAACTATGAATCCAGCTTTAAACTTTGTACCTTAACCTCCCCTTATGACTCATCTATCGGATTTTTCATTGTTTAAAACAGGTTTGCAGAATTTTTTTTAGTGCCCTAGTATTGAAGCTGTGGTGATTCACGATAAGGTAAATGACCATGACCACATGCCGTTACACATTTCATACTTTAAATCATCGCTAACATCACTAGTTCACTAAATATCGAATTATCTATTAAGCACTTACTTGTAAAATTCCTTGCTAGATTTATGCATTATTTCCGGTGCTTTTGGCGGAGTGGTTGGTGACTGAACACTTTCCTGCTGCTTCAGTCTGGTCTATAAAAAATATTAAGTTAACAAAGTGAGTTATGTTATTCTCGCATAAAACGGCCAATATTGAATATTCTTGTCAACATAATTTTCAATATTATTTCTGGCGTTAACGTTACAGTATGAACAACTAACATGGAATAAATTCTGTATTGTCAATTTGGTAGAGTTTTCTAAAAATCGCTCGGACACGTACACTATTATTTTTCGTTACGCGTCCTAAAATACGCGTATACAGGGTGAACCAAAAAAATAAATATTTTCTAGTTGTATATCGGTGAGGAGTTTAGCTTTTTCATCTTTAGAAGTTACTTATACAGAGTGAGTAAAAAAAGAACGAATAAGACATGATTGTGAACTTATTACACAAGAGGTTATTCAAAATTTAGGAAATAGATTTTTTTACGACTAGGTTGTTGTCAGCAAGATAATACAGCCTTAATACCTACTACTCGATTAACAAGTATTATGGTTTTAAAAATGCATACAGTATGTCCACGGATTGAGTCAACAAGAGGAAAAACTTTTTTATTTCGTATTTTTCAACAAAATGTTATTAATCAGAAAAATATTTGCTTGTAATAAAAATATACATGGTGTCAACTAATTTGAGTTTCATCGTCATCATCATCATCATCATCATCATCATCATCATCATCATCATCATATTCTAATAGAGCCACAAATAAAAATAAGATAATTTTAGAGAAAAACTGTTTGTGTTTTCTTTTCATTTAATGGGATAAATATGACCATATTTTTGAAAATACTTGCTACCAGTATACAGTATGTCCGCGATCCGTGGATATATTGTAAACTGCTCGAAAGTATTTAAAAAAAAATATGGTATTATTATGGTACATGATTCCATTAAATGGAACGGAAACACAAACAGTTTTTCTATAAGATTATCATTTTTGGATTTGTGCTTCTTTTAGACTATATGATGAATCTCAAATTAGTCAACGCCATTCATATTTTCATTACAAGCAAATATTTTTATGAAGAAATACTTCAACTTCTTCTTCGTGAATATTTTTACTTTTGCTTTGGAAAAATTATTATAATTTCGTTATAATGAGCACATAATATGTATAATCCTAATTCCGACTATGCAAATGTCATCTCTAATAGTCGTATATCACATATGTTTCTTCAGGTCTGTTCGGGTTTACCGGGCTAAAGTAACCCACAATAAAATGAAAAATAAAAAGGAAACTATTTGTTATAGTAGTTTTTGATCATTTATATCTGTGATTCATTCACTTCTTTTCATAAATAGAGTCTTAAGTCTCCCTTTCCGTAAATTACCCTTAAAGTGGTACGTAAGGCTAAGATACTCACCTCTTCTAATACAAAATCATATGAAGGTGGAGGACTTGATGGTATTACTTCTCTCCCACCTCCCTCACATTCATTAGAATTATTTAGTGTATTTGAATTATTGGAGTTGGAGTTATTGGAGCTTGCATCGGCGGTATAGCCATCCTCTTCTCTCGTTACACTTTCATTACCTAAAATGTATTAAATAAATTGAAACGATTATTTTTAGAGTTTAGAGCAGAAGGTTACATTTATACAGGATAAATTTCTGGCATTATTTGATCTAAATGTATTGCAACTTTAAAATATAACGTATATTTAAGTAGATGAGAAAAAATTATTGAAATAAAATTATCGTTGTTGTCTGTTTATTTATTACAGTGGCTAAGCAAGCATTTATTTTACCGCTTAGCGAGCGATAAAATAAAATTTCTGAGAGAACAATGATTGCGGATACTCGTTTAGAAAGGCAAATACAGAATTTGAGTAATTTTTATTAATTATAAGCCCAAGAGCCTAAATAAATACTGGTAGGTAATAAAAAGGCATACCTTCTTCCAACGTCGATGGCATTATGGTTTCCTTAGGACTGCAAATCTCGGTCTCTTGCTCCGTCTCCGCCGAATTACTGAAACAATTTATATATTTTTATATTTCATAAGAAACATGTCACAATTTACACATTGACACATAAGGATTTTAGTTTAAAATTTCGCGATAAAATGCCCGATCATTACGGTTTCGTCCGTACCTGCCCTATTTGTAAAATTTCAGAAACCATAATTTGGGCTCTTGAGATACCTATCCCACGCGACCATTGATTATGACATCCAGCCCAGTAAAAACTGGAAATTGATATTCAGTTCATTGGAGTAGTGAGCACATGATTAGTATGATTAGGGAACCTGCAGTGGGACTACGTAACTATAGAATTATATAAATCGACTATTTTCTATACCACTGGTAATCTGTGCGCGACCAAAGTCGCTTCTTGTCGATCCAAGCGATCGACTTCAGGCCAAATGCGTCTACGATTACAGACAAATCGAACCTTATGAAATTTTTCTTTTTGTCATCTAGTGTCAGTGCCAGGAGTTTGTGGTTTATGTATAATATTTTCTATTTTTTATAGTTAGTTTGTGTTGCTGACATCAAATATTTTAATATAACATGCGCGTTAGCATAGACCCTTGGTAGTTATTATATGCGAAGCATGTGTTGTTCCATCATATTGTGCATTGATATGTTGAATTTTTAAATGCTGGTCACAATTCTATAAACATATTATTATATTATTACATTTTTTACTAAATTCATTAAACTGTTAAAATGCAACATACAATTTGAATATTCTTCAAATGATATCGCTTCCTGTTTAAAAAATTGTGCTCCTCAACCACAGGCAGTATTATTTCGACATGGGTGCAATCCACCGCTCCAATGATACCAAAAAATGTCTTTCTTGCATAAATATAGCTTTAATTCTGTATTTTTTCGTCATTGTTTCTTGGAAATTGTACCCGTTGCTCAGAAAAGGTGTTAATGATGGCAATAGTCACTTGTTGAATTGTTACGAACATATTTTGTTGGGCCCTGAAGAAGTTGAAGATTTGGCCTAATACACGCTGGTAATCTCCTGTAGCATAAAAACTAAGCACCCCCCAAAGAATCGTATTATGATCGGTATTATCAAAATATTATTAGTTTGGTGCACCTGTTCATCTTTTACTAAGTGAGGAGTGTCCAGTTACTCCACATTTTGACATCATAATAAATACCAGATAATACCAACTTTCTTCATTCAAGTACTGAGGGGGGATACATACTTCTGGAAAATATTATTTTCCTTCTGAACCTAGAGGTAGTAAGTAATTGAATTTAAGCTTTGGCAAAATAAGTAACTGAAAGTATGCATAACATTGGTCTTTTTCAGTACATCGAAAGTAATATTTTAATGAGGTTTCTAAAGATTTTATAAACTCTCAATTTCGGAATGTGGTACAGTTGGTAAATCAGTAGTACAGTTGGTAAATATGTAGTATATTCATAAATAAGTAGCACAGTTGCTAAATAAGGTAAAGTAAAGTACTATTATTCCGTTTCTTAGATGATTATGGTCATAAAACAAATTTAGGAATCAACATTAAGCTCCTATTTTGTGCCGATTATGACTTTAATATTTAATCGACAAAACCATTGGTATATTTTTAAATATGTACATATATTTTTATATATTTTTAAATATATAAGAGAAAAAATATCACTGAAAGATACCACAGGACATGATAATAAATTTGAAAAAATTAAATCCGGTAAATTAAATTAGTTCTTTGATAGGAAATAATTCTCTTAATTTATATTAATCCTCAAATAATAACTAACTATATTTTAAGACTGTTAGCACTAACCGTTTTTCTTTTTCATAAATTCCATTCAGCTAAAACGTACGCCTGGCTGTGACGAATATGTGTTCCTGATAATTGCAAAGTGATGTGATAAGTGAAAGTTCCTAAGGCCTGTTAAAGCTACATAACAATTTTAGTATTGCTTTTTGTTAGTTAAAAATGGTTATTAGTTCATAGGTTTGTTATTGTTGAAAGATTCTATTTATGTTGATTTGTTTTCCGTTTATTGTGTGTTTAGTTTTTTTAATAAAATATTTATTTGTATTAATATGCCTCGTTTATTAGTTCCCAATGTAGATTTATCAGTATTTAATTTTTAAAGATATTTATTTTTTAGAAGACTAAGTAATCGATAAAATCTAAAATATATTTTAAAGATTATTAATTATTTAAGTGTTTTAAAAAAAGTAATATGTCTTTAATAATTTTAAATACTAAATACATAAAAAAATCCAGAAATTAAAAAATAAATTAAAAAGCCCGTCACGTAAAAAAATTACAATATGGCGTCATCAAGTGGTAAGATGTGAACTAATGTGAACTAAATCCTTGTTTCGCTGGTTTTCTACGCACTTTTAATTTCTAGTAGTTAATTGTTAATGGTTTAACTGTTTAGTATAAAATTCTTATCTCTTCCGGAGATATCCGAAAAAATCGAAAATTTCATTTTCCGTTTCTGTGTTTTTGTGACTTTATTTATAAATATATTACAATATCGAAAACACTTTCCATAGTCACTTTTTTACGATGCATGCAATTTAGAAAATATCAGGGCTTTTCGTCGGCCATCGTACAACGGTTTCCAATCCACCTATTGGGAAACATATTGTTCAGCAGTATGTGATTTCTCATCCTTTGTGGGGTGGGGCGCCATCTTGCTGCCACCACGGAAATGTGGTAATACAGCTAACGATTCTTCAGACAAACCGAACAGTGATTTCACGAAGCGGAACGGAGTTTCGGTAAGGTGCGTTCCATGCCGTTGCAAGCAACAGGAAATATGTAAATCAAGAAATGTCCTAATCGGTGACGAAAATTAAATATAAGATATTGAATATTATAAATTGCTGCCGTCAATTCCAGCAATTTCAGTAGAATTATATCAAATAAAAATAAAGTATGTGACCTGCTAATCTTAGCAGTGGCGGGTTCACAAGTATCATAAAATTATTTTAAAAATTTATTTTTTGTAACGACCAAATAATTATATTCTTCGGCGTTCTAAACGTAGGAAGAAAAAAAAGCAATAAGAAAATGCCTTAGGTAAAACATATTTTTATTAATTTTTTAAATTTTACACAAGGAAATACAATTTTTGGAAAATAAGAAAGGTTTTTTTAGTGTATAGTGGCTTAAACGTAAAGTTCATTCTTCGGTTCTAATTGTAGAAAATTTATCAACAACAGCGTCATTAAAGATTGGAATACCTCTATACATTTTTTTTTCAACAGAAACAACATGGGCTGTTTTTTCATTCATAAAACTTCGCAAAAATGTTTTTATTCGTTTTAATGTTGAAAAACATCGTTCACCTTCGGCCGTGGTATGCTAACAATTATTTGTGAAAGGTGGCAGAAAATATGCTCTGATAAAGATTATTTTCTATTCCATTTTTTGTCCAGGCAGGCTCCGCAACGCCGCGACCAAACAACAAACAGGAAAACAAAACCACAACAACGGTTAGTTGTGCTGCATCCAGAAATCCAGTTATTTTTTTCGTATATTTCATTTTTAAACTTTGTAATAAAATGTCTATATTTACCCTTCTGCGTTAAATTAATTTCGGGTTTAGGTCTTCCCACATTCTTCAATTCAATTTTTTACTCTAAACTCAAAGAGCAAAAGTTATTTTTTAAATAGTCCACAATCAAACTATTCATTTTAACTTAATAAATATGTAATATTAAAATATTGAAACATCCACGCTCGAATTACTACATACATGCACGAACAAACAGACAAAGGCGCACTCCAAAAATGTGCGATTTTAATCGCCATATCCCCGCTATCCCCCGCCACCTGATACTAAAGAGAAATTGCATTATGTACCTCCTATGATCGCATATGCGAGCATTTCTCGTCGTCAACGGCTGGCGCGCCGGCTGGATCGCGCCGCGGTGAGAGCCATATACAGTTTAGTTTGACGGTACGATAAAATATTAGGGAATGTCGGACTTTATACGATAAATAATACTAAATGAATATAAATTAATATTTTTTTATTCGTTTTGTGGGTGCATATGCTCCTATGGAAGAATCGCCACTGAATATTAGTAGTAATATTTGAACACTTAAAGATTAAGAACGATTTTTTTTGCTTTTATATTGATAATATATATATTCTGCAACTTTATTTTAATTGCGCCCACTCTCCTATATTAGATAAGTATGAGTCACTTTAGTTAATTTCCTAATTGAACGTGTAGGTATTATTTAATAAATAATGTGCAAAGTAAACTTTCTATACGAAAACTTTCCAGAGTTTTCCCCTCGTACTAACTTTCGTTATCGGAAACTATTGAATTCTTTATTTACCTGTCAAGTGTGATAAACGATCCCATCTACAACTCGAAGACGTTTAAAGAATAGAGGTTTTGATATGACATAAGCGTATAAAGCATTATGTTGAAGTTAAAACCATAATTTAAAAATAAAGATATATATTTTTATTATTTTATAACTACAGGTCCATAAAATACTAGTCAATATTATGCTGAGGGCAAAGTACATTTTTTAGAATCTGCCAAAATGAAATACTATTATATTTTCCCTAATCAAAAAAAGTATCACCAACTTTGTTATTGAAATAGTATGTACATATACCCTATAATTCCCTAAAATTCATATGACTACATATAAAAATGATCAGCTCATTGATGTGGTTGGAATAGTTTATTTCCAAATTTTGGTTGTGAGGGAAAAATTTACTTTTCGAAGTGTGCAATTATTTATAAATAGGGCGCGATAAGTGACAAATTCGAGATTAAAATGAATGTTTATTTCCCTCGTGTGTAAAATTCAATATAACAAACATAAAGAGAGAAAAAGAGTGAAGAAGAAAACAAAGATATGCAGTTTTCACGCAACTCTGCCCTTTGCCCAATTAATCAGTAATTTCGAATGAACTAGTGGTATTGCATACGACTATTATTATACTATTTGGTTATGCTAAGAAAAAAAGTCAATTTTTTTAAATATTCTTAATCCCAAAATCAATAAGAATTGCCTAAATATTAATTCAGGGCCTGGACTAGCAACTAAATGTTAAAAAACAGTGGATCATTTTCAACTCTAGATAATGAAAATGACTTGAAGTTAATTTGAAAATTTTAAGGATGTTCATGTAAATATGATAAACTTCCACGAGTAGTTAAAAATAGAAGTAAAAAAAATAGGAGGTGCCACCCTAACTCCCACGTCCGACGCCGCTGCCTGCCAGAGCAAAAACATCTGAGGTACGTTACCCCTGCGGTCAATATAATCGTCGCGTCGCGTCGATTTAAATCACGGATGCGTAATGTCTCTTGTAGTGTGAATAAACTAACTACTAAATAATGAATAGGCAATTGAGAATTAATTTATTCATCACATCATTTTGATGATAAATATTTTATAGCAGAAATGAGCGAGGGCGATCGCTCTTCCAGGATTGGATAGAGAATTTTTTCGACTTCGATATGAACTCAACTTTTCATGAAAAAAGGTTATGTTACTGTATTTGAAAGCATTGAAAATTCAAAAAATCTTTGATGTGTTACAAAAATTAGTAATATGACGACTGACTTTTCTAGGGATTTTTTTGGAAAGCTTACTAGGTTCTGCCGAATCATTTTTGGAATCATCGTCAATTCATAAATTTATTTCCGTGGGAACGGCCATTGTTGAATACTTTAAGGCACAACAGCTGAAACATTTTATGGTTTAATTAAAAACTTAATATCTATTTGACTTTACGGAATAGATCGATGATTCCAAAAAAGTTTAGGCAAAACCTAGTAAGCTTCCCAAAAAGTACCCTATAATAAGTCATATTACCAAATTTTGTAGGACATAAAATATTTTTTAAATTTATAATGCTTTCCAAAACATCCTGTATAACACCGAAACGTAGCCTTTTTAATAATAAAGTCATATCCAAGTCAACAAAATTATCCATCTAACACGGGAAGAGCGATCCCCTCACTGATTTCTGCTATAAAATACTTGTCGTTATAATGATGCAAACAATTCATTTTTGAGTAGTTTATTTTAGCGTCAACCTGTACGTACAAGCTATTTAGTTTATTGAATATTGTAAATATTATAACGGTGACAATGAAGACGGTGATGGAATGAGACATTTTAAATTATTTTAATAATATTTCTTTGGGTGGCAGGATTATACTTAATACCAAATTGATTAAACATTTTTTACAGAGGGAATGGAATTTCTAAGATTTTTAATTTTTATATATAAATCTTCTGTAAGTAATTTTATCAATGAAGCTATAAAAATATTTTCTTACCTCCTATTTAAGGAATTCGACTTTGACATCCTATTAAATTTTATCTTGAATGGCGCCAGTTTGCTGTTATTCTTAAGCTTTAGGTCGTTGGAAAAAGGAAAACACAGGCATCATACAGCTGGCAGCAAAAGCCTGAAAATAATAATAATAATTACATTTAATTTTGTTCATTAATTAAGGAACATAAATTATGTATGAGTGAATATTTATCATCGAAAATAATTATTAGTGGGATATTCTGTATCAGGAATGACTAGAGTGAATCCACAATTCTAAAAACAAATTATTATCTATTCTCATTATATTAAGATACTGGTCATTCATAAGTGTTTCCCTTTACGGTTATTTGTAAGGTTAGGTGCTGGTAATTTCGAAACTGATAGGTCAGTTTGAATATGATTAATTTTGATTGTGGGCTTAATAATAAATAACCGTTGACCTGTTTCAGACATCTAGTCTCTTTAAAATAATCCTATTTACTATGTTAATCTCCACCAAAATACCTGCTCTAAATAATTACCAAAATTGTAGGTTAGTTTAAACTCGTTCTGTGTACTTAAGGTGGATTCATAGTTGCCGTAACGTAAGCCTTAAGACGTAACGTTAAGACGTAAGAAAAATAAACATGCGATTTTCAACATAATAGTTTATAGTATCGAGTTAAGCCGTAAGCCGTAAGCAGTAAGAAGTAAGAAATTCATTTCAATTCTTACGTTATCTCTTACGGAATCGGTTCGGATCGGTCATACTCGTGCATAACCGTCATGTTGACATCCCCAAATTTGACACTTTGCTAAGTAATAACTGATAAATAAATTGCTAATAAATACCAGCACAATATTGCACCCGCTATTATAACGAGGTCGCCATCGCTTGGACTCATATTTTCACTTTTAAATAAACACACATGCGAAAAACCATAATCTACAAACTCGTAATAAATGGGCATATCCTTACGTCTTACGTCTTATCGGCTACTGCTTACGTCTTACGGCATACGTTACGGCAACTATGAATCCAGCTTTAGTGTTCTAATATGTGTAGCTAAGTCTTCACTGTCAATACTATTACGGCCTAGTTAAGTAATCATTTTCTTTGGGGAGGATGTTTTGGTCTATGGCCGTTAAACGATGTTTTCTTTGTAATGTAAATATAATTAATTTTTTTTCACTACTAACCATTTAATCACGTATTAATTATTAATCGATTTTCAGCTTGAAATATCATTTTTCTTAACCTCCATTATTTACCTGGTCAATAATAGAGGCATCTAATAAAACAAACTATCAAACTTTGGACAACAGGTAACACGATTACTGCAAATTATAATAATATGACAGCAAGAATTCTGTCAAACTTCAAATCATAGAATTAATAATTTAAGAACTACAGCAAAATTTTGTAAATTGCTTAGTAGTGGCAAAAATAGTATATTAACCATGGTTTAGAAAGCTATTATTGCTTCGCGTTTCATGATTTGGATTCGACGGTTGGGCAATAATAGCGTACTTCTGAACCTTGGTTAATAATATACTATTAGGGCTAGATTGCATCTGTGTGCCCGTTCCATCAGAATATAAAACAGCATTTTTTCTATAGCATACCATATGTCTAAATTCTATCGTTTCCGAAATATTGGCACATACAGGGTATTACAAATTCGGCCTTGGCCATTGGGATTTCGAAAACGATAAGAGATATGAAGTCGGTTAATTTGGGGGCAAAGGTGCATAATTATGGACCCAATAATATGCCGCAAGAAAATCAAAAATATATCCAGGGTATTTCACGATATGTGGAAAAATTTCAAATTTTTCGTTTCGGTTTTTTTTCTTTCCTGTCTTTGTTCGAAGAGATGTCCAAAAATAAAAGAAATTTAATTTTTGATATCTCTTCGAGCAAAGTCAGGAAAAAATAAAAACCGAAATGCAAATTTGAAATGTTTCCACATATTGTGAAAGAACCTGTATTTATTTTTGATTTTCTTGTGGCATATTATTGGGGCCATAATTATGCAACTTTGTGTCAATTTAACCGACTTCGTATCTCTTACAGTTTCCGAAATCCCAATGGCCGAATTTGAAACACCCTTAATAGCCAGCCAATAAATGTTATTTTAAAATAAACGATAATTTAAAAATAAAAATTATTTAACAAATATACCTATAATATCAAAATATCATACTTCACCACCTGATAGTGTCCAAGCGTTTCTGAAAACTGAGGAAGTACGTAGGTATACAAATGTTAATAAGCATGTAAAATTTGACAGCTAATTCTTACTTACATTTGCTTTGAAATCAATATAACGATCAAATATTACGGAATGACATTTGGTTTCAGCAAGATGGAGAGCACCCGTATTTTAGTATACATGTCCGAAATTCCCTGGACGGAACGTTTCCTGGAAGGTGGATAAGAAGGAGAGGCAGCATTGAATTATTACATTTCCAGATCTAACACCTTTATATTTCGAGTTTATGGGTCATTTAAAGACTGTCGTATACTATATCATACGAGACCTACCTCTTAGGAGGATCGTGAAATTAAACTTTTATATGCTATTCACACTATTTCTCATCAACATTTGCAAAACGTAACTTCACAGTTTTCCCAGAGGCTTTGAGACTGTCAGGAGACTGAGGGACGAATATGTATTGGTTTTCTATATTTATTTGTCAATATTTCCGAAACAACTGAATTTAGACATATGGTAGGTATGCTATAGAAAAAATGTTGTAAATTTTTTTAGAATTTAGCATAACTAATAATATGCAGGGTGTTCCATTTAAAGAAATTAAAATTAACGTCAGCCCTTTATAGTTGATGACATTACTGACCTATGCACAGTCAAATATTAAAATTTAGTCCTATCAATTGTTGAAAACCAGGACCTGACATCCCTTTTCGTTCTCCTGTAATTAAGCCATTCCGAAACACTTGCACAACCCTATATATAGCGTGTATGAAAATATTGCCACCATATGGACAAGGGCGGATCCAGAACGTCGGTTTGGGGAGGGTCAAACTTTGTTTTGGGGGTCATACACGGAAAAGTTACGAAAATAATACCCTGCAGAGTTTGTCAAACTGGTATATATGGTATTTTTCGTGATAAATTGATGGGTTGGGGGGGGGGGGGCATGACCCCTAAGAACCCCCCCCCCCTTTGATCCGCGCTTGCAATGGAAAACTTTTTATCTGTGATTTTAGGAAAAAAACTATTCTTCAATAAATAAAATTTCTACTATTTCTTCATTCATAAGTCTCATCTTTAAGCATTTAAGTTTTAAGAATTATATTATACTGTGACACACTTTTATTGATAATTTTATAAGTGATTTTTAAAGGGTGACATCACGATGCGCATCGATTTGTAGTTCTGCTGAATGCATTTTGTTGTCAGTTTTTGGTTTAGTTAGGATCCCTTCTAAATATTTTCATCAAATATTACGATTCTTTCTGTAGGAAATGGATAATTTTATTTTTAATGCACCTCTTCACTAGCGGAGATCATATTGTATAATATGTTTTTATAATCATAATCCACTTCTTTCGTCGTTTTTCATAAATTTTACTCCTCAACCTGACAAACAAAACTGACATAACGCTGTCAAATTACACATCGCTTTTAAATTCGATAAAAAAAATTGCACCCGATTTCCCATCGATTTTTTTTTAGTGCTTTCAGCAGATAATTACTAATCTCTTACAAATCGATGGGTTCTGCTGAATACGCCCATTGATTGGTTGGTTAAAGGCCGGGGTCGGTTTAAAGGCCCGAACTTCAATATCACTGCAGCCTTTCGGCTTATTGTGTACCGCGGGAGAGTCTGCATTCAATGGATCCGTTGTTTATACCCTTAGTTTATACCCATCCGTTGAAGGTGTTTTCGCAAGTAGCAGTGGCCTGTTAGCAGACCCATCACGTATTTCAACTTGGGCCGCATCAGGGTTAGCATTCCATTGGATAGTATTTTGAATGGTTTTCCAATTACGGTCCGTGCGCGTGTATTTAACCAGGTAATCCTTGCCATCGAGATAGATGTTGTTTTTTCGACCATCTATCAAAGTTTGTTTTTGTTGCCTGTTTTGATATTCCAAAGGCAGCGTCGGGGCCCCTGAGATTTTGAGCGGATCCTCGGCTTTCGCTAGTTCATCCGCTTGTTCATTTCCTAATATCCCAGAGTGACTAGGGACTCACAAGAACTGTACCTTATTCACCCCTGGCCGCCAGTGCTATTAGGTTGGCATGACACTCAAGAGCAGCTTGGCTGTCCGACAAGATATAAATCTTTTGGTTGTGGTAGCCCTTTTCAAGATTTTATAGTACACATGCTTGTATGGCATGCACTTCCGCTTTGTATACTGTGGCGTAGTTCCCCAGAGGAATGCTTATGTCCATCCTGGTCCTTTCCCCAAATATACCTGCGCCCATACCGTTAGCGGTTTTTGATCCATCGGTGTACCAGACTAGACCCTTGTCAAACGACGGGGTGCACTGTTCATCCATTTATCAAAGTTCCAGGCAAGGAAGGCTTTGTGAAATCGTGTGCTGGTCTCATACGATCAGTATGCATATCCAAGAGCTCATCGTTGCTTAGATCCGTGGCTCTTGTCCAATTTTTTAAGGGGTGTTGTATCAATTCCCCATTTGTGATCATCCGCCCATTGAAAAACATATTCCATTTCCGTCAGTTTATCGCTTCCTCTATTGGATTGAAAATATAAAAACTATATTAAAGTTTACAAAAATTACTTAAGAACGAAATACGACAGCGCATTTTTTATTTCATAGCTACAAATCTACGTGTCTATTATATATAAATTGGTGGATTAAATGTCATGTTGAAAGTTCGTATTCTGATAGCAGATTGTAGTATTTTAAAATTCGGTGTAAGTCTCTCAAGTATTTTTATTTTGAAATTTTCTACAGAATGGCTCCGCTATTAAACTTGGTATACACTAATTTATTTATATTGTTATTTCCGCGCCTGTCCGTTATCAAGGGCCCGGTTCCTCTGAACCGGGACCGGTAGTTAGAACTGGGTAGGATGGTAGTACGCATGAAAATATGCGGAATGAATTTCGTTAAATGTTCTGTAATGTGAATAAAGTATTAATTTAACTAATCGTGTTTTAATAACCGTTATACATTACAGAACGAAATCAATTTTTATTAAATTTTAAGCCGCCAAAAAATACCCAAACAAACGTTACACACTTGTCCAAATCCTGAATTTCTAAATATAATTCGTAACAGTATACATAACGAGAACAGAATACAAATGGACATCGGAAAGCGTTATGAAAATCTCCATCTAGACCTGGAAGTACTAATAAACTAAAACTCAGTGACACTCCTGAGCAGTTCAGGAAAACATTCTCTTCAAATATGAGATCGGAGCTAAGGTGATGGGAGCTAGAGACCAAAAGAAGGTCCTCGTCTAGTCATGTCATCAGGTGCCATCCCTTGTGAAAGGAAATAAGAACCGAAACATCGGCTTACCTTGAGTCCTTTTCTCTGTTCTTTTGCACATTTCCGAAATCCTACTCTTAATTGTGATAAAACTCGACAGGAAGAATTACTGACTCATGCTGAGACGTAAGTAAAATCTGCTGTAGATTGGCTTAATTTGGCGAAGTGACTTGACGATGTTCACGGTGGTTGTTTGAGTAATGAACTTTTTGCAATTCATGTTTTGTTAGTTATTAACAAGAAATTAAGAAACGGAATTGTGCATAGGTGATAAAAAGATTCAAACGGAAACCCAAACATGAATAATTTTAAAGCCATCAACTAAACAACCAAATAAAAATATAATAAAACTGTATTTTCTAAATATACAGGGTGCTTCCGATTACGTCGGCACTATTGCTAACTCAGTTATTATTAGAGCTACAATATTGGTTAAATTAGAAAATTATTAGCATTTCTTCCATTGCTTAAAATGGCAGAAACGGAAAAACAATTGAACATCCCGTTTTTGAATTACTTAAAAAAAATCCACATTTTTATATGCTTCTTATCTACAGGATGTCCAGGAAAATGTGGGAAATTTCTCAGATTCAACGAATGATGAAATGAATAACGTTTATTCAAACTGTTGGATAGGTAGAGGAGGACACATTGCCTGGCCTCCTCGGTTTCCCGATCTAACACCATTGGAGTTTTACCTGCGGAGTCACGTCATGACTTTGGTGTATTCCACTCCGGTCGATACTCGGGAGAAACTTTTACAGAGGATCACGTTTCAATGTAATGTGGTAAAGAACAATCCAAGGTTCTTTGGCGACTACGACAGTCCTCGATTCGTCATGCCCGCGACTGCATCAGACTTCACGGAGCCCATGTTGAACCTACTTATAAAGTTTTTAATTGATTGCTTCGAAATACTAGCTCCTTAGATTCAACGTTGCAAGCTTTAATGGGTTCAAGACCAAAATAAAAAAAACCCCAAATATTTTAGAATTTCCAAATTTGAAAATCTGGAGTTTTTTTGTCCTGAATCCACTAAAGCTTGCAACAATTTTTAAATAATTAAAGTATTTAATTTTCGTTTACATTATTTTTTTCACGTTGTTTTTTATGAACGTTCCAAGAAAATCATAGGTTTACATTTTTTTAAATAATTCTGTTAAGGTGCCTTTTTACGACATTACTGCATTTTTAAGAATATGTATTTTTTCGGATTAAACAATTTTAAATGAAACTTCTCTGTTGTTTGAATGACTGTCGTATCGCACAGAAAAAAAAACATAAATAAAAATAAAACATTATTTCGTTTATTCTTTTTTTATCCAAAACGATTCATTTCATCGATAATGAACAAGAGTGCCGTTTCTTTAGTTTAGGGTTCAAGCTGTCGATGTTTATTTTTTAAAGTCTTTTTCATACAGGCTGTTAAAAATTTAAGCAATAGAATGTACAACCCAGTCCGCCCCTGGTAAACTAAACAAGGTAAATGTGTTTTAAGGGCACTTTTTAAGAAGTCGTTAGTAGTGTCCATCATATGAAATTTTTATTAAATTGTATTGAGTACTTTAAGAGTTATTTAAGAAAAGCCTACTTCCAGCGGCGTCCTTTTTTTCCACAGATTTTCCACATTTTCCCGGACACCCTGTATACGTCGGCCATTATATATTTGTGAGCACTATCGGCCTACAGTTAAAAATAAGTCATGGCCATATTTACATATGTAATTTCGACTGTAAATGATAAAAAGCCAGGAGTAAATTATTATCTAAATTACTATAAACCGTGAAATCCCTTTGGGGTTTAAAAAAAGTTAATTTTCTAAAATAATGCAAAAACGCGATGCTCATTTGTTTTCTCGCTTCTGCCTTTTTAATCAGTTACTAGTTTACTAATTTAGCCAACATTGTAGGACTAATAATAACAGAGTTAGCAATAGTGCAGACTTAATTGGAGGCACCCTGTATTACTAAACAAAAACAATTAGTCATAACTGAATATCGGAAAAACGGATCGATGTAAAACCTAACAACTTATATTGGGAAACAAACGCCTGGTTTATTTGGGAGTTTATTACATTAGGAATTGGTGATACCTATCCGTCTTTCTTATAGTTCGAAAATCAAAGGTCATAAGTGAAGTGCATTACAATAATATTTTTTGCTTTTGTAAATGTATATTTAAGGTCCTTTAGTTCCGGTTTTTGAAAAGTAGTAGAATTACGATGGGAAGGAACTAAAGGGTTCAATGTTAACAAAAATTACCTAACTTTAAACTGAAACAAAATGTTACTTTTGTTGTACCATGTATAGTAATCGCTAATCTGGTATTCGATATTGTAGCTTGAACACAAGCATTAATTTTTCTTCTAAATCTACAAATAGGAAGCTTTGCACCTTCCAAACTCTATCCGTGGACACGCTGTATGTACGGATTAAATAAAGTATAAAGAAAATATGATCTTATTCGATACAAAGTGAGCTACTAAAAAAAAATGTATTAGCGACTAAGGGTTCGGAAGGTATTTTCGGATTCATTTGTTTTTTTCACAGAATGAAAATTTTACAATCATATGTTTTGTTAGTGACAGTCAAATATACACCTTTAGATATTGGATAGCTCAGGAAGCAATTCTTTTTTGTCTAAAATCTAAATGGACAAGAAAATTTCGTACCATGCGTAAATACTATTAACTACTATACTACGAGTTAACCGGTGAAGGTGTTTAATCCGATTATTTGGTCCTCATCTAACTGTTCTTGTTATCAAGGGAAAAATATATTATTAATATAAATACAAAAAAAATCAGAAATTTTATGTTAAATTTTTGAAAAAATATTTATTTAATTAATATATTTCGTAAATACGTTATAATTTAATATTAAATTGTGAAAACTTTCAGGTAATTGTTTGGATTTTGATGTATCTGATATCAGTGGGGTATATTAATTCAAATGAAATATGTTATTCTATATATGTAATAAACTGATTCTATCTTGTACAGGATATATTTATTGTTTAGCGGTTCAGCATCTACTTTCCCCCTTTTGTAAAGTTCGGTTTATAGTATTTATAGTAAATATTGTATCTTTATTTCTTTATTATTAAAATTGTTTAAAAAATACGTATTAAATCAAGAGGGCTTTGGATTAAAAAATGTAGGGCTTGGTTAGGTTATCTTTATAGAGAAAGAAATGTCCAACCACAATTAGGTTAAAATAATGTTCTAAAATGAATACTCAAACACAAACTTATTTTATTGTTACAAAATTTAGTACGTGATAACATCAAAATAAAAAAAAATACAAAAATTCCTTCCTCAAGAAATATTATTAGTTTCTTTTTATCTCTTACTTATCCCCATCTCTTTAAGTAATTTAAGTATATTTTTTGATATAAAACCCGTGACACCGGGTTTTCAGATGTATCAATTAAAACCAGTTGATATATCTTTATAGAAAATTAAAAATTAAATGTAATGTAAATAAAATATAAACTCATTCTATAGATATGAAAACGTGTAATATCTTTATTGGGAATGTAATAGATGTGCTTATGATGAGAAACTAAAAATATCATTATTCACAGGGTGTTCTATTTTTTTAAATTTATGTGTCCCCAACTTTCTGACACACCCTAAATAAACAATTTTAAATTATACCGAATATGACCATGCATAAACGAGAATGAAAAAGTTAATGCCCTCCATGTTATGGGATGCTACGTTGAAAGAAAACCATTCGATGTAGGTATATAATCTAATGACAGAGCATTTAGTACAATGTACGCTTCAGCAACTTGTTCCACCTGATATTATTATTTTAATAAACAAATATTAGTTTCTATAGCGAACAAAAATTTTTTTTATGAAACTCGCCAGGAAAGAATATTCGTATTACCTTGCAAAAATTGCAGGCCATCGCCCTGTAAAATTTACTATGGCGAGCATTGAATTTGGGACACACTGTATTACGTTATACTATTCCAATACCTTTTCTTGGTACAACTTATTAATGCTGAAAAGACTTAAAAGACCTAAAAACTAAATAGAGTTGAGACTTGCAAAAACAAAAAAAAATTCTCAAAATCTTCATTAAAAAATTATAGTGGTGAAAATATCATCTTATATTCGGAAACGATGTCGCACGAAATTAACCCATTATTTTCCATCCAATTATTACCTGATTAAGGATAGCTCTTAAATTAAATGTCACTCTTAATGATTAGGGTAGGGTGATTAAATGGAAATAAATGAGATCAAATTAGAAAAGCCAATCTCGGTAGAGAAAATCGATGTAAGTGTTGTTAAGTTAGACGACTACATTTTAAAGTGTGCCGATAAAATGTTTAAAACTATCATAAAACAGGGGTGGATAGGAACTGCAATATCAAGCTCAACAATTATTGGGAAAAAGTTGTTTAGTTTTCTGTTCTTACAGTATTTTAAGATTGTTGCTTTCGACCACCAACGGTCGTGTGTCCAAGCATAATCGACAACCAGATTTATTCGTCTCTCCTCTGAGCGTGTTCATTCGGGTTATATACCAAGATATTTGACGTTATTTTATGCATTATGATTAGCTCATTAAATCTTACATTCCAATATGTGAAATTGATGTTAGTTGATATTAATTTGCTTAACTTTGTTTTTCCGTCGTTTGTCGACATACAGAAGTACTTCGTGGCTTGTTGAAGCTTATTGGTAGCTGCTAGTATGCCAGAATCAATTGCCACTAATGCAGTATCATCTGCACAATCTGGGATATCATACGTAGATATAATATACCCGTTTCCACACATCAATTAATATGTGCACTATTGTTACAAACCCACAGCCGCTGTAACTTTAAATATGACCATGTTAATTTTATCTTTAACGATCCAGTTGGCTAGTCATTGCTGGTTCAAATAATTTTTTCACACATATCCTCTAATAAATTAAAAGGAATCGTGGCAACAGAACAGCAGACAACAGTTGCTAAGTATTTTTATTATTATTTTTTTATGACCAAACACAAGCACTATATGAAAAATACTTTAGGGCACTCTGGGAGTGGTGCGTGTGCGAATAAAGCGATTTTCGTTCGAGGAGTACTAAGCTTAATCATATATGGATGGGCGGCAGTGGTTCTATTTCTGCTATTTGCCGCTCTGGGCGGAGTTAAGAGGGCAAGGTCAGCTGAGCACTTTCCACGAAAATATATGTAAAAGAGGGTCAAATCCCAACCTGTCTTCGATGTTCTAGGAGGATGTCGAGGTTCTTCGTCAGCTCATGGTCTCCGATCAGACGAATGGCCCTCATTTCGATAGAATCCAGTAGCCGAAAGTATGTTTGGGGGCAGAGCTCCAGACATGAGAGCAGTACTCTAGTGATGGTCGAATCTGGGCTTTGTATAGTGTCAAAAGTTGTTGAGGTGTGTACAACTTTTTGGTCCGGAAGAGTACACCAAGTTTCTGCGAAGCTACCTTGGCGATTGCCACAACGTGGTTATGCCAAAACATAATTCCTCCCAGATTGACGCCCAACAAATTAGTAGATGAAGTTAGTGGAACTGCGTATCCTGCCATGACTATATCCAGTTCTGTAATGTTAACATTTTTAGAGAAAACTGCTGCCTGGGTTTTTAGCGTTAAATTCGACTTAGTTATTATCACCCCAAGTCAAAATTTCTCCCAGGTCTTTGTTAAGGCGTGATACTTCATGGTGTCTGCAAGATGTGCGTTGGCAGCCGATGTTTGTGCATTCAAAGAGAAAGATGAGATAAGTGTGCTATCGTCAGCAAAGCTAAATATCGGATTTTTAGTTTTCACTAGTAGGTCGTTAATGTAGAGTAAGAAAAGAGTAGGAGACAATATGGACCCTTGAGGAACATCGGCATTGATGGTGAATTTGTCTGAGAGAAATCCGTCAATCGCCACAGAGAAATAAATAAATAAATCCACATAAATAATATAAATAAAATAAATCGCTTGACATATAACATTGGTTATTAATGTATTTTAATCTATCCATTAGGATTAGTTCATCAGAAACGTACATAAAAAAGTTAAACATGCTATCTATCTATGGCTTAGTTAGAATAAGGTTTTTTTGATTTAAAGGTATAGTCTAAAAACAATAAAAATATGTGTTTCTTAGTTTTTCACGAAGAAACCTGTTTAACATGGGCATATTCCCTACATCTACATCGACGTATTAGAAATTCTGCAGAGACAGTACAATAGTACTAGTACAATAATATCTGTATTTTAAAAATACAAAAGCATGTTGGTCCGGTATACAAAAAACTTTTAAAATCAAACACAATTTCAAACTATATGACACACATTTTATATTAGTATCTTGAAAACTGCATAACAAGAAGGAATGAAATTTTTAAACCTAACTAATTTTTCAAAAACACATATGAAAAAAGAAATGCTGTATGGTATGATACGGTGGAAAGACTTTTAAAATAGAGTGTATCCTCCATGCGAGGTAAAAATTGATAATTCCCTAAAAAATTACAAATACTTCCTAATCATACTCCTACGTATTAATTTTATGAGCTTGTCTACTACATTGCTTGTCAGTGTTCTTATCCCAAAATTGCAATTAAATATGTTTACTTACCAGAAATGTATGTGTCCTCTAGCTCAACACTTAGCTGATGCGTTCGTTTAAAACGGTCTATAATATCCTGAAAGTGTCTCAATAAAAAAACGTATCAAAAATATGTAAACACTGAACAATTTAGGCCGGGGTATACACCTATGACCTCGGTTGAGGGTATTGACGATAGTGGCGCTCTCGTCAGCTCTATAATATGCGCAGGAAATAAAAGGGATGCAGGAGCGGAATTCTGTAAGAACTTTTAATTGTATAAACTAAATAGCGCGAAACAGGACAATAAAATCAGTTCTGACAATAAAATAGTGAAGCAGAAATCAGCGTTATTTTTAGGAATTTAAGGTAATTTCTTTAAAAATCGTTCGGGCACGTTAATTTTATTATTGACTACGAAATTTTTGTTGGGTGTTTTCAATGCCCATGGAAATTATAAATTCTAATTTAACAAAAAAAAATAGCAGACAGAAGCGGGTTTGTTATTTGGGTTTAGATTGAAACAATAGGTATTATAATTAGATCTGATGAAATTAATTTCACACTCATAGTAAAATATCAAAATTATTATGTTTTATGTTTGTTCTTAAATTTCCGTGTTTGTAACCTGAAAAACCATTAAAAATCTATCATATATATTGTTTTTATAGCATTTTGTTTTAACTTCTTTCTGGTGGATTTCCTGGTAAATGGCCAGATTGGTTATATATTCAATTAATTTCTTTTCGCTTTTAGGTAGAGTCTACAAATATAAAGTTAAGTTGCAAAAACATTAACATTTAATTTTCTGTCTCAACATAACCCTTACCTAATAAGGAACCTACAAGGTCCGGGTTATAAAAACATTATTAATCTATAATTTTCACTGTTTTTTTTTAACGCTACCTCAGTTTCTTCGTTCCATTAAATATATCCACCGGTTTATACCATTAATAATAATAATGAGCGGTTGACGTAATTATTGGATCACAAACAGCTCACCTAATATTTTGATGAAGACACTAATGGAGGAGCGTCAAATTTATTTCATTTTCAAACGTCGATATTTTGAAAATATTCAAATTAAAATGGATTTTAATATGCAAATTTTTCATTCAAAATAAATCTTTAAGTGGCCAATAAACTCCAAATTAATAAAACTAAATTATTAAACAACTTCGTTTTATTAATTAAAATGGCGAAGTGATAGCTTATCGCTAGCGGGTTGCAAAATAATAAAAGCTATACCCTGAGGGCCCCGACAGTGTTACCATGGGCAAATATCGTTCCGCAGTCCAGCTGTTGGTGTGAGTACTGAGTACTTTTCAACCACATCTTAGGTAATAATGAAAAGTATGGAAAACTCAAACTTCTTAGAAGCGGTAAACTGATTTGCATGATGCTACCCACGCGAGAACGCCGCAGTTCAAATTTTGCAGACGTAATAACCTCGTTACAATTATCAATGCAAAATGTTGTTACGACCGGGATATATTTATCCTGGTCGAAACCTTTGCCTAGCCCTGCCTGTTGTTACCACAGAAAAAGCACACGAGATCCACTTTTTGTGTCAGTAATTTCTGTTTCTGTATTAGTCTTATAAAATTTTGCCCTTGGGCTAAGAATGATAAAATAAAGGGGAGGTTATTTAGACTCTCCTTGAATAGGGTAAATTTTCCAGCGCATTCGGCACTGTAGTAAGGAAGTTTCACTAAAGAATAATACATTTCAATGAAAAACATTTAAAATGATTTTAAGGTGTCAATGAGATTTTTGTATTAAATAAGCCGGCATATTAAATTATCTATCTCTATATCATACGGAAACATTTTCTGGCTATAAGAATTTCATACTTAGTACGTATGTTAAGTAAGCAGAAATAAAGATAAGCGAAGCTAAAGAATTTTAAAATTAATCCCGTTCTATCTTAACAATTATAAGTTTAATATGACAAGTATAACAATAAGAAAGCTGAAGATTCTACCTTGACAAAACTTTTAAGATAGAATCGCAAAAATGAAGAAATTACGCTTTGCCAAACTAACAATTTTTATTGCAATGATTGTTAGAACCGTACTAAATTTAAAATCTGTTTAGCAAATAAAATTTATAGAATAAATTATTCAGTTCATATTGAACTGTTCTGGGACATGTTAATCTGAACACTATAGTTTCAATTTTATCAAACAGGAGGGCCACGTTATAGTCGTGTCACAATGTGCATGTTAATGTGTGATAAATGACAGATTAAATACCGTTGCTGTATAAATTTTCTCTGATAACATTCTTATAGACATTAAAAAATATAAATATTTGGAAATATTCAATAACTCTGTCGATATACTGAATTTAACAATGGACGAGGATGCCCGACAAGGAATATAATCTCGCCCACTATGTCGAGTATCACAACCCTTATGACATAATTTTTTAATGGAAATCCAAGTTAAAATAAATTAAAATCAATAATTTAACTTATCTAATATATATTTTTAAACACAAAAATTACAAACATAGGGTTTGCAACCATCTTGACCATCTCCTATGTGCTTTTGTTCTATGTGTACGGTAGTGTTGTATAGGACTAATTATGCGGTAGTGTTTAGTGATTTTGTGTAATTTGATAATAAGTGCCTAAAAACTAATTTGACACTCGTGGGTGTCTGTGTGTTTCTTTAAGTGATTTAGTTTAACTTGTTCTGGTTAACTATGTGTTCTGTGTTTTTTTCTCTCGACGATATGCCGGTCATATTCCGAGATTGGAAAAAAGAGGCCGAAGGGGTGAAGAGGTGCCCTGGATTACTTGCTAGTGTACTGGCACCTGAATTCACTTCTATTTGGATACTAGGTAAGCTAAATATTTATTTTTATAAGAATCTAAAGTTTTTCCACAGTTTGGCAACATTGCGCCAGAACATGTGTTTATTACACAGCTGGGCAGTGTAATATGATTGTGCCGAGGAGTGACCTGTGGGTTTATGGGTGAATTACCCCACTTTTTAAACGTTTTAAACGTTTATACATATGTAGCGCTTCTCTAGAACACCCCAGGATTTAAATATAATACGTAATTTCCATAACACCCTGTATTATATTGTATACGAGTGACATTCTCTTCTTTTTTTACAAGCTTTTTAGTGAAATTCGGTTCCAAAGATCGGATAATGTGATAAGCAAAATATTTTCGTATATATGTACATACCTGAAATACTTTATACCTGGTATTGATCAACGACTTTTGCAAAAAAGCACCTAGCACTTGTGTCCTTTCATCTTAAACAAAACAAGCCACTAACCTACTAAACAGCGAATCGAATCACTACAAATTACAAACTCCTTTACAAAAATTGTTTTTAGGTAATGAAAGTTTATAAGCACTAATATACCGACAACAATGTGGATGTACCACTTTTTATTCTGTAATTTGAAAAAGCATCCAGAACCAAATATGGCGGCGAATAACAACAAACAAATAATGTCGAGCCGGCTATGACGCGATCGATAAAATTTCCACAATACTGCTCAAACTCAATAGTGCCACGCCATCTCCCATAACGGGGATACTTTTTGTATTTTGGAACGTTTGTATTGGCATTATAATGGCATATATTTATACTATATGTAAAATATACAATTCACTATAAATCTGTAAGAAGTTAATAGTTATAATCAACGACAACAGTGAAAAAGTGAAAGATGGCAGGCATTCCATTAACTCTTGTTTCAACTATACTGATCTCTAGACAAATTAAATTTTCCAATGGATATGGCTTTAGTGGTCATGAAAGAACTATTCAGGTAAATTAATTATTATTTTCTAAAGGGAATTTGTTAAAATCTTTTATTATTGAATACATAAATAGATATGTCCAATCTAGATTTATTTAATACGAATTTTGTCGAAATTAAGTCTTATTTCTGTGGATAATCTGATAAACATATATTTGAAAATGATTGAATTATTGATGTTTTCCCCAATACAATTTGGCTTTGGTTGGGTTGGTTTTCCCCATACAATATACACCATCTAAAAATAATGGGTTTTTAAAATTTAAATAGGCCATTTTTTTCTAATTTTCCAAGTCATTCGTACTACTGCAAATCTGAAACAACATAAAACAAATTACGTTAGAATAGTTCTTAATCCAATTTACATCACACACAATATACTGATATATATTTATTTAAATTAAATCTATATTACATACACGTTGTAGTCCGTTGTACATATTAGGGAGAGAGAAGGTGTGATGTCTTAAAATTTTATTAACACTGCAACATATAATTAAATATAAACAAATAAATACTACTTACCCTCAAATAGGAACGGAATTGGATTGTTATTGTGCTGGTGAACTTTTACTTTAAATCTGAGTAGTCTCAATCAATTATTTATAAGAGAATTTTTTAAAAAATATTCACTCTTAACAAATATATTAGGGTAATCAATTTATCTGCATTTCAAAACTTGTAAATTAACAAATCGAACCACTTATTTACTACAAGATATAAATAATTAAGATATTAAGGGAGGTTTTTATAACCAACAATTACCAAAAGGTTAAATATTCTGATGCATATTTAGTTAAAAAAGTGTTACAACGGAAAGAGAATAAGGTCTTTGTAAGATGTTTTATTTAAAATAATAATAAATTTTTTAATATACCTACACTATATCTTCTAATCCATTTTTTAAATATTGTATTAAAACTAATTTTTTTTTTTAGTTTTGTGGAAGTTCTAATTTTTCTATGTCTCTTTTATTTCTTATGATTAAACTAATTTTGTTAAAAAAATGTTATAAGAAGAAGAAAATGGTGTAATGCGATAAGATGTTATTCTCAACATTCCCCTATATAATATTTTTAAAAAACCCGCTGATTTTACAAAAATTTTAACATCAGCGTCTTAAAGTCTGAGTCATTTTTAAAGGTGAAAGATTAAAACTAGATCAATTCGATTAAAATTTTAAAATGTTAATTATTCATAAAAAATCATACCTTCTCTGTAATAAAATGATAAGCGTATTAGAGTTATATGATAATTAATTACATTAATTAAATTAGGTTACCATAGAAAATAGTAATGTAAATAAATTATAAATGCAGATGATCTCTATTTATTGTAAAATGTATCAATAATAATAAAAACCCTGAACAATCCTAAACAAACCTGAACAAACTGTATAAATATTTAATTCGGTTAGGAATATTATTCTGTTCAAACCAAGAAACAAGTTATATATTCTTGATCTTAATTTACAGTTTTCGTTGGTCCGTAGTTTTTCATATTATATTTTTAGTAATATAGTGTGCAAATTTTAATTTTAATAAACTCATATTTTTACCTTTAGAACCCCCTTTTTACATCAAATATGAATCTTCAATCCAATCCAATCAATCCAACAACAATGAACATAAAAAAAAATTAAGTAAGCTAAATTATTATTATTTTAGAAGATTTTCCTTTACTGATAGTTAATTTTAGATTTCAGATAAACATAGAAATATCAAATTATTAGATACTTGAGTATCTAATTAAAAAAATGTTTTGATAAAGCTTGCAAAATAATTAAAACATTAGAGGAACATAAAACTTGGCTTAAAATTTTAAAAATAACTATCTGTATTATTTAAATGAGTATTCAAAGTAAATCAGATTGTGTGTAATAAATTGTCATGTATAGAGGCAGCTTTAGCACTTTTAAAACATTATCAAAAAGGAACAATATTTCCTGTAATGGTTAGTAAACGAAATTATTTGAAAAAAATTTGTATGTTTCCTAGTTTTAGAAGTTTAAAAAAATATAAATAGGAAATTGGTTTAATGGCAAGTATTATACAGAATTTATTGGACTACGATCTAAAGTGTTTATAGGGTTTTAAATAATCATAACGAACAAGAAGATAAAAAGGCTTGTATTAAATCAACCACATTAAATTCAATTACTTTCAATGACTATTATCAATGTCTTTTTAATAATCAAAGTACTTATTATTCACAGAAGCTTATTAAATCTATTAAACATAATGTTTATACTATTAATCAAATTAATGTAGCGTTAAGTCCAACAGATGACAAACACATTATAAACGAGAAGTAATTAAATGGTTTGCCGTTATTAACTGTCGAGCTGCGAAATGATTAATTGGTCAGCAAGATGTTACAATTGGTCAGTAGAAGAAAACATGTCTAGAAGCAGTTTACTTCAGAGTCCCAGGGCACAGTTAATTTATGTAACTTCCTTGTGTTTTCTTTTGCCGAATACAGAAGGAAATCGGCTACAAAAGGTGTCGCGTGGGCGGGATTTCACTTGTTTTCCCAGGGCACTGTCACGATTCAGAAATGTTTACTATCCATAAGTTGCTGACCAACTAGCCATTTTGGCTGACCGATTACATTTTTCTGTTCGTAAAAATAAGAATATTTTGCTAACCAGTTAAATGATACCCATTATAAACTATTTATTTACCAATACAAAACCTTAACGTTATAAGAATATTACATAATATTCTATTATTGTTATAAAAATCTAAATTGTTATGAAATAATGCTTAAGAGTTCAGAATTTAAGTAATAGTATGAAAACTTTTTATTTATCATTTTACTAAATGAAAATGTAAACTAGAAATATGATTATGATTATTTTAGGCTAGTACTATAAGGCCCATGGTGAGCCCCACCACCACACCTGAAGTAGACGTGGGTGAAGGTGTAGAGCAGGACGTGCCATCGGTATCGTCTGGTGCAACTACCCCGAACACACCCGAAGAAACAACGTACGCCTCTGACGTAGAGAGGGAGTGGGATCCAGAGTACGATTTTGTCTCCGTCTATGATGCCAGCAGCAGCGAGGAGTCGGAACCGGAAACGGTAGGCCCGCTCCTAACTACTAAGAGCGGTACGGTGTATACCTAGTATTCGATAATTAAAAATATAGTATTAAATTATTAAAATATTATAAAAAAAATGTTTATAATATATTTCGTCTTTTTCTTTTCAAATATCCCTATAAAGGTGGGAAACGTTTCCCTCAAAAACACAACTACCTAAAGCGGTATTTATATTAACGTTGATAAGTGAATTTCTTTTTAATTGATACATTTTTTAACGTTCCCATTCAAAATGTAAAGTAGGGAAGCTCCACACCTCAGTGAAAGAATGAAATGTGGATGTATATTGCATTTATTTGGAACAGTCTTACGTATCATCCTTATTTGACCCAATGCAGACCCTACAATTAATATTATTTAATTTGTTCAAATAATATTATGTGTTTCTGTGGAGATGATGAGAGAGAATAAATATGATTTTACAACCTATCTAACAAATTATCCACATGCTTTTATCAGTATAATTATTATAAATAGAAACATTTTAACCCGAAGCTTACCTCTCAGAGGTACATTTTACATAGGCCAGGCCTAGCTAAATTTACTTCTTATAAGTGTTTCCCAACGAGTATAACCTCCAACGATTCAAAACCAACGTGAATCGCTTTATGCGCACATGTACCATTCCCAGAGTGCCTCAAAGGATTTTTCTATAGTGCTTGTGCTTGATCATAAAAAAATATTTTTAAACTATTAAAACAGGGAGTTCAAAGAATAAGATTAAAGTTAAATTGAGAAAATTGCAAAAATCTACGTTATCAAATGGAAACCCCAAAATTTATAATTATTTTCACATTCAACATTAAAAATAAGTTTTTTATCATATTTTTTTAAGTTAAACAATAAGATTAAAAATGAAAGCGAGAAAACTGCAAAGGTTGTCTACTAAAATTTGTAGTTCTCAAAATACATATTGCCAATTTAATAAGAACTATCTGGCGATTTTGCTGTGATTTTTAGTGCAGTTTCTCCTAGTTAGCTATGCCGACGTTGCCAAAGAAATAAATTTCTTGTTATTACTTTATCACACTCTCCATAAATAATAAACTAGTTAAATAATCTTCGTTTGTATAATCTAAGCTCCCCGGCATGAATATTAATAATTTTCAAATGGTGACACCTGCATACATTTCTTTAGCATTTGACTGTTATTCACACCGTCATAGCTAAATAGAAATAACTTAAAATCTTTAAATCTTCAGCGAAATCGCCACGTGAAAATACTTAATTGGCAATATTTCGAAAACTAAAAAAAAATAATTTTTAATGCTGAATAGAAAATAATTATAAAATTTGGGGGTTTCAATTTTATGTCTTGAATACCCTGTATTAGTAGTTATCAAGATACTATAAAAAATCTATTAAAGCTAGTTCCTTTCAACAAGGAATTCGACCCAAATTAAATAATGATGGTTTCCTTATATCCTATAAATAGGAAAAATTAATAATTATTTTATTTAAGACATAAAACCTTAAACATAGGGTATAGGATATGATATACGAAATCTGCCTAGAATCTTAGGTAAAATCAAAACATTTAATAATATACAGGGTGATTCACGACGAGCGTGCTTTAGAACTTTATGGAGAACTACTGAATATATGTTCCTGAAACTTTAGGGATTTGGGTTTATCGATATGCTCTCTTAAACTAAAATATTGACATGTTCCTGTCATTTCCGGTTATACCGGAAGTAGCTGCCAACTTTCGTTTTTTAAATACAACATGGTAATTTTTATTACATTTTTCGATTAAGCATTAAATACTAAGCACATTTTATAGAAAATGTTTTTGTCAGACTGTATTAGTTTTTGAGATATCTGGACTTTTGTAATTATTTGGCAAATGCATGACGATGAAATAATCCATATAATTTTTTTACCTTAGCGCTTGGACTAATAATTTTTTCTCACCGAATAGCTAGAAGATCATCAAGTCTCAAAAATATTTCAAATTCGGCATAAAATGTACAGGGTGGTCACAATTCAAGCCTCATTGTGAAAGAATTCAACCATTAAAAACTTTCTTATTTTAAATGGAACACCCTGTATATTTTTATTTAATTTGATGGCAAATTAGTTGTTCTTTATAAATAGTATTTACTGTCCTATACCTATATCAAAGCGTTTTCTCAAAAAATCCAATTTTATTCCGAAAATACTATTTGTTCAAGTGTGCTATGAAAACAATTGTACTTAGGGGCTCTATACTGATGTCTATACGGAGGAAAAGTGATTGGTATCAAAACGATGGGGCTCCAGCACACAACGTCCAAGTTGTTAAGACTGCCCTAAACAGACTTTTTCATGACCAGTAGATCGCAAACCAAGGTCCCTTCCACTGGCCAGCTCGTTCGCCAGACTTAACTCCACTGGACTTTTTTATCTGGGGAACCATTAAAGATAAAGTTTACGCACGTCCCATCACCACGAAGGAAAATCTAATTGAAAGGGTGAAGGCAGCATTTCAATCTCTCACAAGAAATTAGGAATGCTACAAGAAATAACATGATGAAAAGAATACATAAATGCTTGGAAGTAAATGGCAATCATTTCGAACATATTTTAAAAATATGATCAAAAGATATTAGGTATAATTTTCAAACACATTTTTAATTAAAGAATTTAAAGTTTATAAACTTGTTTCCTTGCTATTTTTAAAAAAATAATATTTAAACCATTAAATTTAAAACAATCAACTGCATTTTATTTATAAATTATTAAGAAACACTTTAGAATATTGTATTTTCAAGCAATCAATCACTTTTCCTCCGTATGGACATCAGTATACAGCCCCTAAGTACAATTGTTTTCATAGCACACTTGAACAAATAGTATTTTCGGAATAAAATTGGATTTTTTGAGAAAACGCTTTGATATAGGTATAGGACAGTAAATACTATTTATAAAGAACAACTAATTTGCTATCAAATTAAATAAAAATATACAGGGTGTTCCATTTAAAATAAGAAAGTTTTTAATGGTTGAATTCTTTCACAATGAGGCTTGAATTGTGACCACCCTGTACATTTTATGCCGAATTTGAAGTATTTTTGAGACTTGATGATCTTCTAGCTATTCGGTGAGAAAAAAATTTTAGTCCAAGCGCTAAGGTAAAAAAATTATATGGATTATTTCATTGTCATGCATTTGCCAAATAATTACAAAAAGTCCAGATATCTCAAAAACTAATCGAGTCTGACAAAAACATTTTCTATAAAATGTGCTTAGTATTTAATGCTTAATCGAAAAATGTAATAAAAATTACCATGTTGTATTTAAAAAACGAAAGTTGGCAGCTACTTCCGGTATAACCGGAAATGACAGAAACATGTCAATATTTTAGTTAAAGAGAGCATATCGATAAACCCAAATCCCCAAAGTTTCAGGAACATATATTCAGTAGTTCTCCATAAAGTTCTAATGCACGCTCGTCGTGAATCACCCTGTATAGGGTGTTCCACTAAAAATAAAGGCCGTATTACAGTCGGGAATTTTTATGGCGCCAGCAATGGCAATTATAATTCAAGGATTCAGGCGCAGTACACGGTTCTCCGTACTACAGTCAGAAATTCTACTCTTCTGACAATTAAAATGACACGGATTCATGCGCAGTACACTGTTCCCGATCAGCTGTCTCTCATTACCAGAAATAGGGCAGGCGCCATTTTAATTGCCCTTGCCGGCGCAATTGGGTAGACATGGATTATTCTGTTGTTTTTAACTGTTTATTATTTGGCCGAACCAGGTATGAACAGGTAATGGCCATTTAAACCCACTGGTACTTAAATTAGCAGTTTACATTTTTTATTAAACTTATGGACTGCTAATTGCACCTCCTATTTGTAAATAGCAGTAGCTGCTTTAACTGGTAATCAAAACGAACAGGTTTGCACATCTCTAATTCTGGGGATATTTTAGGGATTTCGACAGTACCCACTGCTGTTCTGACCGTTGACAATGCTCCAGCTGATCGAAAACGGTTTACTGCGCATGAATACGTGCCATTATAATTGCCGGCGCAAGAGAAAAAATTGCCGAGTCTAATACGGCCTTAAGTAACTTGACACCGACTAACCGGAAGTGTCGCCATATTGAAAATATTTAAGTCAAGTTGCCCCCCCCCCACCCTCAACATTAGAATACTTTCCAATTTTCAAAATTTTGCTGTATGTATAGTTTTTCAAATAAGATCGATGCGGTTCTCTGTGGTACACCATGTATATAAAAAAATTAATACATCTAGAAACCTCGCTATTATTTCCTAATGTTGACATCCCAAGAGCTGTTTATCATTTTATATTTTTTCATCAGCTCAGGGGCGAGGGCAAAATTCAAACTAGGGTTTGACCATTATATTTTTTTCAACGGCAAGGCGTCTTTAAAATTTTCCGTTTTAAAAATATATTTTAAAGTTTTCTAATTACCATTTTCTGTACAGAGCTGATATTATACTACAGGTACTTTGAAACAATACACTTTTTTAGTTTTAAAATATTTTATTTAAAAATGTAAACTATAATTCTTTATAAAATAAAATGTTCTTATCTAAACTTAGGAAAAACAGGAATTAAGTTAAGCTTCTAATAAATACTTTCTGACATACTTTTATATCGAAAAGATAAAACTAACGGAATTATTGTATCTAGTTTCTAAAATTTTCAACAAGCTTCAAGTTAAGTCCTAAACTCTAAACTAATTGCACTTGGAATAATAATAATAATAATAATAATACATTTTCTTTATAATTAACCAAATGCATTTACACATTACAAAATAATGAATTGAGAAAATTTTATTATTGTTCTAGTTAGATGATGGAATTTTTTTTACATAAAATTACGTACGTAAAGAGAATTTTTATGTTTCAAAAATACATTCTAAATCCCAAAATTTATTATTACAGCTAACAGAAACCATCGAATCCAAAAAAATATTTATGACATACAGTTATTTCCAACCTGAAAATTATTTTCATAATTTTGATATTATTAATACAATAAAAGATTGAGATATTTTCCTTTACAGGTCTATTTTATTGAATTAAATAAATTATTTATTTGGATTTTCGCCTGAGTTTTTCCTTTTACTTATATATTCTGATAATTGTTCATTGTTTGTGGATCTGTTTGGCCGGTTAACAATACCAATAGATGCTGCATGTTCAGCTTCATCAACCCTGGTGGTAGTAAATCGAGCATTTCTTGCCACCTAAAACAGACATAAGTTGTTAGAGGGTTCCGAAGCCTAAACCCCTAGCTGCAGGAACTTTGTAATTGAAATATATGTGTGCTAATTTGCATGCACGTAAGGAGTATGTAGCGTATACGGCCAGGATGTTCTAAAGAAAAGTCTGAACAGCTCTCTGCTTTACCATCAGGTATCATTCCATTGCCCATAATTCAAGAACAAAGGAAAGGAACTAGAAAGGGCCTAAAATGTACAATTCTTACCTCAGCCCCAAACAAGGAACATTTGGAGAGGGTAAAAGAGAAGAAAAGAAAAAAAAATTGAGGAGAAAAGAAGGACGCAAGGAATTAGGAGAAATAAAGCAACTGTAAGAAATGTTTTTGAAGAAAAAAGAAGTAAACTCAAGGAAACACGAAAGGACTGATTCCTGATTTTTTATAAGTTTCTAAATATAGCTTTGTTTTTGATTGTAATAATGTTTTCACACTGAAGAGTTGTTGCTTTTTATGTATTAAAAATCATTTTCATTGAAATGGGGCAAAGATCCAATTGCAGATATTTGCCCCACTTGATGTGGCATACGTCCCATTTTGCCATAGAATTAATCTCCTAAAATCTTTAATAATAAGTATTTCATCTAAATCTCTTGCTTAAATGCAGATTAATTACCAATCTGAACTAACGGGCAAATTTGAAGTTCAATTTACCATGAGGAGTGTCCAAAATATCGAATGTCCTAAAAATGCGGACTTTTTGCCCACCTACCCTACACGTTAATGTGATTATTAAGAGGGACACTATTGTTGGCGCTTTTTAACCGGCTCACTTCAACCCTACAGACAGGATGTATTAACCCCTAATATTTTGCAATGCGTTTCAAGTAGAACCTTATTTAAAATCTATATTCGTTCTCTTTATTTACAGCGATACAGTTTTCACAATAGTAAAATGACCTAAGGGAAGACCTGCCAAAGCCACGCCAAAAAAACAATAGTGAACACACCCGAAAAAACTATTTAATTGTCTAATAAATAAAAATAAATGTACACCAGCGATTGTTTATAATTTTTTTTAGGTGGACCCTGTATTTTAATTTACCATTACGTGCAGATTTACTTTATCAAATTGCCCAGTATACAGTGCATCTTAGGATAAGGAAACCTATAGGTGTAAATAACAAAAAAAATTCTAATTGAAATTGATCATTTAGGTTACATTTCTTTTAAACCTCTAAATTATTTCGGAAGGAAGATTTGATCACCAAATTTAATTTCCTAGACTAATATGACAAACAATGAGGAACTTGAAGACTATAAATTTCTAACTAAGAAAACATTGTATAAAATGAAAAAAAAACAGATATTAAATTGGTTATTAAATTCGGTACAACTGCATGATTTTTTTTGTCATTTCCACATATAGGTTCGCTTATCCTGGGACACACTGTATATGTACATGGATCTATCTCAAGTAGTTTTTAAGTAAAAAAAAATACCTATGAATATTATATTATAACACAAAGGTATAATTTCTAAAATATCCTAAATTTCCTAAAAAATTCTAGTATTTATATGAATTAAAAAGACCCATACCTTTTCTTAATTTTAAATATTTAAGTGTATTAGTTACAAAGTAAGGCCTCATTAGCTTTTACATGTTTTTTTTAATTCCTTTAATGAATTTTATCTCAGAACCGCTTGGAGATGGCTATAGGAAATTGTTAACAAAAGTTACTTGGATTTTTACGAAGCGAAAAATGCCAAAATACATAGGGCATTCTATTTAAAGATACTACCTTCCGATATAACCGGAAGTGATAGATACGTCACATCAAAGTGTCTTATAAAAATCGGCACCTTTTATAGCGAGTACCAATATTTCACACAAATATCTTTTTTAGCTCCCGAGATCATTTAATAGGCCACTCACAGTGAATGATAATGTATAATAATATAAATAAGGAAAATGTGCATCCTGTCTTTATATTACAGGATTACTTCCCTGTATACATTTCACAATAAATATTTTTTTATGGTGACACGAAATAATATCTTGCTAGTTCGTTCAAAGTTAATTCAAAAGGCAAAAAAAATTATTCTACGTCACTATTAATCTAGAAAAAATTACAACAATTAACGTTTTAAAACAGTTTCACCTAGTGATGTGCAAAAAGTATCTATTCCATAAAAAAAAAGATCGGAAACTTTGCTTTTCAAAATATCGGATATTTTTTTTACAACTTTATGGATACAATGCATAGTTTTTTCCGATTTTTTTCTTTGTTATCGTCTAAAGTTAGAAAAGCTCAAAACAATTATTTGTGAATGTGAAATCACAGTTTACACTGACGTTGCTTTGAACTTGTATCACAGGTGTTATTTATTACGCATAAAAGGCACTTTTAATAAATTGTAGATTCATAAAATTGTTCGTTGATTAGTGTTTTATCGCAATTCAAGAAACAGAAAAGTATCCATCATAAAGTATCGGATATGTGTGATTAAGTATCCAATAGGTACTTAAAAGTATCCAAGTTAAACATCACTACTTTTAACTCAGTTTACAACATCATACATACCATTTCTGTTGTTAAAGACGTTTTTCTCGGAAAACTTCCAGAACTTCTCGAACTCTCACCACATGGTTGCGACATCTGCGTTATAAATTGTGGCCTATTTTTCGACATTAATTCATTTTTACTAAAACCATCCTCCGGTCTTAAACCTGCTGAAGATTCAGTATAACTTGTTGTTGGAATATCACTAGCTCTTCTGGGAACATTCGATATATCTAAATAGCTACTGCTTGTTGGTGATTTACCATGAAAACTTTTAGAAACGCGTGAAATTTTTGGCGGCTCGATAAAGCTTTCCTTTACAAGGATCACACCGGGTCCGAATTTTGTCATAAGATCGCTGTATTTTTCAATTTTCTTTACTCCACCTGTATTCAGATTCTTTCCGAAGTCTATATTGTCTGTTTTACAGTCTTTGTTGATATCAAAAAACTTTTCTTTGCTGGTGTTCCATTTTAAATATCCTACATTTGCGACGTTTACATTTGGATTTGAAACATTTTTAACTAGATCCTTGATTTCGATGGTATCCACATCACTTTTTTTGCTGTACAAAGATTGAGCTCTTTTGATGTTTGATATAGATTTTCTAGAGTAACTTCCTTCCGATCTTAGATCATTGTTATATATTTGTATATTACCTGTCGACGGTGATATAACTTTAGATGTTGAACTACCAGAACTTATATTATTTTCTAATAGACTTAACCTTAAAGCATTGCAATTGTTTATAAATGTTTTAGAAGTAGCGCTAGTTACGGTTTCATTATTATCAGTTTCTTCCATGTCATCTTTATCAATGTCTTCCGTTAATGTGAAGTCAAAGTCAGGTGCTGATGATGATCCAGCTGTAGCATCATTGGTAGCGAATTCCACTTCCGAACCGCAAGATATTGGAGTAATTTCGCCACTTCCAGCTAGAAATAAAAATTATATATAAGGAAATTTGCAAGCTATTAAGACAATCGAATATCTTAATAAGCTTACTGACCACTTACGCAAAAATACCCCCGTTGGACATGTATACTTGTAGTATGTCAACTTTTCAATATAATACACGAGTAAATAAAAACAATTGGTTTCGATTCATTTGCTAATATTTTTCTTAGTACAAAATGTTTGCATAAAAAATAAAAGAAAACGAAAACCGTTTCGTGCTTTCAGGGTAGGACGGGTGCTAACTAAACCTAGGAGAAGAGGTTAAGAAATACGTAACGTACGATTTTTGTTAGTTTTCTTTATTATTCTTATACAGCAAGTCATTAGAGATAGATGACGCTAACAGAATCCAGGGCAATGAAAACACAGGAGAATGTTTATTATTTATCTCTTAAGTTATAAGGTACAGAACTATTTTTATAAAAAGTTATCCTTTTATAGAACTGTAGTTAACACACTACAATCATATAATACATAAAGAAACAGCGCAATTTTTGAAAAATGATCTTACATATTATATATACAGGGTGTCTCAAAATTAGCAGAAACTATTTTAAGGAGATAAAGTACATACAAAAATAAGACTAAACCCTCTATTAATATATCTTCAAAAACGCTTCGCTATGGGGCTACAGCCCGCCGAATTGGAGCTATGACAAGTGGGTTTTTCACAATATCTCAAAAACCGATTAGGGATCAGAACAAAATTTGATACATGTTTTGTTGTTGTTGGTATCAAATCATCCATAGCCGCCTATTATAAATTATTACTTACCTTGGCCTTTTCAACGGCTTTCAAAAAAACGAAAATTTTAAAATCGATTTTACTGGAAAATAGTGAATCCTAACGAAATTAAACAAAAGACTTCAATGCTTCTAAAAATTACACCTCAAGTTAAAAAATCCTACAAATAAAAAAACTTAGTCCTCACTACCTACTCAGTGGGACGCTACTGGAAGAAATACAGCGTTTATTGCGTCTTGTCGTGGGTAAAGCATGTATAAAATTTTGTTCTGACACCCCAATCGGTTTCTGAGATATTGTCAAAAAAACCGCTTGTCATAGCTCCAATTCGGGGGGCTCTAGCCCTATAGCGAAGCATTTTCGAAAGGATATTAATAAAGGGTTTTAGTCTAATTTTTGGATGTACTTTACCCCCTTAAAATATTGCCAGCTAATTTCGGGACACCATGTATATTAAAATAGGTTAAGTTTTCTTTATATGAAAATATTTATTTAATATAAGTTTTAGACCTCAATAGCGCCTACGCTTGCATGGGGTGCTGCGAATATGGCCCTTTATTTCTTAAGATTAAATAGGTAATATGGGCAGGGTGTCCCACTAAGGTCGGCGAGATACGGTATTATGGAAGCTATAAACCTTACGTCGTTGGGGAAGAAAATTTATCGACTATATCGTCCAAGCAAAATTGATGGAACATATTTTCAAGTTTCTAAAATGACTGCTCGGGGGCACAATTACTATTATATAAATAAAAACTCAAATTTCTTCGAATTATCATTGTTAAGGTTTCCATTTAATAACGGATATACAGAGATCATTAATTGCAAAATGCAAAAGTTTGGTCGAAAAACTTTTTCGTATCGCCGATGGTGGGGAAGCGTGTAAAAAATAAAATTGGTTCCTTACCCTTTATCCAACTTTAAGCAACTTTTTTAAAGATAATTTTACTTATTAAATATTACTGTGGTCGTGATCGCTAGATATTCACAGGGTGCTGTTTGATTGATGATTATGTTTTTTTTTTATTCGTAATAAAATTAAATGGCATGATATATTATTTTATTACAGTGCTTAAAGAGCACTAAGTAATTCGATGTTTATTTCTTCTCGAGTTACTTACAAATAACTATCTTATTCAAAAAAATTAATGTTATATACCTGCTTATCATGATATCCTTGGAAACAAAATTTTACCAATCCTGCTAGATGGCAGCCAACTTCGATATTAAGTTAATTTGACATTATTTGTGTATTTAAAAGCTTCTTTAGTATTTAAAAAATAACTAAGTTAGTTTGATTGCCTTTAAAATTTTCAATATAATTTTTTTTAACTTATTTGATATAATAGGCGTTAGGTACTTTTTGCGTTTGATGTTGCCATTGTATCTATTTTGGACAAAGTGTGAGAATAAACCAACAAACAAACCCGAACAAATGTAACAGAAGGCTAAACATTTTAATAATATTTATTATAGATATTCTTACTAAATAGATAAAAAGCAAAACAATATTTACATTGTATTCGTTTAATAGTAAAAATAAGCCTAACTTGTAAAAAATAAATAAATTCAAAATCTCTAAGGCAATCAAACTAACTTAGTAATTTTTTAAATAATAAGCGCAGTTTTAAATACACAAGTGTCAAATTAACTTAATATCAAAGTTGTCAGAGCATTTAGCAGGGTTGACAACATTTTGTTTTCATAGCTATCATGATAAGTAGTTACCAAACATTAATTTTTTAAATAAAATTGTTATTTGTAAATAACTCGAGAACGAGTAAAGGTAATAAAATGATCATGCTATCTAATTTTGTTAAGAAAATTAAAAAAAAACAAATTCATGGGTAAACAGCACCACTAGAAGACACAATGTGAACTAGCGATCACGACCGACGTCGGATATAAGTGTAAAATTATATTCAAAACGAGTCGTAAGTTGAATAAATTTGGATAAAGGGTATGGAAGATACAGTCTTACGAACAAACTTTCGCAAAAATTAATGATCGTTTTATATCCGTTATGAAAACCTTAACGGTGATAATTCGAAGAACTTTGTAGTTATATAATAGTAACTGCGCCCCTAGCGGTCATTTTGGAAACGTGAAAATATATTCCATCAATTTTTTTTGGTCAATTTAGTCAATGAAATTTTTTCCCTAAAGATTTATGGCTTCCATAATATCGTACCTCGCCGACCTTAGTGGGACACCCTGTATATTACCTGAAATGGAAATAATAAATCAATTATTATTATATGACTTATCAAAAAGGGTGGCATATTATTTTATTATCTCGACTTCCTTCACGTCTCGATGATATTATTATTTTCTCAGACTCTCAGAGCATTATTTGCCTCACTGATAACAACCATTTTTTAAATAAAACATAGCATACCTAGATTTATATTCTCCATCACAGAACCTTTAAACAAACAACTTTATAAATCTCAGTAGTTCAGAACTAAAGAAGAGTTGAACCTGACAAAATATATAATACCCAATAACCCTTCCTCTAATGCCATCAATTCCAGCTGCTAGGTCGTAAAAACTTTAATTAATAATTTATGAAATGAATAATTGATTACTTTTCCAAGAAGTAATTTAATTACTTTATGTGTTGTTGCGCACAGGTAAACAGCTTTGATATTGTGCAGAAAATAAATGTTAAAATAAACTTGTGAAATTTGCCTTTGTGAAACAAAATTGACAGCTTAGAGTACAAGAAATGTAATAATAATTCCGAAACTTACTATATTTCAGTTCTTTTTTACTGATCAAAAATTAGAAAATACATGAAGAAAATATTACCTTGGGGTCTATGTAGATTGGCGTAATACTCAGAAAACTCTATAGATCCGGATATTTCCCTATCTAAAGTATCCAAAGTCATCCCAACTCTGCCAAGGTCATTATCTAAGCCAGGAGCGGTTGGAAATATCTTCGCAAATTCGTCCAAGTTAAGTCTAGAAACATAAAAGTTTAAAAATATTATTATTTTTTGTCTGTTAAATAAAACTAAAAAATGTATTATCGGCGTGCAAATAAAAATAGATTTCTATCTTAATGATCAATGACCGATCATAGGTGATTTTGCTTCCAGCGAATAACACCCTTCCTCGTGTTGAAAACGCTAGTTATACAAGCTTGTGTTGCAGAAACGTTTTACAATTATTTCAAGAAATAATGTTCGTTTCTATGAAGGATAGTTTTAAGATATCTTTATTGTTAATAATAATTGTGATTCTCGCATAATCCTCGATTCTAATTAAAGCATTCTAATATGAAATTTTTGATAAATAAAGTTACCGTTAAAATGTTACGCTCCCTACGATTTCTCTATACGGAAAACATCAAGGTAAAATGTTAAATTATATGTCGCGTGACTATTTAAAACTGGCAATCTGGTACAAAACCATCTGACGAAAGTAGTATGTGCTGGTTGATAGTCAAACGCAGAAAAGATTTAGATGCAGCTGTGTTATTTATGTAACTTTATAAAGGATCTTCACTAAATAAAGACTACCTCAATTTAATATTTACTTTACTATTCAATTAAGTGGTCTATGAAACCATGACTTTTTTCTACTAAGCAGGAAGTTATAAAACCATTTTGAACTTTTATTAGTAATAAAAAGGTTTAATAATCTATACGCCTAAATTGATTATTTTTTCAATATTGAAGAATAGATACTACAAACGATATTTGAAGGAAAAGCCCTCGTTTTTAAGATATTTTTTCTTAAAGTGCAATTTTTGTATAATTACCTATATGTATTCGGTTAAATATGTTCTTGATAAAAAAAATAGCCCGGGTGAAAAGGAATCCAACTGCATGTAATGTTTTCCTACATATTTACATCAGGAAAGGAATAATATCAAATTATGCGTCTGAAATCAAACCGTTAGAAAAGGACAATTTTAGAAGGACCATCTAAAACTAAGCCCATTCGCCAATAATATTTTTTAGATTCGTACCCTACACTCCAAAAACATCATTCCTGAAAAATCCTCAACTCTTGCATGGTGACCTATAATAGATATTTACCCAAATATCTTTTACGGTACCATAGAAATAAGTAAACCTAAAATGACCACCAAGCCAAAAAATAGGCTATCGTACGTGCCGTGCCGTCAAAGGTTGTTTAAGGACCTTCAAAAAATGATGCGGAATTATTTTCCAGCCCGTGTTAAACATTATATTGGCCAGAAAAAATTGGTTTGGTGAAGATCGGCAATATCTATGCATAAATGACTTATTATTATAATTATTAAGAATATGACGTTACCAGACCACTGTACGCAAAATATTTTACACATTTTCAGATACACTTTTTGCTTTATTTATTTTGACGCTTGAATTTGTCCAGCAGAAGATCTATCATTATTTATTTGGCTGCATGCATATGAAGTAACGACGAAACACCACCAAATTCGTCGTCACTCGCAACAATTTCCATGATTTTACAACCAAAGACATTTAGATTCAGAAGGAAGAACACAACGTCACTTTCAATTATTGGTTGTAAACTTTATTATGTCCATAGTTACGGCCACCAGCTACTTTGTATTCACATAAACATGTTTTCCAATGAATTAACAATTTTTTGAAATGATATTTATGTTAGAGTATAATAGTGACAGCTCTAGAAAAAACTCTCGATCGTTCATTCTTAACCACCAAAGTAGGGTAATCTATAAACTAAGACAGATCATTTAGACAGTTAATTTATTAGTGTTATGCAATACAAAGCTTTAGGACACAAAAGAAAAAGTGTATGAGATCAAAGCAAAGCGCACAAAGAATTTTAGCAACGGTAAGCAAATTGCATTGATGTAGGTGGGTGTAAAAAAAAGTACGAACAAATTTTATCTCGTCGTTTAAGGATCGTACCTGTAAAAATAAAGAGACTTCTTGTAGTTGATTAGCATGACTAAGCAATCCATTGAATTTACATCGTCCACTCAGTGACGTAACTAGACCTAAATTTTGGCGGGGCTAATGAGAATTAAGAGCGGGCACCATACATTTGGCATAATTTGACAAACAATTTTGAAGGGTTTTCTGAAGTTTTTTGGGTGGGCACTTCAAATTTTTGGCCCACCCGTAGTTCATTGCATGCGTCCACTCTAAATTTAGATTATTTAGTATGCACTTGAAGATGATTGGAGATACTAACCAGTTTAAAGGTGATAGTGAAGGCTTGTCAAAAAGATGATAAGTCTAAAGTGAGCCTTGTATTTTATTTTGGGCTAGAATATCTTAAATTTAAAAAAATAATATAATCTTTAATTCGCATTACGGCTTTTTAAAAATAGTAGGCGAGGAAACTTCAGACTTGAAAATCTTGACAAGATAGTAGCAGCACTGTCAAAGTTAGCATACGTCACGTTAATATTGACAATTTGAATTTTACTTGCCTACTATTTAAAAGAATAGGAATGCGCCATAGCCATAGTATTTAAATTTAAGATATTCCAGCTGAAACAAAAAACATAATTTTTGACGTAAACGATATATTTTTGACATTCTCCTAACTATCGGCTTGTAAGCGGAAAATAGAGATCACTGTGATTAAAACAAATAATCGTTTTATCATCAGTTTATATGATATGGTATTACCGCTTCAAACAAACACAAACATGTCAATTTCTGAAAGTTTGTCATAGTGAATAAATTTCACTATTGATCTACATATTTGTAATATGATAGGGAAGTAAACAAAAAATTGCTATAGCCAAATAATGGTATTGCCCGTTCAAACAGTATTCCATGGCCTACGTGGTCCATAGTCCATAAAAGCAAATTTAGTAATAATGAATAATATGAATCCCTGTACATAAAATTGTAGCACTTTATGAGGTTAGAGTAACATACTTCATCAACTGTTAAACTGTGACAGTTCTTCAGAGAAATTATGATTGATTAGCTACAATACTATGTCTAAAAATAAAATTAAAAAGAAATTACTATTAAAATGGTTGTTTTTACAAATATTACAACGATTGAATCAGATCAAAATAGCCGTCGCAGCTAAATCAAATCAATTAAATAGGCTTTAGATGCAAAAACTTCAAACTGGTTAAACAATTTCAGTAGGGATCTGGATTGCTTTGGTAAGATGACTAGTGAAATGAACATACCGCCTGGTGAAGTTTTCGGTAACCTTCCGCCCTTTCCCAAAATTTAGAAGGAATGCTACTAGAGTTCTTCGAAAATGTTTGCCTACGGAGCATTTTTCCCTTTCTTATGAACTTTTAACCTTCATCTTTACTAGTAGGCCACTACGAGAGGCGACAGACGAATTAACTAAAGATAATTGCGATTTATATCTAAAAACTAAAGTTGCAAAGGCTTTGTTATTCATCATTATAGCTTTGACATATTATACGATATACAGGGTGTCAATTTGAAAACTTGATCTCGCTTCCACTAATAATATTAAAAATCGGAAACACACGTAAATGTTATTGTGAAGAGGGACACTTTTAAAGAATATTTCCAGCCTACGTGGTATAATAAGAGGGGTATATGTTACCCTTCAAATCTTAAATGTGAAGCGGAGGAGAGGGGGTTGTCAAGTGGCACATCATTTTAAAGGTCGTTTATATCGAATTTCAATAATATCATAATTTATTATTTTTTAAGCAGTAGTTTTCAAAAATGTCGTTCCATAAATAGACTTATTCATGTAAATTATGACGAGGTGACTTTGTCACGTCTTTATAATTCGCCTTTATGGTACGCTTATTAAATGGGATTCGAACGTCACACACAAGCGAATTTCAGGTAAAAGCTGATCAAAATAGATAAAACCAAAGTTATAATTATGTCGTAAAATCATTAGCACTTAATTAAGAAACAACCAGGGTGTCATAAATCACCCCTGTTATATTTATATTATGGCCAACCTTAAAATTATTTCAGTTCAAAGATTGTTTTTCTAGTGTGGTGCGTCAATTAAAATAGAGTGGTTGAAAAAAATGAGTGTATTTAGTTCTGTTATTCCGCTAAGTTTTTGTAAAAATTTTGAAAACCCATCATGGAGCCTATTGCTGGTGGTAAGTAAAATCCTATAAATTTTTCAAATTAAAAATATTTACACTAGTACTTTTGATTTCATTAATACTTTTTGTTCGGGTTAAAAACGCACAATAATAAACCCAAACAATAAATACATATTTGGGTGATTTTTTGCAGTTTTTTGTTAACAAGTTAAAATAAATTAAACAATTTTTTTTTTATTTTTTATCAGCAAAATGTAAAAAGGGCGCTTTGGAATGCGACCAAACTATTTGTTTACTATTCTTTGAAGGGTCCTGAAAAATTGTTAGGTACATTTTTACAAATATGTGATTAAGACATCGAATCAATTTTGAATAACTTTATTATTACTAAACCGATTCCGATGAAACGTACATAGTTTCATGGAGAATTAAACATACTTTTAAACTATTTTTTTAAAATGGTGGCTATTTTTTTCTGAGTATATAACTTTTACAAAAAATCACACGGTTTGTCAATTTTTTATTGTTCTTGCAGGATCCACAGCAAAACCAGTATCTTTCACAAGGATTCAGCTCGTAGAATGGTTAAGAGGTTGTCCATCCAAAAGCGCTAAAGAACAACATGAATATTTGGAAAACAGTATCCTTCAGAAATTTTGGAATTTTTTTACGAACCCTTAGTCGGGGAAAAAGTATGAGCGAGAGTGATTCAGATAATAGTTTAGATGAGTATGATGAATAATAGGTACTATTTGTATGATATATGTATATACAATTGTAATTATACCTTAGTTTTAGTATAGTCTACATTTACCAATTAGCCACAAAACCCAAAATATTGAAACCGCAATAAATGGTGTCTCGAAAATATACCTATCTGCATATTGATTTGTTTCTTAATTTTAAAAGAGACACCTACTTAAAATGATAACAATTATTAATTATAATAAAGACAGGTAAATAAAATTTGTACCTCTCCGGCTCTGTCAAATGTGGAACATTGTATGATGATAAGGGTGACAATTAGGGTTTTATGGCATGAATATATAGTATTTAAATGATTGTTAATTATACTAATGAACAAGTAAATTCAAACATATCACAACTTTTCTAAGAATTTTTGGTGTTTTAATTTATTACTATCCTATTTAATGCTATTTTCATAATGGAAAAAATATATATTGTTTAGGACTATTCCATTTAGTGAGGTAGAAATTATCTTTGCATATGCATAATTACTTTATTGTGCTCTCAATAATTTTAAGAAATTGATTATATCTTGAGATGTTTCTCCAATGATAATATCGTAAAAATAAACCACCTTTGTCTATTCCAATTTCTATAATTTAATAACCATAAAATAACCATAAAAAGGGGTGTGGAGGGGGCAAAAATGTAAGATATTAAAAACAAAATGCAATGTTACCATATTTATAACGGTTTCTTACAATTAAAAACATTTTTTGTCTCATGTTACCAAGATAATCTTTTTGGCCACAATTCTGTCGAAATTCGCCTGTGTGCGTCATGTGAATTATGCAAAATAAAGGCCGCTTCATAAATGGTTCGCATTGTCGATTTTATCTTTTGTCTCTGAGGCGTGAACGGATATATTAGTTATTTTATGTTAACAAGACAATGTACTAAGTTAATAAAACATCTACATTACGTGACATTCAAACCAATTTACCTGAAAAATAGAAACCTCTTACGCTTCCCTCTTTGGTCTTCCATATCAAACGATTTATATATAGATTCATAGATGTTACAGCAAAACAGTGTGGTCCCCTCTCCACGCAGAATTTCATAACAAGGGTATTAAATTTGAAATGGTTAAATTATTTGTTCGGCAACCCGAAATTTCGAATCTAGATATTCGATACATTTTGTCCGACGGGGCATATTAAGTTCGAAACTGACATCCCGTTTGACAGGTCGTCGGTTAAGACCCCTGTTAAGTCACGCCGGGTTCCTTATTTGCATTAAATAAATTAATAAAGTTTCAAAAGGTGTATTAGAACGCGTTGGAACTTGATTTCCAATCTTTTTTGCTGCTTGTTAAATATTTTGTAAAAAAATATTAATTTTTAACCCAGTATAATATGTTTATCAGATAAATCAAACAATTGGATAGAGAAATAACTAAAAACTAAGATTGAATGCGCAGACCATATTTGTCTAGGATGTACCGCATGAAGGTTGCAGTCTGCCAAAGTGTGATCAACGTAATTTTTCGAACATTATTACCTTAAAATCAATCGAGTCTAGCTAAAAATATGATGTGTCAAAAAAAGAGGTATTCGACTGAAAAGATAAATATATAATTTTAAATAATAAAATAAAATAAAATAAAATAAAATAAAAAATACTCGATGCTAGAGAACTCTTACGCTGAGACTGGGCCACCATGTATGTTTAAAGAGCATGTTTAAAGTCACCAAATCTGATATTTCTATATCAATTAATATGGAGGATGGTTGGTTGGTTAAAGGCGGGGGTCGGTTTAAAGGCCGGAACTTCAAATCACTGCAGCCTTTCGGCTTATTGTGTACCCCGATGTTGTTAGAAGATGTTTGTTCCTCCTATGAGGTCCAGTAACCTTCTACCAAGCTTGTCATGTGGGAGGTTATCACCACGTTGTATGTTCCCGAAGATATTTTGTCTTCTAGGGGACAACGCTACGCAGCGGTATATTATGTGTGAGGCGGTTTCATCCTCTTCGCCGCAGAGTCTACATTCAATGGATCCGTTGTTTATCCCTATCCGTTGAAGGTGTTTTCGCAAGTGGCAGTGGCCTGCAGACCCATCACTTGTTTTAACGGGGGCCGTGTCAGGGTTAGCATCCCATTCGATAGTATTATCGATGGTTTTCCAATTACGGCCCGTGCGTGTATTTGACCAGGTAACTCTTGCCATCGAGATAGGTGTTGTTTTTTCGACCATCTATCTAATGTTGTTTTTGTTGCCTGTTTTGATATTCCAAAGGACGGTTCGGGGCCCCTGAGACTTTGGGCAGATCCGCCTCTCGCTAGGTTCATCCGCTTTTTCATTTCCTAATATCCCGGAGTGACCAGGCCCCCACAAGAGTTCCACCTTATTCCCCCTGGCCGCCAATACTTTTAGGTTGGTATGGCACTTCAGTGTAAGTCTTGAAGTAAACCGAACAAACCCAACCAAGATGGAGGATAGACCATGAAAATAGCATACTTGTTCAGACACAGCAATGCAGCCGTGTTGGTTTAGAGCAGTGGTCTCCAAACTACGGCACGCGGCCTAAGTCCGGCCCGCATGCAATATAAATCCGGCCACAGCAGCGCAAAGACGGTGCTTACATTTATTAAATACACCTTTCAGTTCATACATTAGCGATAAGGTCTAGGCCCATCTAACTTGATGGAAAAGTGAGCCTGGCCTTCAAATCAGGAAGTTTGGAGACCCATGGTTTAGAGAAAGGATTGTCAAAACCGTGGGGAGGGACTTAAGAAGGGTGCTTTCTGCGTTTGTATAAATCTTTATATTTTGTAACTTCTAAATTTTTCTTTTGCATAGAGATATACAATAAAGTAGTAGCAAAGTAGTTTTTGTTACCGCCAATAATAGTGAAATTGTACAGGGTGTTATGGAAATGACATTAATTATATTTAAACCCGCAAATCCTGAGATGAGAGCAAACTGAAGAAAAATAACCATAAATAGCGATTGGCCTTAATAGGCGAGATATACAGCATGTGGAACCTGAAAACCACGTGGCCACCACTGGCAACGCGTAACACGTACATTCATAGAATGACGGCGAATAATATTTTGCAACACAAAGAATTGTAAACGCGAACAAACACATGGTAAGTTTTTGTCAACAAGACGACTTTGACCCATATCGTCAGTTTTTCAAATTCTTTAACAAAAAAAACATGTGGGAATTTTCGCGCGACGCGACATGCCCCTGTGACGAACAGACACGTATTGAATTAGCTAATGATCAACGTTCTCGTTGGGTCGAGGTCGAGGCCCGCATCGCTACTTGGCGACGGGCCTAGATACACTTGTTTAACTGAAAACAGATGTGTATGGTGTTGCACCTGGAAGCACATCAGGTAACGTAAGGGGTTTTTACCCAAGTATTTCTCTAGGACAATCAAGGAGTCATCGATTTAAATATAATAAGCAATTTTCATAACATCCTGTATAAGGGCACTATTTTTTATTGGGCTTTTGAAGGTGTAAGGGCAGAGAGTTCGTTACGCCAGTGTAGATTAGTCCGATAAAGGAACGTATAGGCCCAATGATATTGATATTGTTGTTAAACTATACTTTTTCAATCAAGAAATATTAATGCAGATTTTCCAATCAAATTATTTTTTAAATAATAAATAAATAAATGGATCGAAAGTTAACCTAATCTTTCAACATGCAAAATCAGACGGGCTTCTTAGAATTTTGCAATGTCGGCAATTTCGTTCCCGCTCTCTCTTGCCGCAACGGGCACCGCCACCAGCAGATTATATCGGTGAGAATGACGCAATGTAACGTTAAAAAAGACGGATAAAGAAATTATGCGGGAGACGAAGTCACTCGGTTTCTGGTATCCCCAGAACCGCGCTCACCCGCGATTTTATTTTTTTCAAAACGGGGCCCGCAATGGTGACTACAGGTTTCAGCGTGTTTCTACACCAAGAATTCCAGCGGATTTTCCCTGAGAAAATTTTTATCTTCGCTTACTCTTGTTTCCGGCGAGTTTAAATAATACTGGACTGTCTTCAACCCTCGTATGTTTCAGTGCGAGTATAAATAACTCTGGAATGTCTTCAAACACTCGTGTTTTGGTGCGAGTATAAATAAAAACTAAAATATCTTCGAACACTCGTGAATTTTAGTTCAAATCTAAATAAAAACTAGAATTGATCTACGAAAACTCGTAGCTGTCCGTGCGAGTATAAATAATCCTGCCATATCTTTGAACACTCGTCTTTGGTGCGAGTATAAATAAGTCTGAACTTAAAAGACATCTTAAGTGCAAGGAAAATTATTCTATAAAGACTTTGCGCCCAAAGCCTAGAATAATTTTCGAAATCATAATTCTCTCGATTGTGACGTTTAAAAAAAAACAATCTGAGTCCGGAATAAGAAGTAAGTCCGAAATAAAATATCTGAAGTTAGTATTAGTAGTCACTACCGCGTGTTATAATTTTTTGGAAATTATTAGGGTAGTTGAGATCCCTTTAGTTGGGAATATAATGTTAGCTTAGTGTAGTTTTAAATTGTAAAATAAAATAAATCTTAATTTAAATAGAGTACGTGACAGATGAGTGATTGAAACAGTTGAATGTTAGTTTAGGTTAATTCTGATTGTATATAAATTACAAGTAATTAGCTTACGAGATCTTCGGGTCGCGTTACTCGACATACGCAAGGACTAACCCTTAAATCAACCTTCAAAACAAAGACTTAAAATTAAATAAAACTAGCCATCCGTGTTCCAATATAATAATGTGCATTATTGGCCTCGTCCTACGTTCAACTAACTATACTTTTAAATTAAAATCATTCATTCTTTCTCATGACAAACTTGCCCTCATCTCTTCAATTGCTCTGGTGGACTGCTGATAGCTTCCAGTTAGCGGGGAAAGGATGGTGTGTCCACACAAGACCGACTGACACGTGCGTGTCAAGTCGGCAATGGCATTAATTGCCTGGCATCCCTGACGAAAAACACCTATTCGATTCGAAAAACCATAATCGAGAAAATTGCGTTCGAAAATACTGTCTATGATGAATTTTTCATTGAATATCAAGACTAGCGACATTACTGATAGTGTCGACCAGCACTCACACATATATTCAAAATTTAATGATTAAGAAAGTTAGATTGGCTCTAAATAAAAACTTCCTGGGTGGGGAATTCACCTCTGGATAGAATTAAAAAAATGGGGACGAAATTAAATTTCCAAAAAATAGCCGGCTACTTAATAATCTGATTAAATTAAATTCAAATAAAACTTAAGGGGAAATTTGGTTATACGGGGGTTATCAAAAAACGTCTTACGTAAAACGCGCCGTAGAAGAACGTTAGAGTTACCTATTATGGCTTAAGCGCTAAACGGACGGGCGTACGCCACTCTTACGACGTACCCTTAAAATCTTGAATGGTAAAATACAATCTTTTTACAATACAATTATAATTTCAGGGAGTCGAAGCTCGACAGAGACATAAAGTGTTACCGATCCAAAGCCAGATCGCGATGTGGGACCCATTACGACTGTCATACACTATATTATAAACGGATCTAGTGAATCTGCCATATTGATTAATTGTAAACAACCTAATCTATCATGCACGTATTTTCTATACATCTTCAAGACACGACGACACGTATTAGCATTTTTAACCTACACCAGCATATCAAAAACAGAAATGTATTATGGTTTTTAAATTTTTAGACTATGCTCAAAATTAAAAGCTCTAAACCCGACCTTAATCTTCTAAAAATGTGTTTCTTTGAATGGAATATCTATCCTATACTTGTAAATTCTTAAATTTTTTCATTGATAATAAAAAAATCAATGACGCTCATATTGAAGGAATTGTTAGAAATTGATATAGGAATAGTTATGTAGGCACGCAAAATATGTAGCATAGAATAGTCAAAGAGGAAGATGTGTCAAATTCTTTACATCGTAAAAATAAATATAAAAGAATAGCGTAAACCATTTAGGTTGGGTTATAGAAGGCTATGTTAAACCCAGTTTGGTAAAACGTGGAACTGGCAGCCAAGCTTTCTCTTTTAAAATACAATGCTGCACATTAAGGACATTAAAGATTGTTTCACGAAAAATGGATATAACTTAATGACTGCAGTAAAAGTACCTGTGGGGATCCCATTATTTATGACTGTTTGTTATTATTATGTGGAAAGGACCGGATTGTAATAATTATAATTAAATATAGGCACATCAGGTAGGTTAGGTTGCTTAATTTATATTTAAATATCTTTTTGTGGTAAAATTTGTTAGTTTTTATTTCTTGCTGGAAGAGTTTAGTTGTATTACCGATATTATTTTACCAAACGTATAAAAAAACAGTATGTGGCGTCCATGGAAAAACATTGATGGTGCTTCTTCTAGTGTTGCAGTGAAGAAAATGCATTTATCTCTCGATGCTAGGGAAATTGTAAAAAGAGTATATACTTCTTTACTCAACACTATCTATAGAATGACATTATAAATGTAAATAAATATGACTAGTAATATTTAAAAAAAATGTTATTTCATTTGATTGCATTAATATAATCATATCATTACTTGTTTTCCTTAGTCCGTCCCTTCATACTTCACTTGTTTATTTCCAAGCTCTTGTCGACACAATGGGACCTACCCAGGAAATCATTAAGTCGTATCCAAATTTCGTGAAACGTACTTTACACATTAACTTAACAGCAATGTTCTTGTTTAGGAGAGAGCTTAGCCACTAGTTCCACGTTCTACTGAACGATTTAACAACCGAATTCAGGGTAAAAAATAATGGTTTCACTAACCAGTTGTTACTGAGGAACAAATAAAATAAACATTGATAATAGGTGATAAATAATATATTATATGGGTACCGATCTGTCATTAAAAATACTATGTTTAGTTACAAAGTGATCACATTCAGTTTACCAATATAAATAGGTTTAATAAAACTTATTAACCGAGCTGCCTCAAAAATACGAACAACACTAGCTGGGATTTTTTTGAAATTTCCTATTTTTCCATTATGACCCGTGTCCCTCTCAAGCTTGAAAAAATTATACTAACATTAATAAAATTTAAATTAATAAGTATTATTAGCATTAAAATCTATGGTATAAGTAATCATAGAAATCAGGTTTAGGAGTTATATAGTTAACAATTAATGATTTATTTATTTATTTAAGTTAATTAATATTTTATTTTGTTTAAAAATATTGGATTATTCCAAGAATTTTAAATCAAGTTGGTTCACAGTCTTTAACGAATAAACAATTCAATTCATAGGCACGTTGTAAAAAACTTCCCAGAAATACAATCGGGGAAGTCTGAAAATTAGTATAATTTTTTTTCATCTTTTCTGTTAATCAGACAGACATTACGTCGCCTTCGAGCGTCCGGAACCCACTTTTTATAAACCGCTTATTAGAACGGTCGTTTCTCATACCTACTTTCACGTTTGAGACTACCAAATTAACGACTGTCGCATTTGTCATTATTGTTAAATACAATTCTTTGTTGTTTTTCGGTGTATGTGTGTTAAATTTACGTATTGTTTGTGGAAAAAATAATTATTCTTAACTCAATATGGTAAGACTGTGAAAAATCTGCCGTAAACTGAAAAAAATATATAGACTTTCAGTAACGTCCGTCGATTGTTTGAAGATAAAAGGAGATGGGATTCTAAAGATATAATCCACATCTCTTTTTTGTTGTGTTTATTTTCGTAATAACGATTTTTACACATAATGTCATTGACAAATAGATGATTAATAATTTGCAAAGCCATTACGCTCATCGGCGATAAATAAGGTGTCCTTAAAATAGTACTCCATTAGTATATTTAATTATTGTCTTTATTTACGAAATGTGTAAAACAACGTCAATGTCCTGCACATTAGCCAGTTTTTCTTCACATTTTATTACGACTTTCTAAAAACGCACACTTTATAAACGTTCATACAGCATTTGACATTTTATATGCATGCTTATAATGCATTTTATTTAACATACATAGCTTTATTGGAGGTTATAAGTGTTTATAGTGATATATCTTTGCAAGGTTTATATTCGTAGGACTTATATTTGTATCCTATAATTTGTTGATACTGTAGGTTTTAAAAATATGCCGCCCCGATCCATGCAATGTTTAAAAGAATTTGTATCTCCAAATTCAATTTATTTTTATCTTAAAAAGAAGACTGAACAAATTAATAATACGTTTCTTCTGTTATTAAAGCGACTAGGAAACATGATAAATATAAATGAGCCAAGAAGAACATGTACAGAAGCATAATATAAGCATGTTGCTTATTATTTGGCAATCAATATTTTGAGGCAACCGCAGTAAATTAAGCCGAAACAATTTTAACCGAAGGCCATACAATCATGCAAAACAGAGGAACTACAAGAAATAAATAACTTAAGCAAAGTGCTTTGGTTCAAGACAAATACTTTAATGGCGATTTTTTAAATACCCGTCGGCGCTTATGATGCTGGAAGACATCTCGCTGCTTTCTTTCGAGTTGGTGTCGGACATGCCAGGAGAAGAGGGCCCGCTGCTCGAAATAAAACTAGGAGGGCCGCTCCAACCTACACCTAAAAATTAAAATAATTTTAACATATATCGAAATTATTAATTTGGATGGCACTTCAGTGGTGATACGGAAAATTTGAAAGATGTTAGGTATGAATAAAAATGATGAATGAATGATGGAAAATTAAAATTGAAAATTAAGGAAACATTTATGAAATCACTTGGCTATATACGGTGTCCATTTTTCAGTGACTTTACGGAGTATCTTCGTTATGAGTAAAGATAGAAGGATGATGTTTTCGCAGCACTATGCTACTTTTTTATGAGACAAAAGTGCCCCAATTAGAATTTTTCTAGGCCTCCTCGTTTTTAATATACAGGGTGTTTTTGAGAATTATATATTTTGGGACACCCCCATATCTCGGATACCCTGTCACTTATCAAAAATAAATAAAATGTTCTCTTTGAAATTTTTATGTAGAATCCAGTGAGGTCTAAGATTTTTTCTCTGTTCAATAGTTTTCAAGAAAAAAAGCAAATTGGCCTTTTTTGACATGGCACACCCTATATATTTTTGAAAAATATAACTCAGCTTTAACAAGCTCCTCAGAAATATATAATATTTTATTTTTAGTCTTAATATTATGACCAAACTTTACGTTTTTAAAAAAATATACAATATTTTATAGTAGGACATGACGAATATTTAAAAAAAACAACAGAACACAGTAAATGGTGAAAAATTCTTCTGTTTGTCAGAATATTCGGGTTCTCTAAGTTGTTTTATAATTTCTATTTAATAGTAAGAAATCAGTTTGTCCTAATTATTACATGTAAAGTAAAATATGACATGTGTGTAACAATGTGTAAAACATGTCTAAGGCATAATGGAGAAAAATTGCAAAAATATTATATCATAAACGTTCAATTTTTGTTCCTTATATTTAATTTCACCGGTAATTATTTTTTTTAATATCCTACTCAAAAAAATTGTATATATTTTAAAGAATGTAAACTTTGAGCCTAATATTAAGACTAAAAATAAAGTATTTTATATTTCTGAGAAGCTTGTTAAAACCCGAATTGCATTATTAAAAAATATATAGGGTGTCCCATTGAAAAAAAGCGAATTAGCTTTTTCTTGAAAACTATTGAAAGTAGAAAAAATATAAGTACATCACTAGATTCTACGTAAAAACTACAAAGAGATCATTTTATTTCTTTGTGATAAGTTACAGGGTGACCGAAATATGGGGGTGTCCCAAAATGTAAAATCCTCCAAAAAAAAATCCCGTATATCAAAAACGCTCATCTTTGTTTCACAAAAAAGTAGCACAGTGCTGCGAAAACCGCAACCTTTTTGTCTTTACTAATTCACTAATAACGGAGATACCCCGTAAAACCACCGAAATTTTAATGGATTACTCTAAATATAAGGCTGCAGTTATAGAAGTTCGGGCCTTAAACCGACCCCCGCCTTTAACCAACCAACCAACCAACCAATCTAGGTAAAAACCTAAAACGGTTTTCTGTATAATATCATATACCTATCTTTAATAGTTTTTTAATTATAAATAAATATTGTGATTTTTTAACGGCTTATCGGGGCCTGAAAAGAAAATCATATATTTTTAGCGGTTACAGCTAGAAACCTGGAATTTTGACAATAGTTCCACAAGGCAATATTGATTTTACAAGTATATAGAGCAAAACAAAAACAACACAATATTTCCGAGGGAGATGAATTGTTGTAAAAACCTTCTTTTTTTAAATTGGATTCCCTGTATTTGATATATTTTGCAAATCAACTTTTCTATCTAATGATATTAGATATTCCTATACCTGTCTTCAATACTCGGACTTATAGTGAAATTAAAAATTATCTTATTAAAATTTATTGTTTGGATGTGAAATGGATTCATGGAATAATAAATACCGACATAACGTCAAATGTATTTTTCATTATTTTGTTTACATGAATCCATTCCACAGCCAACTACCAAAAAATATAATTTAATAATAATAGATTAATTTCGCTATAAGTCCGAAAATATTGATGATAGTACGTATAGAAACATCTAATAGTAGGTATAGAAACATATAATATCATTAGATAGAAAATTAGACCCTCCATTTACAAAACATACCAAATCCCCTGCATTTTAAAAAACCAGAAGATTTTTACAATGATTCATCTCCATCAGAAATATTGTTTTGGAGTTCCAGAGATCCTTTAGAAGGAAGAACAAACCCTAACAAACCCGGTATATTCACACCCTGTATATTTGAAACATTAAAAGGCAAAAGGTGTTTTAATTATAAATACTTTTTTTAGTTCTTTTAAACCACAGTCAAACGAAATTTTTTTTTTGTATCAGCAATAACGAAATGTTACAAAAATGGTTACTGCGTAACTTTAACGAGATATTAAACAAAATGGCTGATGTATGCGGAAGATTTTTTTCTGAGAATCTTTACACAAAAAACTATATTTTGTGTTTTCATTAGAATTTTAACTGAACTCAGTTTAACTCATATACATAAACACTATTAATGGAATTATTTATTTAAGCAAGCAAAACAAACCGGAACAAACCAAACCTCCTGCTTCCAAATCCATAATAAATATTTTGTAACGTTAAAAGCATAGAAAGCTCAAGTACAAATATTAAAAACAGAAACTCGCGATTCTCACAACGTCTGAATTTGGACTATCTGTATTTCAGAATGGAGCCGTGATGTCATACAATTCGTTCATAAAGTAAGGTAAAGGCCTTGGCCTATAATAATATCTTAATCACAATGGCTTTTAAGAAAATTAAATTTTCGGCTTATGGCCATGATTTCTTATGAACTACTCCTCACAAGATTATTTACAATTAAAAAAACTATTAAAGATAGGTATGATATTATACAGAAAACTGCTCTAAATCTTTACCTAGATTCCAAAAAAATACATAATATACAGGTCCGCAAACGAAGCGTGGACGGAAGATTAAATCGTTATCGAAGAACTTATCAACAATACTAAAACAGCTTGAGATATTGGATTAAAAGCGGCATATTTTAAAAATATTTTACATTATACAGGGTGGCCCAAAAAAGTGTGACAACATAAAATTATATTTTTTTAAATGGGACACCCAGTATTTTATTGCATATTTAGGTTCGTATTACTATCGTTCATTCAAATTTTATTTTATTTGGTTTTGTAGTTTCGGAGAAATAAATTAAAAACTAAAAAAAAAAGTTTAGCAGTACTGAATAAAAAAATCAAAAAAAATAATCCAGAACTATTTTTTTAACCTCGGCATTGAGTGAAATTTCTGACAAGAGGTGTAGAGATACTATGAATGTAATTGCGTTTATTTATTTTTTTACAGGGTGTTCATAATAAGCTTTCAAAAACCTCACATTTTAAAATAATTTTTCTCAAGTTTTTCAAATGGAACACCCTGTATATTATTTAGCTATTTGACGTAGAATTCATAGACAATTTTTTTTTATAATACAAGCATATAAGTTATATCCAGCCGTTTTCGAAATAATTATAAATATCATAAATTATGGTGTTTAAATAGAGTTTTTATTGGGAAATTTTGTTATAGGCGACTAGACTAATAATTGTAAACTAAAGTAAATGTTCAAAATAGTTTCCTATTACTCTTAGAGTTTACCGTATTTTAGTTATTTCGATATAAATTTTAAAAGCCTACATTTTTGCTACTTTTATTTATTTAATTTTATTTTTTATGCTTAATCGAGTTGCCATTTTTTTTTGTTTAGATTGTCACTATGACAGCCAAGTAAAAATTATATACATTTTTTTCAGTCGTCGAAATTAAATACTAACTTACCCAAAATGTCGAATTTTACAACTTTAGAAATGGTAAGTATGATTTTTATACTGGGTGAATGTGCAAGAAATTGAATCCTCGCGAGCCGAGTGTATGGTGAAAGATATCCAGATATTAAGAGAAAGCCGGGAAACCTTCGGGAAGTTATTGCAAATATTTGTAGCAACAGGAAGCGTTGCGTACACAAAAAGGATGATAATCAATAAACCCATTATTAATAAAGAAAATGAATTAAGAGTTCTGTTGGCAGTAGAGGAAAATCATTAAATTAAGTAAAAGGAAGTTATTTTGAACATTTACTTTAGTTTACAATTATTAGTCTAGTCGCCTATAACAAAATTTCCCAATAAATACTATATTTAAACAACATAATTTATGATATTTATAATTATTTCGAAAACGGCTGGATATAACTTATATGCTTGTATTACAAAAAAAAATTGTCTATGAATTCTACGTCAAATAGCTAAATAATATACACGGTGTTCCATTTGAAAAACTTGAGAAAAATTATTTTAAAATGTGAGGTTTTTGAAAGCTTATTATGAACACCCTGTATAAAATAAATAAACGCAATTACATTCATAGTATCTCTAGACCTCTTTTCAGAAATTTCACTCAATGCCGAGGTTAAAAAATAGTTCTGGATTATTTTTTTTGATTTTTTTATTCAGGACTGCAAAACTTTTATTTAGTTTTTAATTTATTTCTCCGAAACTACAAAACCAAATTAAATAAACTTTGAGGCACTTATAAACGATAGTAGTACGAATCTAAATATGCAATAAAATACTGGGTATCCCATTTAAAAAAATATAATTTTATGTTGTCACACTTTTTTGGGCCACCCTGTATAATGTAAAATATTTTTAAAACATGCCGCTTGTAATCAAATATCTCAAGCTGTTTCAGTATTGTTGATAAGTTCTTCGATAACAATTTAATCTTTCGTCCACGCTTCGTTTGCGGACCCTGTATAAGAGTAATCCATTTAAAATTCAGAAGTTGCTGCCACTTCCGGTATGATTCGGCAACCCGCAACATCCAAAATAGCCGATTATTTATATTAAAATGAATCTTGCTATACGTACTATTACTTGGTGACTGCAACTTCATTGTTTCTGCTTTTTCCGGTATATGTCCATAATCTGTCACACCGCCACCAGTAGGAGTGGGCAGCGGAGTTGACGGGTATTTGGGAGGAGTTGAAGATGGTGTCCGGTATAGTTGTGCAGTAGTCATATGATCCAAAAAGGTATCGATTTGTTTTAGCGATAACGCGTTGTGTAATGTTTCTAACGGTCTTATTGGTGGCACACCACCGAATCCTTCTATGGCTAAAAACAGAAATTAAAAACGTAGTGGCTAAAATATTACATATAATATGTTTTCATTTTTATATCTCACCAACTATAACTTGTAACACGCCATAACACCGCGAATAACTATTTTTGTTCCTATGTATAGGTAACTTAAACCGAAAAATACTATAATTAATTCCTTCCCGATTTTTCAAAATAAACGAGGTATTTTCTGGTAGTGATGATGACGTATTGATTTGATTTTTTCGCGTTTTAAAAATTTTTTAGTTACTTAATACTGATAGATCTGTACTTAACATGTTCTATACCGCGAACTCTATTTGGATTGGTATCGAAACACATTATTTATATATATATATATATTCATTCCTTTCAGCGCATTCGCCGATCATTTGCCGTTCGCTACCACGATAATGCGCGATTGGGACCCCCCCCCTCCACGACTACGGCAATGAATTCAATGTTGCAACAAGCCCGAAACAAAGACAGTATGGTTAGAAATCGCGTCAAAACGAATGTACGTCGACTCGAAGGCTGGTACCCTTGAAGATCTCTAGTGTTAGATTTAAACTCTTTGCGATACTTTGCTTGACCATTTGCGTCCATCTGCTTTTGATTTAAAATTTGTCTACGTTTCTCATGTCGTTTAGATAGATTTTTTGCCCTAATTTTTATTGAAATTGTGAAAGAAGTGTTTTTAAAATATAAGATTTGTTAAATATTGTATGTAGCATATGAGATTTTTTTCTAAAGAGTTTGAAGTTACGGGTAAGATTGACAAGATTGCCATAGAGGAGAAAACTTAAAGGGCGACTGATGTCTTATGGCAGTGTAACTCGGACTCTGATATATCACGTGAGTTTGTTTACAAGTCCGCAATGGTGAACACGGCTTCCTATGAAATTGACATAAGGTGATTTTCGTGGTTATTGACTCAAAGCGTCATTTATGGTTATTTTTCTGCAATTTTTTTCATCTTGCAATTTATGAGTTCAAATATAATAAGACAGTTCCTTTATTGTCATAAAGTATCCTGCAATGTCTTAATCTGTAAAAGACTGTCTATAGTGTAATGAGTATTTATTTTTAGAATGAAATTACATACGTTCTGACATTCTTCCTTCTTAGAAGTGAGTATGCTCGAAATAGACTATTTTAGTTTTCAACCCCTTCTCAATTTTATACGTCATCACCATCCACCCGAAAAATACGTTTATTTGCTGCTAATTCAAAAAGATAGGTATACATTATTGTCCCGTAGCCTAAACGTCAAAGTAAAAGTACAGCGTTAACATAATAAACTCAAACATGAAATAAAATTGTCTGTTCCGTTTGCTCAAACAATTCTAAACCAAAAAAATCGAAAACACTAAAAAGAAATTACCTTAACTAGTTTAGACGTAGCACTTACCAGATGCACTGGCTGTACTGGAAATCATATCACGCAGATTGGGCGCACTGGAACTTCCAGATATAACCGCCGTCGAGAACAAGCTGTTGGTACTGCCCCCGATCAGTTTCTTGAGCCCCGGCGTTCCGTAGCTGAGCCCCATAACCTTAAAGTAGCTCATCTGTCCGGCAATACTGTGTCGATGGCGTTTGATGGCCTGGCCGCATTCTGAATTGGACACGCAAGGGTCGATCACACGGGGATTAGCAGGGTGCGACAGAGAGCGACGCGAGGAAAAAAAGGATAGGAGATTGGAAGGATGATGGGGAGCGCAAAGCAGACACGTGGTGTCGGCGTTATGCTCAGGGTATGAGCTTAGCGGTAGATGCGAAGGCTCGTTCGGCGAGAGCGTGTTTTTATCGCTCTTCCAAGGCAAGCCTTCGCTATACTTCTTCAGGAGAAAGTGCTTTGTTGAACCGTCAATCCACTCGTTATCAAGAATATTGGGATCGGAAAAAGATCTTTGATGTAATGTGGTTTGTTTTTCAGATGTGTTATGTTTCTCTTTTATATCATTATCAAAATTAACCTCCAGCGATGCATCATCATTCTGACTGTCTAGAGTGTCTTGTTTTAATACTCGACAAGCTTTACTTTTAAATCTAATATCTGATAAAGGCAGTTCATTAGTACTGCTGGCTTTCCCAGCCTGCTTATTCTCCAATTCAGATGTAAACAACGCCAAATTTATTTGCGTCAAAGGTAATTCGTTCGTTGCACTTTGAGGTCTCGATTTATCACCCGAGCCAGAATTAACGGAGGTTTTTCCGAAAGTTAGAGGAGAATCACTGGGTGAGTCTAAGTCAAACGATCCCGAAATAGGACTTAAGTTTGGTTTATCGCTTAAAGAAATAAAGTTGTAGTTTCTTATTGTGTATTGTACTTGAGCATCGAGAGGACTTACGGTTCTGACGGGAATTTCTATTGGGGGACTTATGGGAGTATTGTTAGTGGGAGTTATGGACAAGTCTGTATCGTCAAGTGATTCTTTTGTGAAAATTAATAAAATAAACAATACAAAAGGCGCGCGCATTTAAGTGCATTACCAAAACAGGGACAGACAAGCGGGACAGGAGAAAAGAAATAAAAGAATAAAGTAAGTAAAAATTTACCATCACCAGCAAACGATTTAAAAAGCCAACTTGTAATATTTTTACTGTCTATCGAAACTTTTCCAGTTTCGGTTTGCTCGCTATCTTAATATTTGCATAAGAAGTAGTACGCACACAAAACACACTATCTTCCTGCAGAAACGACATTGCATATTCCTTTTGAAATTATAGCCAAGTTTTGGATACAGCATTTTGGTGGAAATAATGCCAAGAATCTCAGTTAAAAATACTATTTCGAATTAATGTATTGTTGAACCGTATGACTCAAGTAATTTTTAAAATAACCCTCCAACGACATTTATTTATTAACATGGATGTTTTGTCCTTTTCATAATTAATAGTTGAAATAAATATCTTTATCGTGAAGATGTTTTATAACATGTCTGGATATGAATCCATTATTGACTAAAGCTGTAATATTCCATTAAATGTGAAACGAATTCCGAACCAACAAAAACATTACAAGTATCGAAACCCAAGAAGAAAAACATTTAAAAAATAAACCGACACCAATTATTAAATATTCGACCACTAAAATTACTGATTTATTTAAATTCCTACTCAATTACAAGTAGGAACATATAATTATGCAAAATAATATCCACTTTCCACTGCATATTTACTCCTTCAGCAGTTAAGTGATCGAAGATTTAACAAATGCCTATTCAAATGTAAAGTGTCAATAGCAATAGTTTCTGTTCTAATACTGGGCGACAAACGGGTATGTTTCATTAAGCGCATTAAATCATAGTAAGTATATCAGAATAAACCAAAATCGGCAACATATTTTTTGCAATCAAGAAAATATTTATAAAAAAATATCAACTAACTAAATATAATATGGTTTGTACCGACATATTGAAACCTAGCATAAGCAATATATCCTTCAAATTATATTATGATTTCATACTCTTTAGGTAATTTTAAATGTAAATATAATCATATTTTTGGATAACTTATTTGCCCTCTTGACGCTAACATTATTACAAGGATTATGGCAATTTTAACTACGTACTTTATGAATTTTATTATACCACCTAACTTTTTTTTCAAATTTTAATGGTCAAAATTGAGTTTTTAAAATATGTTATTTGTCTCTTCCCCTTCTTTTTAGATTTCCTACTACATCGGAGCCCTACTTTAACATATGCGAATCATCCAAAGTTATTAGATAGGTTACCAGAAGAAGGTGCGCGCGAGCAAGTAAATACCCTCCTTTAAAGCCGTTTGAAAATTAAGCTTGCTTAACAAGTTCAATGGCAAATATGCCTCAAAAAGTGAGACATAATTCAAATTGTGACGCGTAACTAATAAAATCAGTTATCAATTGACGCGTAATTTACCTCTACTAAAATCAGTTAGCATCTTAGTCCCAAAGCTCGATAAGAGTAAGAATTGACCATTTTCACATGACGTCACAACGCGGCAGCCATTTTGCCTGAGGGACAAACAAATCAAAACTTGGTTAGGTGATGTGTTGTTTTTCTATATTTTCTTTGGTGTTTCTGTATTTTCGGGATCGTTTAAGTGGCTTTATGACCTTTTTTAAAATTATAAGAAACTGAAATACTTTACTAATGCCGTCATTTTGTGCAGTAGTGCTTTGTGGGACGAGACAAAATAGAGACAACGTAAGGTTTTTTATAAGAACTGCTGCTCTGAAAAATGCTGGTTGATCTAAACACAGGCAAGAGATGTGGATAAAGGCCATTAAAAGTGAATCCCAAATGAAGCATGGACATGTTTGCTCTAGACATTTCAAAACTGGTAATAAAATTAAAGATGACATCAGGGAATGAAATTCTAAAAAACTTTTTTTTACGTGCGCTTGCTGCATTACTTGAGAAGGACCATCCTGATTGGATTCCAAATAAGAATATGGGATGTTAGCTCTCATTCTGTGGGTGATACACAGATTGATAGGTTTCAACGAGCCACAAAAAGGAAAAAGCGATTGGATGAGGTAGGACAAGTAGATACGGATGAAAACCATACCTACATTATTCAAATTCAAAATTCAATGATTTGATTATGATACAGTTATTGATTTGGATAACAAATTAAGTATTTCAAGTATACACCATGTAAACGGCAGGGTGTATTTGTGAACAAACTAAAGAGATATATTCTTGTTACATAAGTTACTTATTATCTATGAATATTTATTTATTTGTTTTTGAATATTTTTACATATATAAATGGTGGTATGTTGCTATATACTATAAGCAGTACCTTCGGTTCCAATGCTACTTGCATTGTTTTGAAGGTTACCTTAATTTAGATGATGTAGTGTTATTAGTACTATTGTTATTATGTAAACAAAATGTACATTTTTGTCTGAATAAAGGAATGTTAAAAAAAAAAAAAAAAAAAAAATATAAGAATATTTTACTTATTTTTTTTGGAATATACTTCGCAAACTCTCAAATTTTTAAGCAATAACAGCAAACGCTTGAGGACGAAGAGATTCCTGGTACGAGCAGAAATTTAGATGAAGAACCTATGATGGAAAATCATTTAAATGAAGCCACACAGACCGACAACAGTTCAAAATTTGTCACAAAGCTTATATAGTTTTTTTTATCAAAAATTAAAAAACTTGGAAATAACAGAAGAATCTTTTATTATACTGGGCTTCCAAAAAACGAAATGCTGTTTATTTTATTATACGATTATATTTATTTTATATAAAATACATACCAACTTAAATAACTTAGGATAATAATAATATGCATCATTATATTATGCACCTAGGTGTTGCCACCTGTATGTGCATATTAAAATAAACTGTATATTTAGTTCGTAAATATTAGTTTAAAGCTGAAATTATATATTAAAAGTAAAAAGCTAATCTGTGAAGTAAAACAATTTTTTATTTAATGTTCCTCGAAGGATATATAATTTATGGCTTAGGCATAGGATTTTTTACACAAACTACGTGTTGATGACTTTAGGCAGGGAATGTAAATTTAAAGTCTTTCATGTATCTTTACCATCCATGATTTTTAATTTATCATTGTATCTGTCTTTCACACTTTGAGAAAACTTCATAATAATCACTCCTCTCCATTGTCTCAAAAACTTTAAAACACTTATAGGTATACACAGATTAAGAATAGAATTAGTTTATACAATAAATTAGCTAAAAATCGAATACGTATTGTCGTTGTGGACTCGTGAAAGTCGAAAACTCAAATAATTTGCATTTAATTACATTAACTTTGTGCTGGTGTTTGTCCCTCAGGCAAAATGGCCGACATGTCAAAATCAGCTGTTTGAAAATGGTCTATAAGAATTTGAAGGTTATGTACTTAACATAACCTTCAAATTCTGTCGCCGATTAGGGTATCTTGTGATATATGTTTCAAGTAAAGTTTTTGAAACATTTAATTATACAGCGTGTGTGAAAATATTGGCACCATAACTTTATCTGTGATTTTAGGAAAAAAAATATTCTTCATAAAAAAATTTGCTTACCTTTAGAAAAAAAACTAAAATATAACGTACAGGGTGGTCAGAAAATAAGAAAATGTGGTAAAATACTAAGAGTAGTTACATTAATTTACATGGTACAAAAAATTTATTATAAAAAAGTTGTTAAGAACAGATTTAAAGTCAACATATAAAATAACAGCTATCTACGAAAAAAAAATATATTTTTCGACTATTTGACTATTTCCTCTTCTCCCAGATATGGCAAACATTTTATTAAAAAGAACAGAAAAAAGATTTTTGTATTATTAGGCTTCAGCTAAGCCACCATCATTTCATCAAAATCAGCGATTTCAATTTCAAACCCGTGTATTTCATTGCAGGTTTGTGTAATTATGTTTTTTTATTCGTTATTGCCCACAATAAGCACAATCTCTACCTTTTCTTGGTTAATAAACCACATCTTTAACCAATTAAGTTTTAAAAACCATATTGACGTTTATTTTGACACCCTTCATAGGTGACTTGACGTCTTGTACTTTTAAAAATACATTACTTTACCTTTAGAAATAATGATGTTTTCCATATTTTCCGCAAGAAAATATTTATATTTTTTCTTCGTAGATAACTGTTATTTTATATTTTGACATTATTCTTAACAAGTTTTTTCAAAAAGTTTTTTTTGTACCATGTAAATTAATGTTACTTTACTCTTAGCATTTAGCACATTTTCTTATTTTTTGACCACCCTGTGATTTTTTCAGAAATATGGAGCTTTTCCCTAAAATCACAGGGAAAAAATTTTCCATATGGTGCCAATATTTTCACACACGCTGTATAATATCGCATAAAAATGAAACAAGCCCATTATAACAGCCCTAATAAATCGCCTATGCTGTCATGTATTTTCAATTTGTATTTACATTTGAATAAGTCGAAAAACCAATCAAAATCATGCAATTATAGAGTAGCAAAGCGATAGTAGTAAAGGATAATACGAAGCCGGCGCAGTGACATGAGAGATATACCAAACCCTAAATAAAAAGGGTCTAATGCACCTCCCGCATATACAGGTGACACCAGTCGCACGGGTTTACCAGACAGATGAGGTTTAAACAACTTGACTTTGCTCATGCTAAGCTAAGCCTGAATTTCTGCAGGATATTAGACGCAATTCGTGTCTAATGTTGAATATAAGAAAACTAAGTCACAATCACAGATCTTTCTATAAAGTAACAAATTACATTCCGGTCAAAAATTTTTTTTTAAATATATATATCTAAACCAATTTGTTACCAGCTGGAGAGGGTTAATTACTGAATTGATGTAAAAATATTTTAAATACACTCACCGACATTAAATTCGATCCATCCGAAATTTTGTTCAATCTTAATGTATGGTAACTTTTTCCGTAGTCCGATTTAAACGATCTTTATTTAATTGTAGATATATGCTCTGATCAACTTTTTTTAAAAAAGCGGTATACATGTAGAAATATAAGGGAAAAAGGTATGTTTTTTCCTTTGTTTGTAACACCCTGTAGAGAAATTTTGCAATCTTAACTCTAATGAAGATTGTTTAATCTAATCTAAAAAGTTTAATCTATTCTTAATAGTTTACTTTTTTATTTGTCTCAATGTCTTTCTCGGTTCAAGAGTTACGAATTTTTAAAGAAAAGAGAAATGAGAGTAAAAAAGTCTACCAATGTCACAATAACAGTTGTCAGGTTCGTTATTATTTAAAACCTTTCTGAAACTTAACGTAAGACTACGTATTTATATTTGGAGCTTTTGTCCGATTTATAAAGAGCAATTTATGTTCGCAAGGAAACAAACTATTCGCAAACATAACGCAACAATGGAAACATAATGGTACACCAGGACTTCTAAATTGCTCAGTGAATTAAATTTTTAACCTCTTAAGGACTATGGGGATTAAAGTTTTCTACTTCAGTAATTAAAGAAAAATAAGAGAAATCTGAAAGGCAACCCTGCAGAAATTCTTTCACATCTAGCTCTGCCAGGAATAATACGTTCGAAAGATGTGCATAATGGGTTTACTGTGTTTATAAAGAGAACAACATAGACCCGATAGACCTACATTCGGTATGTCATTGTACATAATTTACGTCAATTTGATATCACAATAATCTGTTAGGTGAATATTCACCGTTTTCGAGTGATCTATCGGTAATTACCGCGGTTTTATCTGGTTATAACTTCGGTTAACCTTTGCATTTTCCCTGTTAACAAACCACAATCGCTACAACGCCAGTGGTAAAAACCAATTTGGAATAGTTATCTCCGGTAGATCGCTCCAAAACGGTGATTGTTTCTTTTACTGCGGCGTGTGCGGTATACCTTCTCGCACAGCGTGTGTAAACCTTTTCGCACGGTGTGGTTAAGTCTTTTAAAATGGCGTGTGCTTTCGCACGCTGTTTGAAATAATTTTCAGTTGTAGTTAGTAGTGTATTGTTTAGCAGAGCAGAAAAAAAAACAATTTGATATGACAGAAAATGATAATGCCTATGTTTACACTAGCCATGCTACCGCTACGCGACGCGTGTTTAGATTTTGAACGCTCAATCGGCATACCGTGTGTATGTGTATCGTACAGAGGTAGTACAACATTAGGTACGAAGTATAGATAGATATCTAATATACCAAGTCTACGTTACATCGAAGCATTTATGGATCTTACAAGTATATAAAACATTTCTGCATAAAATGTCCAAAGCAAAGATGTGAAATTAAATATTACTTGACATAAAACAAAATCAAGTTGTGTACGTAAAATAGTATTTAAATTTTTGGAACTAAAACATATAAGTATAAAGATATAAAAAAATGTGTAATAAAATTTAAGTAATTAACTTAAACAAAGTGTATATATATATATATTGTAGGTACAATTGAAGCTATATGTAGGTAAGAAATAGTAACAATAAATACTAAGCTAGATATTTGGAGTACTGACATTTAGTATTTTCTTTGGGAATTCCAACTTGGAATGCTAATTAATAATAAATGTATTATCTGTTCCTAATAACGCACAAAAAAATTCCAAAAAGGTATCATAGAAATATTAGAAAAAACACTAGATATATGACAACAAGTCTCGAACAAGGTTTAATTTCTATGGTTACGAAAACCATTTTAACCCATTTTTTTTTTAAGTTAGTTTAAATTTCTTTAATATCATATTTTTTACACGTAACAATTTTAATTCGGCCGATAACGAGAAGTTCTCTAGACTCTTTGGTATAATTTTAACCACTTAAAATTTATTGTTACCACAAGAATTCAGTATTCCGCTAAAGAAAGCTGCCAATGCGTATTGAACCAAATATTCTGCGTTAAAAATCGTACTCTTGGATTAAAAACATTGTCAAAACGAACACATTAGCAGAACACTGAAACAGCATACCTGTACTATTAACGGCGTCCAAACTTTGATGAAACTTTTCAGCTGCCCAAATAAATTATTTTTGTTAAAAGTCTAGACCGCTTAGTAGTTTTCAGATATTTTTTTTAGGAAAATAATGCCCGATTGCACCATTTACGGTTTAAATAAGCTAAAAAAGTTTTAGCTTAACTTATTTTCTATACACGCTTGTAATTTTGCCGACACTTAACATGCTGGCATGTTGGCATTAAGAGGGTTAATATAAAGAAGAAACCCCTTAAGATTTTGATAGAAAGTTGTCTAGCCGTAGTATCGGAGACCATTAAACAGAACAGAGAGAAAGAAAGTTTACTCTTTTTTGACGGCCTATCTATTTTTTTTAACCAAAGTGTGCAGATCGAGAAACAAATCGTTAAAGAAGGTGCAATTTCGTAGTGGTTTTCTTCAGTTATATTCTATCTTATTCGCAACTTAACAGCCGGTTTAAAAAACGACAAGGGTTCTAAAATTGACCAATAATAATTATTACGTATTGTAAGATATCCCAAGGTTCTCGTACCTACTTAAAGAATTACCAGAAACCTGTTGTTTTAGCGAGAGCTTTACTGTTACTATCTAAAAGGTGATTCTGCTCGGCAAAATAGGTTAATTTTGACGGGGCGTCGTTTGCCAAGACGTTGTGCGCCTAGTGTGAATTTACACCCGCAAAATCCATAATATTCAATGATAAATATATTTTTTCAAGCTGGTGCCTTGCCGTTGCCGAGCACGTGCCTCACGATAGTGAGAATCAGCCTTAACTTCTCCCATTTAAGCCGACAGTTGTTTTTAACCGAATGTAAATATTACATGTTTAAATGAAACCTTAATGAACAAACTACCGGCCTTATTTAATATATAACAAATTTAGTTAAGCCTTAAAAATTTTACACTCTTTCGTATAATTTGAGAAATATCCTTGTTTTTTCACCATAATGTGCTGGTTTTGGCAGCATTCACTAAATAGTTTTAAAATTTAAAAGGGATAATTACGGATTTCAAATGACAGGTATAAGAATATGTCAACTTCGTTTTTATTGTGTTTTACCTTACATTGATAGTTCGGAGTTAAAAACTATAAATGTAAGGATAAGAGAACCAAATTTCGTGTAATTAATTTATTTTGCATTATTTTCAAATTTATAAAGAAATTTAGGATTAACTATTGGCAATAATAGAACTTAAACTATTTTAGCAACAAAATCTCGGTAAAACTATTCATCAAAAAAAAACGAATAACCTGCAAAAATATTTTAAATTAAGACGTTTAGATTCATATGAAAATCTAAATATTGTGATGGACCAAATTTAAAACTTTTAGTAAACAAAGAATAGTTTTGTGCAAATTTATTAAGAAAAAATATGTTAATATAGTCGACGCAGCAAACCCTCTCGTTTTTCGACAGCAATATGAAATACAATAAAATTCGCCAGTTTAGTGGTGGGCTGTACTAAGTCCAGGTGTTATGCTTTTAAAGTTTAATTGGTGCTAATAAGTTTTAAAAGTGTATTTTCATCGTTTTAGCAAAGTTCATTTTGTTTGATTAACTATTTAATATATACATTGAGTGGTTTGTATATATAGTAAGCCGTAGTAAGTACACCTGACTAAAAATTAATGGGTTAATATTTTATTAATATCTTTTTAGGCGAAATAATAATTATGGACCATAATTATTGTCTGCCTTCTACGGCTTCTATCTCAGCTGATGCCACCATTAGAGAAACTAAGGTGATTTTTAATATTAATTGAAAAATTTGTAATGCTGAATGAGCTGGGATTTATTTCAGTTAAAATCAGATTGTACTTTTGTTTGGCGACTTGAATGTGTACAGTTGTGGTTGGCTGGGAAAATACGAAATATCTGCATGATATTTTAAATAGTTTTGGTTTAAAATCGCTCTTACCAATGAACCTATAAGAGCTGTATTCGGTCAGAATCCAATTGCAATTAATTTATTTTTTTAGTTTTTTTCGGGGTTGAGAGAGGGCCGTATGCCCGTTGTAGCCCCACTAGGTGAACCAGTGAATCAGATATAATGTAAACTAGCAAAGTACTAAATAAAAAATACAAAACAGAGTAAACTGTGAGATAAACAAATTTTTGTTTTAATTTCTAATAAATCATTTCATTTTAAAATAAACTTTGCAAAACAAATATACTATTTGTAAGTACGGCCCTGGAATTCATACCAGAAATAAGCAGGCAGGTCATTAATGTCAAGTCAGACTGTCATTATCTGGCGAGGGTGTTCGCTGCCAACACTATATTTATGTTCTGTCGTCATGAATAGAGATGGTCCGATTTTCACAACGCAACATCCCGGTTCAAATAATTAATTGCAAGATACACTAATCACAATAATATGAAAATTAAACGTAAGTTTTATGTAACATATGAAGACAATAAACCAAAATAGGCCTGCCACAAGTTGAAAATTTGATAGTGGACAAAATTTATAACCGATTTAGTGAATACGGGGGATTATGTTCCAATTATCTTAAACGCAAGAGTAGCACTTGAAAAACGTAATTAAGTTGCATTACACCGACTACCAAGCATGCTCATAGTAATATGATAAATTACTTTCGTTGAAATATGTGTAAGGCAAAACTATTTGTGAAATTGGTGAGTTTCTAACTTTATATATCGGTATATTGTTACCGTAAATAGCCAATTTCAGTTAAAACCCGATTTTCCTAGGAAAAACTAATTTTAACTATCCTTCCTAGTGAATTGTAGATTTAACTAGTTGAAACTAGTAATAACAAATATTGCCAGTTAATTGTAGTTTTGAGTGAACATATTTTAGTTAAAATTAGTTTCTACTTGCCTGATAAAACCCCGAACAACTCAGCATATCTCGTCTTCTCGAGCAAGTGAAACAATAATCTTGTCTAGTACAGTTGTAACTGATTAACCCTAGTAAAAACTAGTTTTAACTAGTTTTCAGGTAAACAAGTATGAAATATTCAGGTTTAACTAAGATTATAAGACAATTCCAGTTTTAACTAGCTAAATCTAGAATTGACTAGGAAGGATAGTTAAAACTAGTTTTTCCTAAGAAGATCGGGTTTAAACTGAAATCGGACTTTTCCGGTAACATATATATTTTATCCCATTTTGTAGGACTTAAACTAATACAAGTTGTATAAAGTACCTCTGAGACTTGGTGGTACAGATAATCAATATTTAACCCTGAGCCATAAGCCGTCAGAAAATGATACTTAATGCACACCGCGACATCAACAATTTTTTCGAAAGTTTCATATCATTGCTTAAGCCATTGATTTAGCAAGAACCGAAAAAATAGTATGTTTCAAAAAATTTGGACCAAAGTAACTGGGCCGTATTCTACCAAAAGATAATAAAATTCATTATGTCAAAAAGTAGATATTGTCGCAAAACGCCATAAAAGTATTACTTTGTTTATTCTAACTTCAGAATAATAATAGCGACGTATTTTTATATTACGGTTTAAAATAGTAGATTTGGCAACTTCACATCGGTAATATTAGCTGTACCTAACATACACAATTCGTTTAGGAACTTTACAATTCTTGTAGTAATTGACAGTTCTTGTACTAACTTGACACACTAGCATTTTTTTAGGGTAACGAATTTTATTATATTTTTTATCAGAATACGGCACATTGAAATACCCTAAACAAATTTCCCAAACCATACCATAGTGAGTAAATATTTGGCATCGTAATCGTAACCTTACCTTTTCCTGTTTGCTGATTTTTGTGATCATAACTTCTCGATCTAGCTTCGGGTTCGGGACTTATAGCTCTATTTCCGAAATTTCTGCCTCCTGGCTGGGTTGCCTGATTAGCTAGTTCTTCAGTGAGACATTTCGCTAAATGTAGAGCTTCGTGTCCACATACTGTATGAGCGCTTCTATATATAGAATATATAATGAACATGATGTTGATGACTAAAGAAGGGAGTGTATCCCAAATTCGATGCCTTCATATGGATCCGGGTTGTTATGAATAATGAAAGTTTTGTAAAATTAACAATACTATTCTTCCTATATTTTCTAAATGATCGATTTTGTTTGGATTTTGATTTTCGCAAATAATGTCTCAACCCTATACCTGCCAGTTGTGAACCAAGTACATGATGGTTAATTATTTGCCGATGGGATAAAATCGGAGATGAAAAATATATTCACAGAATATGTCTAATTAATAATAATATTTAATATCACAAATTGTATGATTGCATACCTACTTTGAAGTACAATAAGCGGCCATGAATTAAAAATTAATAATTCCTATTTTATGTAAAAATGGACAAGCAAAGTCCATGGAGTGGACATCCATAGAGTGGACATCCATAGAGTGGAAATATTTAACCCATAACGTATATTTTTTATAAAGAAAAATATATATATTTAAAATAATTGATCACTTATAAGTCAAATAAACTCTTCTTTCATATGCACCGCAAAAAAACTTAAAATATTATTTTTTTACCGTTTTTCTGCTGATATGCAGGGGACGACAATTAAAATACATAATTTCCGAATATTTTGACCATACAACTAAATTTTATAATAGAACATCAAATATCCTCTCTTCGAGGGTTTACAGCGTATCGGACGGAATGCGTCGATACGTGATGGGTTGACGATATTGCCAGGTATCTATTTCAAATTTCAATTTCACGATGTCTAATGGAATGGACGTTGAAAGAGTTTTGGAGAAACAGCCAGAATCCTTTTATACAGGGGTTCTTGCATATTTCTGAACTAAATAAAGTTTATATTTTTTGATACTAACTATGACAAAATATTATCAAAATTAAGTCCGATAATACCTAGTGTAAGAGGGTTACAGTCCACGTAGCTCACTTATGAGTTATAAAATGACGAAATGTAAAAAAAATCCTATTAATAGGTAGGTATTACTGATAAAGGTGAGTTTGTTTAACTTTATGTCATGCTAATTATACATAAAAATATGTTTAAATTTGTTAGAAACTTTAATTGTTACACAATTTTAACCCATATACAGAGAATGAGCGGACATTTTTCTCTGAAGAATATTTTGGCCATACCATTTCATATTTTCTTTTGTGTTTTACCAGAACTTCCCCGAATTACAGTTATCTTCGATTAGTACACAATAATATGTATTCTCAAATTACACTTAAACTAATTTGCCTACAAGGTTTTAAAATTTGTTGATATTTAATAATAATAATATTATTTAGTCCAACAAGATTGAACATTTTGATTTTTTAAAGATAGTTTCACGAGGAATTTTACCTAAAAACTCAGATGGTCCCTTATAATAGTGAAGTTCTGAGATAACGGAAAAAACGCAAGATTATCTGGAATTACAGGTATAGCTAAATCATCATCATCATAACTAAATAGTTTTTATAAAATGGGACATAATAATATGACAACAAGGGACAAAATCGTCAAATTATAAACGCTTTAAAAATGTTGACGCAGTTACAATTAATGCCACAAAATCTTCATAATTTAACCAGACCAACTCAAAAAAACAACCTAAATCCCATTTATTGAAAGCATCGGATTGGATAAACTTATATATGCGCGGCTTTGCCCATTCCTCTATAGCAGGAATATTTATTAAAAAAATTTTCGTTATGAATTTTTTTATCATAGAAATATTTCGGGAATTTATCAGCATTAAATTAAAAAAAAAATAACATTTGCAAATCAAATTTTCAATTGGTGTAGCTCAGTTTTGAATATAAAGTATAGAGATGATCTAACGTCATGTTTTACAAGATGTCAAATTTTATACATAAACAGAAAGATTTATAAATGATCCCTTCGTTACTCCCAAAATTCGGTACAATAATTAAACGCTGGGTTCAGGCGATAAAATAATTTTTCGATCATATAATTCCTTTTAAATCTTACCCTATTGGTATTGGTACACTAGTTTTTAGAAATCGGTTGTGCTTCGTGTACGTATAGTTTGGAGATGTATCGGGGGAGTCTGCAGGCGATAAGTCATTTTGAGGTGTGGCCTCTAAGACATTGGGACTGCCTACCATAATTTTTTCTTCTTCGATGACTGTTATGCCTATTTCTTGCAATATGGGCATATTTTTATCTTCAGGCGTTGGAGTCGTGGAAGTATTAGCACTCTACAACAGTAGAATAATTGTAATATGGTAAACATAGGGGCGTAATTAGATTAACAAGGAATAGTAAGCCATAGACGATGTAAGGCAAGATTTTAAAGATTTTTAGATGAGTGCTAATTTTGAAAATTTTTCAGTTTGAAATTGAGAACTTTTAATAACTCAGTTTTAGAGAATATAAAATAATATTTAATAAATTTAAATTAAATATTGGTTTTAAACAGTTTTATGTTACTCGTTATATTTTAATCAGGTCATACATCGATGTGATTGAGATTTTACATATAGCAAACTATGGATTTTAAATTTTATATTCTACCTACTATTTTTATAAACATGTATAATAAATTGATATTCACAATTAGGACGAGTTTTGATAAATAATGTTAAAAATCATTATACGTAAAAAATCATCATAAAGAGACACTTTCCTTGTAACTGTATGTAGGGTAACATTTGATCATTGGAGAATGTGTACGAACAAGCGAGATAGTTTTTATATTATAATATTATTGCCACAATCACCTAGTAAAAAAATCTATTTACCGAATTTTTACTAGCAGCAGATTCGTTTCTTGAGTGCGGCCTGAAACCAGGACCTGGTGGAAGGTTTTTCTGAACACAACAATTAACTCCCGGACTAAAGTGAAGTTCTATATGGAACCTCTCTTCACTACATGGATCCTTAGTGGGATCCTCGTACAACATGATGACAATTTGTGACATGTAGTTTAATTCAGAAACCATTGAAACGTACTCCATAGCTCGGCGCCACTGTTCATCTTTTACCATCTGAAAATACACAAACGAATATTGTACACTTTATGAGGGCTTTGTTATTTTCCCATATACAGGGTGTTAATGTGATTATGTTACAAACTTAGGGTAGATAGCATACATGAAAAGAAAATAAAATAAAAGTTCATAATACGAACATTGGTCCGGAAACGCTTCTTCAGTGAGCAAGAGTCCTTTGAAGATGGCTTTCATAACTAATTTCCTGTTGTATATCCGGAACTACTTCAGCTGTCGTAACCAATTTTGGGACATAAATTACTGTTAGTAAGTTCATCTATTTCACCCTTTAGGACAATGTTAACTTTAACCAAGGGCGTGCGAACCAGGGAGGTATTTGGGTAAATTTGATCCCATTCCTCTAAGATTTCTATTGTTTGCCATTTTGACATCACATTATGATTTTCCTATGCTAAAGAGTCGTTTAGAAATCAATTTTTTAAGTCTTAAAGCAATTAGGTATTTTTTCCGGAGCTACAAAAAAATTGATTTCTGTATCTTAACTTGTTTTTAGAAAATTTCCTAAGAAACGAATGTGATGCCAAAACAGCAAAACATTGAAGTATTAGAGAAATGGGGTCATATGTACCTAAATACCCCTCTGGTGTGCACGCCGCTGGTTAAAGTTAACATTGTCCAATAGGCTTAACTTACTATCAGTAATTTATGTCCCAAAATGACGATTGCTGAAGTTCCGGAGCTACAAAACGAAAACTAGTTTATGAAGGCTATCTTCAAAGGACTCTAGTTTCATGAGGAAGCGTTTCCGGACCAATGTTTATATGAACTTTCATTTTCTTCATGATTGTATTCTATCTACCTTAGAAGTTTGTAACATGATCATATTAAGACTCTGTAGAGGATGTTATCGAAATTACTTATTATAAGTAAACCCGCAAATCCTCAGATGAAAACAGATTGCATAAAAATAACCATAAATACCGCTCCGGTTTAATAAGCGAGAAGAATCACTTATGTCGTCATAAAAAGCCGCGTGCACTACTGAAAATTGGTGAACAAATCTGTCAAGAAACATCAGTTGTTAGCGATGTTGTAAATTTTACCCGTTATTTTTTCCATAACCCGAACAAATCAACAAATCCGTTATTTTTCACGTAAGTTTAAACTCTAGAAAAATTTTATGCCATAATTTACTTGAACAATTCCACAATGTCTTTCGCAAACGACATAAACAAAGGTTAATTTCAAATTAAAAGCCCATGGAAACATCAGAAAACATTTTAATTAAATGGAATGAGAAATAACGGCGCCGTCAATTCGTATTATACATTTATATTAACGTTAAGGCAACCTTAGCTAAGGTCTAACTTAAGGTAACATTCAAATATCGGCTCTTAATTTAAGTCCGATTATTATTATATTCATTTTATATTGTAGCCAAATTTATCGAAAATCTCGCATATTTTAAGAAATTTAAGAATATGTTCATGTACAAGAACGGTTTTATGTCTCAAACTTTGAAACACTGTAAAATGATGGAGATGTCAAACTTTGTAATTTAATTATCAAGTGACATCTATTCTTAACATTTTTTGTGTTTGGTTCTTTTTGATACTTTAATTTTTGTAGCAGATAAGATTTTTTTAAAAGAAACTGACACTTTCCATTACTTTTCCCGTGATGTGTGAGTGATGACAGCGGATAGGTACATTAGAGATGTTTTAGGGCCACAGGTTGTTCCTTTCGCGTTATTTATCAGAGCAAACTTTATGCTGATGCAGGATTATGCTCGACCATATGTTGCAAGAATTGTTAACGATTATTTAAACGAGGTCGAAATCCCAACAAATGAATTGGCCCCCACGTAGCCCCGTCTTAAACCTAATAGAACATATCTGCGATACACTGGGCACAAAGAATGATCTCCGATACCTGCTCCTGCAAGTTTACATGAGCTCAGAGGAACTCTTGTTGAAGAATGGCAGCAAATTGAATAGAATTACATACGGAATCATATTGAAGGCATGCCAAGGCGTATTGCAGCTGTCATTCGTGCTCGTGGGGGAAACACCCGTTACCGAGGTCGATGTTATCTTTTAAGTTGGTTTGCATTTAATTCAAGCTTTTCTCGTAATTTTAGGTTTTTGTTATGTTGGGAAATTAATACAACTTTGAATTGAAATAAAAACGAAAATCTTAAGAATAGAGGGCACTTGATAATTAAATGACAAAATAATAAGTTTGACATCTCCACCACTCTACAGTTTTAAAGTTTGAGTCAAAAAACAGTTCTTGTTTCAACCTGTATATTATGGACATATTCTTAACTTTGTTAAAATCTCACACAGTGGGAGATTTTCGATAAGATAAATTTACCTACAATATAAAAAAAATAATAATAAAAATCGGACTTAAAATAAGACAATTATTCATGATCAAAATACATCTAAATATTGCGTGGATCGATTATTTTGACTTTGAGTTTATTAGCAGTAATGTTAGCCACTTACATCTAACAATCCTCCATGCCTAAGGACGGTTATAAGAGAGTGTATATGGCTCTCACTTGTAAAATATAACCTCGTTCTTACGTGCCTACCAGGACTTGAAACGCCATGAGAATATCTGGGATTTAAACGGTTAACTGTTTCTTCGGTTTCCTCGATATTTCGTTGTAAATCGGCCTTTATTTTCTTTAGAAGTGGCGTACATATTCCTTGGCCTATAGTTAATTTCTCTTGAGCAGTTAAACCGTATTCCTAAAAAATACATCGAATATATCGGTAGTTTTTAGTTAATGAGCTTACAGATGCTGTTTATTTCTAACACTATAAATTTAAATATTAAAAAACTTAATTCGGAAATCCGAGATAATATTATATGTTTAGAAAAAGAAACCTTTCAAAATAAAATAAAATGTAATAATTGGTCATATGACTCTATTTCTATATAAATTTAGTCAATCTATTCGGCACTGTCTGAATTATATTTGATATCATATTGGCATCAAGTTCCTCCCAGCATTCTTCTGTTCAGGGTTTGAAAGTTTGATACTACCTGAATAAACTTTCCCTTTTACTGAGTCCTCTTGCGGCTACGTTGTTTAATTTTCATTATCGTGTTTTTTATTTCTATTTTAGAGTGTCAGATATTGCCACTGTGCACTTGCAAAGTTTATAACAGTGACGGCAATGTATTGGGTGCATTCAGCAGAACTCATCGATTTGTACGCGATTAGTAATTATCTTAAAAAAAATTGATTTCACACATCGATGGGAAAAGGACCGCCATTTCTTCGAATCGAATTTAAAAAGCGATTTGTGATTTGACAGCGATTCATGTCAGTTTTGTTTGTCAGGCTGAGTAGTAAAATTTATAAAAAATGAGGAAAGAAGTGAATTATAATTATAAAAACATTCTACACGATCGAATATTTAGAAGGGATCCTAACCAAACAAAAAACTGACAGCAAAATGCATTCAGCAGAACTACAAATCGATGGACATCGTGACGTCCCCAATAAAAATCACTTATAAATTGATCATTGACAGTATTGACACCAGCCGGTGTTACACAAATGTGACGAAAGTCGCTCTCTCGTTCTAATTCTTGTACGACTTTTTTATGAATACAACTGTACAAGCAGAAGAGTTTTTTTTAGTCTTCGATGCCGCCGAAATATCATCTACAAGGTCTTGTATATTTCGGCGATAACAAACTCGAAGTCGCCGGTTCAGCGCGACCAATCCGGCCCAACGAAAATTCGGCGCCAGCTGATTAGGCGCAGTGCCAACTCGGCGCCTATTTAAGGACTATTAGCGAAACCTAATTGGACATTATCGCCTTAATAAAGTTAGACATATTAGTACGAAATATTCAATTTCAAAATACAAAATATTCAAGTGTTCATATTATTGCATTGCATATTCTTAGAAATATTGGTAGTAATGAAATTTGCTTAATAGCTTTTTCCTATTAGAGATTATTGTAGGTATTATACAATCATTAAGCAAGGAAAATAATATCTACCAGCAATATATTAATCTCTTTTTATTTTTAAGAATACTTTTAATGGGCCTAATAAATCTGGTAACATTAGGGTAGGCACTAATTACGGTTGATAGGTATTATGGCATATTTTACACCTTTTGGAGCCGATTTATTTTTGTATTCGACAAAAGAAAGCACAAGAAAGTTAAGTATAGTTATTTAGTACATTAAATGTATCTGTAGTAGAATTAATTAAAAAAAGAAAGAAACATTTCTACAGACAGCTGGAAAAACTGTGTACAGCATGTACTTAAGGTGGAAAATTCTTACAATTGTATGATTACAAATGTTCAACCCTTAATTATAAGTTTAGGCTTAGATGATAGTGATAGTGATACAGAGTTAAATTTTGAATAAATTATCAATAGTTTCTTAGAATTTAATTAATTTTTATTGTACTTGTTATCCTAATAGTTATACTTTTAAATTATATTATTTTCAATTATCATTAATTGTTATCATTATTTTACATTTATTATGGGTACCTAAAACTAAAAATACCTATCTATTTATTTTAAATTATAAAAATAAATCATGTGGTGTGGTATACATTTTCATAGACAATTTCCTGGGACACCAAGTGCAAACGCGCTTCGGTACACGTTTTGGAACCGATTTGCTTTTGTATTCGGCAAAAGAATATAGGGTTATTTTTGCATTTTTCTTAATATGTAAAACTACTATGATATAAATAAATTTCTGTATCTTAATAAAATGTGGTATTCGCACTGTTAGAACCTATAAATAACTATGTCTTCATAGTGTAAGAAATTTTTTCAGGACGATAACTGTTTTTTAACATTAATTATAATAAGATAAAAATTGTGGCGTAATAGAAAATAAACATTATTCTATAGATTATAATAGAATGGTCGAGTTAGAACCAGCCTATCCAATGTGCATTCATACAAACTTTAAAGCAGAGCATTTTAAAGTTGTAAATAAAAATATTGTTGCGATTCTCCCGAAACCCGTAGGCGTACCGATTTTGCAGTATTTGCGACTTTTTCTATGCATAGTTAAATAGCAGTTAATTACTCTTTACGCCAAAAAAATGTTATTTAATGCAGCGGTTCTCAAACAGTAGGGCGCGAGAGCTTTGTACAATACAAAACACAGGAATTTATTTATTAAGATTTATTTCAAATTTAAACTTGCAAATATTTAATCAAAACAAAATCGTATATAATCGCTAAAACAAATATTGCACCGCACTAGCCAATGTTAGTATCAAATTAAGTTTCAATTCCTGCATACCGGATTATCATCTATCCAATTGCATCAGGGGGAAGACTGGATGATAGTAAAATATGAAAGTTTGAGAACCGCTGGTTTAACTAATAGGTTACCATACTGGAGTGCAGAGATGCGAAGGATTAGAATTCCCGATAATTATGTTTTTTAAAACATAGTGTCACCAATAAAGATTGAACCATATGGCGAAAATATTTATTTTACGATTTAGGTAAAATTTAAGTTTACCACCGTAAATCTATTTATTTATACAATACTCATCATCCAAATTCATTTTTTATACCAATAATTCTACCAAAGTACTTATTTTCGTCAAAAAATTAAATTGCAGTTTAAAAATGTTTCATTCTGCGGAGTAAACTCCTCATAACTTTTAATTCTTCCTCATAAGATTTAACAAAAGAAGAGGAGAGTCTTGTTTTTAAATAATAAATATGTTGAAAAAAATTACATATTAGATTCGATCAATAAATGTCATTTTGTAGAGAAAATGTCAAATTTGACAGTTAACAAAAGCCGCATGGTCCCATTTAATTATGTAATTGTTGGTCTTTATTGTAGCAAAAACTTATGGTGAAGTCAAAGTTTATCTAAATCGATCAATACCTTTTCCCGATATGGTTTCAACTTTAATGGTGACAATGTATACGTCTGTAAATCTCGTGAACTAGTTAATACATACGTCACTAGATATCGACGGCGCATTTGGATATAAGATAAATTGAATCTTAGAAATCAAATGTCATCAGTGAGTTCCTTTTCCTTAGTAACCACCTCCGCTTGTAATCGATGAGGATTCCAAACTCTATACAACCGATAAAAATTGGAATAAGATATATGGCGAAGTTGGATGAGAAAAAGTTTAATTGGTAGCGCTTTCGTCGGGAAACCGAAGGTTCTGGGTTCGATTCCCAGCGGTGAAATAATACTGTCTCAATTTAAAAAACTTGACAACCTGCCTTCAATACATTTTTTTAGTTATGTTTACCACAGACCACCTGCCAAAGCCAATAAGCCAATAAAAAAAATTGCCACAGACAATATAATAAACTACAAATTGTAAATAAGTGTAACATTTCTTCGTAGATATTCGCATTGCTCCTTGCATAATTTGAACACAAAAATTGTTATATTCTAATTGCTTTTCATTCGGTAATTTACTAATGAAATATTTACCTGTGGAATAACAACATCAGCTAAGTATTTGGCGTAAATATAAAGTTCTTCGGCTTGTTCAAATTGTATGGTATGTTGATTGTGCTGTAAATCATATTTAATACAATCATAGATATCCGGTATTTTACTAATATCAAATGTTCTGTTTTTTGTATAAAAATCCTTTTCAATTTTACCCCATCTTCTATACATAAGGTCCCATGTTTCACCATGATATAAAATAGCTTCTAAAAACAGTAAATAGTTACGAAAACCATATAAAATTATTCTGTATTACACGTATAACAAAAGTCTCATAGGAGGGCATATCCGTGTGTATAAGAAGAAATAAATATTGGTAATCATGTACTCAACAAACATACGCTATATCAATGTTGCTATTTACACGCAGCGGCAAGGTCGAAACTCGTGCACCAGCACCAGAATTCAACAACAGAAAATTTTAGTATATTTCAATTCTACTTTTTATCACAAATTCTGACTTTACTATAGGATATACTAAACTGATCGTTGTATTAAATTGTGTGTCGAAACAACTATCATGGTACAACAAAAAAATTTTGTGAAGAACTCTACATAGTGTGGTGTTATTTACTTAGTAAATAAGACTTATTATGAGAGGATACATAATAGTACCGTTAATACCGTACTGTTCAATAACACAAACGTGAAAATTACAAGAAAAAAACCGTTTTAAATACATATTTACATTTTTGGAGAAAAAGATAAAAAAACATTTTCCAAAAGATCAAAAATGCTAAATGAAAGAGGTACAAATAATAATGAAGTTGAAAAACTACAACATCAACTAAACCGAGTATATTTTTATTGGATACTTTGACGGAAACTGCACAACTAACGTTGTAACTGATTATAAACTCTTTAAAGTCTGTTTCGTTGCCGTTGATAGCTCGATACCCTCATTAAAGATTCAAAACAAGGGCCCGGTGGCCTAAAATATTTTACCTATAAAATGGTCTTTTTACGTACATCTAGCATAAAGATGAAGAAATTTTGACCTATTCCACCGGGTAACAGATAAAGTAACAATAGAGCCATAAAATGAAATGAAAGGATAATGATTAAAACGGCCCATCATGGTCGGAGAGTTGGGTTTTTAATGTAACCGCTTATTATTTTATTTAAATGTAATAGATTTTATGATTTTATGAATTTATTTACAAGAAAACTAATTTATTTACAGATCAAAAAATATTGACAATTTCAATAATTATAACTCGATAAAATGGTCCTCAGAAGAATCTGAAGAGTCATCATGTCCTACGCTTATTACTAAAGGCTCAATTTCCATAGTTGTGTCAATTACGTTGTCAAGTTCCCACATTTTTTGTTCCTCTACTATAGCATGTTTTATGGCGTTTTGCCAATTTTCTGATGACACATTTGCTAAAGAATGAAGCAAGAGGTGTCGCACTTCTTGCATTTTAAAAGTTTTGTTATTTCTAGCAACATATCCTTTTACTTGAGCCCATATTAATTCGATAGGATTTAGCTCACAATGGTAAGGTGGTAAACGGAGCACTATAATACCTCGATCTCTTGCCATCTCGTCAATAACATACTTTTTATACTGTGATTTATGTAGCCTAACAATATCCAAAAGTTCTTTTTTTACCATGGTATTATCGTAACTCAATTCCTTTCGTTGTAACCAGTTTACGATTTCCGCCTTTTTCCATGAAGTTGTGGGAAGATTCTCTTTTAGCCTAGAGTGATAGCTGGCATTATCCATCACTATTACAGAATTAGCGGGAATGTATTCTATCATTTGCTTAAAATATTCCTCGAAAACATCAGCAGTCATTTCTTCATGATAGTCTTTAGTAGAATTCGACTGGAATTGTAATAATCCTTGATCCAAAAAGCCATTTGAACTTCCTATATGAGTTATAATAAGTCTGCGTCCCTTTCCAGATGGTGGTCTAAGTCCTGTTGACCAGCCTTCCATGACAGCTTGTCGAGAACTTAGGACATTTTTATCTTGCCAAACTTTAGATACGGTGTGCCCTTCGTTCAGCCAAGTTTCATCCAAATAGAAAATGTTTTTGCCTTCGCTGCGGTATTTTCGGATGGACCTTAAGTATTGACGTCTCCAGCAAATAATATCTGCTCTATCAATAAGAAAAGATTTTCTGTTTTGCTTCTCCCATCGAAAGTTCATATCATGAAGTATTTTCCATAGTTTCGTTCGTGATAGCTGTGGTAAGTCCTCGTCGTAGTTAATGGCTTGTAAAATTTTGTCTATAGTTGGTATTTCCTTGGCAAAATAAAAACTATGTACTTTTCTTCTAATACCATTTTTAATGAAATTGTCAATTTCTAACGGTTTCTTTCCTGGGAGTGGTTTTGGCTCACTGAGGTTCTTAGATTTTCTTTCACGCAAGAACCTATATATAGTAGCCTCTCCAACTCCTACCATATTGGCACACTCTGCAATGATGCTACGAACATCACTTGCAGGTTTCTGGTACACTAGAGCATCATGCACGTTTAATATTAATGTCTTTTCTCGGAGAGAATATGCACTCTTGCTAATTTGACGAAGACACGTTGGCGAAAAACTTGAAGCCATTGTTACAAGTATAGGAAATAATTCAACTTTGAGATAATGCAGTATCTAAATACAACTAAATACATAGTTTGACAAACGCACATCAAATGGCGTAATAACATCCTAAAGCAGGCAAAAATAGGTAAATTAATTACCCCTGTTGTACCTACTTTAACCCTAATCCTACTTAACAATGGACAGAGGCCAATTTTCTTATTAAATAAGGTAATTACTATTGGCAACGCCTATGGTTTACGGTTGTTTTATGGCTTCAACCCTCGATATGAGTTATCAACTGCAACAAAACGGACTTTTTTTTAAAAACGTGCAACCTGAAATAATATCCATTCCAATAGTGTGAAATTTCATTGAATTCATATTTTTGAAGGTTGTAGATATAAAAAAACTTCTTTATTGTACTGAATTCAAAAATTACATTTTAAAATGGTAGTCATGCATTATACATATATTAAATTTGATTGATTCATTCCCCGGCCTAACTGTATCTTTGGAATTGCATCTTCAAACAGAGGCTATGATCTTGAACATTACTCGACTTATAATATAATTCAAACATGTACAGAGTGTTCCATTTTCGACACTTTTATAGGGTCTCCGTAAGTGCTAGAGCTATAAAAAAAGTAATGTAGGTGTCATTTGCTCTTTTTGGGTGTAAAACCTAAAATGGTAAAATCAAAATTTGAAAATTTTTACTCGCTTAAAGATACGGGGGAAAATCAAAAAATTTACAATTTCAAAATTACCCTATATTTTCTTCGTTAAAAGAGATACAGAAAAACGTTCTATACAGAAGTTTCTTTATATTGATTGTTGAATAATTTGCCGTTTTCAGTATAAGTATACGGGGTCAGGTAAAAGAGTTATCGGACCTAACCTCATTTTTTTAAATGGGACACCCTGTATATTTTAATCTAAAAATATACTATTTTAAATTCTCCTTTCAAATATATAACACACCATGGATGATATTGCTTTCCTAGGCCATTTATTTAAACTTTATTACTTTGAAACGAAATAAAAGATTCAGATTAAGGTAAAAAATAACGGGAATCATCGCAAATGTTCGGAATATATCCTTAAATGGTTACCGTCTTTCCGGATTGCGAACAAAATATACATGTACACGTTTTTTCCACTTTCAATATAAACTGATATCATATGAAATTTATCAAAATGTTGAGAGGTCATTTTCGCAAATGAATATGTAAAAATTAAATTGACGGTAAATGTTAATAGTCAACATAGTTATTTCTAGGATATTAGCTTCTGTTTCATGGTCTACTGTGGTTTAAAGTAATAAAGTTTAATAAATCCAATATCATCCATGGTGTGTTATATATTTGAAAGGAGAATTTAAAATAGTATCTTTTTAGATTAAAATATACAGGGTGTTCCATTTAAAAAAATGAGGTTAGGTCCGATAACTTTTTTACCTGACCCCGTATACTTATACTGAAAACGGCGGATTATTCAACAATCAATATAAAGAAACTTCTGTATAAAACTTTTTTCTGTATCTCTTTTAACTAAGAAAATATAGGGTAATTTTGAAATTGTCAATTTTTTGATTTTCCCCCGTATCTCTTAAGCGAGCGAAAATTTTCCAATTTTGATTTTACCATTTTAAGTTTGACCCATGACACCTACATTACTCTTTTGATAGCACTAACAATTACGGGGATACCCTATAAAAGTGTCCAAAATGGGACACCCTGTACATACGTAATGAAGTATGGTTGTATACATAACACCGTATAAATTATAAGTATTCATGTTATGTTGCGAGCTTAACTTTAGAAAAAAACATACTTTACTTCACAGTTATATAGAAAAACATGTAACAGAATTATTCGAATATACAGAAGTATTGTGTAGGTAAAACATGCAATATTACCCAAAATGCGGGTGACGAACAAACGTACTCCATTATAAGCAATGGTTGACTAGTGATACACTGGTGCTATTATACTCTTGCTATCGAAGCACTCTACGAATAGCCCAATATAACGAACCTTTGGTCTTACCATCTTCTTTTTTTACTTGTACGATTTCCATCATAGACTTGATGAGATCATGCACGTACTTGCAGCATTTATATGGATTCTTAACGAAATCTAGGGCATCATTAATACTGACTGAATTACAAGGGTTTATTTTTTCCCTATCGGCTTGGGTAAAATCACGATCCACTTGCATAAGCTCGTGAAGTCGAGACTTGCACCTAGAATAAACGAGAAACATTAATACAAATAGTTATATTGAAACTAAGCAACAGTATTTTCGAAGTCCGTTTTTTTACTACAGAGTACGCGGTATAGTAATGAAACAGTTGTCTTCAAAAAAGTATCATAAGGTATACAGGGTGTCCCACTAAGGGACACAGGACAAGTGAAAAAGAAAAGCGACTGATAGATGACAGTAAAACACATAAATTGACAGTTTCCAAGGGAAACAAGTGTAAACCCGCCGGATCCACAATTTCCTGATGCATTTTAATTTTCAGAAAATTAAATCACCCATATTATTGAATAGGATATCTGTAAAATACAAGAAAATTACATGAATTAAATAGTTTTTAATTCACCCTGTATACCTAAACATAATAAACATTAACGGGATAAGTATATAACGGGCCCAATTGTTGTGTAGTATTAAAGACGTTTAACTGATTCTCAGGTAAAAAGGCTCAACTGTATAACTATTATTTAAATATATTAACTACCCCACTCTTCGAATGTAATACTAAATATTTATAATTACTTTATTTTGACATTTTTCCTGTTTGCTCAATGGGCGGAGTTTGGCAAATAAAAGCGATTAGGAAATTCTAATTAATTTAGTTATCTATTCGCTTTAACCAAGAGTAGGTATTCATAATGACCAGCACTGAACCACTTCAGACAAATGGTATTTATCCTCAAAACCTATATAAATATCCGATACCTGTTGAGTTAAGAAAAAAATACCGTGAATCTTTAATAAATACATCAACTGTTTTGGAAGAAAAATATATTAAAAAAAATGTTTCTGAAATTTCTACAAAGAGGCAACGGGAAGACAAATCTACAACTGACGAAGATTCTTCAATATGGGATGCTGAAACTGATGATGAGAATGAAGTACCAAAGAAGAACAAAAACGATCGTTACAAATATCACTATGTTGAAATGGGTGACATGAGCGTTCTTGGAGCCGAAATGGAGTTTGTAGGCGGTGATATGCTGGTTAGTTTTTACGGTTATGAACCGAATTGGAATCGTGGCAAGAATTTCGATTGCGGAGGAAATAATCGAAGTAAAAATGTAAATAATACCTGAATATGTATATATGTACCTACTTGTAAATTGTAAATAAATATTTATTATAACCGTAATTGTAGTATTTACTGAACAGAACTAATTAAAATAAGATCTTGTAAATAAACTATTTAGGGTTATTCTTTTACAAACCGCACGCTTTTTAACATTGACATTTTAGAATCGTCCGAAACTTTTACAACTTATATACATAAAATTAGTTGACACGTATTTCGGAATTTTGGTGAAATTTTTTTTTTTCGAAAATATCTACACATAAATTTTTGATAATTTGCTGGATTTTATCCAATATTCTCATATTTGAAATTTAATATCTCCGTTGTACTGATCGGATCTATATGGGTCTTTTTTCTATTTTACACTTTGTTATGTTCGTTTTCGAACTGTATTTTGAAAAATTGTAATTGTAAACAAATGAAAAATAATAACAATTTAATTGTTTAAATAGTTTCACCTTAACCTTAAGCCTTCTTAAATTAATTTTGAAAAATACCTTTTTGTTCTTCATCCTTTTATCTACAAAACCCATTTTGCGTGACTTGTGATTGAAAGTATTTAATAACTTCCGAACCAAAAGAGGTACCACTTTTTCGTAAAACGGATAAAAAAATGGTATTTTTTAAAATTAATTTAAGATGGGTTAAGAGCATGTTAAAACTATTTAAGCAATGAAATTGTTATTATTGTTCATTTGTTCACACTGGCAATTTTTTTTACCTTACAAGCGCAAAATGTTATTTGAACCGATTCCGTTTATATGCGATGTCAATTAAAAATTAAACTTGCCCTACAGACAGATGGGAAAATTCGTTCAAAATCACTCTCCTTTAAAGACGAATGCCGGAATAAGCCCTCACCGCCTAGAATAACTGACAGTGGTCGAAAGCGAACCGCACGTTTATTTCAACGTTTATTTATTATGTCGTTCCAAAATATACAACCAACAGGCTAAATTTTAAAACATTACTTCGTATTATATTTGTAGATGTAGCTACATTGTATTTTATGTATGACCTATACGCAAGGCCTATCGCATTGAAGAAAAGGAAGTTGTTCTTATTTGACGTCTTTATCAATTGATTATCGACAAGTTTTTAAAGTTTTGTTCCATTTAAGTTCGTTCAATTTCATCCTGGAAATAACATACATGAGATTTTTTAAATGGAATTAGTTTTTGTACACGGTCGTACACATTAAAGATATTTTTCGTAGCTCAGCCATGTAAACATACAAATCTAGCTATCATTTTGATTAATGGCCGTCAATTTTTTTATTAATTTATCAAAAAGGATGTACACTATTCTAAAAACTATAAAAGTATAACTTTGTTTTGTTGAAATATTAAATTATTACGCCGATTGCCTCTGCATCTAAAAACTAATGTTGACATTTGTCATGTGACTACTCGTTAGGCTTGAAAATTGAAAAAAATATATTTTGTCATGAAAAACTGATGACGAGATATCGAAAAAAGTTATTTGAAAAAAGTGTTTAGATAGATATAATTTATAAAATTTCAAAAATTATGTTTTTCAGAAGAATATCTAGTATCAGTGTCATATTCCCAGAAATATAATGAAAATGTGTTAAATGATCGAAAACCATAGATATATAGTTATTTCTGGAGCAACAGATTTACGAAAGGACGTTTTTTCTAATTTTGAATAAGTTTTACTTTTGAATAAGTTTTACCGTGTCTCCCAAAGTTGCTCAACTTTGGCAGACACGGTATACGGTACGAAATAAAAAATGAAAAACTAGAAAATGCTAGATTCTCTGGAATCTATAGTAACTTTAATTGGGAAGTCGCTATAATCACACTTAGTTTTGTCTCTTAGACAATTGTACCAAATTTAATTTAAATCGGCCAAATAATTGTTATTATAGAAAGTTATTAAGCCGTTTCCAGACATATAGACACATACTGTATATTATGATTATATCGTCGGTTTAAAGGTAAAAGTCATTAAGTGCAATTTTTAATAAAACCGAGTTAAAAGGGTCGAAGTGTTTAATAGTCATAATCCTATAACAGGAAAAATTCATTAAATGTCTAAAGCTATTCGGAAAGTACTAATGCACTTAATGACTTTTACCTTTAAACCGACGATATTATTATACAAAAGATGAAGAAAAATACAAAAAAACCACCATCGGGTTCATTTGTATACCCAATACTTCTGTTATAGTTTTGAGAATATTGTACTTCATTCTTGATAAATAAATGTATATAATAATAGTCATCTAATACCAGTTTTTTATGACAATTTTTTTTTTCAATTTTCCAGCCCAACGAGCAGTCGCGTAACAAATGTCAAAATAAGGTAAAAAGTTTTTTATTATTTCAATAATAAAAACGTTTCCCATATTTGGCTACTTTTTGCCAGTCAAAACAAGGCCAAATAACCAATTTCCGTATACCGCAATAAATAATTTACCAAAAACAATGAAGAAATGAAATTCATAGAAAAATTTCTTAAAAACTTTTTTCTGACGATAACCAATTGAGAGACGATATTGATGCCTATTTTAAAGGACAATAGGAATTATTATTTATTCAAGATGGAATAAAGTCCTTGAATCATAGCTGGCGCAAGGAGATTATGTCCAATAAAATTATCAAAAAAATCGCAAGAAATCTGTTTCTTTGTAAAGCGGAGAAAACCACCGCATGGTTCGACTTGCACCTGATCGCTTTTGTATATCGCCATTATGATATATCACTATAAACCACCGACCTGTAACTATGGATAGCAAAAGTCTAAAAGCAAAAGTGGCAAATTTATCTCCTCGCGCATGTAAACATAGTATTTCGTTGACCACTACCACCGATACATGGGTGTCGGCGGGGTTGCCTAAGGAACATCATATGACGCCGACAACATTGTACGCAAGACGAGCTACGAGCCGTGAGCACTAACCAATTTTTTCACTCATAAACTGTAATTTTTTACTTCGAATCCCATAAGCTGTACGTATCCAGTGTTAAGGTCGGTGGTAACTATTTATTGATTCACCGTTATTTCGTACCTGGCTATTATAATGACTTCGCTATTTCATACATCGGCGTGTCACTGTGAAACAGACAGAAAATATACTTACATATTTTGATACTTGCTACTATCGCAGTCGTTGTCTAAAAGGCCGTTCGTATTGGCGCTTTTCACCATCTGTACTAAAATCGGAGTGAGTTCTCCTTCGAGGGCCAATAAGCCTTTTGCAAACGCAGCTGCAGTCATTTGAACCCTTCCTTCATCCGAAGCGTAAATTTTTAGATCATGGCGGAAAGTTGAATGCAATCGAAGCAGTCCTAGACCTTGGGCTCCTGCATATTCACCTGAATTGTTATAACAATAAAACCCATGTGCTTGGGAGAAAACGGGACGGAACATATTGGCATTGATAATCACTTAAGAGATGTCAGAGGTTAGTTAGCGTCATTTTACTGCTGGATTTTACAAACTTTGGCTGTACTTTATTCGTAAACTACAAACTAATTCTTAAGTAATATTATGAGAAACAGTAAAACAACGTCAAACTTTTGAGTTGATATTTTTATAAAATATAGGGGATATTATTCATAATCCACTATACCTTATTTAATTTCTGTAGTATTTTGACAAGCATGACAGTTCTTTGCTGTATCCTGTAATAGGCAAAAAAATAAAATTCTTTACTAGCACATGTTTTTAGATTCATTGTATCTAGGGCTGTGTACATTTCAATAATCGACCTTGATACTGCTGGTAGGGTTTTACATAATGTTTGCATATGGTATAATATTTTTAACCGACGAAACGTTAAAACTTGAAACGGGCATAAACCGAATATTGAACATTTCAAAAAAATTATTGAAACTTGTTTTTTCTTAAGTATTCCTTTTTGGGAGCGAGATTGTCGACCCTAATATTATTACATTTTTGGATTCTACGTAAGATTCTAAGCAGATTTCTTATACCATATCCTATACCTAAGTCTAAACGTGTTTGACATATTTAAGGCTTTATGTCTGAAATGACATTTGGAGATCTTAGAATAATTATTAGTTTTTCCTATAAGGAAGCCTGTACCATTGGGTTAAATTGAATAGGACCTGCTTTAATAGATTTTTTATAATATTTTTAAACTATTATACAAGGTGTTCAATAAAATAAGATTAAAAATGAAATTGAGGAAAACTGCAAAAAAACTACATTTTCAAATGGAAACTTCCAAATTTCATAATTATTTTCTATTTAGCATTAAAAATAGGGGTAAGTTTGTATAAGGTTTTCGAAATATTGCTTATATAATATTGGCGATTCTGCTGCGGATTTTAAGTTTAGTTAGTATTAGTTGGCGAACAAAACCGCGTTGAAAAACAGTAAAGTGCTAAAGAAATGTATCAAGCTGTCACTTGCCATTTGAATTAATAATCGTGCCTGGGCGGTTAGATTATACAAAAGAATATTATTTAAACTTGTTTATTATTTATGGAAAATAAATGTGACAAAGTAATAGCAAGAACATGTAACAAATTTATTTTTTTAATTCCAAATAGAAAATAATTCAAAATGTAGACTTTTTGCTGTTTCCCCAATTTCTGTTTTAATATTATTGTTTGAACACCCTGTAATAATAGTTTAAAAATATATTCAAAATTCTATTAAAGCAGGTCCGTCCTTTTCAACAAGAAATCCAACTCAAATTAAATAATAAAGGCTTCCTAATAAGAAAAATTAATAATTAATTTAAGGTCTACAAATGCAATTTTAGATATAAAACCTTAAATATGCCAAACCTGCTTAGACAGGAATAGAACATGAAATAATCGAAAATATAATAATATATAGGGTGTTCCGTTTAAAAGAAGCTAATTGACACCAACAAGTACCATCATATAGATAATATGTTTTGCTGAGTTGCCCCCATCAACATTAGCATACTGTCCAATTTTCAAAATTTTCCTATGTATAGCTTTTCATATATAGATCGAGGCGGTTCCCGGCGAGACACCCTGTGTTTCTGTAGGTACACGAAAATATTTCATTTTTTGCTATTTAAATAGAGTTCTTAATTGTGATGTGAGGCATAAAAAATAGAATATTTTCTGTTCATACAGAAAAACTAGCAAACCCAAGCAATAAAGGAGTGTAGTATTATCTACAAATAATTTACAATGTAAAAAATCACCGCTATAAATTAAGATTATTACTGCCAATATGGTCCTTATATTAAAACATAAGAATAACTGATACCACGTAAAAAATCACCTTATGACAAACATAAGCAATTTGTGGAATAACCAGGCATTAATTAACACATCACATTTCATCTACAAACAAACAGAACAAAAACTTTTACATGAGAAACCTATGTAGAATATGCTTGAATTGATTTTTTTATTAAAGCGTAAATGGTTTTGTTTAAGACATGCAATGACCTAACTTGTATACCAATATTTCATAATGATTACTTACCGCACAGGCCCACAAATTTTAATAATTTTTGTTTTCGATAATTTTTTTATGGAATAAAAGATTACGCTTGGCGCAGGATAAGCGAACCTATAAGTGTAAATAAGAAAAAAATTTGGAATCTAGGTCTGCTTGATTAGAAAATAAAATTGATAGTATTCTGATTTTTATGAAATCAAGCAGGCCTTGGCCGGAGCATTATTTTTATTTTCTGTCTAGGTAAAATACCTCTTTTCACAAAATGTCGAAAAATGTTATTAAGAAAAGTTGCTCGGAATTCAAAATCATCCAAGTGTACCGAACTTAATAACCATCAGATTACATTGGTTTCTTTTTTTATTTTTTATACAATGTTTTCCCTAGTTAGAAATTTCTAATTTCTTCAATTTCCTCATCGTTTGTCATACTAGCCTAGGAAATAAAATTTGCTTATCAAATGTTATTTCCGAAATACTATTTTCTAATAAATTTATTTAAAACCATGGAGTCTTTTTTTCTGTTTAGAGGTCTAACTATAAAAAATTATGTCTGATGGTTATTAAGCTGGGTAAGCTTGCAAGATTTTGAATTCTGATCAACTTTTCTTAATGAAATTTTTCGATCTTTTGCGAGGAAGAGGCACTTTACCTAGACATAAAATAAAAATAATGTTCCGGTCAAGCCCTGCTTGATTTCATAAAAATCAAAATATGTTAAATTTTATTTTCTAATCAAGCAGGCTTAGATCCTAAATAATCCAATTTCAATTCGAAAATTTTTGGTCATTTACACCATAGTTTCGCTTAACCTGGGACACACTGTACATACACTGAGTGTAGATGATACGATAGTATACTAACAGTATGACGTATGGAGTCCGCACCATAAATAAATTTTTTGATTGAATTTTACGCAATCAGTATTAATTATTATCAGTTGTTTTTTTTTTTTTTTTTTTTTTTTTTTTTTTTTTTTTGTTAAAACCTATTGTTAGTAGAATAGGTTTAATACCCTTATTTCCAAAAATACATCAAAATTCCGTTCTGAAGCTTTTCCTAGAATTATATTCTCTCTCTAAACATGCTGATGAGAAACGGCCACCTATGAGATATAATTAGATTTTATTTCAAGACAAACCATTAAAAACAATGATTTAGATTACATATGTAATGAAATATATAAATTAACGTAAAAAAAGTCCTAACTGTATAAAACAACCGTCAATTTTTTTCTGAATCACCTAAATTTTCGATACATCGTTCTAGTTTTTTTTAAATGTTTCTATTTTTCTACCTATTTCTGCCCTCGGCAACTCATTGCCGACTTGCATTCTTCTGTTTTGTAGAATTTCAGCACTTCTTTCTTTTAATCTATCCCATAAATAATATTCTAGGGGCGACAAATCACGTGCTCTTGCAGGCCAATTTGTAAACTGTCTATTCGGGAAATTAGTATTCAGTCAATGAGGAAAAAAAATTAATGAATAAAATAATAATAAAATGACCTACTTATTTCTTATATGTAGCTGTTTGTGGTCAGCATGTTATTCTTAAATCAATCTCACATTTGTTGGCCACTCCGTACAATAATTCGGATATTCGGCTTTCCATCAAGCAAAACCTTTTAGCAAAGAGATAAAATGAAGGATAAAAATGTTTTCCATTTGTTAGAGTTAGACTTTATACCACACACTCTGTAGATACAAAGTCGGTTAAATTAGCAAAATAGTAGCATTTCTTCTGCTGATTAAGATGGTGAGAGCAGAAAAACAATTGAACATAAAATAAATGAGGAAAAAAAGCAATTTTTTAAACGTAATACCCTGTATATTTTTTACTGTAAGGTTGGCAAATCAATTACAGAACAAATAAATTCATATATAGTAAGGTAAAACACCCTATTATTGACATTCAACCAATAATTAATATGTTTTATAACTTGCCATAATTTAAGAAATTTTTATATCTGACCTAAAAATTAAATGCACCAACCCTTTGTGACTGCAATCTGACAACCTCGTCCACGTTCACATTTTTTGAGAATATGGCGGAATAACTGTTAAGACTGTTTTTGAAGCTTAGTTCATTAAGTACTACCTATTTGATTCGTAAGATGATGTTTTAAATAATATACTATACTACCAATATTCACCATTTTTCTTTGGTTACTAGCCTTAGTATTCCAGTTCTATATATTCTGTAAATTACGAATAAATTTGTAAAAAAAAAATTGTGTCAATTATTGGAGTGTCAAATTTCTGTGACAACCTTTTTTCGGTGTGTTAATTTAAGGATTTTAGAAAACAACTAATAATTTTCTTTAATTAAATTATTTTAAATATTGGTGTTTTTCGACGATTTTAATACCTTCTATGATTGGACAAAACGTTATTAAATATTTAATAAGACACTTTCTCAAGATGATCAATTTGGTTAGAAATATTTCTAAAACCTGTCAATCATTGGGTGTTTTACCTTATTGGTCTAAAGTTAAAAATAAGAAATTATTATCATATTTATTTTTTATACAAGTTGGCTGTGTATTTTTTAAAATAAAAGCTTCATTCGATGAGTCAGTAGATAATTGTGCTGTCAATAAAAGCAAGCATTTTTTGTAATTGTATATTATTGAATGTAGTTCAAATTTTCAGTTATAAATATTACAAAATATCATTAACGCATCTAGAAAAATGCAATATGTTATGAGCAAAATAATAATGTTGTTAGATAGGCTTTTGCAAGTTAGGTGGATAGCAACAAATGGTCCGATACGTTGACCCCGAAGATCTCCTAACATAACTCCATTAGACTTTTGACGTTAGACTTCATTAGAATTTTACTTTTGGGGTTATGTCAAAGATTAAGTCTATAAAAGGAAATATACGAACCTGGGCGCTTCAAGATGATAGCATTAAACATATTATAGAATCCATCGATGGCAGAAAAATTTTTAAAATCACACAGTGTGTACTAAAGAATGCCCGAAAATGTATGGAACAAAACTAGCAAATTTAATGTAGGTTTTTTTTACTTCTTCGCTCAAACAAAACAATAAAGAGAGAATTGAGTCCAATGTCAAAAATATTCGGCCAACTTGTCCAATAATAAATATGGTAATAATTCGGTTATTTTCAATTTTGGGCCAATAGTGAATATGAACTTTTTAATTCTGTAAATACAATAAAAAATATGCAGGGTTTAAAAAATTAAATTTTCCTCATTTATTCGATAATGCCAAGTTCAATTCTTTTTCTGCTTGGGTCATCTTAATCTGCAGAAAAAATGTTACTACCTTGCTAATTCAAGCGTCTTTGTATCTATAATAATGAAAGAGTTAGCAACAGTGCGCACTTAACTTGGTATACCCTGTATTCCAGGGGGCTAAAAATTGGTACGAGTAGAAAATATAAAATACACAACTTTTTTCTTTCCAACAATTTGAAAAAAAAATGTCTTTAATAATTTTATGGAATAAATATGTCAAATTTCACTGTTACAATAAGTTACTAGATTGGTTGTATAAGCATAATTGACTTAAGCAAAAACTAAAAGCATAATTAAAAATAAAACTCCAATATGAAGGTAGTTTAATTTCCATGTCAATTTTTCAAATTTTCTATTTTACACTTAGTTTCTTTGCAGAATAATTGTTATCCTGCAAGTAATCTTCCTGCAAGAATATTACTGTCTCAAAAATATAATGTCGCGCTGTGTGATATATACAACAATTACTACAAGGTGACTCAATCGCGAATTAAAGTACAATAGCTCCGTTGTGACTAGAGATACGAAAACATAAAAAAAAATTGTTGTGAAATATGGATACAAAGTTTCTAGGAATTAAAACTAATAATAACGATATATTGTTTTGATGAGACGCTGTATTTTAATGCATTTTTGAGTTCTAAGGACTAAGAAGAAGTGAAGATTTCTGTAATGTTTCCTATACCAAGAACTAGCTATTGTTGATATTCTAATCTATTATGCTTTTGTACTTCCCTTTATTTTAATATGCCTGTTAAAAATCCCAATATTCGTCTAGGGTAAGAATCCAACTAGCTTCCTCTTTGAAAACTCACAACATGACAGTGACAACGAGCTATCATCCTCTATTAAAAAGAGAAGTTTCATAATGTTTATTCCTATTGCCCATACGATAATAATAATTAAGAAGGCGGTTGTGGGTTTTCGCGAATTTAAAAACACTGCGAATTTATCCTTTTTTTCTACGACATTCTTGAATAATCCACTTAAAGCAAGTTTTGGTAAGACAAACAACAAATTCTTATTGGAAAAGGTTATACATGGATAATAGCGAAAAATGGTACCGAACTTTCCCGAAAATATCTGAATATTTCCAATATTGGGCCTTTTTATGCTTATCGACACGGCGCCGTCACGATCACAGCACGGCACCGTCACGATACCGGCAGACGGCAGCATACCGGCAAATTTTGAAGTGTCGGGTGTAAACTCGTTGTGCTATTTACAAAAATAGAAAAATGCCGGCTATTAACAAATTATAGTTGCTTTATTTGTTATAATTACGTCGCAGGAGTCGAAATAAGCAAAGGCAAAACTCCTTCAAGTTATTTATCTCTTCAATAATTTTTTCTTCCTTAGCACCCAGTTCTTCACGCTGATTGGAAATGATTCTAATTTTTCTTCTTTTTTTTTTTTAGATCGTAAATTTCATGTTTTTTTCTATGTATTGCTAATAAAGTTCTGTTCGGATTCAAGATCCTTTGACCGGTAATGATATTATCCATAATTTTTACTTTTGGCAAGTTCTTCAACTAACGGGCGTGGGGCATCTGGGGGATAAAGCAAAATGATTTGTTGCTGTTTTAATTTCTTTTATCCTAAAGACATGGTTTTATTTCTATAAATTCTATTAAAGGAACCATATCATACTTAAATACGGCAATTTTTTACTTTTCACGAACTCAAACTCATAACAAATTAAATTTAAAATCTGGAACGACACGACTGCTTTTCGACAAGTTAGTGCCGGCAACGACATGTCGGTGAGTATGAAAGCTTCCCATTTGATTATATCAGATTAACCATCTACCGGCATCATGTCGGTGCCGTGTCGTGTCGGTAAGTGTGGAAACGCCCATTAGCAGTACCAATATTCTCTTTCGACATCACTAGCAAGGTCCGTTTAAATTAAAGTGTATAGATTTCTCAAGACAATTCGTAACAGGGCGTTAAAAATAACAGCATTCTAAGTAAATCGAGTCCGGTATCGTAAGCTGTCGCTATTTTAATACACGTAGGAAACCTGTTTGTTCCCAAATATTAGAAGCGTCATACGAAAATTAGGGATTTTAACAGGCATGTTATAAACAGAGTGTTAATAGGAATGGAAGCATTAAAAATTACACAATTAAAAATAAATTTCTTACACTTTAACATTGTACATTTCTATCTTACGTTATCCATGCTTAACTGTGAATTCGGTGAAACCGATTCTGTGGGTTGAATACTTGAATCGTAGATCGGCATTTTTAAACAGAGATTAAAACCAGAAATAGATATGTCCAACTTATTGTTGTCCAAGCTGGGACATAAAAATAATACAGGTTATCAAAGTATGAAATATGCCTTGAAATTAAGCTTAGCTTGGTGTCTAGAATTCAAAATTGGTTTAAAATACAAGGCGTCTCATTTAAAAGACCACAACTTTAACTTGGAGCTTGATTTTTGCACAACATGTATATAATTACAAGAATTTTGATGTACAGGTTAGGGCACGTATAAAATTATATTAATACATGCTCGACTGATTCCGCGGTTGGTTTTTATGAAACATTTTTTAAATAATTTAATGTAAAAAAAGAAGAAATTTGCTTTTAATATATTGAGTATACATGTTTCGGCTTTTTGGGCCTTTAAGTAATAAAGTCTCAATAGCTTAGGTTGCAACACAGTGGTGGTGAATAAATGTTGTTTAGGATCTATGTTGGTGAATAACAAAGACAAAATAGGTAAACTTAACAAATTTGGGGCATATAGGATTAAATGTAAGTATTGTGAAGCTGTCTATATTGGGAAAACCGGTAGAAACATCAAGACAAGATTAAAAGAACATCGCAGTTATATTTTGAATAACATAAAAAATTCCGGAATCTCCACACATTGTATAGAAAACAACCATTTTATAGATATGGACAACATTAAACTATTACATAACGAAAGAAAGGGCCAACCTTTAGATCTTCTAGAACAGTACGAAATTTAAAAGTCTATAAAAAAATAATCCCCTCATAACTAATGATCAACAAAATTTCGTAAACACGCCCTTGATAGACAGCTTTCTCAAGTCTACCTACACTAATCTGGGAAAAAACCCTAATTCTTAGACAATAAAAAAGTTTATTAGTGACTGTATAAAGACCCGTAAAATAATTTTTAAGTTTAGTATTCATCTTGCAATGCTCTTAATAAAGGCCTAAAAAGCCGAAACATGTAGAGTAATCCTCTGAATATATTGAAACATTTAAAAGCAAATTTCTTCTTTTTTTACATTAAATTATATTATATACAGTTGGACCGGGGAAATAAAGAACGTGCGTCATAATTTTCGAGTAAAATCAAAGACCTGTTATTTTTATGTCTTTTTGTCTAATCAGTTAATGAAAAAGCATGAAGTGAGAATTTTTCTTTGAAAGCAAAATACAATTTTGTCATGTATTAGACGGAAATGCTAAAATATTGACATGTTATTATTTGTCATTATTGACATTTATATTTTCGGTTTAGTGTGGTTCAAGAATTTTTCAAGTTCCTAAACGAAAGTACCTTGCTATACAATTTAATCATCAAAATTAGTTCTTATAAGAACCATTAGTTACAAATTTTTTACATTTTCTGTAAGTAGTGTTAAATATTGCATATTAAGGTACAAAAAAATATATTTTGTTTGAACAACCTGTAACAACCAGTACGGGGAACCGGGTGTGCCTAATGTCCCATCGGTAAGAACAAACATTTCATCTCTATAGCCTGGCCAGGTTTCTATGAAAATATTTTCAAAATCGCAATGGTATTCTTATACAGGGTGATTCACGACGAGCGTGCATTAGAACTTTATCGAGAACTACTGAATATATGTCTCTGAAACTTTGGGGATTTGGGTTTATCGATATGCTCTCTTTAACTAAAATATTGACATGTTCCTGTCATTTCCGGTTATACCGGAAGTAGCTGCCAACTTTCGTTTTTTAAATATAACATGGTAATTTTTATTACATTTTTCGATTAAGCATTAAATACTAAGCACATTTTATAGAAAATGTTTTTGTCAGACTCTATTAGTTTTTGAAATATCTGGACTTTTTGTAATTATTTGGCAAATGCATGACGATGAAATAATCCATATAATTTTTTTACCTTAGCGCTTGGACTAAAAATTTTTTCTCACCGAATAGCTAGAAGATCATCAAGTCTCAAGAACATTTCAAATTCGGCATAAAATGTACATGGTGGTCACAATTCAAGTCTCATTGTGAAAGAATTCAACCATTAAAAACTTTCTTATTTTAAATGGAACACCCTGTATATTTTTATTTAATTTGATGGCAGATTAGTTGTTCTTTATAAATAGTATTTACTGTCCTATACCTATATCAAAGCGTTTTCTAAAAAAATCCTATTTTATTCCGAAAATACTATTTGTTCAAGTGTGCTATGAAAACAATTGTACTTAGGGGCTGTATACTGATACTGGAGGAAAAGTGATTGGTATCAAAAAGATGGGGCTTCAGCACACAACGCCCAAGTTGTTAAGACTGCCCTAAACAGACTTTTTCATGACCAGTGGATCGCAAACCAAGGTCCCTTCCACTGGCCAGCTCGTTCGCCAGACTTAACTCCACTGGACTTTTCATCTGGGGATCCATTAAAGATAAAGTTTACGCGCGTGCCATCACCACGAAGGAAAATCTAATTGAAAGGGTGAAGGCAGCATTTCAATCTCTAACAAGAAATTAGGAATGCTGCAAGAAATAACATGATGAAAAGAATACATAAATACTTGGAAGTAAATGGCAATCATTTCCGAACATATTTTAAAAATATAATCAAAAGATATTAGGTATAATTTTCAAATACATTTTTAATTAAAGAATTTAAAGTTTATAAACTTGTTTCCGTGCTATTTTTAAAAAAATAATATTTAAACCATTAAATTTAAAACAATCAACTGCATTTTATTTATAAATTATTAAGAAACACTTTAGAATATTGTATTTTCCAGTAATCAATCACTTTTCCTCCGTATAGACATCAGTATACAGCCTCTAAGTACAATTGTTTTCATAACACACTTGCACAAATAGTATTTTCGGAATAAAATTGGATTTTTTGAGAAAACGCTTTGATATAGGTATAGGACAGTAAATACTATTTATAAAGAACAACTAATTTGCCATCAAATTAAATAAAAATATACAGGGTGTTCCATTTAAAATAAGAAAGTTTTTAATGGTTGAATTCTTTCACAATGAGGCTTGAATTGTGACCACCCTGTACATTTTATGCCGAATTTGAAATGTTTTTGAGACTTGATGATCTTCTAGCTATTCGGTGAGAAAAAATTTTTAGTCCAAGCGCTAAGGTAAAAAAATTATATGGATTATTTCATCGTCATGCATTTGCCAAATAATTACAAAAAGTCCAGATATCTCAAAAACTAATAGAGTCTGACAAAAACATTTTCTATAAAATGTGCTTAGTATTTAATGCTTAATCGAAAAATGTAATAGAAATTACCATGTTGTATTTAAAAAACGAAAGTTGGCAGCTACTTCCGGTATAAGCGGAAATGACAGAAACATGTCAATATTTTAGTTAAAGAGACCATATCGATAAACCCAAATCCCCAAAGTTTCAGGAACATATATTCAGTAGTTCTCCATAAAGTTCTAATGCACGCTCGTCGTGAATCAGAGAGACGGTGACAATAGGGGGTCCGTGAAGTGGAATATCAGTAATTTGGTTTTTCGTGGAGTTTAAGTCCCCCTCTACAACTTTTTTATCTGATGAAATGCCGTAGAGCGTTGCTGAGAGGCGCTGTACCGCTTTAGATAGGAAATTCTCAATAAATTCAAAATTATATCTAGCCATGTCTGAAAATGAATTTACAGCATCTGCGTGACCCCCAAAGTCACTGGAAACACATTTTCTGACAACTCAACCCTTGCATATACTTTTACATGAAATAATTTTTTTAGATGAAACGGGGATCTATTCTAAGGGCAGCGAAACATGTTCTTGGCATATTTTGTAAGCATTGGTTATCTTAAGATATTGTTATATTTTAAAGAATAAATGATATTTGAATTGATTTAATTAAATAAAATTTAAAATATGTACAATGCATCAACTACTATTTAAAGATGTAATTTTTGACTTTAATACAATAATGAAGTTTTTCTATGACTGTGCGTGAAATATACTTCCGCGCATCGCTACTAATGCGCGAAGAACAACTTGATACATCGGTGTGTGAAGTACAACGTATTCCTTATGGCATTCACGTCACGCAATCTTCCGTCAGAGACCATGTTTACAGAATGAATAATTAGTTTTACCAGCTATGACAACTGTCATTGTTACAAATAATAATTATTATTTATACAATATCCAACAATATTACATAACATATAAAAGTTAGAATGTTTATGCAGAGTTGCATTAAGGATCGACTTTTATTAAATTTTTGATAACGTATAAACTGTATAAGTGTTCATTATATAACTTTTACGCATTGTTATAAAAATAGGAACATAAACGACATGCAACTATGTAAAAATTAATGAAAATTTGACTCAAGAATTAGAAAACAAACGACTTTTATGTCGGTAGCATTCAATCCTGGGTAGCATTCAACCCTGCTTGAATGCAGCTCCTGTACTGTAGACAAGAGCCACGCCGCGCCGCACATCTTCTGTGCATTATAGGAGCGGTATTTACACAGGTTTTAACGCTACCGACGTAAATTTTCATTAATTTTTATATACTTGCATGTCATTTATAATCCTATTTTTTTTTTTTTTAAATTGCATGAAAGTCATATAATCAACAACTTTGAAGTTTATACATTTATTATAGTTCCGGCCTACCCTCAATGCAACTCTGCACAAACATTCTGACGTGACGGATAGATCACGTGATATTTGTTTTGACGCCCTTTGTTCCTTTCATTGGGTTTAGTATAGGATTTTTTTTCTTGTATTTTAAGCTAAATACACGGTCGTAGAAAAAGCACGTGTGCAACATTTGGGCAAAGTTCACTTTTAAACACTACTTGTTCGGTTTGCAACACTCGCCTACAGCACTTATTGTAAACTCCTCATTCGTATATAAAACCTGTCTTCACGCACTTGTTACACAATGTACTATTTTAATATCTATGACCTTCATAATCACGTCCATTGACTGCTGACGTGGTTTTGTCTTATTCGATCTACATAATCTCGATTTGAATTATAAAGTTACACGCAAGTTCATTCTTTTCTTTCCCCAGTTCAACTGTATATTATAAAATTGTAAACCATAAAGAAGTTATTTTAATTTGTCGCAGTATGTGGGACGCATATATTATTTATCATTAAAAATATTTTTTCAATAACTGTTTAAACATAGGAATCTCAACTATCTAACAAATGACGCGAAACAAAATTAACTAAACATTTGAGAACAAATATTGCAACTTAAACATACCTGAAGATGTCAACTGAAAATTGCAAATTAAAACTAATCGGGGTAGAAAGAAATGCTGAGAAGAATGACACAAGGGATTTAGTTAACGAGTAAATATATTACTAGAACTAGAGCCTGTCATGAATGACGTCAGTAAGTTTAAATATTATTGTTAGACAATTAACAAATCAGTTCTGGTCAAATTTTGTCATATGTTGAATGCCTTGACGTTAATATACATACTGCTTAAGTTGGCACCATAAGGGAAATTTTTATTATTTTACGAAAAAAGTTATTCTTTATAAAAAAGTGCTGCATGGGCCTAAACTAGTGTTGGGAAAAACCGATGATTTTAATAATCGAGTACTTGATACTCCAGCGATTTAATAATCGAGTGAATCGCTTGAAATTCCAATTCACCAAGCGCTGACGTCACCGACTGCTCGACCGGCAGCCTAGCCGTTTACATGTGATCAGGTAGGGTATTTAGCAGGCACGTAACTACGGGTGGGCACAGGTTTAGCTAAAAAATTGTAGTAGCCATCAAAAAAATTACAGAAATTTATTTATTTGTGAATAATTTTTACCACGTGTTTCGATACCAAACAAAAAATCACCCAAATATGTATTTATTGTTCGGGTTTATTATTGTGCGCTTTTAACCCGAACAAAAAGTATTACCAAGAGTTATTTTTCTTCACATCTTTCTCAATCTACGAGCATAAAATAAGTAGATATTTAAAATAGCTTGTCAAATTCTTCCACTTTAAATTATCAGGTGCCCAACGTCGCCAATCGGATGGCGCGGCGCGTAGACCGAAGGTCGTGCATCAAGTGACAGGCGATATTTTTCGGTTTTTCGCCTGAATTTATAACTAGAGTATTTCCTATCGAGCGAAAAACTGTTCGAATATACGAGCAATTGTTTAACTCGATCACACTACAGCGGTAAATATCCGCCCGCGTCAAGCGAAGCTCGGGTATCGAGTGAAAGATAATAACTGACGAGCGACGGTTTTCGCCTGAATAGATAACTCGAGCGGTTTTTTTAATAATCGAGCGGTGTCGGTTATTTCAATAATCGAGTGATCAAGCGGTTTTTCGGTCGAGCGATCACAACACTAGCTTAAACCTAAAATGTAATTTTTTTTTAAATTTTTTTAATTTCTCTCAAATTATTGACAACGAACGTTTATTTTTTGTTTATTTAGAACATGATAACCTTTCTGTTCCATTCCAAAAATAATAATTATATTCTCTCAAATAAAATGTATTTCTAAAAATGTGAATAAAATTAAATAAAAATACGTTCAAACACAATATAATTAGATCCATCTACCTCAACGGTATTTTGAGTATTCGTCTACTTCTTCTCAACAGTCTAGCTATCCGCATGAGCTAAGAACTAAAAACGAGGATAAAAAAGCGTAATACCAACCGGCAAAATGTCTACCTTGTCCTCCTGGGTACATGCACCTAAATATACGACCTAGTTCTTCAGCTTGTATTCGTCCAGCCGGAGTTAATTCTCCTCCCCATTTTAATATTAGCACCAAGGACGGTTCGGCTGGTTTATCTACTAAAACATATTGAACAGGTTAAAAGATATTCTTCATACAAGCTATCGAGCCAAATAAAAAGGCTCTCTTGAAAATTATCAAAGGCTTAACTTTAAAAACATGTTGTTATTTACAGAAAGCCAGTAAAACTCAAAATCATTTAAATTGATGTGTACAAACATCCACTTTAGTTACATAATATGTACTTTTTATACGGATTTGATGAGACTGTTAACATGAAGGAATATGATTATTTTAGAGTTGGAACTTATTATACAAGGTGTCAATTTCGAAATTGAAGAACATCCGGGACGTGAACATAAAGTGTAGAATCTGTTTTCTATCAGTTACAATAAAAATTATTAAAATTGGTTCATTATTAACGGGGTGGGTATTTTGACAATTAAATAAAAATAGTGTTATTGAAAATTTGTAATTTGAAGATTGTCGACATTTTTTTTGTAACTTCTTGTTCATTTATTACAGAACGGACGAAGTCATATATGTAATTTATTTTGGTCAATAACTTCGGTTCTAAAAAAAATACAAAGTTGCGTTTTTTACCGAAATGTTAAGGGTTTAGTCTCTATTATAACAAAGTTCAGTTAACGCCATCTAGCGTCGACGACAAAACTCAATGATCCAAAAACAAAACCGCAGATTGTGGGGTAAATAATGCTCTCTCAAACGAGTTGATAAAATCGGTTAACCCAAACCGGAGTAACCGTAGTTTATTTTAAAAAAAAGCAATTGAATTCCCCCCACCACTTTATTTTATTAGATTGGAAAAGTTGTGTAAGACAAAAAACATTAAGAAACATATAAGGATTAAAATGTATATATTTTACTGTTACGCCCCCTTGCGAATATTTTACAAATTCGAAAATAATTTCCAGCGTTTTCTCTTCTTCCTCTTGAGCACTTTTACTTAAATAAAAAAAATTATCCGGGTGCTCTATGATTACTAGTTACTGAGAAATGGCCGGCGGACATTCTTAGTTGACCATAGGTTGAATACATTCTATTTGGAGGGCATTGTGGCCAAATCGTATGACGGACTAATGAATTTATCACTGATTATGCATTTTACTAAAAAAACATGCTTCTAGCCCCTTAATTATTGCCTTCGTAATATCCTAATTGCAATAGGAAATGCAAAAAAAGAGATTTGACATTAAACGAAAATAACCTACCATCGTCAGAACTAGAGCCTCGAGGTCTTCCTTTAGGCTGATATTTCATTTGAACTTTCCTGTTAATACCGGAAAAATGACCATACCTAAAAACAGAAAAATTCAATTGGCGCAAGATAATCCATGTCTGGCAATTTTTCGTTAAATAAAAAAAGAACAATTAAAAAGGGAAAAGCAAATATTGCACATTAGTCTGAAACAGAAAGAAATACGGAAAATGAATGAAAATCTAAAAGCCATTATTAAAAATTTTTTATTCATTACTAGGATATGGGAGGACAACGCATTTCCAGACCTGTTGAGAGTTAAAGAAATATTAAAAATACTTAACATTAGTGCATTAAAATAAAGACGATTTTTTATATAAAAATATAAAATTTAATTACAATTATAATGTCACTCTACTGGAAATAATAATACTGTTGTATAAAGTTTGCCATTGTTTAATTATAAAATAATAATTTCCCAGTTTTATAGTAGACCATGAACTGGAATTACCTTATATATTATATTTTATATTTATATGTTTCGTAGTCTATAGTATAAAATATTTTTGATATTATTACCCTTAATTGACATAATTATTTCTTCTGTCTCGAGTTGGTTCATTTTAATCTCTGTAGGTGTTGGTATTTAAAAATGACTGCTGACTTATCAAAAGTTTTTCCTTAATTAATATTTAATTCAGTGAACAATTTATAGCTTCAATCCACAGGAAATTTATTTAGGATATTCAGTTATTTATAGTTTACAGGGTACTTTCTTTTTCATATTTACAATACAATTTATTAGAATTAGAAGAAAAGATCTATTAGAATTTGGACACAAAAAGAAACAGAATATTGATAAAATAAATCATATTGCTGCACTTTATTGTTAAAATATATATTCGCTATCGTGTGTCGTATGTTTCTTAATATACAAAGTGGCTCTAAAAGTTCTGTACTAAATACTAGCACAAATTATTGAAGCTAAAATATGACGCTCTACCCAACTTACCCCAGTCCAAAAATTGATAGTTTTCAAAATACAGGGTGTGGATTTTCAGTTTGTATTAATTGCAATTAATAATTGTAGTAACGGTATCAAAATTGGATTGGGGGGTTCTTTGATATGAACAATTAAAATCCACTAAAATTTATACAGTACATTGTTAGGAGTGCCATTTGAGTTACTACTTTATGTATATTTAAAATGCTATAATTGTTTGTGCCCCGGGTAACTTGTAATGTTGTTATGACATATTGTAGATATTATAACAAACCCAAACAAACCTGAATAAAGTGTGAAGTTTGTGTATGAAATAAAACGTTTCAACCCACATATCTAAAAAGCGGATGTACAATGTATAAATTTTTAAGTTAATACACCGAGGCACAAAAAGGCAATAAAAAAGTATGCAAAGTACCGTGGTGCATTCTAACAATGTGCAGCTAAAATTTAAACGAACTTAAATTTCTCATATCAGATTTGATGCCTTTACATTAAAACGTTTATCGGACCAATATTTCTCCATATCAAGTGGGGTAGTTTTTCGGGTTTGTCGAAATTTTTAATATTTCTTTAGGAATTTTAAGTTTTATTTTTCTAGTAATATTTCCTTGTGTCACAAAATATACAACATTAAGAACAATGCAAGGTTGCAACTTTCAATGACATTCCGCAGTGATTTCTTTGACGAATGTCGTTCATAAGCCAGACTGTTTCGAACTGCATATTTTAAGAATTTTGAAAATTAAAAACAATTAGTAGGTATATTAGCCATCACTAACATATGGGACAATAAACCTGTACTTACATTTCAAGAACAGCTTTGAGCTGCTCTAATTTACCCTGTTTTTCCTCTATTTCGGGATCTGCTTCGTGCTGTTGTATTTCAGCCAACAATGACCTGGCTATGTCCAATATTTCTTGTAGTTGTTTAGGCCGCTTGAGTTTAACATGACCATGTTTAAAACCGTCATATTTATCAAATATTTCAAAGAATCTAAAAAAGGTAAATAGCTAGGTCATAAACAGCGAATCATATATTTATCACCTTATTTACTGAAGAGGTTTAAATTTAGCCCATTAAAAAACATTTACATTCTAATATAACCTTACTCATCCGACTTTTTTTAAAGGTTTCTCCCTATTTTTCAATTAACATAAAAGGGTCCTTATTCGAAAGTGTGTACTTTTTCATATTTAGTATTAAACTGCTCTCCAACGAATACTAACGTCAATGCTATCTTCTTCAGTAACAGAAACAAATAATTTAGTATTTTTGATGTTCAATTTAACAATTGATTTCTTAGCGCGTTCCCTCATATAAAGCAGGGTTAATGAGATCACATCAAATGACACCAAATTGAGTTAACCCGATCATTTGCTACGATGGTGATATATAGGGAAAGTCGAAATAATGTTAGTCCTTATTGATCCTAAATCCTTATTGATTTTAAAGCTTAGGCGTTAAATAATAAAATTTAAATTTTTTGGATTTTTCATTTTTTGGCGACCCTAAATTTGAGTGATAGAGTAGCTCATACTACAACATACTACTACTATCACCCAAAACTTTAAAGTCCCAAAAAATTTTAATAAAATTAAAATTTCATTATTTAACTTGTATATCAATAAGGAAGCGAGTAAGGAAAAATATTTATATGAAGTAAAAGGTGTCCCATTTTCAACACTTGCTGGGGGTAATAGAGTTAATATCAAAGATAGAATGTGCGGTTTTCACTTTAGCGTCCCACTTTTCATGATTCTCGTAGTATTTAACCTACAGGGTGATTTTGAAAATCTTCGCTTTTTAGACACCCCTCGTAATTCCATTAGGCGTTAACTTATTAAAAAGATAAGGTTAAGCTGAGTACTGAGTTGAGCAAATTGACTCGCACGAAATGCGTACGCAGAAAAAAGATGTACGCGCAAAGATGTTTGTTCGCGAAAATTATTTGTTTCATTAAATTCGTGCGCGCAAATTGTTGTTCAGCATTTGTTGGGCATTTTATGCACATGAAAACTCTTTGATCTTTGCAGAAGACCAACAGCCGCCGAAACCTGTTTGTGCGGGTAAAAAATTTACGCGCACATACATTCGTTCGTGTAAGTAAATTTTCTCGTCAGTATCCAGCTTTAGAGATTTTTACGTAAATTCAGTGGCGTAGCCAGTTTTTCCCTACAAATAGCTTTTGGAGATATTAACAAAAGTAAACAATTTGAAATGGGACACCCTATATATTATTTTTTTTATTAATTAAGCATACTTTGGGCTTTACAAAAATGTATTATTGTTTATATTTATCTTCAAAAACAAGGTAAAAACGCGATATTTTTAATAATTTATTATAACAGTAGGCAATTGCCAATTTATTAGAAACTAAAGTGAAAACCCTAGAAAGTGCCGAAAATGCTGTACTGACATTATTTCTAATTCTCCTAGGAATATATCTTATCATTTATGACCATTAGTTTCTGGACACCCTGTATAATGCTATATTAAAATGTTGTTATAAGAAAAAAAATAGATATACTTACTTAGGATGTCGAACTTCAACTTTCATTTTTTGCTTGGGTGTTCTATCTCCATGCCGTATAACAGCAGTTACGCATCTTAATTCCATCATCTTACCAAAAGTAGTTGGCACTATAGGAGGATCGTCCAGTTGAAACGGAACCGACCAGGGTATATGCAGTGTAGGAGCCAATTCTCTTAATATCATATTACCTAATATCTTAGCTGAATCATCGTAATATTTATTAGAATTTTTAACGAAACTAAATCCGTTAACATCACAGACAAAGGATTTTCCTAAAAACAAAATATTTTATAGACACTTTTAAAAACATCTGTAAATATTAAACCAAGCTTCCATCGTATATTTATATTTCTGAGTGAGCTATATACCCACTTTACCGCAGAATTGCCGTATCCTGTTTCGAAAAAATATACAGTGAAATCTCCCATAACCGGACACTCACGGTTCCGCTGGTTTTGTGCGCTGGTTGAAGGTGTCCGCTTAATAGAGGGTGTAAAAAAATAACACTACAAAATATGGAAATAAACAAGCACAGTTAAAAAAAAAATCTTTGAGAAAAATTTAGATTATTCTCTGAATAACTCCTTTTAGTCGAGAAAAATCTTACTTACTTATAAAATCTAAAATGCTAGATTGTCGCATCCCTGATAATTTTTTTTTTATTATTTTAAAGATTTTTCTTGTGTTATGAGCATTTCTTTGGCGCGTATCTTTTCATTTCAGCTATTATGCATAGAAGATTATCATCTGGATCCCATTTCAATTTTTTTTGAAGGCCAGCTATTTTAAAACACTTTTGTGTCGTTGTTAATGTAACTTTCTGCAAGCTGTTTTAATAGAATAGAGAGCTTCTAAAACATTCTCAGACTTTGCTGATGATGCAAATTGTACTTGATCCATCTATTTGCTTTTTCCGAAGTACTAATAATTTCCATTTTTTTCCCGCAAACTAAGAAGTTTCTTACTAGGCCACATTTTACAAACTGTATTTAATTCTCCAATACTCAATAAGTACACGTTGTGCAAAAAAAGTAAGTTAGCGCTTTTTGTCGTTGTAAGTTAGGCTTATGTTACGTGGTATATTCCTTTATTGTGAATTGTCAGATAGACACAATTGTCAAAATGACATCAAAATTGCTTCCTCAAGAAAAGGTACAAATATCTTTATACGTTCAAAAGGGCATAAATTTTAATATCAGGCAAATAGAGGAAATTATAGAAAAAACGAAAAAAAACATGAAGAAAATAACACCATCGATAAAAGATGTGGAAAGAAAATAGTGTAAATTGAAAACAATGATTTACGTGAAGCCGTTGTGCGAAATATTTGTCATTCAATTCTTCGACGACTCAATGAAGTTCTTATAAGAAATGGCACAATGACGAAACTTTTGGAATAATGCTCTTTTTAAATATTGATATTTTAATAAAACAATGGTTTTTATATTTAGACCGGAAATTTTTACTTCCTCATCGTTTCCTCTCAACACAAGGCATTTTTCTAATCAATATTTTATTACTTAAATAGATTAATACTGATTAAGCACTTTCATTCTGGATTAAATATTTACTACAAACATTAAATTTACAAGAACCGTGAAGATAAAAAAATGTCATTTCTTGTACTTCTAAAATTCTTCTTCTAAAATATATTATGAAAAATAATGTTCTAGTCTAGCACCATATATCATTTTGTAATCTAATTGTGATAATTATCTGTAAAATTGTCCTAATTTTTTTGAACTATTTGATATCAACGGTAACACAACGTGTCTTCGTCCGTTTATTAGAGTGTCCGGTTATGGGAGATTGTTTTACATGTAGAATAATAGGGTGAAGTTTGGTTCCAGAAAATTCGTCTGTTTAAAGGAAGTGCCCGCCTAACAGAGGTGCCCGTAAGAGAGGTTTCACTTTATTTTCAATAATATTGACGGTCACTTTCCAATATTGTGGTTTCCTCAATATAATAGAATTATGTTGAGATAAAAACAAAATGTCATCGCGTAATTGGGTCTTTAACTCAAAAAATGCAAAGATTTTTTCAATTTTCAGTTACGTCGCGATATTTTGTCGGTTTGTTTGAATATAAATTGTATACTAAAGCAACTTATTTGACATTTTAGCAAAATAATATTATAAAATGTGTTTGTGTGTGTGTGTGTATTGCGTTATTGGCAATGGTAGAAAACACATGGCCAGCTCTTATAAAAAAAAACATACATTAATTTTAATTCACTGCGAGTTAATACTTCAGGAATTCTAGGGGCCAGAGCTTCTAGGCACTGAATTGTATACAGGGTGTTTCAAAATATGTGCAATCGCCTGGGTTTGTTCCTTACCCAGAAATAATACAAAAAGTTACTATCAACCGCTATTCTAAAATAGCACATATTTGTGGGAACAACTAACAAATTGGCTGTTAAAATATGAAAAAGTCAGCGACGTACCTATTTTTGTAAAAAATTGTTAAATCGCCAGATCGCAAGAACGGCTCTAGTATACCTGTCTACGCATTTTTATTGCTAAAATATGTGCTACTTTAGGTACTTTTCATAAGTTTCACTAAAATTTGCAAAGCCGTTTCGGACATATCTTGAAAACACCGAAAAAATAAAAAAATTGTAATAACCTGTATCTTTCAAACAAAAAATGTGCGGACCCATGGATAGGAACTTTTTGTCTTATATTTGAGTAAAGAATCACCATATGAGCGATGACACATGTTCTTGAAACACCATGTAGGTATTACTTATATTGTAAAAATATTATAATATATTGTAGAAAATAAATTGTTTCAAAAAAATGTATAAGTTTAAAAATAAAGTACAGCAAAGTGTTTGAAAATTATATTAAAGATTAAGATGTATATTACGCCGGAACCTTCATAAATTCTAAGATTTCGAAGAAAAGCTTAATTATTATTCGCTTTGGTAAGATTACCTATTTTTGGCACAGAATATGATTATTTTGTCTTCACCATTAATTATGTTGACGCCATAAGGAATTATTTTAGTTTGTCGTACTATTATTGTATTAGTAACTTATTTGGCATACATGACATTGGCAGGAATGATTCTCTCAATGAAAATAAGTAGCATAGTTTAATAGCCAGGTCATTTCGGTTGTAAATAAATCATTTCTGCAAATGTCATTAATTACAAAGTTCCCTGGTTAGTTAACTATAGTGTCCTAACAAATGTATGTAACAGTACACTCACCACTTGCTCTCAGCAAATCGAAACCACATACCGCTTGTTTAAAGGCAAGACACACTTTTCTTGAGATCAACTTTTCAGCATTGCTTAAAATTACTGGGTAACGAATTTCTTTCCCGTCTCTATCCCGTTCTACCTTCCCATCTAGAGCAGGAGATTTCCGGGCTTCTGCGTGAGCATAATCGGGTCCAACTGTATATACCTAAATTGAATTTAGAGAAAATTATAGGATATGGCGGATGGGTTGCAATTAAAAAAGTGGCTTGATAAAAAAAATACGATTTACGAATTACGAAATACTATTTCTAGGTATAATATATATTTTGCTATCCAAGGCTCAAGTACCACACACATGCCTTTTGTTACCTTTTACTTGGTTTATTTAACATGAGCGTGATTTCAATGTGAATGTATATTTTATTATAATTAACTTACTTTTACATCAGTTCCATCAGTAGGCATAAAATCTTCATAGATAAAACTGCCCGTTTTTCTTACCCTAGATTCAGGCGAATAAACGCTGCTACGGCTACCAATCTGAAAGTACTTCATAATTTAGAAATTTTTTTTTATTGAGAATTTACCAGATGACCCCAGCGCCATGGCGGCGCATAGTGACGGTTCAGAGAAACGCTGTTGGCTACCGGCGAATCAAAAACTTTTGATGATGTCTTTGCTTGGTTAATGTAAATACATAGCAGTGATATTTGATAACTACTGCTAGCTAACGAGCTACCTAATCAAATTTTGCAGTGCTGTCAGTTGCTAGAGAAAGCCACGAAAGTCAAAATGTCAACAATTACATTTTCTAACCTCAAACTTATTAATTTCACATAAAATTATATAAAAAATAGTTTTTCAACACAATATCTTCACATAAGAGAAATATTTAATATGTAATCTGTGTATGAAGATGTTAATTTGTTTATAAAAATCATAAACTGAAACCCACATTTTTCAGCCATATCATACTAGAGGTAGAGCTGATATGAAAATTATCATATCAAATAGCAACATATAGAAAGCGTTATGTCGCTGTTTTAGGGATTAACAAGTTTCCTGTTTGTATATTCGAGCTAACCTATGTCAGAAGTTCTCTTTTTTGTATAAACTTCTTCTTTTTTTCTTCCTGTTTTGTTTTATAAGCAGATCTAGGTGGTGGATAAACTATATGCTAGATTGAGATAGAGTTTAATATTATAATATTCATAATAAATAAATCAAGATTATTTTGGAATTTCACCTAGGATATGTAATGTATATTTACTTTAGGCTTAATGTAACATCGCAATGAATAAATAGTAAAAACATTTTAAAAAAAAATATTAAATCGTCCACAATTCCAAGAAAAATTTGTATAGGCTGGTAGCCAACATAGCTTTTGGAACTGCCACCAGAGGTCATATTCCTTACGGTAAATCGTCAATAGCATTCGCAAAAGTAATTTATTTGTATACTTAATAATTAAAAAAAATATTTTAATTATTTAAATTCTTATAATGTACAAGCGTGTGTGGTAGTAGCGAATGTGGTTTTTATGACAATCTGGGTCTCGATTACTAACTCAAAGCGCCATTAATGGATATCTTTCTGCAATGTGTTTCCTCAGGATGTGCGGGCTTAAATATAATACATAGTAGATGGCTGGTTACCATTTTCATCTTTTTAAAACGCCCCAATGGAAACCACCCAAATTACGATACATTTTTTCATAGTTTTCTATATTTGTTTTTTTTTTGGCTTTGGCAAGTCTGCCATTCGGCCAGAGTTTTCTATAAATAAAGTACAAAAAAATACGCTTGTTTCTGTATATTTCACTAATGTTAACCAGGGATGCCATTATTGTCACGAGACTTGGTCATCATCTTGCCGGTTCGTTCAAAAAAAAAAACACAATTATAAAATTTCAAAGTTATATCTCAAAATTGATACTTTGCCTTCATTATGACTAAAATAACGACTATACAAATTTCACCCACTTACTTGGTGGAAATTACTAAGCATCCGAACAAGGTAGCAGCGAAACACGTCACGTGAAAGAAAATTTCTTAAATAAAGTAGTAACTTAAAGAATCATTTGTCTTTTATTCATGTGTATTCGTTTATTGAATAACGTACTTTAAGATAAGACGTCAAAATGTGATGTCCGAGCTTTAATTGGCATTGAAAACACATTTTTCGATTAAGTTTAATTACTTTACCATAAAATAACAGGTAGGTATTTTATTCTTAACTTGGATTTAATATTTGGGGGTTTCAACCACACTGTATATTAGTGTGCCTTTTTCTCTTAAAATATAAACTAAGCAAATATACAAGTAGGTAGATAGGTCTACCAAGGTAAGATCAACAACATAGCCTATTATACTATATAGTATGATAGAAAATATTATAATTTCTTACCTTTCTAAAAAGACGTTGACTCCCCCCTCCTGCACACGTTGGATAGTAAATGTATATATTATGATCTTCAGCGGAAACAGGTTTCTCAACAAACGGTTTATTAAAGACAACGCCATTCACTTCAACATGATCTTCAGATTCTACCAACTCGTGATCTAAAGTTAAAAAGAAAACATTTGTGAATTCTTAATATATTCATAAACTTAAAAAACCGCCAGCTTAAAATTGTGGTACTGAAAACGGTATTGAACTAGCTTAGCTATGAAACCGAAATATAAAAAATATATTTTAAAATTAATTGTTTGTTATATTTAGTTATTTGAAAATCAGTACAAGTATTGAACCTTCGAGGAACATGGGAACTAGTGAGATTATTTTGATGAATATTTATTTCCCTCATGTATAAAATTTCCCATAAGAGGAATGCAATTATCGAAAATTGCCACGAAGGTACTGATAAATGCCCGACGGGGTAAATTTTGATTTTTACATTAAACATTGACTTTTGGAGGTTTGGTTTGTTAAGGTTAATGACTTAAATACGTGACAACTAGACTAGATAGACAACTGTCAGACCTGTTTATGTTTACAAAACAAAATCTGCTTCTTTCCTACTAGATCCCTTTTAATCTTTGTTAATACCTAATTTCATAACAGAGTGCAAATGAATGAATTTTATCTTTTTATATGAAAACTGTACGTGAAATGACAATAAATCAAGAGATGACATTTGCTCAGCAAGGAATGAGAATTTCAAAAATAATTTTTATATTTAAAAGAAAGAAGTGGCGTACCATATATATATATATATATATATATATATATCACAGATATTAATAAAAAGAGATTTTTTGAAAATATTTAACACCCTATATCTCAAAAGTTAAGACGTTTAGGACATATGTTCATATGAAGTGTTTTTTCTAAAAATGAACCCAAGAACCTCCTTAAATATATTGATATTAAGTTGATTTAAATATATTGAATTATATGATATTAAGAAACATCCTGTATGTTGTTTTATTCGGGAAATATTCCACTAAATAGCATTCGTGCAACAAAATAACCAGATCATTTTTATGCACTTATGCTATTACCCCAGAATATTTGCCACACTTAAGCTGGATTCATAGTTGTGGTAACCTATGCTGTAAGACGTAAGCAGTAGTCGATAAGATGTAAATCGTAAGCAGTAAGGACGTACCCGTTCATAGTTTCGTTAAGAATTTGTAGGTTGTTTTTGTTTTTCATATGACATATTTGTTTATAGCAATGAAGATATCGTTATATAGTAATAGCGGGAGCAACGCTGTGCTGCTAATATTATCCAAAAAACAATTTAAAAACATACAATTTGATGATGTCAACATGACGGTTATGCACGGGTATGATTAATCCCAACGGATTCCGTAAGCCGTAACATAAGAAATGGAATTGAACCATTTCTTACTTCTTACTGCTTAATTTGTATGCACTATTGTTCTATTGCAAATCACATGATTATTTTTCTTACGGCTGACCGTTACGTCTTAGGGCTTAATTCACGGCAACTATGAATCCAGTTTAATAATTTTATTTGCACACGACAATTCAATATTACTTTGTTTCCATAGTTACAAAATAAATAATTAAAAATTTGATTGTAATAGTTTTCGATTCTTGAAAAAATAGTATGTCCGTAATTGTTAGTGCTATCAAAAAAGTAATGTAGGTGTCATTTGCTCTTTTTGGGTCAAACTTAAAATGGTAAAATCAAAATTTGAAAATTTTCGCTCGCTTAAGAGATACGGGGAAAATCAAAAAATTTACAATTTCAAAATAACCCTATATTTTCTTAGTCAAAAGAGATACAGATAAATGTTTTAAACAGAAGTTCCTTTATATTGATTGTTGAATAATCTGCCGTTTTCATAACAAGTATACGGGGTCAGGTAAAAAAGTTTTAATAAATCGCCTAGGAAACCAATAGCATCCATGGTGTGTTATATATTTGAAAGGAGAATTTAAAATAGTATCTTTTTAGACTAAAATATACAGGTGTGCTTTTTACCTGACCCCGTATACTTATTCTGAAAACGGCAGATTATTCAACAAACAATATAAAAAAAATTCTGTATAAAACATTTTTCTGTATCTCTTTTAACTAAGAATATATAGGGTAATTTTGAAATTGTAAATTTTTTTATTTTCCCGCGAGCGAAAATTTTCAAATTTCGATTTTACCATTTTAAGTTTGACCCAAAAAGAGCACTGGCACCTACATTACCATAATATGAACACATGGAGCTTAATCCGAAAAAATTTGACAGTAGAATTTTGCACAGGATTTTCTAAACCAAAAAAAACATAATTTCATTTTACATTTTTAAGTAGGACGAAAAATATCTTGGCATTCTAACTAGCGCCCCTACCTTCCAGTATAAAAACTCAAACGATAAATAATTTAAAAAAATACAATGAGACTAAATTCGTTTAATTTTATCTACCCAAACCGGAGTTCAACATCATCAACATTTAAAAAAATTAATGTTTACCTCCACCACCACTTTAGTTGGTGAGCTAGAGAAAAACATTCCAACTAGAATCATGTAGAATTTTCTAAAGATTTCAATGAAAATATTTTTAATATACATAAATTAGGGAAATTAAAGAGAAACTTCGTTTTTCTAATTTGTAATTTGTGTTACGCAATCTAGCGGCCAACCTAGCAACTTAAAAATTATTTCCCTCTAGTTCTCTTGGTAACTTTCCTAAAAAAGATTTTTTCCAAACCTGTGCGATTAACAGTTCCTGATATCTAACTGATCTGAAACTGTGGAAGTATGTATGATGAGTTTTAGGAATGGAATGTTTTATCATCCTTTTATATTATATGTCTATGCAAAATACCCTTAATTATTGCTAATCTTTGACATAAATTGAATATGTTCTGCTATTTTAGAATTTCAGTCTAAATTAGAAATCAAATAATAACAGATCATTTTAATTACTATTTTAGGTAAATTTCTAGAATAACTTGTTCAAAACTCATATTAATTTTCCTCGAACTTACTATTTATAAAGAGTGTTAATGTGATCATGTGACAAACTTCTAGGGTAGATGGAATACATGAAGAAACAAAAAGTTTGGTCCAGAAACGCTTCTCAAGGAAGCTAGAGTCCTTAGAAGATGGCCTTCATAAACTAGTTTTCGTTTTGTAGCTCCGTAACTACTTCAGCTACCGCAACCAATTTTGGGACATAAATTACTGTTAGTAACTTCATCTAATTGGGCCTATTGGAACTATGTCTGTTAACTTCAACCAGGGGCATGCGAACCAGAGGAGTATTTGGGTAAATTTAAGCCCATTCCTCCATGACTTCAATCTTTTGGGGTTTTGACATCACATTATTATTTTCCCATGCCTTTACATAAAAAAAAATGCATTCTTGATAAAAGTTGTTAGGTAAATCCCACCGTACTACACCTCATTGTTCTTTTGGACTCATTTCTTTAAGACGTCAAAAAATGATTCCTGTACCTTAACTTGCTTTTAGCCAATTTCCGAAGAAACGATGACGTTTAACGACTTTTATAAAGAGGTCCATTTTATGTAAAATGTCTAGAAAAATCATAATGTGATGGCAAAATGGCAAAAAATTGAAGTCTAGAGGAATTGGGTCAAATTTACCTAAATACCCCCCAGGTACGCCGCCCCTGGTTAAAGTTAACATTATCAAATAGGCTCAAATAGATGAACTTACGAACAGTAATTTATGTCCCAAAATTAGTTACGGTAACTGAAGTAGTTCCGGAGCTACAAAACGAAAACTAATTCAAAGGACTCCCTGAGGAAGCGTTTCTGGACCAAATTTTTTGTTTATTTTTTTTATGCATTCTCTCTACCCTACAATTTTCACATTAATACCCTGTGTAAAGAAGTCTTTTCGCATTAAAAACGTGTATAGGTAAGTAATAAGTTAGATACGTGACACAAAAGCTTCCCTGTTATAATTAATAAGTGCAAAACCAGAAGCAAATCATATAAGGATTGAGAGGTATCGTTTCACAAGCATAAAATAAAAATGTTTAAAAGTCCTACCTTTTGGGTTTGGACTATCTCTATCCAATACAGCATACCTAGGAATTTCGATACCTTCAGCTTGCAAGGTGGCGTACACTTTTCTTCTATCTTGAATATCATATTGCTTATGTAAATTATTAATAACATATGGGTTATGGAGTTGCGCATATTGAATAGCTTTGTCTAAAGGAAATCCCTTGGAATGGAACGAAATAAGACAATCACAAACTGGCCATTCCTCAACAGGTTTCTGAAAAATATACAAACAGATCAGCAAAACTCCGAACTCGTCAAATTGATATGAATTAAGTGGATTCGTACACTATTTCTCAACTCGTCTCAAAGGTATTGAGAAGAGACATTCGGATTTATCGTCGTGTGCTGGCAAGTTGTCGTTACTCTTTTAACGCAATTAAATTTTAAACGGCGGCCTTTCTCTTCAATGCATAAGACATAACGTAAATACGGTTAATCGCATTAGAAACCACAAAATCTGAAAACATTGCAACCTCTATCCTGGTCAGATTTATTATTCAATTATTAAAAACTTAATTTGGATTATATAGGAAATGAGGAGTGTGCAAAAGTTATTAAAAAAATTAAGTATTTCTTACGAAACAATGACGTTTACTGATTATGGCTGGCTTATTTTTTTTTCTGCATGAAAATAACCCGCATAAATACCATCTTTCCATCTGTGTAAAATAAACGTAATATTTTCTATATATATTTTTTTTGGAATCTGAGTCCAGAAAACGGCTAAGAACGGATTGACAGAGAGAGAATCCACTAGTACAATAATATCACACATTTCTTGTTTCTAGAGTATATCATTAAGTTGAGCGAACTAAAAGTTAATGTAGATATGAAGTCGGTTAAATTGGGGCAAAGTTGCGTAATTATGGACTGAATAATATACTGCAAAAACCAGTGTTATACTCGTATACCGCTGAACGTAGATTTAGTTCCTCTTTCGTAATTTAAACAAAACAAAACAAAAAATCCAGGCCCGTATTTAAATAAAAATAAGTTGATGATGATGACACATAGATAAAACGACGCATTGAAGATCTGATGATGCCATCCTGTGGAGAATAAAAAGTAGCAATGAGAAAGTGAAATTTATTTTTGGAGGGTAATCACATATAATCTTACATTTTTTTATACTTGATAAAAGGGGTATTCAAGATTTTTAAAGTAGTATTTGCAATAGAATCAAATATCATTTTGGGTCTGTTGATTTACAAAGGTGATCAAAAATTTTTTTAAATGCGACATCGGGATGTAGCTATTTTAATTTCAATTGCATGAATATTAAATTACGGGAGATGAAACTATATTTTCTGTACATTAACTGATTTTCCAACTCTATGTCAAGTTCTGAACGTAATTTACGTTTAATTGGCAAGATCCAATATTCTAAAAATCTAAAAATGCAGGAATGAAAGAAAAGAAAATCGAGACTGATATGGAAAACAAATAAGTGACACGGGTTATCGGTTCTTCTTCTTTATAAAAACAAATATTCTAATAAGTCATTTATTACCGTTTAGACCTCTTTTAGGTCAAAATCACGGAATGTAGGAAGAGAGCGTTCCTTACAATAATATATACCAATATCTTTCATTTTGAAAAACAATACCTCTCTTCGTACATAGTTTCTTACTTGTTCCTCGTAATACTTACAAGTAAAATAATATCTTCAGGAACAACAATGACTTTGATATACTCGAACTCTTGTAGCCTGGTCAATATTTCCTTCATCGGCTTGCTCTGAGTTTTCTTTTCCATGGCGCACACCCCAACGATAACGACTTTGCCCCCATCGTCCATGTCTTCGGGGTCCAATATCGAGTCGTTGGGATCGCATAATACCAAATCACCCTAAAAATTACAAGGCAAATTAGATAAAGAATAAAATAATGAACCTTCCGATAGTAAGTTTTGGTACTTAAATTTATTGGCAAAATAAATCTCCGATTTAACAGTTAACCATGCATATGGGTCATTCCTTTACAAACCACACACTTTTTAACCTTGAATCGTCCGAAAAAAAATTTTAAACTTATATACATACAATTAAGTTGACATGTATTTCAGGATTTTGCTGAAAAGAATTTATTTCCCAAACACGAATTGTTGATAGTTTGCTGGATTTTCTCCAATCTTCTCCTACTAGAAATTTAATATCTATAGTTGTACTGATCGTATCAATGTATTTTTTTTTTATTTAACACTTTGTTATATTAGCTTAAGAAGTGTATTTGAAAAAATTGTCTTTGTGAACAAATGCAAAATAATAATTTAATTTTAAAAAATATCGTTTTGTTCTATATCCTCCTATCTGCAAAACCAATTTTACGAAAAAGTGGCACCTCTATTAGATCGGTAGTTATTAAATATTTTCGATCGCAAGTCACCCAGCCCGCGAAGAGCGCGACGCGTGGCAGAACTACCCTTTCGAACGACACAAAGGATAGAAATATGAATGATTCACACTGCACCGGGCTCGATTGTAGACGCCTCGACCCGTCGCGCAGGTGCATGGACTTGGGATCGAACTTATTTAATAACAATAAAATGTAATATTTTTATTAAAAAATACAGTAGTGGGCCTTGTATTTTTTATTTAGTTCTTTCAATATGGGGATATTCCGTTTATTTAAAGATGGTTGCTAAACATACCCAGATTAGGAGGTGACAACCCAAGTAAAAAAAAATTGTTTCGAATTTAAACCACTCTGGTGCCTTTTAAGAATCTCGGAATATTTATTTTTATCGTGGTAATTACCATTTCGCATCTCTGCCTACAAGACATTAATACAGGGTGTTAATTTGAAAACTTGTTACCTTTAATACTTCGCTTCCAGTAAATATTAAAGTAGGAAAGATATTCAATTTTATTAATATACTTGCAGCTTTAGTAGTTTAAACCCCGGGAGAGGTAATGTTACCGTTAAAATATTAAATGAGAAGGGGATCAAGTAGCACATTACTTTAAAGATCGTTTAAATATCTTTCCAATATTATAATAATAGATTTATTCATATAAATTTTTAGGCGGTGACTTTGCACCTGGTAAAGAATTAGATAGAGTGTCATTTGGAGTGACTACCTACGGACCCCTAACCATTCTACTAAAAGAAGAGTAAACACAATCAGTGTTGGGAAAATCCGATGATTTTAATAATCTCGAGTGAATCGCTCGTGCGATTAATCACTTGAAATTTGTATGACTAAGAAGAATGTGTTAATAAACCACCAGGGGTTTATTTTTGTAAGTTTTAGAAGTTTAGTCTAGAGTTTTTATTAATATCCTTTAATTTTTTAAGACTTTACAATCGCCACTGGCTAGCCAGTCAAAACAAAACCCATGTCGCGATGAATCCACTAAGGGATTTGGCATACTTTTTTATATGCACCTTCTCGTTTATGTGCTTTCTGAGCGTCAAACTCGAACGTCGCCAATCGGCACATTTCGGGTGGCACCCGAAGATCGAGTATCAAGTGAAAGGCAATGATTCGATTTTTCGTCTGAATTTATAACTAGAGTATTTCCTATCGAGCGAAAAACTGCTCGAATATACGTCGGCGTCAAGCGAAGCTCGCGTATCGAGTGAAAGGTAATAAGTAATGAGCGACGCATATCGCTTGAATTTATAACTCGAGCGGTTTTTTTAATAATCGAGCGATGTCGGTTATTTCAATAATCGAGTACGTAAGCGGTTTTTCGCTCGAGCGATCACAACATTAAACACAATAATGCTTTTTAAATAACAACCTAATGACCATAAATCTCATGTTCTAATTACGTCAATTCCTGGAATGCGATTTCTTGTAGGTCAACTACTACTTAAAAAATAAAAAGTTATGGTATTATTGGAAAGGGATTAAGCGACCTTTAAAATGATGTTACCCTTGGTCCTCCTTCCCATTCAAGATTTAAATGGTAACATCTACCCCTCCCAGGAGGGGGGTTAATCCAAGAAAGGTACCAAATACTATATACAATAAAATTGGCGTGCCTTTCCTATTTTTATTATTATTTATTGGAAGCCAGATATTAAGGGTGGGGAAGTTTTTAAATTGACAGCCTATATAATTCGAACAAAATCGGTTAAGATGAGGATTCCAAACAATCCCAAATTAGCAATTACAGCCATCTTTGTTGCATCAATTTCATTTAAAAAATATGCCGCTTTTTGGCAGGTTAGAAAGAGACGAGAGTCATCAGCTGTCAACATTTCTTTTCATGAAGTTTTAGCCGTTAATAATTAATAAAGTTTTTTAGTTAATTTATTGATAATTAGATCATCTGACATGTCTATTGGGGTATCAACAAGTTTCAGGAAGATGTGTGACAAAAATTTAAAAATTGTTCATATTTTAAGATGGTTATTACTATTCTTATAACATTATATTTTTTAAGGCAATTTTTTCATACCGTTTTCCAATCCTTTAACTTTACGAATCTAGTTTCTTTACGAATCCAGATTCAGATTAGAAAAAAATTAAGTATATTTGGCTATACGTTCGCACAAAATAGTGCCTGCTTGGCATCCTGTGATTAAACAAAGCTCTTAACTCGTCTCCAATTCTTATTAGAAATTAGTTTAACTATTAAAATACAACTGTAGAAAAATTACTATGCAAAACATATAATAAATGCACTCTACACTCACCGCCTCGTTTGTCATGTAACAAGTCACATTGTTTTTGATTTTATTTTTCATGAATGAAGTTTTTAAGTAACCAAATTTTAATATTACTATTTTCAGGTGATCTGTTAGATTCGGTGTGATGGATATACGTTATGTTTGTATGTATTTAATATTTATTTTTAAATTTTGAATCTAAGCCAAATTAAAAAGCGAGTTATACAAAAATTATGGCAAAAATAAAGTATTTAAATTAATAGGAAATTAATATATTTCTAGGCCAAGTGCAAATATCCGACGACGGAAAAATAGAGAAAGTCAGAAGGAAAGGTAAAAATAAAGATGGGGAAAGATCTGATATTTGGTGCTCAATTCAGTAGTACTTATTTAGATATCAAATCACACTAAGCATCAGAAACTGTCGAGACTTTATTCAACAAAATATCCATATTAAACGCAAATGTTATGTGTTGAAAAGAGAATTAGATAGGAACATTAGAAAACAACTACCGCAACAACAGTTCCTAATTAAAAAGTTAGCTTTTTAAGTAATAAAGTTACAGTTAAATTTTATTTTCGATTCAATATTCTGTCGAACACGGTTAGCTGTTAAAATACTAGTGTTAGATAAAAATACGTCCTTATTGTAGTTAGAGAGACGGTGACAATAGGGGGCCGTGAAGTGGAATATCAGTAATTTGGTTTTTCGTGGAGTTTAGGTCCCCCTCTACAACTTTTATATCTGATGAAATGCCGTAGAGCGTTGCTGAAGGCGCTGTACCGCTTTAGATAGGAAATTCTCAATAAATTCAAAATTATATCGAACCAGGTCTGAAAATGAATTTACAGCATCTACGTGACCCCTAAAGTCACGGGAAACACATTTTCTGACAAGTCAACCCTTGCATATACTTGTAAAAAAAAATTAATGGAAAAATTATAAAGTCTCAAGTGACATGGGTCCAAGTGGGCTTAATCGATTTGTATTCCCATGGAGATGAGTCGTAAACAATTTTCTGATAAAAATAATATTGCGAAAGTGCGGTATTTTTTCTCAAAATTTTTTTATTACAAGTCTGGTTTATTCTGCTCGAAATGCATGACTTTTACTGTAATTAGTGAAAAGCAGACAAGGGCAAATGTTTAAATTCATCAGATTTCAATAAATCATACACGCCTTATGGAAAAATAGGCTTAATTTGGTAATATTGCGAATATAATATCCCGTCATACAACTGAACGATACCTGCCTTCCGGTATCTCTGCGTAATATTGTCAGAATTCCGCCTAGCTAGGTGCGATTCGCCTGAAATTTTTTTCCCACAATATCTGAGTGTCAAGGAATGTATTGTGACAATTTTCTGAAACGTGTCACGATCGTTTTCCGAATTTGAATGAAACGGCGAGACCTGGATAGATAATTTTTTTTCACATAATCTTTAAGATATAATGTTCCATTCTAGAAAGTTGAACTTCAAATTCGCATTTTTTTTTTTTAATTTTCATTTTTTTTGACACGCTCAGAAAAGTATATGCAAGGGTTGACTTGTCAGAAAATGTTTTTCCAGTGACTTTGGGGGTCACGCAGATGCTGTAAATTCATTTTCAGACATGGCTCGATATAATTTTGAATATATTGAGAATTTTCTATCTAAAGCTCTACGGCATTTCATCAGATAAATAAGTTGTAGAGGGGGACCTAAACTCCACGAAAAACCAAATTACTGATATTCCACTTCACGGACCCCCTATTGTCACCGTCTCTCTAACTATTGTATAAGGTTCTTCGGGTGGCTAGGAAATGATTTTTCCACACATATACAGTGACTGGCAAAAGTTGGCCATGGGAAACTTTTTATTATTGAAATATCTAACCTAAAAACTAATTTTGACATTTCTCACGTGACTGCTCTTTTAGCTGGAAAGTTTAAAATAATATATCTTGTCATGCAACACCGGTATTAAATGAAGAGATGTGTTAAATAATCGAAAACCAAGGTATATCACAATATATTATATAGACATTTTTGTTGTTTTTAAAGAATAGTATTTGTCAAAATTTTAAATGTAGGTTTTTTACCATGTACCTAATTGGGTTTGTCGAAGCCTTGTATCTGGCAACGATATTTACCATTTACAGTTATTGCAGGAACAATATGCTTACAAAAGGCCGTTTTTTCTAATTTTGAACAAGTTTAACACATTTTTATTGTATTCCAGAGAATATGAAACTAATATTGGATATCTTTCTGAAAAAATATAATTTTTGAAATTTTGGGTCCAAACTTTGCAGAAGATAAAATCGCACACACTTTTTGCAACTAACTTTTTTCGATATCTTATAATCTAATATCAGTTTTGATGATGACAAAATATGTTCTTCAATTTTCCAATCAAACGAGTAGTCACGCGACAAATGTGAAAATAAGTTTTTAGATTACTAATCAGAAAGAGGCATTCGGCGTAAAATTTTTTTTAATATCTCAAATAGGTATGTGACTAGAATTCTTTGAGTTAAAAAATCGTGTTCTGGGGTTCAACCCTGCTTGTATACAGGATGTTTCCTAACCTCTCTGAAAAAATTATTTTTTACTTTAAGACGAAAATGTGATATAAAAGTTTTTCGCATGTCGCTTCGTTTTCGAAATACAGGGTGTTTAAAAAAATATTATATTTTTCATTTTATTAATTAATGCCAAACGATATTCTAATGATATTTGGGTCAATTTTAAATTTTACAATTAATTCATTTTAATTCGACTGCGTATTATTGATGGTTCTAATACGATTCGCGTCAGTCCCGAAATTTTCCAATCCGTAAGAGACAATTAAGCAAGTCGTGTACATTGGTGCTTAATGGCTCATGGATGACATTTGTAGCAATTAACTTGACTTTTGTGCATATGAGTTCATCATTCAAAGTTTTTAAATCATATGCATTATCAAATCATTGGCATTAATTAATAAAATGAAAAATACAATATTTTTTTAACACCCTGTATTTCGAAAACGAAGCGACATGCGAACATTTTCTTCTTAAAGTATTAAGGTGAGGATTCACCTCCATCATTTTTCAGAGATTAGGAAACACCCTGTATAAAACTAATTTGTGTCATAATTTTCATTTCGAAAAATGAGGCATGTCTTGGAAATTTACATAAAGTTTTTTTACTGGTAAAGTTGAGGAGATCTAGGAGATACGAAGAAATATCATTAAGAAATTATGTTCAGAAAGAAAAACTAAGTGAAAATACAAAATTTTAAAATCGTATGCCTACTTTGATATTTTGCATTATTTTCATTCCAACCTCCCTAGAGAAGACACTAAAAAATCGGTTAATTTGCATCTGCCTATAATAATTTAGATAATTATAATCTAAAATCTAAGGTTGATAATACGGCTTGAAATAGTAGTCTTCTCTGCCTATAAGTTTGATAGGTATGTACACCTACCCTGTATGGACGAGAACAAAAGAGTTCGAAACTGGTCTGCAGGTGGTGACATCCTATTGGTAGTAATTTAATTTATAGTATTGAGATATAGGTATAGAAATAAACGGAAATATAAAATTGATAATGAACTTTCGATATAAATGAAAGAAAACATTTAAATAACATTACTTAATTCGAGGTTTTTCTAACCAGCCCGTTGCCGTAAATCATCCGTTATACCCCTGGGGCCAAAGCTAGTTAGAACTTTTTTTGATCGCATCTATACATCTATATTCACACAAAATTTTAAGCAACTTTTTATAACTTGTGGTTTAAAAAATCATGCTGCCATGCGCGTTTCTACACTTACCGACACGACACCGACACGACAACGACACGACACCGGCACGACACCGAAGGTCGGCAAATCTCATGTAAAAAAAACGGGACTGACATGTCGGTGTCATCTATTTGTCACCCCAGGCATCGTTATCGGTGTCGTGTCGGTAAGTGTAAAATGTGTCACTAATTTATATTTAATACAATTATCAGCGCGAACAAGAATGTTAGTAAAGGCACACTAAAATAAAAGAAACTAGTCAAAACGACATGGTCAAACCTTGATTAAAACAAACTACCAAATGCAGGTTTAACTCACGTAATACTTCAGGGGGGCCAATCGAGAAAGAAATACAATTTTTATTGGGCGTTCCTTAAAAATTGCTCAGACACGTTAACTTCATTATTGCGGAGGATACTTTTTTTAGCTGTTTTCAACCGACAAAAAAGTGATGTAACGGAGAAAAAAAGATGTAAAGGAGGTTCAAGAACAGATAATTGTTGCCAAGATACTGATAAGAATTGGCTGAAACTTAAATATTTTTTCTAGGAGAAAGAACGCAAGCTTTACCGTTGTACTAACAACGATCTAATGGTGATTTCCGATTAGACTCCTTCCGTTAAGAGTTCTTCGGGTTATTTTACCTGATGTTGCTATTACACTCTTCCAACCTTATAACCTCTATACGATTCCGTTTAGACTCGTCGCTCTAATACTTGCAATATTTTCATGGTGGCATATGCCATAAATATTAACTTAACTTAAATTAATTAATGTAAAATACGTTGACATACAGAACTATGGACGATTTTTAAAAATAGAGATGCCACCGGAACCGGATCCGGTATCCGGTAAATCTGGCCTTCTTTTTTATTACCGATTCGGCCTAATTTTGCACCGGATCCGGTCAGAACTGAATTTAACAAAACGTGTTTGTTATGAACAGAACGACCAAAAACACATTAATATGGGCAGATTATGGTGTACAAAAATGAATTTTTATCCCATTGCTTGCAACTGAACAAAGAGTTTTTTTTTATTCGTAGGCATCGCCGGCTTGCAAAAAAACTATTTCACTATAAACACTTGTCGCAGATAAACACTCTTTTCTTTTTGATAAAAATCTAAAATTTTCTTGTTTTTTTCACCAGTCAAATGAATTTTGATCTCTTTTTAGACCGTTTTGTTGTAGTTACAGGTTCAGGGAACTTCGTCTTCTTATGACGAACTCATTATTACTTCATAGCTCAAGCTGTTTTGAGATATAGACTCATTATAGACATGAAATATTGTAATTTGAGGTTTTTGAGACTTGTAAAGGGCGCTAGTTACACCCTACAAGCCCACTATATCACGTTCAATATTGTTTGCAGGTAACTTTATTGGGATTCTGATTAAAATTTATAATATAATGGTAAGTTCTAAAGAAAAAATTTAAAAAAAAACTTCTTTTAAAGCAAAGCGCTATTTGGTGAAAGTTTTAAGGAAATTTTTCACATTAATTTGTTGAAATGAGTTTAATTCATAATGTCCATACTTTGTTATCTAATTTTTTGTTCCGGTTAAACTAAATTTATTTTTAGTAAAAACTTAAATGCAATGTTGTTTAAAAATGCATATTACACCTCTCGGAAACGGAGTGATTTAACAAAACAAAGAAAATATACATGTTTTCTTTAGAAACGACCATTCTGTTATAAATTTTAATCAGAATCCCAATAAAGTTACCGGATTAATGTTTCTATGTTTTGTCTTGAAATAAAATCCCGTTTCATAATTAATGATTTATTTCACAGGTGGGCGTTTCTGCTCAACATTTAGAGAGAGAACATAATTCCAGAAACAGCTGCAAAACGGCATTTTGATGTATTTTTGAGACCTAAGGCTACCTGTACAATATTTCGGATAATCGACTATGGCTAAAGAGGTTCCCAACCAAGCAAAGGTTTTAGCAAGAGCGAATTTTTTCGATAAAATGAAGGATACACAAGTTTCCCATTTGTTACACTTTCTACCACACACGCATATCTCAAAAACAGTCGAGATATGAAGAAAAAATAAATTTAGAAATTAATCTTAATTCTGTGGTTACTCTATGGCACATTCATTACCAACCACCCTGTCTAAAAATTGAGAAGTTTCTTTTTTCCCTTATTTTTATTTAAATATTGCCATGTCACTCATTCACTCAAAATATTGTGTAAAATTCCCACTTTTGCGACATCTCACGATTTTCTCTCAAAACAATCTTGCACCCCTGGTCCCATTCCTCTATAATAGGAAATGTAGACCCGAGAACTCTGTATAAACCAATTTAGTATAATGTGTGCACCCGAGGTAAATTCTGCTGCATTTTAAGAAATTGTGAAACTTGGGTGTTTCCAAAAAGCTACCTTTATTTTTTACATAAATATCATAGAGTAGCATAGAGTATAATTGACCAACTAATTTAAATTAACGGAAAAATATCTTAAAATCTAAGCATACCGAATTATCAGTGTAATAATCATGATCTTCCAATTCAGAATTGCCATTATTGCCAATATAAAACATTTTTAATTGAAAATTACACAATATTTACATGTACACACACTTGAGAAAGATTAAAAACTAAGAGATAAGTGCCAGATTCCATTAAGAACGCTTGGGATATTATTTACTTATAATTAATTTGTAGCTGTTATCAACAGTATAACTCGATAATACTGTTAATGGCTTTTGATATTAATATCATTGGATTATCCTACTGTTTATTCAATGATAGCCAGTAAAAGGTTTGTAAACCAAAATATTTAAAATTAGATTTTGAAAGATTGTCACTGATAATATGATCAGTGTTAAAAAATTCCGAATTTACAAGGTGCGTTGATTTTTAAACTTATCCCGAGTCGAAAACGAATATTACTGAACATGAAAAGGAATAACTTATGCACCTGTGGTGTTTTGTAAGAAAATATACACCTAAATTATAAAAAAATTAAAATCACTGCAACCGAAATTGTACAGATGATCACGCCGAAAAACAAGAATATTTTATGTAGAGGAATATTAATAATTTATTAATTCATTTTTGACATGTTTTGTTGGTGTATTTAAAAAACGATGGATTTTACCCAAAATAACTAGTACGTTCTTCCCAGAAACTATTAATTAATTTCTTATCGAATCATTTCACGAGATATACCTTGAAACATAGGTTTGTCCGACGATTTACGCATTATTAGGCTGGAGATTCTCTACCGAGTCGAACAAAGTTAGATTTTAAAATTGTCGCTTCACGTGATAGATCAGACGGTCATTCAGTGAATAGTGTTTGTCGAGTTTCAACTGATTTCTCGCAGACACACCCGTGCCAAAACAGCAGGATATATTGTCCATCACAATGGGGCGTAGTCTGGGAACATATTCTACTCCATTCAGACGCTTGAAATGCGTAAATCGTGGGAAATTGTCTTCCGTAATTCGGCAATATATTTTCCAACATATGCGCCCTTGCCATAGAAAACAATGCCAATACGCAGTCAGTTCACGTTAAAAGTTTTTTTTTAACGCATCCGTGAGAACAGACACAGCTAAAACAATATCAAGCGCAATGCAAGTAAATAATATTTTTGAATTCAGTTAAAGAATTTCTACAAATAACCAAAATATTAACATTGGCGTTGATTCTATTTTTACCATAAATAAGTAAATATTAATCTTCTATTGAACTAGTTGTAAGTTATGACCGGCCGCATACATTCGTTTTCCGAATTCCGAAAACGAAATTCGGTGAACGTTGTTTTTATTATTCGAAAAATTGATAATAATGTCGTTACAATCGCGCTGTTTCCAGCAGAATGGATGACGAATTCTTGCGAACAAATGCAGAATTTTACAATACCGGAAGATTTAGCGATATTATAATAATAATTTTATATGCAAAAGAGATGGTTATAGATTTGAAGATACTCTAACGCATTATTTTGACGATGTCTTTCCAATGCCCACAGCATAGATCTACCGTTAAAACGTCTGGTCTGGCAGCACACACACATTCAATACAGTAATATTGCTTTGGGAATGACGAATCGAAATTAAGAGGCTTCCGGAGCGGACGGTACGAAAAAATTCCGTACAGAAAGAAAACAAACGTATGCGTGGTATCGACTATTTCAATGTTTTCTGTGCGCTCTGGTAGTCCGATTCGGAAAACGAACTCGGAAACCGAATAAGGAAAACGAATGTATGAGGCCGGCCATAAATATTTTAAAATAATATGTTGTTTCAATGTTGCATTCAGCAGAACCCATCGATTTACAAACGATTTTTAATCGGTGGCGTCACGATGAGCATCGATTTGTAGATCTGCTGAATGCATTTTTATGTCACCTTTTTGTTTGGTTAGGATCCCTCTTAAATATTTTCTTCAAATATTACAGTTTTTTTTGTACGAAATAGATAATTTTATTTTTAATGTCCCTCTTCACTAGCGGTGATGATGTATAATATGTTATATAATTATAATTCACTTTTCGTCACTTTTTTAATTTTCACTCCTCAACCTGACAAACAAAACTGGCATAAATCGAAGTCAAATCGATTTTGTTTATTGCATTCAGCAAATTATCGAATACGCCCAATAATTTTCATAATAAAATGTTTAAATAAAAATATTTAATAGTCGTGGATAAAGTATAGAATTCTAGTCGCATGCAATGACTATTATCCCCTCAGGTGTTTTGCGACACTTTCCTACGACTCATCGAAAACTCTCGTGGATAATATAACTAATTAACTATTTTCTAAATGTAATTTAAACCGGTGTCAAAGAAATTGAAATACATAAATAAAATATAAATTATCAACTTTAGTTAAAAGAAAAAATAAAAAATAGCTGAATCTAACATTTTCAAAGTTTTTGTTTCACGAAACGCACAGACAAATCATTAACTAAACTTGTTAAGTAAATAATTTAAGAAGAAATATAAGATGCAAGATTTGAGTAATTACATTTATAACTTCCGGTTTACTATAACTTGTCCGGAGTTCGATTTTTAAATGAAGCCTGAATTTTTTTGCATTATTCTAGTTTACGTCAAATTTAGTTTTTAAATGCTTATAATATTAACGGCTTACGCTTTCAAAATTGCGATTTCTTACAAACGGAATTAATAACTTCAGTTATTCAGGTGTAGGAAACAAAAAAATGAAATTGTTATTTTGTAGCCAAAACGTATCATTATTCTTCCCTTGCGCACGAAATTACGAACTACGGGCCGGATCCCGCACTCCAACATTTTCGTCCGGTCCACGACATTTATTTATAAATAGCATATTTTACAAATTGGCACCTCAAATTAAAAACTAAATTAAAAGAAATCAGTTCATCCTAACAAGCGCACCAATCGTTATTTTGTTTAAATAGGCCCTAGTATTTAAGCATATCTATGTATGTATGTAATTTAACGTACCTTATGTATTACTTTTCTTAATTGTGTGGTCTCAATGTAAATTTGTTTTGGACTTTGGCAGTGGCGGGTCCGGGGTGGGGCCAAGCCCCCCCCCCCCCCCCATTTAATTTGCGTAAATGTATTTATAATATATTCTACCCTTACGGTATAAATATATTTTGCAAATTTCAAGATATCAAAAATCATATGTAACAAAACTGATATTAATAAGAATATTAATTTTAGTTTCTTTAAATCCAAAGATGTATGTTAGATTTCTTTCGGCAACTTCACTATTAAGATTTTGCAGAAACTCCGTTAAAATAACAATACTTTGTGGCTGCATAAATAGTAGGTAAGTATATGATCTATCCTGTTGCCTATATAAATTTACCGCAATTAAAGATCAAATTGTCAATGTTACCAACAAGAAGCTAAAGCTGCAAACACACTATTATCGCGTCACGTGAGATCACATGCTATCACGCAATGTCACGGCATACCCGAAATATCTGCAAGGCGGTTTATGCGTGCTTATAAATAGGTTTAGAAGTACATTACAGTCACCTCATGCAGCTCACGGCAAGTCATACTTGACAGCACAATTTTATTTCTGCAAATTTATATATACGGCACGCGTGATAACACTGTGTCAGAGTTTAACGCTAGAAGGCTACAAGATTCACTTGCGATCTTGACAAACCCAAAATATGTAATAAAAATGATCTGCAGTGTACGTAGTCTGTTTCTAAGCCGTGACAGCATGTGCTATTTTGCCGATATGACAACACGTGAATTCACGTGACGTGATATAGTGTGTTTGCGGCTTAAGACTTATTCTGTCCACATCGCTGCTAGCTAGTAGTGCAATCTGTGCAATTTATAAAATATTTAATAAGCATTTGAAAGCATGCAATAAAGCTATTTATAGTCAATGATTAAACTCCTAATCGACATAATCGAAAAACGTTCTGTTTTAACTTTAATTAAATGTTCTACAGGAGCTGAAAAAGTAAAACGTAGTATTATCAGATTAATTCACAGAGCGTACATTTTAGTTAATACCATGTAAATCAGGACTGATTCAAAGTGTTCGACAGTTCGCTCGAATTAGAAGAAATACAATATAAAAGAAATCATTAACAACACGAAAAAAGTAATGAAACCACCTAGAATAGAAAACAACTAAGAGGTGATGCACCTATTCACACCTTGCCAAACTTGCGCCAATGTCACTATACGTGAAGAAACCAAGGACCACGATTTTATGAATGATATGTTTTTAATTGTCCATTCTTTTTTACCATTTCTTGTGATCTTGGTCTAGCTTTTGCTTTTCTGACGATAGCACACTTTCACTATATCTCATCTTTCATTTTGAATGCGCAAAGATATCGGTTGATGACGCACATCTGCGCAGACAGCATGAAGTGTCGCCGCAATAAAGATCTGGAAGAAATGTTGTCTTGGGGTTTGTTCGTAACCCAGTAACCGAGTTGAATTTAACGCTAAGAAATCCCTTTTCTAAAAATATTAACATTAAAGAACCAGATATAGTAATGGCAAGGCACGCCATTCCACTGGCTTCATCTAATAATTTGCTGGGCGTCAATCTGGGAGGAAATATGGTTTGGCATAACCACATTGTGGCACTCGCCAATACAGCTTCGCAGAAACTTGGTGTACTCTTCCGGTCCAAAAAGTTGTATACACCTCAACAGCTCTCATGTCTGAAGCTCTGCACCCGACCATATGTACTCTTGGATTCCATCGAAAGGAGAGCCATTCGTCTGATCGGAGACCAGGAACTGACAAAGAACCTTGACGGCCTAGACAGGTGATTTGACTCTATTTTACAGATATTTCTATGGAAAATATTCGACTGAACTTGCCCGCTTAATTCCACCTAAAGCGACGAATATAATACGCGTCAAACCACTACCCCCATCCATAAGTGGTTCAGCTTAGTACTCCTCAAACTTCATGATTTAAAAATTCCTTCATCTGGAGCACGTCATCTTTGTGGAACGATCTTCCTGATGTCATGTTTTTTTAAAGAATATAACCTCCAACTGTGCTTGTCATTCACCATCAAAAAAAGCTTAGTGCCACCATAATAAAATATCGAACAAAAAAGAAACCAATCCAGAATTCATAATCGAAAATGGTCTGAAAATAACAAAAATTATGTAGAACGATAAACGACTTATTGTCGACAAGTGATAAAAGCTACATCTTTACAAACGCAATTTCGTACAGAAAAAATGTGAATATTTGATGAAAATATTCAGAATCCTAATTAAGCAAAAAACTGACAACAAAATGCATTCAGCAGAACTAAAAATCGATGCGCATCGTGACGCAATGTTGCCTATATCAGGTGGCCATATGGAAGAACCTTGATTATATCATGTTTTATACAGGGCAAGATTACGTGCATTCCCTCTAGTTGTTTTCCTCGGTATTTGTATATGGGAAATTTCAATGTAACGATTTTGACAGTAAAAAAAAACTACTGAATAGAATAAAATCTGATAATTCTTACCAATTAAGTATTTTTACTCCAAGCCAAAATGTTTTTGAGTTCTTAAAAAAATATTTAAGACTTTAATTATTGTACTACTCGCAGGTTTTATCATGACCAGGTACCAATATAATGGTATCATTTATAATGGACGACCTGTATAAGTAGTAATAATTTTATTGAGTTGTTTAGATTTTAATTAAATCGATTTTGTGAGTTTCAACATAAATGCCTTGCCTAAACCAATTTTGTTAAGACTTATACATCAGCAAGCAAAGCATTAGTTATTGCGGTACAGAAATATTTAATAAGTCGTCCGCTGTTCTTTTGATCGAGTTCGACTAATTGATTAAATAGCGTTAGAAAATTTTTGTTATATTTACTTCAAATTCATTTAGGCAATCATCACAATAACACATGGAATCAGATGACTGTGCATCTATGTCACTAGCTCTTCTATATTTTCTCCACTTTTTTAGTCTCCACCAATCTTTAAAATGTGACCAGTCCATATTAAGTCATTCAAACTGCATTAACACAGCAAATTTAAACACTGGATTTTGGCACTATCTGCATAAGTCAATCAAATTAGTTGAAGATGACAGACCTGTGACAAAAATCAGTGACAAATATTAATAGGTAACAAGCTTAGGGTGAAGCAAGTGCGGGTCTCTAAGCTTTTTAAAATTTAAATTAGTAAACAATAAATAGTGTCACCATTAATATTTATTTTCAATTTAGGTAAAATTTAAATTTACCATAAGTTTTTGCTTCAATAAAGACCAAAAATTACATAATTCCATGTGGCTTCTGTTAACTATCAAATTTAACATTTTCTCCACAAAATATCGAAAAATGGCATTTACTGATCGAATTTAAAAAATATATATTTGGAAAAGTTGTTTGAATTGTATTTTTATGCCCATATACCAAATTTCAATCACTATGAGAATTTTTATTTTCTATCTATTTTTGGTCAATATCTATTTTCATTGAAAACGGAAGTCGTAATTATAAACAACGACGCTATTATTCTAATATGTCCATTTTTTGCAACGTAATTATTTGGTATTTAAAAAACAATACTCTCCTCTTTGTTGGTTAAATCTTTAAAATTATGAGGAGTTTACTCCACAGATGGCAACATTTTTGAATTGAGGAAAATGGATATTTTGGTAGGATTTCTAGTGTAAAGAATGAATTCAGAGGAGTGTAAATAAATAGATTTACGGTCGTAGGATCGACTTTCGTTGAGCGATTCAAATATGGAATGTAGGCATAAAATTACAGTGCAAACGACTTTTCCAAATATATTTTTTTTAAATTCGATTATTCTTCGACATTTTGTGAAAATGTCCAATTTGACAGTTAACAAAAGCCGCATGGTCTCATCTAATTATGTCGTTTGTGGTCTTTCTTGAAGCAAAAACTTATGGTTTAATTTTACTTTTATAATCGAACAATAAATTTTTTCTCCATATGGTTTCAACTTTAATGGTGACACTGTATATAAGTGTAATGAATGGACTAATGAAAAAAGATGGCCACTTTCTAAAATTTCTTAAAGGGTATATTCTAAGTCGTTTGAATTCATTCTGGTGTATCCTTGATTTGACTCTAAATGCTTCTCGACTAGCTGATGTGGCATTACTTGATAGTTAAGTAAAACAGCATCAAAGTAGTGATCACTACTATAATGTATATGTTAAAATAACGGCTCTGTTTAACGGCTTAACTTTGACAAAAAAATAGATTATGGGAAAGTTGTCAATTTTGTGGTAACTGTTCCGTTCAAAATAACAGAAGGGTAAGGAAGTCAGAGGTATGGAACGAAATTAAACTAAACTGACTTAACAGTAGAATGGACGAAAAAATAAATTGAAAACCGATCATGATAATGCTTGAATAATGTGATAAATTCTAGGTAGGTATCTGTAATATTTTAGAAATTGCCTTATAAGGATATTGTTAATTTTTGAATAACATTTTATGTTCGAAAGGATTTCTATTCAAAATATTCTTTTCGTAAAATTATCCATTCGAAATTTGTTTAATAACCTTTTTCCATTATTACGAGCATCAAAATCATAAAGCAGGATAATAAACGAGCTGAAATTTCTTCAAATGGCTTATTTGCGAGTTCAAATTTATTTATTATACAAAATCTTAAGGCAAAACAACACAAGCGATAATGTTCCGTATTATATCATCTTTGCAGGGTGAGTCGGGAGAAATGGACCAAACTCCAGGAGCGCATTGTATACGTGAATAATGTAAAAGAACTATATCCTTATCCAATTTTCACTTGTTTCAAGTTATAGCGAAATTAAAAAAATAAATTTTCGGTAAACGTGTGGTATGGTTAATACTTCCATAGTTACAATAGTCTCGATATAGTGAACCAATTCGTGCACGGGTGTGCCATTTTACAGAGTTTGTTCACTATTTCGCGTTCATGATAAAAATGAATACTGCACTAAAACTGAAGTGTTTTTATTACATCCAACGGTAAATTTTTCTATAATACACAAATTAGTCAGGGGGAGAAAAAAAAATCAGTTAATTTCATTTTTTTTTGCTTTTGTCACATTTTGGAACCAATTTAACTCTTAAGTCGTGAAGAATAATTATTAGAAAACTCCGCTTCATCACTGACACACAACAATGGCCTACGAATTGTTGGGCGCTTATAAAAAAATTTTACGGTCTTCTTTTGTAAATTCTTTATCTTATTAATATTTATTGTTTTGCGAAAAGTGTACCAAAAACTAGAAAGAGGTACCAGCGTGCGACAACATTGTAAAATGTACTGAATTCGATACAAAAGTACCTTCTGGAACAACCCTGGGAACTGATATATTTGGATCAACTAAACTATGTGTTAAATTAATTTGGGGTTTATTGAGGCGTTAACTGGAAGATTACCGTATAGATCTATTCATTTAGATTATAGTTACAAAGAACTTTAATATACTGTCAAACGTGTGTTAAGGATGACTTATGTCATTCTGTACCTTAAGGTGAGTTTGAAATATCGGCCCCAAAAACTACAATGTTTTCTATGTCATTGTGTTCACTGTACTGGATAGTTCACTATACAGGATGATCACTATATCGAGACTTACGAGATTACAAGGACTACTAGAGGATGTTCCTGTAAATATCAGAATGATACTGTATTATCGGCACGATGCAGCTTCTGCACGCTTATCAGGTCAATCGTCATTTGGACCAATGGTTCCCAGAGCTTTGGATTGGTCGCGGTCGCGGAGATCCTATTAGTTGGCCTCCAAGATATCCAGACCTCACACCACTAGACTTTTGTTTGGGGGCTGGTACACGGTTTTCACTTTCTAGTCCTACTTTTTAACGAAACGAAAGATTCCGGTGTCAAATTGAAATTTTAGTTTGAAAATCTTCGCTTTTTAGACACCCCTCGTATTTCCGTTATCGTTAACTTATAAAAATGTAAATGCTGACCTTGTTAGAGATTTTTAAGTAGAGTTCATTGGCGTATATGTTCTTTTCTCTAAAAAGTTTAATTTTTGAGACATTAAAAAAATAAAAAATATTAAATGGGACATTATTTTTTTAATTAATTAAGCATACTTTGGGCTTTACAAAAATACATAGTTGTTTATATTTATATTCAAAAATAACCTAAAACTACGATATTTTTAAAAATTTACGTTATTTATAACAGTAGGTCATGGTCAATTTATTTGAAACAATGGTCAAATGGTTAAAACTTGACAGATCTCTCATATTTTTATTCCTTACGAAATGCCTATTAAGTAAGTTTTTATAATGTGCTTTTATAATTATTCCTAACAATGGCCGTTTATGATAAGAATTATGAAAAGTGTGATATGTTGGCATGTTTGATATAATCCAATTTAATATTTAGAACAGCTGTAATAAAATTTTGAACTCGTTTCTAATAAATTGACCATGGCCTACTGTTACGACTAACGTTAATAGATAAAAATATAACATTTTTAGGTTATTTTTGAATATAAATACAAACAACTATACATTTTTGAAAACCTCAAAGTATGTTCAGTTAATTAAAAAAATATATAGGGTGTTACATTTAAAAAGTTTTACTTTTGTTAATATCTCAAAAAATAAACTTTTTAGAGAAAAACTGGCTACGCCGCTGGCCTCTACATAAAGATCTCTAACAAGATCAGTTTTTACCATTTTACCAAGTTCACGCGTAAACGAAATACGAGGGGTGTCTAAAAAGCGAGGATTTTCAAAATCACCCTGTAGATTAAAAACTAAGAGAGCCATGACAAATTTGACACTGGAATCATTCGTGTCGTTAAAAAGTAGGAAAGGAAAGATCTTCGATAATAACTCTTACACCCAGAAAATGGGACAATACACTCCTGAAGTTTAGTCTGTTCCTTCCGACTCACCCTGTATATTATGGTATTTGTTAAATTAAAGAAACTTAATTTACTGATAATACAAACTTTAATATATACTGTGACAAACAGACAGATATTTACCAGTTGTTGTTGATTGTATATGGTTTCAGTTTTTCCAATATTGGTATAGGATTATTCTAAATATTAACAACAACTAAAAAATGTAGCAACGAATGCCAAAACTTTACTTGAAAGTAATGCCGCTAGATGCCAGTATCTTCACATGAATGGAATGGCTTGACAAACTGTAATCTTATTAATTCCCCGATTCCGATATCATATTAAATCTTGGCTCGAGCCAAAAATTAAAAATATTTTTGTTTCTACAGATTGTTTAAAATTATAAATGAACCAGTGGATGAAAATATTTAGTGGGAAACCAATATTTGAATGTATCTATGTATTGTATTGAAAGAATAAAACTTTGCCTAAAATCTAAACCGTAAATGTTTTTTCTAATTAATTAAGGCGTGTTAATGGGATGAGAAAGGAGTAACTAAGTTTAAATTATTACTGAAATTTTATATATACATGTATATATAGGTAAAAACCCGAGTGTAGATAATATTATGATAGTTTTACTTTGATGGCTCTTGTCTCGTTTTATCTGACAGGTAACTAAATAGCACATTGATATTACCCTGCTTAATGATTTGAAATCATCAAAAGCAGGATCACTAGTTCACTAGTGAACAAAATATGACCTATTTCGTTGCCATCAACTAAAATATAAGGCATTCTTTGCAATATTTTCGCAGATTTTAAATTTCCTATCGCGTCAAATTGAAAAAAACTTCTCTGGTCCACATTCCGGCCCATCAGCTTTGCTGGTTGGTACATGAAAGTATTATGAACAGAAGGCTTTTAGGTCTCTTTACTCAGCCCTCTTAGATCTGGTAAAACCGCCTTCAATATTTATTTAAAACTGTTAGGTGAATGAGCCCAATGAATATAAAATAGACATACTTTTCCTGGTATTAAATTATTATAGTTTTTTAAATAAAAAAACTTTAAGAAAATATTTGTCTGCACGCATCAACATGTTTAACAGATAACAAAAAAAATTACATTTTAATTCAGCAGTCGTTTGATATTCAGCTCGATTTAAATGAAATGACGTTTCAAACATTTTGTGAATGAATTAAAGTACCCTACATAAAATAGATGATTCGATTCCGTACAAACATTGCCTACTTTAGTTTAAAAGTATGGTCGCCTAGTTACAAAATCTAAACTATTTTGCATTATAATTTTTTTAATATGAGACCCGAACAAAAAACAGTAACAGCCGTATTCGTTACAGAACTTTAAATTTAAAACCATTCTAATTTGATAGCTGTGGGTTTAAAATGACAAGTAGCAGAATAAATCAGTTTTGTACCGTACTAAATTTTGTAGTCTTTAATTTTATAAAGAAAAGAGTATTTAAGTAGGTATGTAAAAACAAAAGTCATAATATACGATATAAAAAAATAAAACACAACTGCGAGATAATATGATTTTCATGTCTGGTTGTGAATAAGTGGGTGAAATTTGTAGTGTAGGAAAGCATAGTATTATTAGGCCTTACATGTTTTAAAACTTAGGTGCTTCCTTGACCTATAGCTAGAATTTAGTTATATTTACATACATACTTCAAATTTTAGAAACCAAACACAAACAGCTTTTATAGCAATCACCGAAAATTTCGTATTCGTTTCGCCACTATCAAAATGTAAACACACACAGTATACAAACACTGGAGCCAGAACTTGCTACTGTAAATCTGAAATTCAAATTCCTAAAACAACGTAATTTTATTAGATATCAATAAATATAATGAACAAGGTTAAACCCCAGGCTTAATAACTATGTGTGAAATATTAATGATGAAGAGATAAACAATTGATCAAATAGTAAATATTTGACAATAAATAATGACATAACACAACGTCATAATGACTGGATGTTTTATTCTATCAGAGAGACATGAATTTAGATATAAATATTTAGCAGAACAATACACAAGTGTTTTTTTTTATTTTTCAGTGGAACTAAAAATATAGCAACAAATTTTCTGACAAAAACAACATAGTTGAAACTCGAACATAGTGAATTCGTGCAGAATCAAAGTTGATACCATACTACAGTTATGATTGAAATAAGATATGCAACTAAGATCATGTTCTAAGATGGACGGGAATCCCGGGAATACTGCAGAATGTTAACCGCCGGCGAAAGGTAAAATGTGCGTTTTTTCAGCTGATGTCGGAGGTTCTGCGAAACCAACATATATTTTGTACGACTGATTAGTGGGACCGGCAAGTACCATGGATATTTTTGGAAAAATATAATTTCTCTAATCGCCTGTTTTCTTATTATGTTTGACCTTCCCTCTTTCTTCGCTTTCGCAATCTTTTCTTCCCAGTACGAGGTATTTTTAAAGATGGTTTTAAATGACAACGCCCGATTATATATTGTTTCTACACAGCCTAATTATTGCAGTTTTAAATCTTCTACTTATTTTGACCAAAAATTGACCTTGCCCCTTTCTTCCCTGTGCTCTTGCTCCTTGCACAGTGTTACACAAAATACACAAGAAACATTTCTACTTATATTTTTTTTATACATATATTAAATTAAAATATAATTTTTATTTAGGAACAGATTTCCTGAGTGTTTGTTGCATTAAATTTATATATTGTTTTAAGTATATGACATTATAATCTCGACGCATGTCGAATGCAACACTGTACCCCTCTAGCGGGGTACTCTGTTACAACAATGTTACGTTTCAAATTAAATTAATATTAGCTCTATTAGCAGTGCTCTATTTATTCAACCGGATATATACAAAAAACACAAGTTAACAACGTAAACATCACTCTAAAAACAACTCAAACTCAGACAGAAACGTCAAAATATAAAGAATTAAAAAAACTCAAATATATAATTCAGAATGTTTGGATGAGTATAAAATAAACCAAAAAGTGTGCACACTCAGTGGCGCAGCCAGAATATTTTATTCGGGGGTTTTGTAAAAATTTCGGGGGTTATTAAATTTGTGGTTTATAGGAATGAAGATATAGTTATATGTTAAATTTGTTTAAAACTATGTATGATAAAGAATTTGGGTGGTTCGCCCCCCACCCCCTTGCCTGCGCCACTGTACAACATAAGCATTATTTTAATGCATTATAGTATGCAAATCAATATGATATTGAATGAGGGGTATAGTGTTACACACAACACTGTACCCCCAGTAAAGTGTAACACTGTGTCCCAATCGCGCTTTTACTAATAGATACGCCAGTTTTTAAGGAAACAAAATTTATTTAGGTTGTTTCACATGGCATGCTAATCTAGAAATATGTCCCTCAAGCTTTCAACCATAAAGTTTACGATATACAGGGTGTTATGGAAATGACGTATTATATTTAAACCGGCAATTCCTGAGATGAAAACAAATTGAAGAAAAATATCCAAAAATGTCAATGTCAAACCAAAAATTACCACGTGGTGCCCCTGCCAGGAAGGTAAACAAAAGAACATAATAATATGGCGAAAAGTTCAGTTCACTGTTCACTGGGAAACAATCTCTGATTTATAAACTTGAACTGACTCGAACAAACCACCGCGGAGTTTATAATGGTCAGGTATGTTCTCACTTGTTCAATTCGAACGACACCCGTCGGATCTGAACAACTAAAATGTCACTTTACCCTTTAGAAGAAAAAAATGCAGTTTTATTTACCTTTTCGGCCATATTTAAAACCAACTTAATTTATAAAAAAACACCAGGTAACCGAACAAAAACCGTCACAAAACACCAGAACAAAGTCACATAAATTAGTTTTTCTTTCGACTTTATGCCGGTTATATTCCGAGATTGGAAATAAGAGGCCGAATGAGGTTTAGTGATAAGCTTATTATGCACTCCCACACTATCATCAGGACATGTGATGAGCATAAAGTTTTTCCCATAGAAAAAATAACTGAAGGCGTCTGTGCCCTGGATTCCTTAATCGCGTTCTGGATTTACTATCTAAGTAAGCTAAATATTTATTTTTATAAGAAACTAAAGTTTTACACTTTTAAACAGTTTGGCAACATTCTGCCTAAACATCTGTTGATTACCCAGCTGGGCAATGTAATATGTTCATATATGAATGTGCAGAGGAATTGTGTGTGGGTTTAGGGGTGAATTTCCCCAATTTTTAAACGTTTGATTTAAAAAAAAATATATGTAGCGCTTCTCTAGGGCACCCCAGGAGTCACCCATTTACATATAATACGTCATTTCCATAACACCCTGTATTATTGTCAAAAGGTACAAGACAACTGTAAATTTGTATATATAATTTACTTTTTAACTCAAAAAATACAAAAAACTTACTCGAGTGGTATAAACAATTCACATTCCACCACGCGTCCTTTAGTCCTCCAATTAGAACTTGTAGTCTTAACTGGAAGTGGCAATTATTCCAGCGCAGTGTTGCTTCGAGTAAGGTAAAGATAAATTATAATTCCGATCATAACACTGTACCCCGTGTAACACTGTGCAACCCCCCTCATTCCCCTATAACCGGAGTTGAAATTTAGAGCAAAAATCGGCCGTTCTAGTTAGATCGCGGCGTAACGCGATACGGCTTATCTAGATAATAGGATAGAAAAAAGGGACGGATTATCCCACATACACACAACGGTTTTGATTTGAAAAACGAACAAAAACAGTTTAGATTATTTATTGGAAACAATACTAAATTGTGATAGTCATATTCCGCATGCAACAGTGGCATTGAAAAAAGTTTTTATTCTATATGAGGTTAAAAACTAAACAAACAGGTACTTTAGTTGATTCTTCGTGTATACTAGTACAAAAACCAAACTGAATTTCAAAAAAGTTAAAGAATTATTCATTTTATACCATGCCCAGAATCATGCTCTGGGCATGGGGCACATTGTTTGTTATGTGACTGAACTTATTCCTTCTTTCTTTCCTTTTAATAACTTTATTGGAAGCTGAGCGACCAGTTGGCATTCGTTTACTGCCTCTAGTGACCCCAGGAATTATTCAGGCTATTATTGCAGTAGGTTACATGCGAATGGTCGATCCATCGCGTTTCCGAATAGCAATATGGTATCCACAACTGCCGAGGAAGTTTCCCAATAATTACTATTTTAATGCACTTCCCCATGTGATAAAAAGCGCACATTGTTTGGCTGTATTTAGTGAGACTTTTTGTGTATTTACGAGATCAAAGTTTATTTTAGAATTCTTTTTCTATTTGTAAACAATATTTGTATATATGTACCAGTTTTGTTACTTGCTAGCCAAGTGCATAACCACCTGCATGTCGGTATAAAATATTCTTAAATCATTATATTTGTGTCAAAAAAAATGTGTGTAGCCCTTGCCAAGAAATGAGATAATTCAAAAAACAAAATGTTGTAAAGCCGGGTTTAGCCCAAATGAGCGAGTAAGAGCGAACGAGAGCAAGATAATATTTATATGAATGGCTTTAAAATCCACGGAGCATTCATATAAACATAATATTATTCTCGCTTGCTCATTTGGTCTGGACCTAGCTTAAGAATATACCAAAAAGATTATATACAAATTTATCCGCCTCAATTATCCACAGGGAATTTCGAAATTGTGACGAAAAATGCATTTTAATGTACCCCAGTATAACACCTAAGGAATAATGTTAATTATTAAAAGGATACAGAATAATCCCAATAAATGTATTTACAAATTACATTGTTAAAAATTCATGAAAACTCGATTAAAAAAAAAAGGTATAAAACAACAAAATTTTGAAGTGGCGGAATCTTATGCCGGAGAGTGTAGACAACGTGTCCAAGATATGGAGGGCCAGTACAGGGATCTCGGAAACCGTAAGAGATACGAAGTCGGTTAAATGGAGGTAAAGTTGCGCATTTACGTGCCTAATAATATGCCGTTTAGAAAGTTTTAAAATTCCGAGTAGTTCAGGAGATATCCGGAAAAAAACGAAACTCTGAAAAATCGTTTTATTGTTTTCCTGGTTTTTTTTATAGATCGAATTCTAAAGTAAGTTGCACTTTTACATTACCACTTTTTCCGCTCTATCTAACAGCCTTAATTGTTTTGTAATCCGACGAGTCGTCTTCTAAGGGCCATTATAAACTTTCTTTTTTTAAATACGATCCTGTTTTTCTGATATTGGAATTTGAGAGCTTTTTTTCTTCCGAATGCAACGATGTATGACACATTGTCGTTTAATGACGTCTCGAGGGTTTTTTGAACAACATCAGGAAATTTTGGGATACGGTCCTGCATTTCTCCTAATTTTATAAATAATATCTCATAAGTAAGCTCTAAATTTTTACTTATGTTGGACTAGTTCAATAAATAACAAATAATGTAATAATAAACCACAAATAAGTGAATAAAATACAGAAACATTATTTCAAACTTCTGTTGATTCGGGATTTAAAAGATAAGTAGGCGCTTGAAACAAAAAAATTAAGATGGTGACGCGTGATTTGTTTCACTTGACATTCCCATTGTGATCGTTTGAAAGCGTTTTAAGAAGTTTTCTATTTTCCAGAAATTATGGAACATAATTTTACAAATGCTGAAATGTTTGATATTCTATTGTGTTGAATTTTATCTCAAAAAAACTGTTATGTGGCAGTTAGAAGATGTTATTTGTGCTTAGAGAATAACGGAAATCATTTTGAACACCTGATTATGTAGTTAATTACTTTTTTCGTTGTTCGTTTTATTACTGTTTTGGTATGATTTTTGTTCACTTATTTGTGGTTTATTATTACATTATTTGTTATTTATTGAACTAGTCCAACATAAGTAAAAATTTAGAGTTTACTTATAAGATATTATTTATAAAATTAGGAGAAATACAGGACCGCATCCCAAAATTTCCTGATGTTGTTCAAAAAACCCTCGAAACGTCATTAAACCACAATGTGTCATACATCGTTGCATTCGGAAGAAAAAAAGCTCTCAAATTTCAATATCAGGAAAACAGGACCGTATTTACAAAAAGAAAGTTGATAATGGCCTTTCGAAGACGACTCGTCGGATTACAAAACAATTAACACTGTAAGATAGAGCGGAAAAAGTCGCAATGCAAAAGTGCAATTTACTTTAGAATTCGATCTCAAAAAAACCCAGGAAAAGAATAAAACGATTTTTCAGAATTTCGTTTTTTTCCGGATATCTCCGGAACTACTCGGAATTTTAAAACTTTCTAAACGGCATATTATTAGGCACGTAAATGCGCAACTTTACCTCCATTTAAACCGACTCGAACCGACGAATCTCTTACGGTTTCCGAGATCCCTGTACTCGCCCTCCTTATCTTGGACACGTTGTATACAGTGACACTGGTTTTTATTTTTGAAATATTAAGAAAATATTCTCCGCCTGCCTCTGCATGATTGGTAACATAAACACTTATTTGACGACATTTGTAATAACCCTTCGAACCGCACGGTTTTTATTGTTTTATTTTTGTTAGTATGTTTTGAAGCGTTTAGTGCCGATCTGCGGTACTCTGTGTCGCAAAGTGACCGTTCATGTAAGTAAAATTTTTGATATCATCTCCTATATTTTTTAATCTAAAATATATTCTGTGAACATTGTAAATTGTAATATTTTTTTTTAAATCTGGCTGTAATTTCTCGCATTATTTTTAAGTAAAAAATTAAGTTTTAAATTTTAGGGACGGAGGAACCTTCAGAAAGCCGCTTACTGGCAGAGGCAAGCGATTGCCGAAAATTTTTGGCATACCTACCTTTTTTGTTTTGACAGTTATTTGAAAAAAGAATATGTCATTTTGAGGACAAATGAATACTTGATAAGAAAAATGCACTGTTAATTCGAGTCGATAAACTACACTATTTAGGCGCAAACTGGAATAGAAAATTTTTGTTAGTACCTACTAAAACCAGTTTTCAAATGGAAGCAAAAAATATTTTTAAAGTTTTCTACTTTTTGTTATATGACTACTAATTTTATTTCAACATGTACAATAACCTCTCCAAGTATCCTGATACAATATAACACCTCTATTTTGTATACTGTTAACTTAGAATAAATTATTTTTTCCCCGCTGACTTCAGAATTTAATGAAAATTTGTTTTTTGTATTTATTCTTTGTCATTTATTTTATAAATAATATCGTTAGTTATAATCATAGTTATATAGTTTTGTATGTATTTCCACATTAGAATTAATTTCCCAAGGAACACTAGCTATATTTTGCTGTCGGTAGGCAGTGTTAAAATTTTTTTTAAAAATATATATTTTGTCATAGAAAACTGGTATTAGATGACGAGATATCGAAAAAAGTTATTTATTTCAAAACAGAGTTTAGATTTTAACTTTATGCACAAGTTTGGAGGCAAAATTCCAAAAATATACAGTATTAGTTTCATATTCCCAGGAATATAATGAAAAGTGTTAAATTATCGGGAACCAAGGTAACAATCTATTATTTAAACATTTTTGTTGTTTTTTAAAAATGTTATTTGTTAAAACTTAAAATTTAGCTTTTTACTATGAAACTGGGTGTGGTCAGGTCAGGCCCTGTATCTGCTAACCATATTTACCATTTATTTTTAAAATTTTTTTAAAATTCTTAGATTTAATTTATTTTCGAAAAAAATTTTTCTATGTTGGCTTCAAACTTTGTAAAAGGGCATAAGATTAAAATCTAAACTTTGTTGTAATAACTTTTTTAATGCCAGTTTTCCATTAAAAAATGGATTTTCTCTGGTCTAGTCTCAGTCCAATCATATACACACCGCAGCGTTATCTGTTACAGACGAAGCAACAAATGGAAGCAAGGACCCGGTATAGCGTATACGTATCCCATCGGCGGAAATCAACCCAGGTACTATGACGTTTCTTGTACAGTGATCCCGCGCTGTTATAGACCAGCCCCAATAGTTCTCGCCTCGAATCCTAGAACTGAAGCACTCAGTACCGACATCTCAGACTGCGGCCCCAGCCATATTGGCCGGCGACGATCAGGTTGCGGATATTTCGCCTCGAATACTAGACTTCACAGTGCTGTAAGGTCAGACATCTCAAACGGCTATTGCCTTACACCTGTCTCTCTTAAGGGCATGTGTCACATGAATGAACTTCCGCATCACCCACCGACACCCCGCGGTCATACGATTAGCACTTGCCCCTGCGAGACCGACCCTGATAGAGGGCGCCAGTAGACAACAAACCTGGCGGGGCTCCCTCTCCCGCAGTACCATTCAGAACAGCACCTATACTCTTTGGTATAGGTACCACTCACGTGCAGTGGTGAGGCGTCGAAGGATTAATCAAAGCGGCATGGATACTAGCGCAATTTACCTTGGACCGACACCTTGGCATGCAAGCATGCACTGCGATTATCCGCGCGGCTCTGACGAAGGGTTGGTCGCGCTAGCGCCTTCGTTCCGAATACTAGATTGCGGTAAAACAAGCCGACATCTCGAGCAACGAGCGCAGGGCTTCCTCCCCCCTTCTACTTGGCTATGTCATCCACTCCGGGAAGCTTCCGACTTACTGAAGCGCTATAAAAGTCCTTTCGACCACCATCGAGCGGTGTGCTCCAACATGTGGACTCGGACCTAGCCGCCTGCAGTTTTAAGGGTTGTAGCATCAAGCAGTCTACAACCCTTTAATTTTCCATCCAAACGTGTAGGCACCTGACAGCTGTCAAAATAATTTTTTAGCTTACCAATTGTGGGGGCCGTGCTTTTCCCTGGGTTGTCTAGGGGTTTATCTTGACTTTTCGGAAATGAAACACGTGCCAAACTTCTTTAGTGGACTGTATATTACTGAATTATTAATTACTACAATAAGAAGAGCTTAGCGCTGCCAGCTGTCATGGCGCAGAATGTCATATCGACCCGTCTCCTCGACTTGCTTCTCGCGTAACAAAAGGGAGCGGTGTTGCCGCTGTTAACAAATGCTCGTAATGGCACATTAAAATTGTACATAAATCGCCCCCCTTGAAAGGCTAGGCTTTCGAAATTTTACATACGAGTCAACATATAATGTATATAATGACACTGAACAATAGCTTGCTAACTGTTTATTCATTGTCCATTACTCTATCGGTAGTAAAGACAGCCTTGACACTGCTCGTCTTAGAACGCACCCTTTCGTCTTAACACTGACTACTCTAGTTATGGAGTCCTTTCCGGGATGGATTTCAACTATTCTACCCAGAGGCCATACCATTGGAGGGACGTTCTCTTCTTTGATTAGTACCAAGGAGCCAATGTGCATCTTGGGGTCGTTGTCGAACTGCCATTTGCTTCTGGTTTGAAGCTGGTGCAAGTACTCCTTCGTCCAGCGCTTCCAAAAGTGTTGACGTATAAACTGAAGATGGCGGTATCGATTCGCAAAATTGATTCTGGAATCGGTTAAATCTCTTTCGGGTATAGATGTCAGCTGTGTTCCAATCAGGAAATGCGCAGGTGTGATTACTTCAAGGTCGTTAGGATCGGATGAGAGAGGAATCATAGGTCTTGAATTTAAAATTGCCTCGATTTGCGTTGTTAATGTATAAAATTCTTCATAATGCAACCGAGTGCCGTTTAATACACGTTTTAAGTGATGCTTGCACGACTTTACCGCTGCCTCATGCAAACCTCCAAAATGGGGTGATCTAGCCGGCATGAAGTGCCAATTAATCTTTGAAAATATCAAATAATCCTTGAATTCACCGATTTCAATAAACCTTTGTACCGAAATTAATTCATTATTGCAACCCACGAAGTTTGTCGCATTGTCGGAATAGATATCCGTGCAAAAACCTCGTCGCGACACAAACCTTTTCAACACGCTCAGGAATCCTTCGCTCGTTAAATCTGATATAACTTCGATATGAACAGCCTTTGTTCCGAGACATACAAACATACACACATATCCCCTTAATACCTTATTAGTTCTCGTTTTACTAGCCTTAAGTTCAAACGGTCCGGCGTAATCTATAGCAACTGATAAAAAGGGACGTGAGGGTGTAACTCGAGCCTTAGGCAATTCACCCATTTTAGGCACTATACTAACATGCGGACTAGCTCTAAAGCATTTCATGCACTTTCGAATATGCAATTTTACTGCGCTTTTGCCATTGATAGGCCAATATTTTTGTCGAATATGTGATAACGTACACTGAGTACCAGAATGAATGGTTAGTTTATGATTAAAATCAATGACTAAATTGGTAAACGCATGTTTTGCTGGTAAAAGTATTGGATGTTTTACGTCATATTTGAAGTTTGACAATTTTAATCTGCCACCGAGTCTAATTAAACCGTTTTCATCAAGAAAGGGACTTAATGCCTTTAATTTGCTTTTACGAGAAACGCTATTTTTAATTTTTAAACTGTGAATTTCGTCAGGAAATGAGTTTTGCTGCACTATTTTTAGCAACACTGTGGTGCTGTTTTCAATTTCTAGAATTGTTAATTTTCCGACCTGTCTATTTTGTTTGAGAGCCCTTAAATTATTAACAAATCTTAAGCAATAAGCATTGACATTTATTAAACGACTTAAAGTATCGAACTTATTAAATATATCTGCATTTTCGTGATTCACATTTTGTACAATAAATGCGTTAGTTTTAACTTCTGGAATCTCCGTCTTTGTTCGTGAAAAATTCAAAATATTACGGTTTTCAGGCCAATCGCTAGGTTGTAACAAAAACTGTGGACCATGACGCCATAAGTCTGAGTCAGTTAAACCTTTAAAACTAGCTCCGCGAGAAATTATATCATTTAATTGAAGATTTACAATAAATGTTCCGTCTTTACTTCTAGTCGTGGTTTGACTAACATAGTTTTCGCATTCGAGTTCCTCTTTATTCATGAAAGACTGAGGCTTTGGACTGACTTCTTCTACTAACCAAAATTTTTCGATATTTTGATTTAATGAATTTTTAGTATAAAAACAGTTCGATAGCATAACGTCTGATTTTCCTTTGTTACCGTTACCGCAAGGAATTTGACCTGCTATGATCCACCCTAATAGAGTTTTTTGTAAAACTGGTAGATATTTGCCTAACTTAATCTGTGACGCACACATAAGTTCAAAGAATATTTCGCAGCCCAAAAGCATATCTATTTGGGAAGGAATATTAAAGTCCGGGTCTGCTAATGGTAGATCAGGCGGTATATTTAATCTAGAAATGTCGAAATATTTTTGCGGGCTTAAGTCTGAAATGCTAGGCAAAACTAAAAATTTTAATTTAGTTTTAAAGTCACTATGTTTAGACTGAAGATTAACTTCAACGCGTTCTGATATATTTGTTTTTATTTTGTTTATTCCTACTACTGGAATACTGATTTTGGAGGTATCTAAATTTAATTTCTTCACCATTGATGATGTGATAAAGTTAGATTGAGACGCGCAATCTAGTAATACTCTACAGGGAACAGGATTTTTATCCTTATCATATACGTTTATGATAGCCGTGCATAGTAAAATAAAATTGTTTACATTTACATCATTTTGACAAGTGATTGACATGATTGCTTCGGGAAACTCGGACCTTTCATTCTTTATGTCAGAATTGTTATTTTCAATTTTACTTACGAACGATTGACTAGTACTAGGGCCTCGATTTATTTCAGTATTCGCTGAATGATTCGTGTTTACGTGACTTGTATTCTGGCTTGTTTGAAAATCATAAGACTGATGTAATAGAGTAGCATGATGTCGTTTACAAATTCTGCAGCCCGCGGACTTACACTCCACGGTTTTATGCCCCGAGCGCAGACAGTTTGTACATAATCTTAATCTTCTTGCTTCATTCGTACGATCTCGTATAGCAAGTTGTTTGAATTTATTGCAAAAATAAATGAAATGCAGATCATTGCAATGAGGACATTTTGGCTGATAGTTATTATTGTTTGTTGTTATAAATGATTTAAGTTCATATGATTTCCTACTAACCTGCGAGCTAGAAATATTGCTGTTGCCAGTGAATGATTTTGTGTCTAACGCTTCCAAGATCTGGCAACGTTGGTTTAAAAAACTATTAAAGTCATCGATTTTTGGTGTTCTCATATTTTTACAAAACATTTCCCATTCGCGGCGTGTATTGATGTCTAATTTTAAGACTAAAATATAAATCAAAATACTGTTCCACTCCTTTACATTTTCGCCCAATGATTCCAGAGAACGATAACCCTTAAAAAACGTATTAGTAAGATTGCGAAGTGATACGTGCGATTCCTTAACAATGCTTGGTATCTCCAATATATTCTTTATGTGTGAATTTATTATAATTTTCTTATTTTCATACCGTTTCTCTAACAGTTCCCAAGCTATTTTATAATTTTCGCCCGTGGCCGATAACGATGCAATGAGGTTTTTTGGCTCGTTTTTTAAAGCACTTTCTAAATAGAAAAATTTCGTTACGTCTGGTAATGAATTGTTATCGTGAATAATTGCTTTAAACATGTCCCTGAATTTTTCCCAGTCACTATACTCACCAGTGAATTCCGGTATTTTTAACATAGGTAATTTCGCTGCTATGTTTGGCAACACCGCGTCACCGGTAGGCACGTTTGAGAATCTTACCGCGTGGCCGTTGGCGTCGTCGCCGATATTCGAGGATCGCCCAGCTGGGTGACCATGTTTCTCTCGCCAATGATCATCTAATACTTTTTGAGCCTGAGCCAAAGTATCATAAAATTTATTTTCAAAAACTTCGCGCTCTTCGTAAATTTCATCGTCGTTATAGTTGTCCGGAAAATCGCTTAATAATAATTCTTCGTATTGAGTTTGTATGTCTTGGAACCGTGATAAACTTGATTTTATGCTTTCAAAACGTATCTGTACTGATTCTATTGGTTGAATTTGAATATCGAATTTACTCATAAATGTTTGAAAACGCGTTAGCTCGCCCTTTATTTGGGATCTGCTATTTTTTAATCGTTTTAAATCGAATTCAGGATTCGTATCGCCTGCGCTAGACATTTTTATATTATGATATTGCTTTATAATTTTTCGTGATTTTGTTGATTTTGCTTAATGATTATGTCGATGTGAACGTAGTCAATTGTTGCTAGTTGCTATGCGGCGTGGATGCAATGAACTATTTTCGTGTATTTCGTGTAATTTTCGTGTAATTCTCGTGTAATTTTCATCAACTACTGCACCCATGCAAAGCGAGATCCCCTATTATCTGGTAAATCGTGATTATCGTGAAAACAATAATTTAAAAACGTGAAACGAGATTCCCGAAGGAGTTGGTTGGTAATTAGACCAAAGTAACGTAAAAACAAAACTATATTTATCGAGATTCCCGAAGGAATAGGTTGGTATTTCCACCCAAGTAAACGTGGTAAACGATATTTAACGAGATTCCCGTAGGAATATGTTGGTATTTGCACCCAAGTAAACGTGATAAACGATATTTTAATACGAGATTCGTGGCAATTTTAAATAACCTAATCGGTTCGATAGGCAATAGTAATTTTAGGGATAAATATTAATGATTGGAAAGGACTGACCTTTTTGATACGATGCGATTCTGGCCTTAATGAGCACACGCCATGTTTTTCTTAGTGAATTTTCTTCTGATTATTCGGGTCGAAGACCATGTGGGGGCCGTGTTTTTCCCTGGGTTGTCTAGGGGTTTATCTTGACTTTTCGGAAATGAAACACGTGCCAAACTTCTTTAGTGGACTGTATATTACTGAATTATTAATTACTACAATAAGAAGAGCTTAGCGCTGCCAGCTGTCATGGCGCAGAATGTCATATCGACCCGTCTCCTCGACTTGCTTCTCGCGTAACAAAAGGGAGCGGTGTTGCCGCTGTTAACAAATGCTCGTAATGGCACATTAAAATTGTACACCAATCATGCAGAGGCAATCGGCGTAAAAATATTTCTATATAAAAAAGTTTCTCATATGTGGCCAACTTTTTGCCGGTCACTGTATATGATGCTTTATTGTAAATTATGGAACATTATTATGACCAAAATATATAAATAACCCACATACATATATATATCACAATAACAAAAATAATAGAACATAAAAAAACTTTTGTACAAAAATGTATTTCTTAGAACATAGTATCTGAAATAAGGCTATGATATGTTGGCCACCCATACAGCTTTAATATGACTGCTTTCCACTAAATCCCAACGGAAACAAAAACCATTGTTTTAATATACTTATAGGATGTCAAAATGAATAGAATTATTAAATCAGGTTTTAATAAGAAAGTAAATTGTACATTTTTTTCTAGGGGTGTGACCTACCTGCAGGTGTACAAATTTAGCCATAGTACTTCTGCAAGAATTCCTGGACCTGTATAATACCTAAAGGTCTATAGTATCTAAAATCTGCCTTCCTATGTGTCTTTCGGTTCTTAGAAGAGGTTTTCAAGGTATAGTTGCTAAAACTGCTAGCTATGTAAGGGCCAATGGTCAAGACCCAACAGCTCAATACTAAGCTACAGTGTTGAACACATCCTTAGTAATTTTGAAATTAGCATAATGGAAGTATGTAAGTTAAGGTTTTAATTTCATTTCTGGTTCAACTTGTATGATAAAAATATTTAATACATTTTATATTTTTACAGATCATTGTGAAATTGTTAAACATCAACAGAAGAATCAGTTTTCAGGATGGAAATTTGGATAATTTCAGTTAGAGTCTGTAAGTCCCCAAGGTCCATATTATTGTTAATTTTTAAGCAATGACAGCAAATCATCAAATTATAAGTAAAGTGTAAGAGTAAGTTAAAAAAATATTCAGGATTTGAGTTTATTATTTAATCATGTAACTCAATTTCTGGAAGAACTTGTCCTGGTAACGAATTTGAAAAGGTGTCACTAGAAGTGACTACCATTCTACTAAAAGAGGGGCTTTTATAAATAATAACCTAAGAACCATAAATATCAGTGAAGGTATGTTCTAATTAAGTCCATCTTTGTAATGCAATTTCTTGGTAACTACTACTTAATAAATTATATATGGTATTATTTAAAAAAGATCTTAAAATGATGTGCCCCTTGACCCCTTCCCATTTAAGATTTTAAGGGTATCATCTACCCCTCCCAGAGGGTTATACAGCAAAGGCTACAAATATTCTTTAAAAGCATCCACCTTTACAATCAAATTGACATGTCTTTATCCCATTTTTAATAAGTATTATTTACTGGAAGCAAGATACTAAGGGTGAAAAGTCTTCAAACTGACACCCTGTAGACAATTTTTTTCCTGACCAAAACTATTATTGGTGAATAACAAGAAATACAAGCCCTAAAAAGATTTAAGTGAAGTGCTTTTATATTAAATATTTGTAAAAATCAATTGCTTTAGTAAATTCAATGAGTTCTTAAAAAACATAAAATGTTTATTCTAGCATCAGTACTATCAGTAGGTACATTACTTTCAAGTAAAATTGTTCTTCTAGTGTTAGTTCAGTTATATATTCATGCATTACATAATCACCAATTATCCAAACAATTATGCTAACAGGTCAAATATGGGAAATCAAATAATGCAGATAATTTAAATAGGTACCTATAATGGAAATGTTACCTCTAAAAGTTTGTAGCTATTATATTATGTAATATTGCTGTTATTTAAAGGGCCGATTCTAAAATGAAATTTACACTGCTATAAGCTTATAGCAATGGAAGCATGTGACAATGAACTATGACAACTAGCTGGCCTTCAATAATCAATTACTGATAAAATCATACCATAAGAGAGAGAGAGAGAGAATACTATGATGATGAGCTATGATTACTAATTCTTTCCAATTGAAAGTGAGTAGTACTAAAATTATATTCTGCTCCATTTGATCTGTACATTGATATTACTGTCACTGGAAGGTTAACGTTTAAGGTCTAGTCATTTTTGATTGCATTACTTAGTTTTCAATCTGAAACAGGAATTATAAAAGCATTTTGTAATGGGTTAACCTTTTTATATTTTTCAAGTATTCCCAGTTCTATTCTTAGACTGTTTAACCTCTCATTACAACTGTTTTATTTAGTTACCACCACTAGAGTTACCTACTTCAATTAAAGCCACTCAGCAAAAAAGCCTAATAAAAACAAAGCAAAATAATATACCGTGAGCCAGTAAGAAGGTGGAAGTGATGGGTTGTCAACATCCTGAATAACTACTGAAGGAATAGGAATAGTCCCATCAAGGCTTCCAGCATACATCAGTGATTCGGTTGGACACCAATATATAGTATATGAACATAGACTATAAATGATCAAGTATTTAAATAAACGAAGTTTCACTTACTGCCCCTACATAGAACTGTGTTGGTCTGTATGTAGCCTTACGCAGACCTTGATACCCCTGCTCCAATTCGGTATATGACATTGCAGAAGCGAAACATGCCTACATCAGTATACGATATCCTGGAAGTTTATTGGCTTCTGCAAGATTTGTTGTTTTCTTAGTATTTTAAAGACTGAAAAATAAAGTTATATTGAGCAGGTCAAATACTATTGATTGATTTAACTTGCCTACAAAGAATATTTAAGTACAAATTAAATTGTCCATTATGAATGAATTTCCAAATACCACTCTCAAATTGACTATTACTATTTAGTGATGGCAGAAAAAATATACTTCTATTTTTATATCAACAACGAAGAAAAATTTTTGTATAGCAATCTGGTATATGGCAAAATTTAAAATATAATGAAATGTCAACTGTCAAGAGAAATGATGTAAATTTTATGTCACCCGTCGCACAGAGGAATGATTGATCAATTTCATCGTTGAATAGAGAGGCTTTCACTTTCAACCTAAGCTTACCAAACAACTTTTCCGATTGTTTCTTGAGCTGTTATTAATCGAATAAGAAAAAGATCTGTTTTATCTTCTTTCTTTCATCTTTTATATTTTTTCTGGTCGGTTGACATACGAATCCACTAAAAGAGAATTTGGTCACTTTATTACCGTTCCTTCATTTCTCCAAATGAAATCTGCTCGAAGTTTGGTTGAGATCATAAGCAACCGTCCTTGTCGCATACGTCCGAATGTAAGAACGGTTTATATCATTCTAATTACTGAGTACATGAGTACATTTAATTGATTTGTGTGCATTCCTCATAGCGATGATATTCTTATTAAGGGTCGACTCGTAGGTCCTGTAAAATAACGAACATATACGCAACAAGGTGTAGTCAGTGTTCAGCTATCTTTTTCTCATAATAAATTGGATTCAAATTTCGTAATAAATTATAAGGTTCTCCGTACTAAAATTTTTTAAGAGTCTCACGTAACAAATCTGTTACGAACGTAATGGCGCTGGTAACGCTGAGTGCAATGGTTCATTTCTAATAGCGAGCAAACTCTAACAACAAGAGAGAAGAGTTAACAGATTAACCAATGCTGAATAACGAACGTAGTTTTATGAACCATATAGCAAAGCATGTCAAAATGGCCTGTTATAGTTCCAAAAGCGAACAAAAAGAAGATTGGACTAGTTGTAGTTTGGTTTCAACTAGGGGTGGTATATTCCGTTCATGCTTGTTTCCGACAATTTTGACATTGGTGCGTAACATATTTTTCGTGCATACCTATATACATGGTGGTATGGAAATAACTTATATATTTAAATGGTGACTCCTTGGGTGTCCTAGAAAAGCTCTATATATTTTTTTAAATCGACCGTTTTAAAATGCGGGGAAATACATCCCATAAACTCAAAGGTCACTCCGCGGCACTGTATATCATATCACCCTGTGGAGGCATATCACAAAACAAGTGTTAGGCGCAATGTTGTCAAACTGTGTAAAAAAGTAAAACTTTAGTTTCTTATAAACATTAATATTTAGCTTACCTTAGTTTCCAAATAGAAAGTAAATATAGGACACTGACACTAGCAAGGAATCCAAGGGACAGGCATCTTAAGTTTTTTTTTCTATGGGAAAAGCTGCTTGCCCTGGTGATAGTATAGGCATAATACAATTATATCAACGAAAACCCCTTCGGCCTCTTAGTATGACCGGCATATCGTCGAAAAAAAACACATAGTGAAACAGAACGAATTAAACTAAATCACTTAAATAAACACACACACAAGTTTTAAAGTAGTTTTTTGGAGATAGGCAATTATTATCAGATTACATAAAATCACTAAATACTAACGCATAATTACACTTTACAGTTTACACATAGAATATAGGACACAAATTATTTCTATACGGGGGAGACTAGAACGCAGTGAGACACAGCAAATTAAACTAAATCACTTAAAGAAACAAACATTCACGAGTTTTAAATTAGTTTTTTTAAGATTGGCACTTCTTATCAGATTACAGATTACACACAGATTACAGAAAATCACTAAACACTAACGCATAACGCTTTACAACACTACCGTATACATAGAACAAAATCACAGGAGATAACACAAGATTGCACAATAATACACAAAATTCAGAAATAATAAAAACGCTATTTTCTAAGGCGCCTCATATCAAATTTAATATTTCTTTTACCCTTTACTCTTAGAATGGAAGATGTTGAAACTCTGATCGCCTCAAATTATATAATAATAAAGTTGAGGTTATGTTGTGTTTTTGACACTATCAGCCAATTAAAACAATTATTACATTTATTACATTTACTACGCTTGCTACGTAACAAATGTATCCAAGTAGTAAATTCCATTTTTCTCCGACATTAACAACCCTATTTGCGACCCAATTATCTCCGACCCGACCCCAGAATATCTATCGACCGAGCAAACCCAGACAAACCCGGTCGACTGTTAAACTCAAACGGCAAACGTTTAGTTATTTCTAGGTACAAATATGATATGTGCATACAAATCTATGCGAGAATAATTAAAAGGACGTTATTGCCATGTGAATTATGTGATTTTGGAAGGTTATGTGCCAGTGTTCTACTAAAACGTATTTGGTGTGTACTTTTTTTATAAATTAAATTGGTTTCAAATAAGATCATGCGGCTTAAATAAAATTGCATCTTTTTTCTAACAAACATTGCAATTTCTAACAAACATTACAATTTCTAACAAACATTGAAATGAAAAATAAACAACTTTGAATCAGTCAGTCGATCATTAATCTTCTAAAGAGTTTAACGTCTAAATATGACAAAACCGGTCACAATTCACTGATGTTTTTGACATAACCTATCCCAATGTTGATTGTTTACATCTTTGACATCTGTCGCCAGTGTGTTTACATTTTCCGCCAGTGCGACAAACGTGCTTTTTCAGGTGTGACGTCGTGATTTATACCGCATATTAATTGAAGACGCCATTTTGGTAATTTATCTTCAATTTGTTTCATGTCAAGATTTGATGGTTTAAATATAATAAGCTATTTCCATAACACCATATACACGGTGTTTCAGAATAAGATGCCGATCCTTAACGTTGTGAATCCTTAGGTGATTTTAAGAAGAAAAGTTCAAATTAACATATATCCTTAACCTATCGACTTTCGAACTACAGGGCGTTAAAGTTTTAAGAAAAAAATCGTTTTTCTATCATAACTTTAACAACTTTCTAGCAATTTTTATGAATTTTTCACAAATGCCCTCTAAGCCTCAATAGCCTTTTTTTTAGTGTAGAAAATTTTTAAAAAATTTCAACCAGTGACGTCCTGAAAGGGGTTGGACTAGACTTTTGGAAAAATATTATGTACGCCACTGCTTTTTCTCAAGATAAAAATTATTTTTAAAATACTCATTCATTTTAGGCCACATTTAATATCTTGCCTTTTTATCGTCCGACAAACAGTTTCCGACAAAAAAATAAAAAGCATTAAATACACATTCGCTATGTGCCTATGGCTTATTTTTAAAAATTAAATTAAAACAACTGACATTAAATAACTTGTGAACAAAAACGAAAATAATTTAGATTAGCTGTTGAAAGTAGCCAGCACCTGCAAGAATGCATGCTTCAGCTCTTCTCCTCATTGAGTTTCGTACCCTTTGAAAAATTCCTGGAGTATTCCTGATAGTGTCGAAACAAACTATTATGCGGTTTCTCAACTCCTCTTCAGTATTTATTGGGATGCTGTAAACCAACGTTTTCAGATGTCCCCACAGGAAAAAATCTAGACTGTTTAGATCAGGGGATCTAGGTGGCCACGATTGTGTTCCTCTGCGCCCTATCCATCGATTACGATAATGTTGATTTGAAAACTCTCGTGCTAAGAGACTGAAATGGACAGGTGCATCAGGTGCACAGGACCATCGTGAATAAACCACATACGATGTCGGGTAAAAATAGGGACGTCGTCTAGCAAATTTGGTAAAGTGTGTTCAAGAAATTGGCGATAATTGATTCCGTTCAATCGGGCTGATAAAAAATAAGGCCCAATTAAATAATCACCAATAATTCCAGCCCAAACATTTACAGACAATTGCTCTTGGTGGTGGGATTCCGTAATGGCATGTGAGTTTTCTTCTGCCCAGAAGTGATTGTTATGAAAATTTTGTATGGCGTTCCTGGAAAAATTAGCTTCGTCCGTTAACAAAATTTTGGCATCAAATTGTTGATTTTCGGTAATCATTTGAATAAACCATTGGCAGAAATTGATGCGTAATGGAAAATCCCTAGGAAGTAGGGCCTGGACCCGTTGAATATGGTACGGATATATCAAATAACTTTGAAGAATTTTCCAGACTAGGACATGAGTAAGATTTAAAATATTCCCAATATTAGGGTTTTGTTCCACTAAATTTAAAACGGCTTCTTCGGTTTCCGGTGTTCGTGTAGTTTGGTGTACCCCTTTTTTAGTAGTTTTTTGTTTCAAAAGATCCCGTTTCACATAGCTTCCTGTGAGTTCCTGAAATCGTTCGTGCATCTGGAACTATTCTATTTGGATAACGTTCTTGGTATAATCGTCTGGCTTCGAATGCATTGCCGTCAGCAAGCCCGTACAGGTAATGCATATCCGCAAACTCGACATTTGTAAAATTTACCATGCTACAATTATAAGTTTAAAAAGTATTACGTTTTTAAAATTTAAGTTAAGTGGAAAGCCGTGTACATAAATAAATAAGGTAAGTGTACACAATATCGCCATGCTAAGCTTAATTTTTTTTTCCTAGAAAAGTGTAACATTTTTTTGCGAAAAATGTATGTGCAACATATTATTTAGACTATATACTAATAGTTTTAAAATGTTTGGCAACATTTTAAGTAGGCTAAAAAGGTTTTTCTAATTTTTTTAAAAATTTTGCAAATTGGCGATATTGTCAACAGGGGGTAAGCAATATCGCCAATGCAGATTTTTGGTATTACTCCAGATTTTTTCACGAAAAAATGTCAAAATAAAATTCAAATTCTATAAATACCATTTTTTAAGATCAAAATATATATGAGTAGTTTTTACGAACAGTAAGGACATCTGTATACATTAATTTTGTCTTCCTTTGTAAGTCCTAAGCAGTCATCATGCAAATAACATTTGCAAAGGACACATAATCGCATGTCTGCAACTCTGTCCTCGTGGCAGGCTTTGCAGTACCAGCTCTCACCTTTACTACTATCGACTTTTGATTGAGATTCCTTTTTACCAGCAGTAAATGGTGCTTTTGAAGTATTTGCCTTGGGAGTCGACGTATTTCCCTTTAAGTCAGAGCTCTTGAAAAGATCTTTGGTAATCACTTGCGCTCTGCTGTTAACGAACAGTTGCGCTGGCGATATTGCAAACAATCATATTTTCCACTTTTGAATTTGTTTACTTTAACAAAAAATGGTATTTAGAAAAAATAGTAGCTGCATCTTACTCCTTAATAATCACTAAAACAATATACTAACTTCAAAAAATACTTACGCAGTGTAGACTGAGCAATAAAACAATTAATTGATATTTTAATTTGTAGCGCACGTGATTAAAACAGTAAATCTAACATAGAACTAATATTTGAGGTTATAGCCGATACCACTTGTCGGTACAAGCTTGGTTTATTGCCGAGGTAATACTCCTAGTGTAATCTATTATTTGGTAGTCAAACTAGACTAAATAACACCTTTTGGCGATATTGTCAACATGGCGATATTGTATACACCTACCTTAGCTGTCAAACTATTATTAAATATTTCGTTATTGTCATTGTTTCCTTAACAAAGTTCATAGCCTACTAGTCACCAACCATAGGCACATAGCGAATGTGCATTTAATGCTTTTTATTTTTTTTGTCGGAAACTGTTTGCCGAACGATAAAAAGGCAAGATATTAAATGTGGCCTAAAATGAATGAGTATTTTAAAAATAATTTTTATCTTGAGAAAAAGCAGTGGCGTACATAATATTTTTCCAAAATGTCTAGCCCAAACCCTTTCAGGACGCCACTGGTTAAAAATTTTAAAAAAATGTCTACACCAAAAAAGGCTATTGATGCTTAGAGGGCATGTGTGAAAAAATTCATAAAAACAGCTAGAAAGTTGTTAAAGTTATGATAGAAAAACGATTTTTTTCTTAAAACTTTAACGCCCTGTAGTTCGAAAGTTGACAGGTTAAGGATATAATAATATGTTAATTTGAACTTTTATTCTTAAAATCACATCAAAGGATTCACATCCTTAAGGATTAGCATCTTATTCTGACACACCCTGTATATGGCATTATCTAGAAGCGAGATTGCCTGTAAAACATGAATGGAATATACTAACTTCTACGGAGTGCTCTATTTGAAGAACCTTAACTTTTAAATATGACGTCATACCTATTGACCTTCCGTGTAAATACTGTAAATGATAAAGATTACGATAAGGTAGGTGCCGGCGCGCGGAGGGATTCTAGCATTATGAGTGTAGGCGCACTCTCGCTGTGGCGTAAGATAATGGCAGTCCAGCACTGGTTTTTAATGACGTCACACATGTTTCGAGCCTCCGGCATCTACGTCATCGTTGTATTGACGCGATCCCTATCATTGATGTAGAGATTTGAAGACTTTCTTATAAAATGATAATCAAATCTTGTGCTTGTTTATATCTTTTATTCGTATTAATTTATGTATTATGACTAATATGTTTATTTTCATCACCGATATAAGTTATAGAGGTTTTAAGGTAAAATATAAAAGGTAACGCTATATGCCATCTAATCGACAGGAGTATAGGTTTTACATCATTTTTGTCGTTCGCATGCATCAAAATAATTTAGTGAAATCATTCGTCTGGCAACATCGCAATTATTTAAAAATTTTCTGTTTCCACCGCATTTCGCGCACTGAAAATAGTCTGCAATCAGCAGAGCCAATCAACCTGCCATAAATGGGTGCAGCATCGGCTTGAAAATATAACTCCATCTACATATTGATTTATTTTTATTTTAAATTAAAGACATATTTTGCTTTTTATGTATTACTTGGTATTTGTACCTACCCTACTTAATAAGGGATGCAGGTAAATAAAATTTGTACTCCGGCCCTGTCCGAAAAGATGTAAATTTTGGACATTTTATATAGTCAAGCGGATAATTAAGCTTGTATGGCAATTACAAGAACAACGTTATAATATAATGACGTGAACTTATATACAAAAATCAGCAATTATATCTAAAATTAAGGTTATTAATATCGATTTGTATGTTAAAAAGATTATTATCAAATAATTCCCATTCATAGTATTATTAAGTTGTAAGTAAGACGGAGAAGAACAGTGTCTTCGGCCCTTCATAAGTTCTCGGTGGAAAAACCAATCATATCTGTCATATTCAGGTCACAATTTTAAAGAAATCGACGATATTACATTTAATTATAGTTAAAAATAAAATTAATAACAAAAATACCATTTTTATTGGCGGAGCCAACAGCTAACCAAAGGTTGGGTCCAAAGATCTTACAAACTCGTTGGGTCGCTTGACAAGGGAACGCACCTAATGTTTCTCTGTGTTGTGATTTTTGATTTGTGTGACATTGACGTTGACATTTATGAACGAAAGGTGATTCATCCACCAAAAACTAAATACAAAATAAAGATTTTGAATTTTCTCATTTATATTAATAAAGAAGTTGTGTAGTTTGTCGTTTAAATATTATGTCTATAAATCAAGGTACATTTTTTTTCTAATTAGCCTTTATTTTTTTGAATGTCTTGACATTTTTTAGAAAATCGACCTGAGCTCTATGAAGAAGTAAAACTATACAATAACTCCCGAGAAAGAGAAAAGTAAGTAAATTACGAATATAATCTTGTTTCCTGTCACAGCCCGTGCCTTTATATTTATAATATTCCACAGACTGTAGCCAATATATTAATACTGAAACTTGGTCTAAAACTGCAAAACTAAAATGACCATTGTTGGGGACGGTCCCCCGTTTTCAAGGGCATCCCGTGAATTTAAAATTCAGATGCACCCTTAGGATCTGCTTACACTTAATCTATTTTATTATACTACTTCCATTCTATAAGTACTTACAATACAGGATCCTGCAATAGTGTGTCAGGCTTCCATACTGGTTATAAGTATTCGTTGCTTCCATAGCTCTTATACTAATTAAGTAAGGGATTTCATTCATAAGCTGATTTATACGGTATCATGGTGTATATTTCAGGAAGGTATTTTTCCATATACAGGTTAGTCCAAAAAAAGTGAGACGACATAAAGTTATATTTTTTAAATGTGACACCAAGTATTTTATTGCATATTTAGGTTCATGTAAGTGTCCTCTACATTTGCCAAAAATGTTATTTAATTTGCTTGCGTGGTTTAAGAGAAGTAAATTAAGAAGAAAAAAAAATAGATTTGAAGCCCTGGAATGAAAAATCAAAAACACTTTCTAAAATTATTTTTTTAACAACGAAATTGGGGTCAGCTTTATAACAAGAGGTCTAGAGATACTGTGAATATAATATCTATTTTATACAGGTTGTTTTTTTTGTAATATAAAAACTTATTTCCAGCCATTTTCACAATTCCAAATTTCATAAATTATGTTGTTTAAATACAATAAGCGCCTTAATTGGAAATTTACAGTAAATGTTCAAAATGTCTTCCCCTTAATATTTGAGGTGAAATACTAGCACAACGGTTCATTAGTAGTGGTTAAGCCTAAAAACCATGTCAGGCTTTGAAATAAAATAGGGATTTATTTGTTAATTATACTTAATTACTAGTGCCTTAACTCAAAAAATTGTTGTTATATTAAAAAATTATAATGGATTTTTGCTAGTTTTTTTGCTTCACTTCAATACTACTAACTGCCTATCTTCACACTTTGCGTAAATGCGCTGTGATATTCACTTTTACCAATTTACATAACCTTACTTATATTTTTGAGTTTAATTTAAGTGAATTTATGTTAAGCTATCGATTCAGAACACCATTCCAAATGCAACAACACCCCATACATAACTTTTGACACTTGACATTTTTTTTTTTCAAAAGGCACCGCTTCTTAGTATATACCTATTAAAACTAGTCTAGTAGACTAACCATCAATTTTACTCTAATAAGGCTTAAAACTAGATACTTATCTAAAGTCAATCCAATGATATCTATCTATTAAATATTCACACTATCACTCAATCAGTGTCCTGTCCGACGCGCTATACTAGGTCCAGTGGTTTTGTTCTCTTCAATCTCCTGACATGGTTTTGGTTGTCCAGTAGTTGTATGGCTTCCACGTTGTCGTGAAGATGTAATCTTGCCTCATGTTTGACAGCTTACCTCTTAATCTCGAGTTTTAACAGTGGGAATTTCTAAGTCACAATGAATATCCATCATTCCATTCCATTTCATTAAATCATAAATAATTATAAGTTGGTTTTTAGTATGCAAATACTATATCCTTGAAATTAACACTTTTGAGATTTTTCTTCTTTTCTTTTCAAAATTGAAGAGTCGCCGACAATTAAATAACTTTCTTTGGTAGAATCTTTGCAGTTTTTAAAAAAAATTTAATATGTTTAACCTCTTTTGTGCCCATTTTTTGACCTGAGATACATTACCTGAAAACAGCGTACAACCGACTCTTATGTTAAATCATTGTTCTTTTTATTTTTTCATCTAGATTGCTATAAACTCCTAAAATGGTTTCCTTCTAAGCCAAATGACGGCTCTTTTAAAATTTGTAATTATGTTCATTTGTATTTTAGTATTATGGCGTCATGGGTATCTAGATAAATCGAAAGCTCTTTGCGCTTCCTGTTGTATTTTTTTCCATGAATTCTTATTTTTTATAAATGATCTCTCCTTTTTTTAAATTGGACTGATTGGACATAAGGATGTGTGCTATCTGGTTAAACCGGAAGTGGCAATATGGATTCCGCCATGTCATAAAATGCAAAATAATATCAAATACAAACTCACCTAATTTTATTTCTGTAATTTAAACAGTAAAAAAGTTATAGGGGTGAGCGTTCCTCCTGAAACACCCGGTAGATATATTTTTTGTTAGTTTTGTACAATTTGTTAATCTCATTGGTAATAAGTTACATTATAATCGGTATTAAGTATTAGAATTATTTAGTGTTAACTGTGTCCCTTATTGGTATTGATATACTGTTGATGCTTGTTAAAATAATAATACCTACTAAATAATAATAATACATTTCATTCATCATACAAGTTATAACTTATCAAAATTGTAATACAAAAAGTTATGTACTAACACATACTAAACACATATGCATATAATGCTAATAGAGGACAGTTGAATTTTTTTAATATAAATAATTAAAACTACAATATTTTTGAATACTATATCTAACAGCAGTGAAAGAATAACAACCTATGTAATTATATTTCTGAAAGTAACTTTGCATTACAAAATTTACACTATTTTATGTGTATTGTATTGTAAATTTTTCTGAGGAATGTTCACAAGAGTAGCTACAAAAGTATTTATTATAAGAGTGCTCACAACAAATTCCTTAAGTAAAGTCCTATGAATTATTTGCAAGTTTCTAGATTTGCCCCTAAGTCGCGTAATATTAATGGACATATAGCTTATTACCCAGCGGCCCGCTACATGTCCAACCGGGTACCCATTGCCGTTGTCCGTTACCCGGCTTTTTTTAAAAACTTTTCTGGTGCATCTCCAGTTTTTAACTATCATTGCCTAAGTAAACGCTAATCTGCGTCGCCATGGTGCTGAGATCATCTGATAAATTTCCAATATAACCAATAATCAACCTTGTAAAAATTCCTTAATGAAGATAATAAACATATTTTTATGTTGTTATTTTGTTAAAGGTATGACAACTTTGCTGACCTCTACGCAGTTACAAACACTTTACAGCAGCTTGAGAAAGCTTACATTCGGGATTGTGTTACCCCAAAGGAATATACAGCTGCTTGTAGCAAATTGTTGGTACAATACAAGGCTGCATTCCGTCAAGTTAAGGGAGATGAATTTCCTACCATAGATGCGTTTGTAAAAAAATATAGGGTAAGTCTACTGTCATAAAAATCTTAGAAGGCGTCAACTGCATTCAACTAGAAACCGAGAAAATCGACGAAACGTTGTGCGTTCCAAATATTCCTTAAATTCTGGCAATAAAATCTTAACGCCATTTCTTGTAGAACCTGCACAACTATTTTTAGTTTTCCTGTTTACCCGGAAATGACCTCAACCTTAGATTATTAAATGGTACACGCAGTATATTTTTGGTTATATCGATAAGAACACCATTCCAAATTCACGACACCCCATACGTCACTGTTTGACACTAAAATCATTTTCCTTTTTACTTTTACTAAAATGGTTTACTTCTAAGCAAAGCCGTTTGCTCTTTTTGTTGTATTTTTTAAAAAGACAAGGGTGTGTGATATCAAATTGTTGGAAAAAGTGCTTTTTGCCCGAGTGAGCCAATATGTTTTCATTAGAAAAAATTGAGATTTCTGGCAAAAAGTCTTAAAAAGTTAAAATGTGTGGATAAAATTTAAAACGAGATAAAACTTGAAAATTGCGTTTTTATCAAGAATTTGACTTAGAAGTAAACCATTTTAGGGAGTTCATAGCAATCTAGATGAAAAAAGAAAAATAGAAAAGTGACGTATGGGGCGTGGTTGAATTTATGCTGAATCGATATAGTCAAAAATATACTGGGTGATCCATTTAAAAATCCAGAGTTGACGTCATCACAACCTGAAAGTACGGGAGCTGGCAAGTACGTGCGATCGTGTGTATGCTGAACTGACGGTGCGTTCCGGTTACTTGGCGCTTGTGCCAAGCCTTCATTTTCAATCAATTTTTAGTGTAATTACCGTTGTTTACAAAATAATATTTTATCGTAAAAAATGACTACTACAAGAGAAAAACAATATTAAGAGATTTTCGTAGCTACCCGCATTTACAATATTCACAATAAATTTCAAGCTATCGCCGGACGGCGCGACGCGCGTCGCCGATAGTACCGTTCGCCACTGATGTTAAAAAGATAGAACATCAATGGGCGACTGATCCGGATTATTAACTGCTCTTACAGAAGGAAACTATTAATGTCGGTTTATAAAATACTGTAATTTTTTTGAAAAATTCTTTTAACAAAAGTTGTTTAGAATTAATTATATAATTTTTGGAACGTCAATATATTGTTGCTAAATTGAAAAATAAACTATATGTGTTATCAATGTCACCATTAAAGTTGGAACCATATTGGGAAAATATTAATTTTTCGATTTAGGTTACGTTGTTGCTTCAGTAAAGACCAAAAATGTCATAATTAAATGGGACATGTGGCTTTTGTGAACTGTCAAATTTGACATTTTCTCCACAAAATGTCGAAAAATGACATTTATTAATCGAATTTAAAAAAAACATATTTGGAAAAGTTGTTTGTATTTTAATTTTATGCCTACATACCAAATTTGAATCATTTATGATAATTTTTGTTTTGAATCTATTTTTGAGCAATATCTATTTTCATAGAAAAAGTCGACCCTACCACCGTAATTATAAACGACGGCCCTATTATTCCTTATATGTCTATTTTTTCAACATATTTATTAATTAAAAAACAAAGGTCTCCTTTTCGTTGGTCAAATGCTTGGTTAAATCTTAAGTTATGAGGACTCCACAGATGGGGACAGTTTTAAACTGCAATTTAATTTTTTGAGGAAAAATTAATATTTTGGTATAAAGAATGAATTGACTTTGTTTTTCAATGAAAATGGATATTGGCCAAAAATAGATAGAAAACAATAATTATTATAAGTGATTCAAATTTGGTATGTGGACATAAAATTACAATACAAACAATTTTTCCAAATAATTTTTTTTAAAATTTGATCAGCAAATGCCATTTCTCGACATTTTGTAGTGAAAATGTCAAATTTAACGGTTAACAAAAGCCGAATGGTCCCATTTAATTATATAATTTTTGGTCTATCGAAACAAAATCTTATGGTGACGTCAAATTTAACCTAAATCGAACAATACATTTTTTCCCTACATGGTTTCAACTTTAATGATGACACTGTATATATTATAACAAAACAGGACTTTCCAATATTCTTTGTTTAATTTTTAAAACCTATTAATATACAACATTTTTGTCTTAATCGATTAATAAACCCCTAGGAAGAAATCTCGTTTTTAAGGTCTACGGAGTCCACTTAATAGAACTTATAGTATTATACAGAGAAAATACATGTTTGTGGAAAGTGTACAATGCAACTAAATTAAAAGGATACTGCGTGTAAAGTATTGTTTGAAAAATTAAAAGAACATGAGTATTTACTGTTCAATGACATTGTATTGATATTTTAATGACTACAGTTGATTCTTAGAATGCAGTGCAGTGGTGTCTCTCAGTTTACATGAACGTGTGTACGCAAATGATCGTATCGTACTTACTCGCAGACCTGCATCTTCAGGTATTGGCGAAACCATGCCTGGCCGTATGAAAGGCCAGATAAGTTTATTGAACGGCCTAATATGACTTTTGGTATGCGTCCTACCCTAAACCTTCAGGTTTCCTCAATAAAGCCAGTTTTTTGGAAAATTATCATTTTTCGAAGTTTTTCATTAGGTAGTCACGATATTTAAGTATTATGTATATTGTTACAGAGTATAAAAAATTTCACGCACAACTATTAAATTCTTATTGATCTTAACTAACGAAAATAGTTACATACATCAAGTTCTTCTGAAAGTATTTATTTTACATTGTCGATTTGAAAAATCATAGCTAGAACTTGCACGCCTAATTATGGTATGCACTTGATGTATTTTTCATCTGGTTTGTTCGGGTTTGTTCGGGTTTGGGTTTGTTCGGGTTTGTTCAATTGAGTCCAATCAGTCAGGCAGCGGTGTCGTCACTTTCGACGGCGAACTGTCGCTGTGGTGTCAGATTTACAATTTAAGAAATTATTTCAAATATTTTGAATTTATTCTACCAAGTATTATCTATAACAATTTTGCAATAAAAAAAATAATATGAATATAAAATATGTATACATTGTGATCCTAGTCTTCATTTATAAGATAATTTAAATTCGGTATTTTACTAATAAAGACGAAAGCAATTTGTTTTAAAAAAAATTTGTTATATAAATGTGTCAGTCTATATAATGTACCTCCATTTTCCCTCCTCATTCCAAAACTTGAAAATAATATGTCATATATCGATATACATCAGCTCTCGATATATAATTTGATAAACATGTCGATATATTTACTTTTTTGCCATCCCTACTATTGAGGAATCTCGGCACTTGTGATACCAATATTTGGATGGGGCACAAGCTCATTAAACCCAGGAAGTGTCAGAAGATCTACATAATAAATGAAATGTTTGATGATCTTTGGTTTAGACGTTTAGGACCTTAGTATTGGCCAGCAAGATCACCCGATATCACAATCCTTGATTTTTATTTCTGGGATACTTTGAAGGAAAGAGTGTACGGAAAACCAATTCAATGTATTGAAGAGTTGGCTCCTAAAGAGATCGAAAGAGCCACTACAAGCCATGTAAATAGCATACTTTAAAATGTTTAGAGTCTGGTGATGGCGATTTGTTGTTTCGAAAATTTAATTTAACATTTTTTTACATAATTAATCTATGAAATTGTTCTGTATTCGTACAAACGTGAAACGATCCTCCTAGTGGTTTTCCATATACGTTTAACTTGGCATAGACCATGAATCACCCTGTACATATACATGATATGTCTTATTCTATTTTTTGCATTTACTGAATATTAATGTGCTACTTAAATTAAAATTTAAATGAAATAATGATAACAAATACGTACATATATACCATTGTTCAGGTTTTTTGATGCGCATTTTAAAATTAATTTATATCAAAGCTATAGTTTTTAAAGTTTATATAATAATAATATATAATATAATGTTTTTCAGCTTGATTGTCCCGCTGCCTTAGAACGAATCAAGGAGGATAGACCAATTACAATAAAGGATGATAAAGGGAACACCAGCAAATGTATTGCCGACATAGTTTCACTATTTATCACCATTATGGATAAACTGCGGTTGGACATAAGAGCAATGGATGATCTGCATCCTGAATTACGTGATCTAGTTGACACTATGAATAGGCTTAGTATTCTTCCTTCAGATTTCGACGGCAAACAAAAGGTTGGAGAGTGGTTGAATACTTTAAATTCTATGCAAGCGTCTGATGAACTGTCTGAATCACAAGTGCGCCAGCTCTTGTTTGATCTTGAAAGTTCATATGCTTCATTTAATAAAGTACTTCATAATTCCGCCTAATCCTAGCTTTATTTTAATTTTTGAGGATTTAGCATTTAGAGCTGTAGGTAAACAAATCTTACTTTTAATGTAAGGGAAAATATTTAGCGTTGTCTAGACAACCTTTAAAATTGAAAAAGTTTCCACTGGAAATCAAACTCTCGCATGCCGAAATAACCAGGGACCGTGTTTTTAAGGGTATTTTATTTTTAATTTATTTTTCTTTCATCCAGATGCATCGTTGACATAATATTGCGATAGGCCGGAATTCGATATTACCTTTCTAAAAATTATAACAATCTTAGCACAAATTTAAACATTTTTTTGTAATATGTTATAGTTGTAGCTCTAGTATATGTAAAGACCCCCAGGATCGGTAAGGTTAGATTAGCGGCTGCTTCAAAAATTAAATTCTCAAAGCTTGTACCTATTTAAGATGCATGTTTTTTATTGGATTCACATTTCCCTATTTTAATGTATAGTAAATATATTATGTATAATGTTAAATATAATAAACTAGAAATATTTTTACAAATGGAAAATTTTATTTTTGTACAGAGTGTCCCATTTTCGACACTTTCTGGATGTGGGTTATTAACAAATATAGAATGTTGCGGTTTACTAGAGATTCAGGTGTCAAATTTGGTACGGTTCTCTTAGTTTTTAATTTACAAGGTGATTTCGTTTATACACACCTCATATTTCCGTTACGTGTTAAGTTTCAAGAAAGTTAAATTTGATCTTGTTAGAGATTTTCACGTAAAGTTCAGTGCCGTAGCCAGTTCTCTAAAAAGATTCGTTTTTGAGATATTAACAAAAATAAAAAAATTTAAACGGGACTCCCTATATATTATTCTTTTAATTAATTAGGCATATTTTGGGCTTTACCAAAATGCATTTTATATTTAGATATATTCAGAAATAACCTAAAAATGCGATATTTTTAGTAATTTACGTCACTTATGCATGGTCCTGCAATAGTGCGTCAGGGTTCCATAGATTATATACGAAGTTAGGAATTTCATTCATATGCTGATTATACTATATCATAGGGTGTACTTAAAGTTTTATTTTTAAAATGAGACACCCAGTATTTTATTGCATAATTAGGTTCCTATTAGTGTCCTTTTTAATTACCTAGAATGTTATTTAATTTGCTTGGGTAGTTTAAGAGTAATAAATTAAAAACTAGGAAGAAAAATCAAAAACATTAAAATTATGTTTTAAACTACAGCATTGGATGAGATTTATGGCAAAGAGTCTAGAGATCCTATGAATCTAATATTGTTTATCTATTTTATATAGGGTGTTCATAATAAGATTCCAAGGATGACACATTTCGAAATCATTTTTCTCAAGATTTTCAAATGGGACGCCCTGCCCTATATATTATTTGGGTATTGGATGTAGAATTTAGAACCAATATTTTTTTTGTAATAAGTTATTTCCAGCTGTTTTTGAAATAATTCCAAATTTAATAAATTATGTTGTTTAAATTCCATAGGCGCCTTGACTAATAATTGTAATCTACAGTAAATGTTCAAAATGTCTTCCATTTTAATCTGTGCACAAGTAAATACGTTTTTGAAAAGATCTGTTTACATCCCTAACATTTCAGGGGGGAAACTAGCAAACACGTCTCTTTGCTGCATATTAATAGCAGTTGTAGGCGGATATTTATAAGCGATTTGGTTACGTGTTCCCATAAAAAAAAGTCAAGTTCTTGATACCGGGATGCAAAATTACTCCTTGCTAACAAACAAATTTTTTCGCTCCCGCCAAGTACAGTTTCATATCAACCAACCAATAAAATCCATGTTAATTTCTTATTATAATTAATTCGCCCCAAAATAACAATTTGTTAGTTAAAGAACTAATTACTAAGAGAATTAAGAATTAATTAGTTAAAGAACTATAATTAGCAAATTAATCTTTATTTTATTTCAAAGCCTGCCATGGCTTTTATGCTTAACAATTACATACTAATGAATCGTTCTGCTAATATTTCATTTCAAATGATAAGGAATGGAAATAGATCTTTTCAAGAACGTGTTTACTTGTGCACAGATCAAAATGGAACACATTTTGAATATTCACTGTAGTTTACAATTTTTAGTCAAGGCGCCTATGGTATTTAAACAACACAATCTATGAAATTTGGAGTTATTTCGAAAACAGCTCGAAATAACTTATGTTTGTATTACAAAAAATAATTGCTTATGAATTCTACATCCAATACCCAAATAATTGAAACTCTTGAGAAAAATGATTTTTAAATGTGTCGTTTTTGGAATGTTCCATTTGAAACTCTTGATAAAAATGATTTTTAAATGTGTCGTTTTTGGAATCTTCCATTTGAAACTCTTGAGAAAAATGATTTTTAAATGTGTCGTTTTTGGAACCTTATTATGAATACGATGTATAAAATAGATAAACACTATTAGATTCTTAGTATCTTTAGACCCCTTGTTATAAAGCTTACCAATACTCTATAAAAATTTGGAATTTGTTTCTAATAAATCGACCATGGCCTACTGTTATAAGTAATGTAAATTATTAAAAATATCGCATTGTTAGGTTCACCCTATCGATTAAAAACTAAGCGAGACATGACAAATTTGATACCGGAATCTTTCGTTTGGATAAAAAGTGGGACACTAAAGTGAAACCCGCAAAATTCTATCTTTGATAATATTATAACTCTAATACCCGCAGAAGGTGTCGAATATAGCATACCCTGTACACTTGTGTTCCAAAAAACTACAACATAATTCCAATGAAATTTGAAAAATTTGATGTACTGGTATTTTCTTAAATGTGCATAATAATATCCGATTTAAGGGGTCGTCTACCCAATAGGTCGCGTTTCAAGCGCTATATTCTACAGTTCATTGTATGGACAGAAAGCGAGATACAGAGTTGCCGTTTGGTACACGTCTTTATTCATACCTATATCATAAGTATGAGTGTATTTTTTTTTTTAATTGCGGAAGTTGTGATCCTGAGACAGTGGATACGAAAAATCGGCAACGCTGCAGAACTCCGGTGACGGCGACTCAGGTGTCTGAAAGGAAGCAACAAAAAAATCAGTACACTGAACAAAAAATCAGACTGGCGTAATTTTGAAAAAAAAAATGGATTTCTTCGTTTTTTTGAAAGGTTTTTTTGCTTGTAAACAAAAAAAAAATTTACGACAGTCATTGAGGTACCGGTTATAGCGATGCATGCACTAAAGGTCTATGCCTAATTTCAGCCGAATCTGTTGGGAACTTTCCGAGATATCGCCGGAGTTTCCCGGAAAAACATTGTATCGAGAAAAACGAGATTGAATCCGAGGATCGGATCATTTTTTATATAAATAAATTGGAGCACGTGGAGGGAAAGATGGAGAATAGTCGACTGCTGAGAAGAAACTAACCGTTAAAACCGTTTACAATACAGGAATCTCCGTCAGTCGGTCAGGTCAATCGGACAATAGAAGTGGGCGGAGGAGAAGCAGGCGGCCGCGCTTTTCATCTGTATCTCCGTTAATTATGGAAAAATCCTCTGGCACAAATGTTCTTGAAACCCTAGAATTTATTTAAAAAAAACATAACGCCGTTTGATATCGATATCCGCACCTTTCCGACAAGAAAATAAAAAAAAAATAGAATAATTCTAATTTAAACAAAAAACTGCCAAGAGCGCCTTGAGAGAACGACTCGGGGTTATAAGATCTGAAGATATAATCCGTTGTTAAAAACAGCTTGCTTGGTGTTTAGTGTTAGTGCCGACTAGAGGTCAGATTGGCGTATCGCTATATTGTCGCGGTATTTTTCAATACCGTCGTGTTACGCAGGTTCGAATGAGTGGGTATTTTCCTTCAAGGTATATATTTTCTATGGGTAGGTATTTTTACATAAGGTATTTTTTACCACTAATTTGAAACATTAGCCGAAAATTTTATTTCGAATAGGAACTTCTAAAAAGAATAAATATTAATTTTGAAAGATACTATAGTATCTTCACCTAAATGGGCAGATCTGGCGCCAGTTAACGGTATTTCGTCGCGGTATTTTTGTGTAGCGCGATGGTACAGAGATCTCTATAGTTTCGACGGACACATATACTATGTCGGAATCGGACGGATGGTAAATTGTATTTGACAGCAACGCACAAGACAAGGTCCTAAGCGACTATCAGCATTTAGCTGTCAGTTATAGGTGCCTCGGAGGTCGAACTTCGATAAGTCGAACTTTGGCTTGCCATACAAAAATTCAGGTTGTCAAGACTTCGTGTTATCAAAATAAAATATACAATACGTATAGCTACATACAGTGTAATACATAGTTTTATTGTAAAAAAAGTTGTACTAGGTAAACTACCTGTTTTGACCCACTAGGCTAATGGGTAAAAATTAAGACTAAAATATTAAAATGGCTCGCACCACCCCCCTCCCCCACCCCCAAAAAAAAACGTTAGTTTATATTCATTATAATATGATATTCAATAATGCTAATCGGTTTACCGGCCGCTGAATTTGAATCTGCGAACTCTCGTCCTCTGCCGAGTTATTTTTATACTGAAAGTCAAATTAAAGAATAAGATAATTATTTGTTAAATTGTAATATATTTATCATAAATTATAAGCCAAAACCTCCTTAAAATTAGTCTATAGCTTCTTTGTTGAACATCCAATTGTTTGTTGAGAAAAAACGACGTTTAATACTTAAATACGTCAAAAAAGTAACGACGACGGAACGCAGAAGAAATTTTGGTCGAGCGGTCCTAATATTAAAACAAAAAAAAATTAATTTAAATATTCTTTATTTTTATAAAAATACACTTATTTAAACAATATATGTAACTTAAACTGACTCTTATTTAATAAAACGACTTGTTTATATCGACTACTACTATATAGTCTATATACAAAGTTTGTTTTGGATATTCTTTATAAATACTCTTAATTAATCTATATTTATAAAAAATACCGTTTATCCAATATCTCGCCATCCCTGTAATTGGTAAAAAGTCTTATTTTTACTAATGCCTGCTTCCCATCTGAAAACTTTTTATTGCGCGCGGTATACTATTTAGTTGATCATTATGGGTATCTTTTGAAGGGTAATTCCTACGAAGTTGGTTAAATTAGAGAAAATGTGCAGTTCTTAAATGTTTTTTAGAATCCAGTATCGACGTTGCTGAATTGTTTTTGATTCATGAGATACAGGGCGATTTGTTAAAAACGTCTAAAATTAATTTCTTTAATAACTCGAAAGGTTTTGATTTTACAAAAACGCCCATTAAATAAAAATTATATATTTTTTTCTTTTCTATAAAATGGCGGCAGTTTTCTTATGTCATTTTTCATAACTTATAAGAAAACTGATACTTTATAGAAAAGTAGAAAATCATAACATTTTTATTTAATGGACGTTTTTCTAAAATCAAAACTTCTCGAGTTATTAAAGAAATTAATTTTAAACGTTCTTAACAAATCGCCCTGTATCATGAATAGAAAACAATTGGGCAACGTCGCTACTGGATTCTAAAAAAGCTTTAAGAACTGAACATTTTCTCTAATTTAACCAGCTTCGTAGGAATTACCGTTCAAAAGATACCCACATTGATCAATTAAATAGTTGCTACCCTGTATATCGACATTTTAATTAGCAATTTTACATCTCTCAATATGAGGTTGGTCTAATTTTATTTTATATTGCGTGTACCAGACTTGCCAAGTGGGAAACGAGCATAAGAAAATGCAGAGCTATTTTGTGCTGGCACATTTTATTTTTAGATACTAGTCGACAGAGTTTTGGCCATGTTCAGAGGATTAGTGTGCGATGTAGGAAGTTAAAATGGATTGATATAAGAGTCGCTGGATAAAAGTTATCAAAATTAAAAATACGCTGTTTAGATCCAGATATGGCCAAAAAAAATTCAACCTAAATCAGACTAAACGGCATTACCATAGTTAAAGGGATTTTTTGGCCGCACCTGTGCATGATTAAATTTTATGGCACAGAAATTTTAGCACTTTTCGTCTTGCGAATTCATGTTAATCTGCTACAGATATGAAATTTGGTGTGAAGTTTAAAACCTTCTAGATGTTTAATTTAGCTCCGTATAAGGTAAGAGTGAACGGAGAAAATTAATTCAGTACTACACGTTATTCATTTTACCAATTCAGGAGAATAAACAAACATCAACGCGTGATAGCCACGTGCTCGATGCATAAACTTATTGCTATTGGTTAATCGACGATAAAACTTCCGATGCCGGAGCCGTTGCATTTATAACAGGGTCGTTCTTCAGTGTAGGCTATTATTTCAGGTCTATTCATGCGTGGTTCGAGATTGTAATGTTATATAATGCGACCCTGCGTGCTGTTCTCGTGCTCGTCGCCAGTATTTGTTTGGCTCTTCTGAATTTTGAAAATGAATAGACTAATAAAATATAATTAAGTAGTGTCATGTATAGTTATGTCAGATAAGCATTCTCTATGTTTCCGTCCCCGTAGATTACCTACAGATTCCGCATAACAAAGTTAAAGGAATTACGAAGTTCGCACACTTACTCCGAATGACTCTAATGGGAATTTTACTACTAGGTATGTTAAAACTATGTAAAAAAAATATTTGACGAGATATGGTATATAATACTCAAACATACAGGAGAAGAAGAAACGAAAATAAATATTGCATGTGTACTTATTCTCCATGTATGTAAGGTGCTGTGTAATTTTCATTTCTATTTACCTTAAACCTAAATCTAAAGTTAATAATTTAGCTATAAAATAATATTTTGTGGGCTGACCACTATAATGTCGGATCTAGAAATACGCAATGTCTAAATCATTTTCAACATCATATTTTGTGTAAAGTGAAAAATTTGTTTTAATCCTCCCCAAGAAACAAATTTACTTGACTTTTTGAGTAAGATTTAAGAACCCTTTAGTCATATTATGAATCAACTGTTAGGCGTGGCTGACCTACAAATTGAACTTAATTTATTAATCAGTAGGCTTAAAATAGTTTTCCACTATTACAGGAGCTTTTTACTACAGTATTTTTAGAGAAAGCAAATAATTTTGTCCCATAAATTTGAAAATAACAAACATTCAATGGAATATTCCTTTACTGGCGCATACAGAAGGGATACACCGGGCAAAAAATAATAAATACCGACCATCCAAATCTATATTACTTACTAACATTATGGGTTAGAAAAAAAAGTTTAACTTAATAAAATTCTACTATATTTATAAGAACTTTTCGAACGTTTCGCTACATATCTGAATGAACGAAGTAATGTGCAATAATAGTAGGTAGATAGATAGGTAAGCATCTATAATGATGTTTTTTATAGGGTATTCAAACAAACAAATTTTAAAAATCGGGCGTTTATAAATTACGATAAAATGACTGTCCTAAGATGTACGACAGGTATATATTTAGGCAGGAGCATACAAGAACATCACAATAGTTTTATTACAGATAGAAAGGACTCTAATTATGCATCTACCCGAAAATCAACATAATGTTGATCCTAATTTTAAAATTGAAGCGTCAACTAAATTTGTTGGAAATAGACTTAACAATTCCAACTTATGGAGCATAATAATTCTTCCTTGTTAAATTTGTTTTATAATCTTCCTTTATACAATATTTTACTGACAATTTGTATCCACAAGCTTCGGAGAAACGGAATGTAATGGCTATATTAAGCTAGGTTAAGCTAGGAGGCTAGGCCTCAACTTCGCCATTTGTAATCTTTTACAATAAAGTCTTCTAACGAAGCTACTGTACAGCCAAACATGTTCTTGTCAATAGTTATAGTGGAAATTTACTAAAGTAAACTTCAGTTTTTCTTCCTAACTCATAATATTAGTTATGACCCGGATTTCCACCAAGTATTGTCTCATTTAGTTAGAAAAATAAATATTGCTTGTAACTTAAAGCATTTTTATTCAGCACATAGGTTTGTACCTCATATTTCTAATTTGTAAGCAGTAACTTGATTATTTTAATTTAAGTGATTACATCCGCATGAAATAATTTTTAAGATACACTACAGCAGGAATATTGTCTCTATACCGGGTGATGCGTTCAGTCAGGACACAGGATATCCCACGTAAATTGTATGATGGTGAAATATTAGTTCCCCTATATAGTTTAGACCAAAAATGTACTTAAACTTTTTAAAAACTACAATAATAAAAATGTCCTTGTTCAATTTAAATGTATTTTCTTAGTAATTTAAGAGTTATTTAGCTAAATATATTTTTGAAATTATAAAATAGGAAATACGGACCGGACACATTTCTGTCAATACACCAACAAATAAATGATTAAAAACTTGTCAAAGGAATCTTATATCAATATTAAGATTAGGGATAGCTTGGAATTTCGAACTATAAGAAAGACGGATAGGTTGACCAATTCCTAATGCGATGAACTCCCAAATCGACATGGTTTCAGCGGGTATTTCGTTTTGTAGCGCACGGACATCCCACGCGGTATGTCTGAGATAGACTTTGAATAAAATAACGATAGTAAACTTCCATTAAAAAAACGTCAAAAGATAGTAAATAATTTTTGTATTTTACACTACCTAATAATTTGTTATTAAAAACGCTGTCGAATATTGACAACTGTAAAGTTAATTATAAAGGTGATGACTGGTATTTTCATTTTAAACATTATCGTACTCCAGATTTAAGCTAGTTGAAGACAACAGTTTCTTAATATCTGTAAGCATGTTCATATTTGGCTAACTATTTTCATGATTCTCTTTAAAAAAAAAGTCGTTATAGAAGTTTTCTTTAAAGTCAATATGAAAGCGAATATTTCACCAACTCAAAATTTACATGGGAAATCCCATGTGTCATGTTCGAACGCACCACCCGGTATACCTTCACCGCGCCATTGAAATAATCCGTATAGTTTAAGGCGTTAGAGTTTTTAAATAGCGAATAGAAGTTTAATTGGTAATTATTGTAATATCAAATAAGCACATTCTATTCATTCCTCTTAAAAAAATAATTCTTAAATATGAAATTATTTTTCTGATGCTGATTTTTAGATATGTTTGATTTCAAGAAGCAATTTGCCTCCCTTTAAACTCAATATAAGCTGTCCTAAAAAAAATTCTAAGCAGTATTGCAACTTTATAAAAGTCCTTCACTTAATCAATAACGTTCAGAAATGATAAATAAGGCAGTAGATTTATGCTCTACAAAAAAGTTTTGCAACCATTTTGTCTATCCTTAGCCTATTTGCACTATTTAAATTAATCTCACAATTTACGTCACTGTTGTTATCACTCATTCACTTGAAACTTCCCCGATGGTTCATATAACCGCTAAAACTCGAAGTGGTTAAGACTTTATCAATTGTAATTTTCCTCATTCTGGTGCAAGTTGCTAGAAGAGCTCCTCCTAGAAGGCACATGGCTCCTGCTCCCATTGCCAAAAGAGCTGAGAACCATCCCGTTTTCATGCATATGCTACTAGGATCTGTATATCTAGTATCTACAAAATGCAAAATATATAATTAACTAAAGATATTAGTGAGCGAAATAGTAAAAAGAATAATATTTATAGAAATATTCAAGTGGCACAGTAGTTGAGGCAAAATAAAAGAAATATATATAAAATATATAAAATAATATAGAATGTTTGCCCTTTTCCTTTTGTCAAACTCATCCGCAGACGTGTTTGACCGTATCACGCCTTGTCAGTAGGGCTAGAGTATGATAAAGTACATCGCAAGATGTCAGGGCTAGTATTATACTGCCGTAGACATTTATTCTGAGCACTTGATAGCGTTGAAAAATTCATTGTCCTTTCGCCAGTCCTAGGTATGTCAAAACTATGTAAAAAAAAGCTTACCAGGCTATGGTCTATAATACTCAAACATACAGAAGAAGATGGAACGATAATAAATATTGCCTGTGTATGTATTCTCTAAAATGAATTATGATCCACGACGAGCTAGCATTAGAACTTTATGGAGAATTACTGAACATATGTTTCTGAAATTTTGGGGATTTTGGTGTATCGAAACGCTCTCTTTAACCAAAATATTCACATGTTCCTGTCATTTCCGGTTATACCGGAAGTAGCTGTCAACTTTCGTTTTTTAATGCAACATGGTAATTTTTATTATATTTTTCGATTAACCATTAAATTCTAAGAAAATTTTATGGAACATCTTTTTGTCTGACTTTGCAAGTTTTAGAGATATGTCGACTTTTTGTAATTATTTGGCAAATGCATGGTGATGAAATAGATCCACATCAATTTTTTACCTTATGTCTTGGACTTTGTTACCTAATAACTAGAAGATCATCAAGTCTCAAAAATATTTGAAACTTGGCAGAAAATGTACAGGGTGGTCACAATTCACGGTTCAATGTGAAAGAATGCATCCATTAAAAACCTTCTTATGTTAAATCAAACACCCTGTATATTTTTATTTAATTTGATGACAGATTCGTTATTCTTTATAAATAGTATTTACTATTTTATACCTTTATCAAAGCGTTTCTTCAAAAAATCAAAGTCATTCCAAAAATACTATTTTTTTCAAGTGTGCTATGAAAACAAATGTACATATTACTATATATAGAGGAAAATTGATTGATTGCTTGAAAAACAACTTTTTAAATCGTTTCTTTATTGAATTTATAAATAAAATGCAGTTGATTGTTTTAAATTTATAATTTTAATGTTATAATTTTCAAACAAATTTTTAATTTCACTAAAGTTCATAAACTTGTTTCTTTGTTATTTAAAAAAAAAATATATTAGAATTATTATTTAGAAAGTTGTTTTTCAAGCTATCAATCAATTTTCCTCCGTATAGACATCTCACATGAGTATACAGGGTGTCCATTTTTGGTTAGGTTTACGGGGTATCTCCGTTATTAGTAAAGATAGAATTATGCGGTTTTCGCAGCACTGTGCTACTTTTTTGTCAAACAGAAGATACCGTAATCAGAAATTTTCTAGGCCCCCTTGTTTTTGATATACGGGATGTTTCTGAGAATTGTGCATTTTGGGACACCCCCATATCTCGGTTACCCCATAAAGTATAAAAAAAAAAATGTTCTTTTTGTAGTTTTTTACGTAACATCCAGTGACGTACCTACTCGATTTTTTCTATATTCAATAGTTTTCAAGGAAAATAAACAAATTTGATTTTTTAAATGGGTCACCCTATATATTTTTTAATAATATAATTTAGTTTGTAACAAGCTTCTCAAAAATATATAACACTTTATTTTTAGTCTTAGTATTAGTCCCGAAATATACGTTTGTCACAAATATACAATTTTTTTTTAGTAAGCCATGACGGGTATTTAAAACAAACAAAAGAACACAGTTCCTATGTGTCCTAATAATAAAATCTTCTAATTCTGTCGGAGCATTCAGGTTCTCTAAGTTGATTTAAAATTTCTAATTAATAGTGAAAAATCAGTTTGTCGTAATTATGGCAGAGCACTTTGAGAAGTACGACATGCTCGTTTGTTATATCCATCAGTGTAACGAAAATGCAGATAGAGCATTAGAAGTGCATTTGAATAGGTAAATATAAGCCCTTATGTAGTAATTTTATGAAATTTATAAATTTTCTTAAATTACTTGTAGATATACCGAAAGACGACAACCGGATAAACGAATTGTTTCAAGAATAAAATCAAATTTAATTGAACACGGTTCATTTTCTAAAACCTCGCCCTAAAATCTACCACAAGGATAATCGCGAGACTGATGAAATAAATGTGTTAGCTTCAATTGAAACAAATTCAAGTAGTTTTTGCAGAAAAGTTGAAGGTTCGGTCGGAATAATTAAATCAAGAGTGCAAACAAACCTAAAAAAACACAATTTTAAGCCATATAAATTCCACCGTGTACAAAACTTACATCCTGGTGATGCACAGCGCCGTATAGAGTTTTGCAATTGGTATTTACAAAATCTGAACAGGGAAAACAATTTTGAAAAAACCGTTATATGGTCTGATGAGGCTCATTTTACCAGTGCTGGCATGTTTAATCGACAGAATACGAGGTTTTGGTCTCAGGAAAATCTGCATGTAATATTTCCAATCGAACGGCAAGGCATATTTGGCGTTAGCGTTCCATGCTTTATACTGAATAGCAAAATAGTTTATAATATATTTGAAGGAAGCCCTAATGCAAATAAATATTTGTAAATTTTGGAAAACGTTGTGCCAGAAATAATAGACGATGTGCCCTTAGCTGGTCTCAATAACTTGCATCTTCAACAAGATGGAGCGCCCGCTCACAATAAACGACACAAACACAACTAAGGGACCTGTAAGATGGCCACCAAGGTCACCCGAGATGTCGGTTTTGGATTTCTTCTTTTGGGGATGCCTTCAAAATAAAATTTATTCCACTCAGTACCAAAAAATGGCAGATTTGCCATTAACAGAGCTTTTAGGGAGTTACAAACGCGGCCGTTTATTATTTTTAATTCATTAAGGTGAATAAGAACCATGCGTGAAACATGTATATAAGGCATAATGGAGAACGATTTGAGCGATATTTATGAGGAAGTTCAATAAATTTTCAATTTTTGTGTCTAATATTTAATCACACCAGTATTTTTTTAATGTGCCCTACTAAAAAAAAATGGTATATTTTTGACAAACGTATATTTCGGGCCTAATACTAAGACTAAAAATAAAGTGTTATATATTTTTGAGAAGCTTATTACAAACTAAATTATATTATTAAAAAATATAAAAATCAAATCAAAATCAAATTTGTTTATTTTCCTTGAAAACTATTGAATATAGAAAAAATCGAGTACCTACATCACTGGATGTTACGTAAAAAACTACAAAAAGAAAATTTTTTTTTTGATACGTTATGGGGTAACCGAGATATGGGTTGTCCCAAAATGCACAATTCTCAAAAGCATCCCGTATATCAAAAACAAGGCGGCCTAGAAAAATTCTGATTACGGCATCTTCTGTTTGACAAAAAAGTAGCAAAATACTGCGAAAACCGCATCATTCTATCTTTACTAACGGAGATACCCTGTAAAACTATCCAAAAATGGACACCCTGTACAGTACCTATATACAATTGTTTTCATAGTACACTAGAAAAAATAGTATTTTAAGAATAAATTTGATTTGTTTTAGGAAATGCTTTGATACAGGTAATATTAGTACCTACTGAATTGAACTGTTTTTACAAAATTATGGAAAAAACAGGTCCGTATCCAGAAAATTCATGATTCAAGATTTAAAAAAGGACTTGAAACGTAAACGGTAATAATGTACGGTGTACGTCATTGAATTTAGAATACAAAACGGTCTTAGAATTTGACATTATAAAATCAGGGCCGCATCAGAAAAAATGACGTTGTTGATGATTGCTTTGAAACAAGACGTCGTATAAAAAAATTGTTATGCAACCTTTGGGTTCACTAAAAGTTGATGTGAGAATAAAACTTTAATATTCACGTAGAAAAAAAATTTAATTAAAAATCCAAAATTTATTTTTTTTTTAAAGGACTCAAAACTTCAAAATCTTACCAAGACTTGTTGTGCGGCATATTGTTCGTGCTTCGATTGCGATACTATTTCCCCATTTAATCGAAATTATATTTGTTACCATTAACGAGATCCTAACAGGCCCCCCACAAAAACTGTAGACACTAACTTACATGTTATATTGGTTTCTTGATCAGCTTCACCCTCTTGTAACACTCTTAGTGATTGGAAGAGGTTAACATTTTCGGATAAAGGAACAGGCGATACTGTAGTTGTGGTGCTGTTACCCTCGATAGATCTCTTTTTAACATTTTTAATATTCCTCCAATGGCATGGTTGACTCTAAAAAAACAGTACATTATTATATCAGTCTAAATTGAAAACGAGAGAAATATATATTTTTAATTTACATTTAGATTTTTTTTTGAAACGATGACATTTAACGATTTTTACAGTCACAGAAATATTAAAAATTTTAAAATTTTGTATATTTCTTTTTCTATTATAATACTCAATCATACGATTTAACAATATAATATTAATATTACTTATTAAGCCTTATAGATCCAATACGAATTTTGAAAACAGCATTAGCATTCGTTTCTAACAGTTTTTTTCGGGAAAGTACTGCAACAAGACTCGACAACATTTTTTCCACAAAAAATATATTTGTCATTTAATTTAGTATGGTTCCAATAATATTATTTTTTTATTTTAGCATGCGAATTAATGGCAGTTATAATTTATTAAAATTGTAGCTAGCACATGCCTAATAGGATATATTATAGGTTGTAGCTTTTTTATTTTTAATTGATTAATAGCTAGAGAAATAAAATAGCGAGAGGTAAGTTAAAGTAATATTATATGAAAATATAGAAATATATAAAAATATATAGAAATAATTGATCCATTATCTTAATCATCGGTTTAGCTAAATTCGCAATAACTAGGAATCCATCCTTTGAGATGAATCTAGAAATAACTTTTAAATATTTGTTTAAAAATAAATGCATTTCATTTAATTTATTTATAAAACCACAAGAAATGTAATTGCATAAAGTCGATAACTTTAGAAATAAACTAGAGACATCTATTGATAAATGTAAAAAGTAGATGAGAAAAAAGACAATTATAGAAATAAATGTGGATAACTAAATATTATTGTTTTATATTTGTCTTACTGGGCATCTTCCATGACACATTCTAACGTCGCATTCGATGTAAAGGGCGGGAGAACCTGTGAATCGGAACGTCTTCATATAAGCAAATACTTGAGTTTCGAACACGCCGGATTCTGACCAGGAACCCCTGAACCTGGAAATTAATTTGTCATCCACAGGACATCTGAAAGAAAAAATTCGGTTACAAGAGTTTGGCAGCTATAAAAAGGGGTTCGAATAGGTACTACAAAAAAACGTTTGTTCCTACAGGGTAAGTCGGGAGGAACGGACCATACTCCAGGGGAGTATTGTATAAGTGAAAAACTCATAATATGTCCTTAATGTGGTACGGTCCATAGTTGATTAATTTTTTTACAAAATGAATCATAAGGACTACTAGAGGATACTCCTATAAACATCAGAATGCAACGGTATTACCAGCACGATGGAGGTCCTGCACATTCCACTAATCGGGTCCAGCATTATTTAGACGGAGGGTTTCCATGGCTTTGAATTGGTCATGTTGATCCTCTTAGTTGGTCTCCAAGATCTACAGACCTCACACCACAAGACCTTTTGTTTAAGGAGTTCTCTTATTTTCACTTTAACAATGCCTGGGGCGTGGTCCGTTCCTCCCGTCTGTATGATCACATTTTTTTTATTGATAAATATAGGGGAAACTATCTGTACTGTATCTACTAATTATTGAACTATCATTTTAGGTTTGCTTATAATCTCAAAAATATATATAAATATATTATGACGCCACATGGTATTTATTGAATATTCTATCTGGTACCGATGATAAATTAATTTTATATAAATACCTAAACATCTTAACTTTTGAAATACATGGTGTTAAAGATTTTCAAAATTTTTTTTTAATACCTTTGATACTGTTCTAGATATTTTTGTGAAATTTGTACACTCTTTCTATTCATCAAGAGATTTTTTATGATGTATTACATGTTTTTTTACTCCGACCAATGGCGTTCGTGCGGGAATTGCCCTCATTATTATTGAGAAGAAAATAGACATTATTTTCGAAATTCTCATTCCTTGCTGAGCAAATGTTGTGCCTCGATTTCTTGTCATTTGACGTACAGTTTTCGTATAAAAAAATTAAATTCATTCATTTGCACTCTGTTATGTAATTAGGTATTAACAAAGATTAAAAAGGATCTAGTAGGTAAGAAGCAGATTTTTTTGTAAATATACAGGGTTATTCACGTTATTCGAGACGACATATTATAGCTAAGCTATTTGTTTTGGATGAAAACAAATATTCAGGGTGGATAGGGGCCTATTTAAGGTACATTTTAAAATTATTTTCATAATGTACATGTTGTCCAAAAACACGAAACGTATCAAAGTTGCATTTTTTTAAATGGAATGCCCAGTATATTATTTAATTTTCGGTTCCTACGATCAAAACAAATATTACTTTCATTAAGGTTTACCGTACTTAAACCTTGCGGTTTGTGAAATATTTTATATTTTGTCAAAATGTAGTAACAATTTTAATGATTAAATTCTCAACATGTATTTTGCTTTTTAAACCCAATTTCTCAGTGGACTCTACTCACTGATTAAGTTTTGTGTATCAGTTATGAAAATTCACTAACTTATACACTGTGCCCAAAAAATAATACTAAATAATTACAAGTTTGAAATGGTACTAACTTGCTTAATTTAAATATAACATCCTGTATTTTATGTCACTAGCAGATGTAGAATTTAATTGTCTATCAAAAAGTATTAACCTCTCCCATACCTAATTACTCGCATTTTCATGAAAAATGCAAATTTTCACAAAGCAGGCTAATTATAATCAATTTAATATTAATCAAGTCACCTATGACATTTTGACAGATCAGATCTAGATTCTAGAGAAACAGAGGGTTTACAGTAAATGTCAGTTATTTCTAAAAGTATTTCGCTGCAAATCGTCATTTAGTTATAATAGTGGTAGTTTCTGTTTTTTTCTTTTATTAGGTACTTAAAATGATAAGTTATTCAAAAGAAGCACGAATTGATATGATTCTTATTCTTGGAGAATGTCTGCAAAACTGCTTACGTGCTTCCCGAGTTTACGCTAAAAAATCCATCCAAATAGAGAGGGTTTCGAAAGATTGTTGACTCAATTTAAACAAACTAGGAGTGCTCAGTATAAAAAACCCACTAAAAGGAAACTTGTGACAGGAAACGAAGAAAATGAATTTGCTGTAATTGGTTCTGTAATCGAAAATCCTCATATCGGTCAAAACCAAATGGCGCAAAATATCAACATTAGCCAAGCAAGTGTCTCAAGGATTCTTCAGAAACATAGTTTCCATCCCTATAAAATTCAGAAAGAAAAAATATATTTACCTACACTTCACATTAAGCTGGGTCTGATCAAAAATTTTGTTAAAGCACTGGATAGAGAAGGAAATGCTTTCAAGTATTTAAAAGACAAATTTTCACGTATCAGTGAGGCCAAAATTAAAGAAGGAATTTTTGTTGGTCCCCAAATTAGGCAATTGTTTAAAGATGCGAACTTCAGGCAAATTTTAAGTGACAATGAAAGGCGGGCATGGAATGCATTTGAAAGTGTTTGCAACAATTTTCTTGGAAATAATAAATCAGAAAATTATCGTGTACTCGTGGAAGAACTACACAGGGCCTATCATATTTTAGAATGCAACATGTCACTAAAACTTCACTTTCTCCATTCTCATTTGGACTTTTTTCCTGAAAATTTAGGAGCAGTATCAGATGAGCATGGAGAACGATTTCACCAAGATATTGCCTCCATAGAGAAAAGGTATACAGGAAAGTGGAGCCCAAATATGTTAGCCGACTATTGCTGGACCCTAATACGAGACACATCCAGGAGTTCTTATAAAAGAAAGACGTTAGGGAAGTAAATGTTAAATTTTAAATTATTTATAAATGTTTATAATGTACCGAAGCTAACTGTTAATAAAATATATTATAGGTTTTTAATTGTTCAAAGCATATGTCCCTCCCTTATCATTGGAGGTTGATATCGAAAATCTGAGGCCAGATATATAAAATCCAGCCAAAATTTTTTTAAAAATGTTCGTCAGTGTAATAAGTAAAGTGCTGGTGGTGAATAATGTTCAGGTTCTTGTTTCATAAATAAATATAGAAGTACACAGACAAGAAACTCGTGTAATAAGTGGTTATGGTGATTCGCAATAGATTTTTTATATGTAATTCTGCATAGATTCAGAATATTTTACGATATACATCAGATAGACCAGCGGGCCGACATTGCAGGTATTCCATAAACGTAACATTTTTTAATTTTGGTTCGAAACAGTAAATTAATTGAATCACTACCCATCCGAGAGAAATTTGCCTTCGATATGCTTCTTAAAATTATTATCTGATTTCGTGATAAAGCATTTTTAAACAATAATTGATTCGTCACAACAAGGTTATGACGTAGTAGTTAAAATAACGGACCTTTATTTTAGATTTTAATTTGATGTCAAATTAATATATAAATAATATTATATTTCAAAATATGAAGGTTTAGTCAAAATTGATCTTATTTGGCTGCTCTGTCAATAATTGGTTGATTACAAACTAGTTTAGGGTTATTTTCATTAAACTCAGTTAGTTATACAAAGTTAAATATAAAAGTGATGATTTTTCAAATAAACTTATACAAATGCGTGGGGTGGAATAGAAGTCTATTTGGATTTTTTGCAAAATGAGTTACCACGCTTGTTAAATAATTTGCCAAATTTTGTAAAAGACAGAAAGTGGTATTTGCATGATGGAGGTCCAGTCCACCATACGGCCGCAATCCATGAACATTTAAACAATGAATTTCCTAGTAGATGGATAGGTAGAGGTGGACCATTTCAATGGCCACCTCGATCTCCATATTTAACAAAAATGGACTTCTTTTGTGGGGATACGTCAAAGATGAAGTGTATAAAGTGGCTCCAACCAGAAAGAAGAAAGTGAAGAACCGCATTACACAAGTTTTTCGGAATATCAACAACAATGTATTAAATGAAGTTAGTAGATCATTTCAAGAACGCGTAGAGACCTGTTTAGATGTTAATGGAGGTCATATTGAACACTTGTTATAGTTTTTTTATTTAGTTTATTATTTTTTTGTTCAACTCATGGCCAACTTATTGAAAGTGCCGATATTTTTACATTTTTTAAATAAAATATAAAATATTAAAAGAACCTTTTAATATTTATCTAAAGATTGCTACATTTGTACCGATGTAAAAAACACCCTGTATACGATATTGATGCTTTTTTTTAGTAAAATTATTCGGACACCTCTGAGCTTTATAAAAATATAAAAATTTATTTTTTGGTTTAAATTAGTAATATTTTAAAATGATTTTTTTGATATGATGTTTTTCGAGAAAATTTTAGGAAAAATTGAATAATCTAGCAACGTCGTATAAATCACCAAAATAAAATAGCATATCTTATATAAAATTTTATGCCGAATTCGATGAGATAAACAGAAATGCGGGTTACTATTTAAAAAAAATTACTTATATGATACCACGTTTTTTTGGAGCATCCTGTATATCCAAAAATATTTTTAAAATGTGCGCCTTTATTTATCCTAGAACTTTTGTATTTAATAAATTTCGATATTTTTAAGAACAACGGAGATATTTGACTTCCTCGCACTAATCAACCAATCAACAATCAATTTGAATTTTAAATATTCGCTCCCTTATTGATTTTAAAGAAAACTTTTATTAAGATATTTTAAAGGGAATAAAAGAATAAAAAGTACATGAAATTTGAATTTTTTCCACAAATCCTTCTTAACAAATTAAGAAAATTCTGTCTTCAAACTAGCTTAAATCTCGAGTATAAATATAACAATCTTGTTAAATTTTAATTTAGGTTAAATTGAAAATACCAGATCACGTTTACTGGTACACGTATCAATATTTGACAGCGTTGTTAAATATTTCTAATCGGCATGAGGTATTCGGTTCGGTAAATGCTGCTACTGCAGAAATAGTTATCAAGTGGTATCCGACTTGTTCTCAGTAGATTTCCCTAACTGACCTGTTCCGGGCAGATCAACAATAAGAGAAATAATTTAAAAATTTGAATCTAAAGGTATCTTCAGTTTGCGATAGGATTTCGCCATACCGACTGCCAATGTAAGAAGGGAGTTTTATAGTTGCTTAGGATATTGTTTGGCGGCTAACGGAGGGTTGTTTGAGCATTAATGAAAATAATTCCTAGGTATCACTTGAAATATTATTATTAAATTTTGTAAAAATTTATCATTACGTTTCTGATTGTTTATTATGTACTGTAAAATAAAAAGATAATTTACTGTGTGTTGATATTTTTTTTACTGGAAGGTTATTACAGTTATTGAATAAGTAATTTTATTCAAAACCTGTCCCTAACCTTAACATTGGCATAAAATGACTTTGACAAATTTTTATTCATTTATTTGCTGGTGTACTGTCCGTTATCATTTCAAAAATACATTTTGTTCAATACCTCCTAAATTACTAGGAAAATACACTTTATATGGAATAAGAAAATTATTATTATTGTAGTCTTTAAAAAGTACATTGTTGAGTTAAAATAAATAGGGGAGCGAATATTTGACCACCTCGCAATTCATCATAATGTAATATACGTCTTTGTAATGTAATGTAATGTAATGTAAACACAAATTTAATTATCATTTTAATTAATTGTCAATATTGCAACTTTGACATTGTCAAGTTGAAAAATGGAGAATAAGAAAAATTTCCCGGGTGCTTATTTACATAAGCTAAAAAGATTATATTTTATATATCTACAGGGAGTAACAAATTCGTCCTTCACCATTGGGATTTCGGAAATGGTAAGAGATACAGGCCTGGAATTTTTTGTTTAAATTATGAGAGAGGAACTAAATCTACTTTCAGCGGTATAGGTACAACACTTACTGGTTTACCGATATTTTGTTCCTTAAATTGACCATCTTCAATAAAATACCCCTAGTACGTTGCTGTAATTAACTTTTTTTTAAATTCGGTATAATTCGAAAAATTAAAATCAAAGCCTTTTTTTAAAAGCATTAAGAAAGTGTTGGCTTTAAGACTCAACTTTTATTTGTAATAATAAAATAAAATACAAAAGTAAATTACAGGGACGTACTAGGGGTATTTTAATGAAGATTGTCAATCAGAAAACCAGTAATTGTTGTATACTGCGAATGTAAATTTACATCCTCTTCCATAATTTAAACAAGAAAAGCAAGTAATATTTAAAAAAGTTAAGTTGATGATGGTGACCCAAAGACGAAACGTGGCACTTAAGATTTTTCGAATAAAGCCAGGAAAAAATTAAAACCTAAACACAAATTTTTAGATTTTTCCAATATTTCGAAAGCCCTTGTAATTATTTTTTTTTGCGTCATATTATTGGGCCCAGCAATTTGGTTCCAATTTAATCAACTTCGTATCTCTGACTGTTCCCAAAATCCTAATTTTGAAGGACAAATTTGTTACATCCTGTATAGGTACTGAATTATTATGAAAATTTCACAATGCCATTTTTAAGACAATCAGAAACTTATTGTTTGTTTGGTTACCATGGAAACCCAAAATATCTCCGGAAATATTCATCCTCCATGGTACTCTGGACGATATTAGTAAGTGATAATAGTTTGCTTTAAAATTGAAAATAGGATGTTCCACCAATTCTAGTTTAATAAAACTAACAAAAATTGTTTAAAATAAATCTATTTTACAGATAACCTCAGTTATGTTCACTAAAATAGGTGGGACTTTTTTAAAAGTTATTTGTGTTGTATTTGCCAGTTCTAAATACATGAAACAAAATTATAGCTAAAATGGCTTTGGTCAACTAACCTTTCCCTTTTAATGTCTCTAAATAATCTTTCTGCCAATTAAAAATTAGTTACTTTTAAAATTTTTACGTTGTGAAATTTTCTTACTTAATCCTACACGCGCTTAAATTAATAATGGGCAATTTTTTTCCTCCTCGAACATTCCAAAAAAATTATCCCTCGTCTTCCACTCCGGATAATTTTTAATACATTCGTGAAGCCGAAAAAATTTCCGGTAATAATTTAAGCGGTAGAGAGATTAGAAATAAAAATAAAAAATACAATTGTCCTTAAAAATAAAATAACGGTGTAATTGCTTCTCTTAAGATTTAATTATTACTGTAAAATTTTATATGCACTAAGGCCTTCTGCACACGGAGCGTCTCGTCATAGACGCGTATACGATTCGCCATGCAGCGACGATTTGTCTACGCCTTAACTTCTGCACACGAAGCTTATCGTCATAGACGCGTATAAGATTCGTCATGCGGGGACGATCTGTCTCGCCTTTGAAAATCCACAAATTAATAGGTTTTCTTTTATTCTATTATTAGTGCGACCTCGGTGTTTGCACTATGAAGATATCAAATGATGAAGAGCACTTAATTTCGTTAAATTATCTTCATAACCGTAAGAATAAGGAGAAACGTAGGAAATTTTGGGTGCACCCATACATCTACAACAATGTTAGTAAAAGGCTATTTATTGACGCCCAAGAGTTATCAGAAGATCACTCTAAATTTCAGACATTTTACAGAATGTCTAAAAATACATTTAACGATCTGGTGTTAGTTGTGGGTCCTGTAATTCAAATACTATCAATTATTCAATGACAATTGCATCTCTCTCGCTATTACTCCCCAAGCCTATTGAAACCCAAAGGTGCAGCACAAAAGCGTACACCTTCTGTATGTCGCATCTAGTACGCGTCTATGACGAGACGCTCCATGTGCAGAAGGCCTAAGAGTGTTTTTATTGAATATTTAATTTGATTGATATTGCCAAGTAAATCTTATGAAAAAGCAAGCAAAGCTTCAATTTTATTATTTATTATAAGGGCCAATGGCTGCATTCAGCAGAACCCATCGATTTATAAGCGATTTTGAATCGGTGACGTCACGATACGCATCGATTTGTAGTTCTGCTGAATGGATTTTGTTGTCAGTTTTCTGTTTGGTTAGGATCCCTCCTAAATATTTTCATCAAATATAACTTTTTTTTTTGTTCGAAAATTTTATTTTTAATACTCCTTGTTACTAGTTGAGATCGTGTATAATATGTTTTTATAATTATAATTCATTTATTTCGTAATTTTTTATAAATTTCACTCCTCAATGGCTTCCGTTTTCCCATCGGTTTGTGAAATTGATTTTTTTAGTGCATTCAGATTATTACTAAGCGCTTACAAATCGATGAGTTCTGCTGGGCACTCATGGGTGCATTCCGCAGAGCCCATCGGTTTGTAAGCGATTACCACAGCGAACTACAAATTGATGCGCAAGGGTTGAAATAATTTAAAAGTTGTCTTATCCTATCGCTGGAGCATATGACATACTGGCCGTGTATTTTTAATGCTTTGCAAATATAGTTATAGCCTATCGAGAGTACACTGTAAGAAATTCTTACAGATAACATTTTTCGCGGATAGAGATAAAGAAACATTTAGCAAGACCGCTTGTGATAAACTGGACAAATGTTACCGATACAAACTCAAACTATTCGCGCGTTGTTGTCTCTCCGTGTATCTTATAGTGTACTCCCGATAGGCAAAATACACGGCCAGCATGTCATATACTTCAGCCATAAAATAAGGCAACTATCAAACTGTTTTTAACAATAAAAGCAAAATATTAGAATTCAAAATAAAAATTACGGCTAAACTAATGACAGCTAATTTTCAATTTTATTATTTAGATTGTCATGGCTAAAAAAATATATTCTTGTTCATAACTTAAATTTGAAAAGCGATATCTAATTCTAGTTTGCGCCACTTTTTAAATAATTTTACAAATAATAAGACTAGTAAATTAAAACGATAGCTTTCCTTTTAACTTTTCATGGAAAATGGAGTGAATTACTAAAGCAATCCAAAAAACGCCATCTGATGGTTCAGACTTAAACTAAAACTTAACTATTAGCATAAACTATAATGCGGCTATCAAATAGATTTTAAACGATACTAAGTTCGATAAAATCGGTTCATGTATTCGGAAGTTATCACACGTTTTCTATTATCCCCTTATTGTAGAAAATACACCAAAATGTTAAATAAATAATTAGTAGAGTGTTAATTGCAGATTCCTAAACAGTTCTACGTGACATACCTCCTTCGTCTGGCGGTAAAATTTCAAAGTTGAAAGTTTTAGTACCTATATTAGTACTTTTGTATTAAATTGTTTTTCCCGAAAGCTTTAGGGCAAATATTTATCGAGATACAACCGTTCGTCGGCCTTAGCGGGATACCGGTGCATAATATATATATAAGTTTAAAATTATAATAATTAAAATGAAACTTTACTTACCCATACTCATCAATAAGTTGAATTTTCTTTGTTGCTCCGTTATGGGCGTAGCAGTCGTTGACGACAATATCAAATCCATCTGTAGAATTGCAAAATATTTTCTATTAAAGGTTTGATTATGTAAATAGACAAAAAATAATTATTTTTTAAAATATACAGGGTGTTTTATTACGGCCGGCCACCGACCATATCTGAAACATTTCATTATTAAATTGGCTGAGAAAATCCTGGAAATTATTTTTAAGTTCCGCATTTCACCGCGCAACTTTCTCTACGAATGAAGAAATTATTTCTAAAAGCTGTGTTACATTATCCCCTATCTTGTACAGGGTTATCAATTTAGTTTGTCCCACTTTTAAGAGCCTGTAACTTTTTTGTATTTTGAGTTAGCGCGTTCATTCAAAATACAAGTTGTAGCATTTTTAGCCAAGTTTTTACGAGTGTTGCCAAAAATGACAGAAGGTATCATATGTCACACCGAAAAGCAATTATTATTATTTTTTAAATGGGACATTCTATATATTAGTAGCGCATTAGATGGCGCTTTCCTTCCGATCTCAAAAATATAACACACATATGCATTCTTTTCTTCAAGTGAGTAGTAGAAAAACAATTTTATTAATATTGGCATAACTAGAAAATAACAAAAGTTTATAACATTAATTTAATAACTAGAATTATATAATAATTATCTCATAATCTCTATTACTCTACATGACCACCTCCATTTTCGATACATTTACGAAACACTTTTACTATGTGACTATTAATTTTTAATAAAACTTCTCTATTAGTTTGAATCTGAGTTTTAATTCTAATAATATACTTCATTCAACGAATAACACGGTGTATTATAAACAATATTTTTAATATAACACCAAAAGAAAAAATCACAGGGTGTTAGGTCTGGGCTGTTTGGCGGCCATTTTATTGTACCGGATTTTCCAATCCATTGGACGTATATACAATATGAAACATAAAACACTTTTCCTCCACTAATGATAATATCTCATATTGGTTGGTTTTTACATACAAAATAACTTTTCTACAAAATTCTGAGAATGACAGACTGAAATATAAGATAAGATCCATAGCAACCAAAACAATTGCATAGCTAGCTATCTTGATGCTTTTTAACAATAATATATTTTTACATATTTTTGATGGAATGAAGGAAAGGAATGCATGCATATCTGTGTTATATTTTTCAGATCGGAAGAAAAGGCGCCATCTAATGTGCTTCTGATATATATATAGTGTCACATTTAAAAAAAAATAATAATTGCTTTTCGGTGTGACATATGACACCTACTGTCATTTTTGACAACACTCATAAAAACTTGGCTAAAAATGCTACATATTGTTTTTTGAATGAACGCGCTAACTCAAAATACAAAAAGTTACAGGCTCTTAAAAGTGGGACAAACTAAATTGATAACCCTGTACAATAAATCGTGCAATTTCTTGTGCAAAAAATAGACAAAATATTGTTAGGATGGTAAATAATTTGTAGTGTTGTCTGTTTTAATCCGAAGAAATTTTGGCTTGGGATGACAGTAACCAAGTCGAATTTAACGCTAAGGAAACCCAGGCAGCAGTCTTCTCTAAAAAGCTTAACATCACAGAACCGGATATAGTCATGGCAGGACACGCAATTCCACTGGCTTCATCTATTAATTTGCGGGGCTTCAATCTGGGAGGAAATATGTCTTGGCATAACCACGTTTTGGCAATCGCCAAGATAGCTTCTAAGAAACTTGGCGTACTCTTCCGAACCAAAAAGTTGTACACACCTCAACAACTTTTGATACTATACAAAGCCCAGATTCGACCATCATTAGAGTACTGCTCTCATGTCTGGAGGTCTGCACTCAAACATACCCTTCGGCTACTGGATTCCATCGAAAGGAGGGCCATTCGTCTGATCGGAGACCACGAATTGACGAAGAGCCTCGATAGCCTAGAACATCGAAGACAGATTGGAGATTTTACTATCTTTTACAGATATTTTCATGGAAAGTGTTCGATGACTTTGCCCTCTTAATTCCGCCCAGAGCGGCGAATAGCAGAAATATACTACGAACCAGTGCCGTCCATGCATATGTGGTTAAGCTTAGTACTCCTCGAACTTCATTATTTAAGAATTTTTCCGTATGTAGGACTTCATCCTTATGGAACGACCTTTCCGAGGTCGTTTTTCCCAACGAATATAACCTCCAACGATTCAAAACCAACGTGAATCGCTTTATTCGCACACGCACCACTCCCAGAGTGCCTTAGGATTTTTCCTATAGTGCTTGTGTTTGATCATAAAAAAAAATCAAATAGTCTGATGTGTGACCTGTGTTTCATAACGTGAAAATGGCAACTGCGAAATGCGAGAAGTATCAAATTGGAGCCAGCATAATTGAAAATTGCCGTAAATTGGATGAAAATAGGACCTGATCTATTTTTCATACAAGTTTCTAGCTCAGTACAATTTATGACACAATTGGCTGTGTGAAACTATACAATTTAAATTGTACATGAAATTGTATAATTACTTGGACCAAAAATTGGATAATGTAAAACAGCGTTAAGGAAGTCACACTTTATAAAGTTTTGCATTCTAAGAAAATAATATTACTTGGTTGGCCGTGACTTGGTCATGACTTACGAAAAAAATATCTTCTTTTAATTTTTATTTCAGAGCAAAATGTATGGAGAAACGTTAATTATAGAATTAGCAATTATGTTGAAGATAAATCTCGTGACCTTATACTAAGAACTTACAAAGTTTCCATATTATTTTCTCAGTAGAACATTCTAAGAAAAGTGACTGACTTTTTCTTTAAATTGACAATACCTGATGATGCATCGTTAAGTTGGATAGGAAATCCTATGTCATTTTTGAGGTGGCTGAGAAAAACTGAATTATAATTTCTTGAAGAATCCTAAGCTATTCAATTAAACCTGATGGGAAAACCACGAAACTCTCTTAGTTCAGATAATACAGTAAATACCAGCAAATTAAATTTTGACATTGATAAAATGAAAATTAGTGTCAGTGTCAATATTTTCATTGTTCTCTATGTTCAGCTTTATGTCAATTTTTGGCAATCGCGTCATAAAAATTATTTGCTAGTGTTTGCTGTATTAAGTGAACTATGAGAGTTTCGTGATCTTGCTTTAACGTTTGCTCACCAAAATGTATTCAAGCTCGGCAAATAGGTTCACCATGTAATCATCTTCAAAAAGTTATAATCCAGTTTTTCTATAAAATGTACAGCCACCTCAAAAATTACATGGGATCTCAACATCACTCGATATACGAAATTTTTGGCAACATTTATGTAATAAATACACAATTTTTAATGCTAAGTAATAATTTCCTTACTATATTTTACTCTAAAATAGTAATTAATAGTAAATCTGTAATCAGGGGCTAGTTTTAAAATTTTCAATTTTCCTATGTACTCATTCTTAGCGGGACATCCGGTATAATACAATGCACGCCGTGAAAATTGTTTCATATTCTTGGAGATTTCATAAAAAGGTATATACATTTTCGCGTAATATATCAACAACATTGTGTTATCTGTTGAAGTGTATGAATTTGATCTTTGATATAAATATATGTATGGAAAATCATTTTCTATAACCAATTGAATATGCCAATAACGAATAAATTAATAGGTTGTAATGCTAAATAGCTATTCTCTAGGCTCGGTTTTATTCTCCGGTCTCGGAGGATAGCTGTTTAGAATTTTAATTGCTAGTAATATTAACTTCATAATACATCATCTTGGAGCTGCATCATAAAATACTGAACATCTTTCGAATTATAACGTCAATCAATACAAATTAGAAAATAATATACCTTCAACTTTAAATAAAAACAATTACGATGTAATTAGATATTCGCATTATTGAATAGTTTAACAGTGATGGTAAAAGGAACAATTTTTCCCGTAGGATAGGTTGTTGTTACGGTGCGATATGTTCCATTTATTTTCATAAATTTATTTACATAATAGTGCATTTTCTCCAATTAAATGAAGTAACTGGCAAACTGTAATTCTTTTTTGTTTGTTGTATTTTGTATTTGCAACTCGTTTTTGATAAATCGTCAATCTGTTTCCTGAGCATTTTGTCCAACATCTCCCTCTAAACTTAAGGCCCCTGTACACGGAAAGCTGCAAACACACTATTATCACGTCACGTGAGATCATATGTTATCACGCAATGTCACGGCATACCCGAAATATCTGTTTATGCGTGTTTATAAATAGGTTTAAGCTGCAAACACACCATTATCTCGTCACGTGAGAGCACATGCTATAACGGAATGTCACGGCATACCGGAAATATCTGCATGGCGGTTTATGCGTGCTTATAAATAGGTTTAGAAGTATACTATAGTCACCTCATGCAGCTCACAGCAAGTCATAATTGACAGCACAATTTTCTTCCTTCAAATTTACATATTCGGCACGCGTGATTACACTGTGTCAGAGTTTAACGCTAGAAGGATACAAGATTCAATTGTGATCTTGACAAACACAAAATATCTAATAAAAATGATCTGCAGTGTACGTAGTTCATTTCTAAGCCGTGACAGCATGTGCTATTTTGACGATATGACAACACGTGAATTCACGTGACGTGATAATAGTGTATTTGTGGCTTTAATGTTCTGAATACAACAAACTACAAATATTGACTATAACTTATTTATTCTGATCTGTAGGTATTATAGTCTTTGTCTTATAGTCGAATATTATATATTATATTAGAATTTTAGCGTATTCGATTTTTCGAATTTTTTGCTGCTGGTATTAAATAATGCTAAGATATCCAAAAATATAATAATAATAAATATTCTTTATTTCAGAATTGCGGAATTGCATTACTTATATAATATAAAATGCAACAATGATTTGATGTCTTTGTGAGATATCATTCAATCAATGTCTTCAAGAAGCTACAGAAGCTTCAAGAAGATACATTTTTGTTTAACTTTTTTTATAATATCACAATTTTTAATGTCTTTGGAAGTTATTATAGTTTTATAGCACCATTTTTATACAATGTCAGTCTGTGCTTAGGGACCGTATAATAATTCATAATTCTTCATAGATGCACATACATATTGTGACCCACTGCTTCTAAAGAAATCTCTATTTGAGAAGAATAATACTATTCACTCTTGTTTGTAAACGCAGCGACGAGCCTTTGTGCGAAAACTTTGCCGGGCCACAAATCAAAGAATTAATTTCTATGCATGTTTCGAAAGCACATTCCCTCATGTTCAGTGGAAAAGCATATTTTATGTAAAGAAGAAAATTATGATTATGGAAACATTAAAAGGGTTTACTGAAAGTTCAGAAAATTAAGGTAGAAGAAAAAAATTGTAAGAAATATTACCTTTTGTAGCAGAAAAAGAATAAAAAAAATTTATATATGAAAGTAACATTAATAAATTAAATAAATTACTAAAAAAACTTGAAAAAATAATCCGTTTGTAAACTGAAGGCGATATATTGAACCTATCTTCGCAAGCAAGCTAGCCGGCCAATTTGCTCGAAACTAAAACCATTCCTCCTGCACAAAATAAGCCTATCCACTACCATAACTGGTTCTCTTCGTTTTATTTTTAAATAAATCATCAGCAACTAGCTCTTCTTAACAACAGTAACAGTAACCAAAAAAATCTTTAAATTCAATGAAAATTCGTAGCAAATAAAGAAGGTTTTTCAGTAGTTTATTTAATTTATTAATCTTACTTTTATATATAAGATTTTTATTCTCTTTTTGGTACAAAGGGATATTTTACACTTTCCTCTTCTGCCTTAATTTTCTGAACTTTCAATAAACCCTTTACTATTTCCAAAATCATAATTTTCTTCTTTACATAAAAAAATGCTTAAATATGTTTTTATTCTTTTACAGTTTGTCTTAACAATGTCAAAAGTTTCTACTTATGTGTAACCACTGCAGATGAGGGTATGTACCTTCCAAACATGTATGGAAAAACACTAAACTTTTATTAGACTAGTGGAGTAGACTATGAGTTTCACTTCGTCTTCATAATTTCACACCACTGAGAGATGGACCATATAAAAAAAACTAAATAAATAGAATATGGTTTTTGCACGGGCGCCGTGCCCGTGTTCTTCGTACACATGGTAAACCAGTTAGATACCCCACCGATGTCGGAGCATTAGCTTTAAATTTACCTCTGCAACTTTCTCTATAATTGTAACCCAATATAATCCTCACTAGGTACCTACTCTATTTTGACATATAAACAACTGTTTTACATCCTAACAATTTCCATACAGAATAATTCCATATCGATTGTAATTCGTTTCTTCATTCTTGTTTACAAAATTTAATATAAATATACTTACCATATTTACTTCTCATATAAATGATAAGTGTTAATGGATCTCCAACTCTGACTGGACCAGTCACTCTGTTTCCACTAGTTCCATACCCATATCGAATTTCCATGTAACATTCTGGAGGTGTTAACGTAAAAACCACCGGATTTCCTGTCGCAACCCTAAAAGTATTTTAGTAAACCAAGAGTCTCTAGGAAAAATAACATTGGTCAATAATTGTAGTCAGGGAACTGAACTAAAGTTATTGAACCTTAGAATATTTAAAAAAATTATGTTATGTGGTTATTAATTGGTTTCTTGAAGAAATAGAGCCAAATATTTTAAAAACACTGGTATCTATTATACCTTTACACAATTTATGAAAATAACATCAACGTATAAATATTAGGAATGTTTCACTTAAAGATTAAACTTTCTAACTCAAAAATATTTACCGAAGTGCAACAAGGTTTTTGAAATTGAATAAAGTTGTATGGCTCCGACAGGTATTGAACCCTGAACCTTCCGTTTGCATGGTGGTGGCGCTCTCAATTCGATACGGACCCTGAATTTTTCTCAACCTCGCCATTTTTATGTTAATCGTATACAGTTTGGAATCTTCAGCGAGTTCAAATCAGAGAAGGTGTTATCAAGGGAAACATTTAAGATTTATTTTATCATCCAAATTTGACGTCGACATTTTGCGACATCTGAAGGAGTACATTTCAGATACTGGAATGATATCATATGTAGAAATAAAAGTATGTATGTAACACAAGTAATTTACTTTAAAAAAGCGGGGAGGGGAATCTTTATATCAAGTAAAAGGACATGTTTCGACCTTAGCGAAAGTCATCATCAGTATTACAACGATAAAAATATGATGTAAAAACAGGAATCAAAAGTTAGCCTTAGCCCCCCTCAGACCTCTTTGTTGGATATGAATTAATGGGTATGGCTTTAACAATTTTATAAGCAATTTTACTTTAGAATATCCTTGATTTATTTATTTACTTTAATGGTTATCACAAAATATTTATATTGACAAATCTTTTATTTCCAAGATATTAAAAACCCATTTTTCGTAATTGCCTAGTGCAGTTATTCTCTTACTATTTGGATACTTAAATATTTACCCCTCCCCTCCCCTCCCCCGTCCTCATACATTGATCACTTATGAATTTTCGAAGCTGTCAACCTCATTGTGGTTTGTTCGGATTTTTTAATTTTTAATTTTATCTAGTTGCATAATAGTATTTACCCAGTATTATAGGTAAACTCAAAGTCACGATCTCAAGAATGTACTTTAAGATTTCTAAGGCTAAGTTCTGATTCATGTCTCTCCCAGAGGGGGTGGTTGTTCGGATTTGTTCGGGAACGTATCCGATCGACTACGTCATGAATGATGATAACAGGATCCCCTTTCTGGACGGTCACAGAATACGCCACCGTTGTGGGACTAAACCGATGGCTTCTATTAATCCCCTTCTTCTATAAAAACGGAAAAGGAATTATTACTGCTGCCACCAATCTTGGGTATAAATACGCATACAATGCGTGGGTAGATTATTCTAATAACAACTAAAGTATAAAGATGTCAGAAGTTCCAACAAGTACTACAGTCGACGAAGTTACCATTAGCGGAGTACCAGAACACCATGGGAGCCTCCATCCTATAGTCAATCCTTACAAAGCAGTGAAATAGATGTAAGTGAAAGTTGGTACGATCATTGTGACTTGCCAGTTGAGAGTATTCCTGGCCATCAGATTATTCATCAATTGGCCCGACGACCCGAACCATCTCCCGGTGCTGCATTAAAGAATCCCTGTGGAACTGCCACTGGAATGTCAAGCGCTACCAGAATATTGTCAAACAAGTTGGGCGCCTATTTACCTGCCGCTTATTATTATTATACTGATTATAATAGTTGTAATAGGTATTATGTATTGGTCAACATAGAGGTGGTAGCTCGTGAGAATTATTAAAATTATTACCTCATATTGCTTATCCCCTGAACCTTTAGAATTATCATTGTAATACTGATAATGACCTTCGCTAATATCGAAACATGTCTGTTTATTTGATATAAAGATGTAAAGATTCCCCCCCCCCCCCCCTTTTATTAAATTATTTGTGATACAGAGAGACTTTTATTTCTACTAATAATACCGTAATGACTGTGAGATGAACTACATCTTGAATGATATCTAGCCGTAATAATTTACAAGGTAATTGTTGTTGTCTGTGTTAAAGATAACTAAAAATATTTCGGAGCGTATAGACAAAGTTTTCAAAATTTGAGAAAAGTTCAAAGTTTAAACCCAGAACCTTCCGACTCCCCATTCATACCAATTGCGCTACGGACACTGAATTTTTCTCAACCAACGTCAGCCACAAAATGTAAGAAAAATAGGGTACCTAAGTATATTAAAATATAATAGTAAGTTATTTTAAATTAAAAAATGTTAAACTTCTATAACTCCATACATTAAGATTAACTAAATTAAATTAACTTACTCAACGTCTAAAAAAGGAAAAGTTACAGTTTTCCAGAAATCGTATCCATATTCACAAGTCACTTTAAAGTGTTCGTCATATTCCTCTTCAATCAAGGGATTGTACTGCACAGTTACGGTGTTCCACATAAAATTTTTCTGAAACGAATTAAAAATTCAGTGTTAATAAATTTTCCTGGAAATTTTCTGCGTCGGTGTATCGGTTCTAAAATTATTACTCTATCCAGTATTTTTGCTGCAACAAACTATAAATTTAATCTCATACGTCGTGCTCTGTCGCCAAAATATGAAAATGTGCAGTTTCTCGACAATACACTATCGGCAAATGTTACTTATGCAATTATTCCCAATAATCTCAAAATCAGCATCCTTTTTAATTGCCATGTCACCATTTGAACTTAATATCTAAGGCATCCAAAAATATAATAATAATAAATATTCTTTATTTCAGAATTACATTATTCTAACATAAAATGATTTAGTGTCAAAAATATAGCGGCATATTGAGATAATAGATACAATGAAAAATTTGACGTCTTTGTGAGATATTATTCAATATTATAACGATAAATGTGTTCAAGAAGCTTATATACACTTTTTTGAACTGTTTTAATATTGTCACAATTTTTGTGATTTGGAAGTTATTATAGTTTTTTACAGTTGTAATAAACACCATTTTCATATAATGTCAGTATGTATTTAGGAAACATATACTAGTTCTTGATAGATATACAATTTGTGATTCACTACTCAACAAATCTATTTTTGAGAAGAATAAGGAAAAGTTCCCGTAGATCGATAGAGCATGGCGAGATAGTGCACGAGAAACTTTAAAAATTTTGATATTTGGTAGATACCTGTCAAAATAAAAATATTTATTAAGGGTCGGATCGCGATGCGGTTTTCACCATCGGGTGCACTATATAAATTGCAGGGACAGTCCATTCGTTTTAAATTTACTTCTACAATTTTCTCTAAAATTGTAACCAAATCTAGTTCTCACTACTCCTTCTTGACATATAAACAACTGATTTAGATCCGTACAATTTCCATACAGAATAATTACAGATCTAATATGTGAATGTGAAATTTGCTTAGTATACCATTTTACATGTTTGTCTATCCAAGCATTTAGATAAAATGCGCACACCTTATTTAACTTACCAAGAAGATATTCTACATAAGTGATCCCATGATAGAGTATTGTGTAAGACCATTCCCAAAAATTTTGTGATTCGTGACATAAACATATGTTAGGGTTAAAATGTTTAATTGGCTAGTTTATAGCAGTGGCGGCTCGTGTGGTTCACTAGTATGGTGAAATTATTTAAAAAATTTTATTTTTGTGTAACGACCAAACAATTACTTTCTTGGCGTTTTAAATGTAGAAAGAAAAGAAGTAATAAGAAAATGCGTTAGGTAAAACATATTTTTATTTATTTTTTAATTTTACACAAGGAAATACAACTTTTGGAAAATAAGAAAGGCTTTCTTAGTGTGTATAGTGCTTAAACGTAAAGTCCGTTCTTCGGTTCTTAATTGTAGAAAATTGATCAATAACAGCCTCATTAAAGTTTGGAATACCCTCTATAAATTTTCTTTCATATATTTAATTTTTTAACTTTCTAATAAAGTCTCTAGATTTATTCTTTGTGATCTGCGTAAAATTAATTTCGGGTTTAGGTCTTCCCGCATTCTTCACTTAAATTTTTTGCTCCAAACTCAAAGAGCTAAAGTTATTTTTTAAATAGTCCACCGTCAAACTATTCATTTTAACTTAATAAATATATAGTATAAAAATATTAAAACATACACGCTCGAATTTCTAACTAGATGCACGAGCAGACAACGGCGCGGCACTAAAATTATGCGCCTTTCCCATGTTAAATCGCCATAGCCCCACTATCCCCCGCTGTCTCCCGCCACCTGTTACTACAGAGAAACTGCATTATTCCCCGCCAACTTAATCGCACATGCGAGCAAGTTTCGTCATAATCGTCATTAACCTCGACCGAGGCATGGTTGCCGGATCGAGAGCCTATAATGTACAGCTTGGTTGACGGTACGATACAATATTAGGGACGGTCGGACTTTATACGATAAATAATATTTAATGAATATAAATTAATATTTTTTTATTCGTTTTGGGGGAGCATGTGCGTATGTGCTCCTGTGGAAGAACCGCCACTGATTTATAGACTATAGCTGTATAGTATACAAATTATCCAAATGTGTGGCTTTGGCTATGTAATGTCTACTTATTAACTATACCTTTTAAGACACCTTGTATAGATAGATGGGAAGAAAAAGAGAGAAGACAAGGAAGCCAGAAACCCTTATTATTTAGTTAGTTTATAGACTAACTATACAAACTATACAAACGTCTGATTATTTTGATGAAAAATTATACTTTTACTAAAAATAGATACGAATATTAGTTAGTTTATACAGGGTGATTCACGACGAGCGTGCATTAGAACTTTATGGAGAACTACTGACTATATGTTCCTGAAATTTTGGGGATTTGGGTTTATCGATATGCTCTCTTTATCTAAAATATTGACATGTTTCTGTCATTTCCGGTTATACCGGAAGTAGCTGCCAACTTTCGTTTTTTAAATACAACATGGTAATTTTTATTACATTTTTCGATTAAGCATTAAATACTAAGCACATTTTATAGAAAATGTTTTTGTTAGACTCTATTAGTTTTTGAGATATGTGGACTTTTTGTAATTATTTGGGAAATGCATGACGATGAAATAATCCATATAATTTTTTTACCTTAGCGCTTGGACTAAAAATTTTTTCTCACCGAATAGCTAGAAGATCATCAAGTCTCAGAAACATTTCAAATTCGGCATAAAATGTACAGGGTGGTCACAATTCAAGCCTCATTGTGAAAGAATTCAACCATTAAAAACTTTCTTATTTTAAATGGAACACCCTGTATATTTTTATTTAATTTGATGGCAAATTAGTTGTTCTTTATAAATAGTATTTACTGTCATATACCTATATCAAAGCGTTTTCTCAAAAAATCCAATTTTATTCCGAAAATACTATTTGTTCAAGTGTGCTATGAAAACAATTGTACTTAGGGCTGTATACTGATGTCTATACGGAGGAAAAGTGATTGGTATCAAAACGATGGGGCTCCAGCACACAACGTCTAAGTTGTTAAGACTGCCCTAAACAGACTTTTTTATGACCAGTGGATCGCAAACCAAGGTCCCTTCCACTGGCCAGCTCGTTCGCCAGACTTAACTCCACTGGACTTTTTCATCTGGAGAACCATTAAAGATAAAGTTTACGCGCGTCCCATCACCACGAAGGAAAATCTAATTGAAAGGGTGAAGGCAGCATTTCAATTTCTCACAAGAAATTAGGAATGCTATACAAGAAATAACATGATGAAAAGAATACATAAATGCTTGGAAGTAAATGGCAATCATTTCGAGCATATTTTAAAAATATAATCAAAAGATATTAGGTATAATTTTCAAACACATTTCTAATTAAAGAATTTAAAGTTTATAAACGTTGTTTCCTTGCTATTTTTAAAAAAATAATATTTAAACCATTAAATTTAAATCAATTTAAAACAATCAACTGCATTTTATTTATAAATTATTAAGAAACACTTTAGAATATTGTATTTTCAAGCAATCAATCACTTTTCCTCCGTATAGACATCAGTATACAGCCCCTAAGTACAATTGTTTTCATAGCACACTTGAACAAATAGTATTTTCGGAATAAAATTGGATTTTTTGAGAAAACGCTTTGATATAGGTATAGGACAGTAAATACTATTTCATCAAATTAAATAAAAATATACAGGGTGTTCCATTTAAAATAAGAAAGTTTTTAATGGTTCAATTCTTTCACAATGAGGCTTGAATTGTGACCACCCTGTACATTTTATGCCGAATTTGAAATGTTTCTGAGACTTGATGATCTTCTAGCTATTCGTTGAGAAAAAAATTTTAGTCCAAGCGCTAAGGTAAAAAAATTATATGGATTATTTCATCGTCATGCATTTGCCAAATAATTACAAAAAGTCCAGATATCTCAAAAACTAATAGAGTCTGACAAAAACATTTTCTATAAAATGTGCTTAGTATTTAATGCTTAATCGAAAAATGTAATAAAAATTACCATGTTGTATTTAAAAAACGAAAGTTGGCAGCTACTTCCGGTATAACCGGAAATGACAGAAACATGTCAATATTTTAGATAAAGAGAGCATATCGATAAACCCAAATCCCCAAAATTTCAGGAACATATAGTCAGTAGTTCTCCATAAAGTTCTAATGCACGCTCGTCGTGAATCACCCTGTATAAACTAACTAATATTCGTAGCTATTTTTAGTAAAAGTATAATTTTTCATCAAAATAATCAGACGTTTGTATAGTTTGTATAGTTAGTCTATAAACTAACTAAATAATAAGGGTTTCTGGCTTCCTTGTCTTCTCTCTTTTTTTTCCCATCTATCTATACAAGGTGTCTTAAAAGGTATAGTTTTAAAAGTTTCAGGAACATATATTCAGTAGTTCTCCATAAAGTTCTAATGCACGCTCGTCGTGAATCACCCTGTATACTATCCAGCAAGGGCGGATCCACGACGTCGGTTTGGGGGAGGGGGGTCAAACTTCGTTTTGGGGGGTCATACAAGGAAAAGTTACGAAAAGTAATACCCTGCCGGTTAGTTAAACCGGTATATATGGTATTTCTCGTGTTAAATTGATGGTTGGGGAGGGGGGGGGGGGGGGGTTATAACCACATAACCCACTACCTGGATCCGCGCTTGCTTAGATAGTTTACAAGATTACAAGCGATCCACAGTAGTTGAAAAAAATACTTAATACTGCTAGCAATACATAATATCCAACTCGTTGTTTTGTATTTAAACTCACCAATACTCTTTGTATATTGTATTGAGACATATAAATTAAGTAATTATATTTCGTACCGTACAGCTGATGAAGCCGCTGTGACAATTAAACATGTCTCATGTTGACAAATTAAAGTGCAAATCAAACATCTAATAGTGTTTTCTTTAATAATTTTAGTATGGATTTTCATCAAATTAAGGCTGAAATATAAGACTAAAGCAATAATATTTTAATTGATATACAAATATCTCTAACGATAAATAAAGTTGTCATATTATAAAATATTAATTATTTTTAAAGAAAATTAGTAGGTAACCAAATTATAACAAGCCTAATATGCATAAAAATAAAACATATCCCTGGAAAGGTATACAATTCAGCTTTCGAATAAAAACTGCTAACGAAACGAGGAAATCATGTTTCCGCAATAAATGATCGGCAAACTTATTATACCAATTTATACCTAATTCAGGTATCGCCAGTTATTTTGTTATTAATCTTGTTATTAAATTATTAAATATGAACAATTAAAAATTTACTTACAGTTGGAGATTTTCTATTATCCTCATTATGAGTATTTTTACCAAGAGTTCCACATCTGTTAAGCTGAATGTAGAATTCGTAATAATCTCTTCCAGTTCCGTTGATATACATGCAGTCTGGGTCATATGCATAGCCTGAAAAATAAAACAAAAATTGATACTTTCTCATTACTAAAATGGTATTATTAAAATGATTATTTGTGTCAATAGAACAATGATGTAAATATAATTTAAAATTTTTGTATAGAATATTGTTGTTCATGCTAGTAATAATAGCAATAAAGTATACAATAATGAAAAAATATAAACAATGTTAGTTGTACGAGACTAAATAAAATGTTCTACAGCTTTATGTAGGAGCTATTCCGGCGTACAATCGTATATATTTATCATTTATACCGGGTAGTGCGTCCGGTCAGGACACATAGGATTTCCCATGTAAATTGCGAGGTGGTAAAATATTCGCTCCTCTATTTATTTTAGCTCAAAGGATGTACTTAAACTTTTTAAAGACTACAATAAGAATAATGTCATTGATCAGTGTGAAGTGTATTTTTCTTGTAATTTAGGAGTTATTAAACAAAATGTATTATGAGTCAATGTTAAGGTTAGGGTCAGGTTTTGCATAAAATTACTTATTCAATAACTGTAATAACGTTCCAGTAAAAACATATCAACAGACAGTAAACTATCTTTTTATTTTACACTACACAATAAACAACCAAAAACGTAATGATAAATTTTTACAAAATTTAAACAAAATTTAATAATAATATTTGCAGTGGTAGGAATTATTTTGATTAATGTTTAAGAAGATGCTCAAACTACCCTCCGTTAGTCGTCAAACAATATCCTAAACGATTATTGTTTATTGTTTAAAAATATTTACAATTTACAGTTACAATTTATATAATCAGGTAAGTTTTAAATGTGTAGCACCTAGACGCAGAGCGCATGTATGCGCATCTACATAATATATGTATATTAATTTATTTATAGCTTATATTGTATTATCTGATAAAAAAAATCGAAATTATTTACTAATGCTAAGAAGAACTTGATTTTCTACATTATTTTTGATTTAAAAAGTTTTTTAAACAGAATCAGATTTCTCCAAACGAATGCTTTCGACCTTTCTGAAAACAGTTTTGGCTTTACAATATTTCTTAGATCAGGTGGTAATAAGTTGTATATATAATTGATCGTGTATAGAATTCGCCATAGCATAGCAAATCTACAAAAGCTGACCAGCCTAATGGCGTTCTCATACATTGCACCCCAGACGGTGACACCATAGGTCAACAATGATTCGACCAGACTCCGATATAGCGTGATCAACATATTCGATGATAAGATATTTCGAAGAATATAAAACCTATATGTTACAGATCTAATTTTTTTTTGTTTTTAGCGTGGACATTCCACTTCAAAAAGCAATCGATCATTACCGAAGGTATTTTGTGTGGGCGACCTCCTTAATTTTTTCGTTTAATCCTATTTCTATGTGGTTGAAAGAAGGACGATTTACATCAATTTTTGTGAGCGCTAAATTTTTTTAACATTAAGGGTTAATTTATGTATATTAAGCCATTTTTTAATTTTTTAAAGTCCATTTATTGTGTTTATTTTAGCTTCTTCCCATGAGGAGCCACTGAAAATAATAGCTGTGTCATCTGCGTATGACACAATTTTACCTGTGTCATTTATTGAGTTGATATAAAGATTGAATAAGATTGGCCCGAGGACCGTTCTCTGTGGAACGTCTATATTAATTGTTTGCTCATCACTTAAGGTTTCTCGTATTTATAAAACTCTCTTCTTATATTGGGCAGTTGGTATGGCGAGATTCTATCGCAAACTGTTAAAATTGAATTTTTATTTAACAAAGACCTTTAGATTCAAATGTTTCAATTATTTGTCTTATTGTTGATCTGCCTGGAATAGATCGGTTAAGAACATCTACTGAGAATAAGTCGGATACCACTTGATAACTATTTCTGCCCTAGTACCATTATTTAATCATTATAACTTTTTCCTCAACCGAATAGCGAATGGAGATTAGAAATATTCAATGGGAGAATTATTTGAGAAAAACTAAAAACGCTGTCAAATATTGACAAGTGTAAACCTGATTATAAAGGTGATTACTGGTATTAAAATTAAAGAGAATCGTATTCCAGATTTAAGCTAGTTTGAAGACAGAATTTTCTTAATATCTTAGTAAACAGTATGTAGAAAAAAGTTCAAATTTGGTGGACTTTTTATTCCATTATTTCTTTAAAATCCTGTTCAGACGCACCACATATACACAATATACATATGTATAAACAATATACATAAGTATACAGTTGTTTTTATAGAATAATCCGGATATCAAGTAGAAATATATAATTCTGGTGATTAATTCTAAAGTATTCCAGTTTAAATTAGACAACAAAATAAGCAGGAAACTCTCACAATTGAACCTTTGTTATAAGATATAATATGTTCGAGTGATACAGTTTGTTGGGGTTGAATTAACTTACAAAAATTATAAATTTTCACAGAAAATAAACTAGCATAGAAATAAGTAAACCTAGAATGACCACCAAGTCAAAACGTCACCGAAACTTCTTTTGCTAATATAATATTTAACACTGGCTGTAAAATAATTCGGCATCACTTTCTGGATGCGCCACGTCTAGGGACCTTAAATAGCCATAGATAGCACGTAAAGATAGCCCAGTTTTTGGCTTGGTGGTCATTTCTAAATTTACTTAGTGCTATGGCATCGTTCCTCAAACTTTTTTGACAACGGACCCATTTTGTTTTTGTTGTGGTTCCCCAGCCGCTCGCTACATTAGTATAGAATTAATTCTAGGACATGATACCATGCCTAATTAATTATATTTAGTTAAAAATAACGTTTCGTGTCGCGCGATAAAATTCGCAGCATTTTCGCGCATTTTCGCGCCTGAAAGACATCACTGCATAAAAGCGCATATTAAGAACAATGTCTTTAGAAAACGCAAAGATTTTTATCGCGCGACACAAAACTCGTGCATAAAAGGGGCCTTAGTAAGATGGATGGTACTGCTTTCTACTTCCACACATCTACTTTATGTTGGGCTTGATTTGAAGAATGCTGCAGCCTTACTTATCTAGTTCGACAGTAAGTCGATTACGATATTTTGTTTTGTGACATTGTATTTCCACTTAGTGGCTCGCGGACCCCTATGTAGTTGCTCGCGGAACCCTAAGGGGCCCATGGACCCCAGTTTGAGAAACGCTGTTCTATGCTAGTAGTCAACTTTTCTATGTCTTGAGATATTGTCCAACAAAAGAAAATAGAGTTTTTGCTCATAATCATAATCTTCTCTCAATCCAATTTATGCGAGATATCTATTACCTATATTCTATTGAATCAAAAATATATTATTTAAAATTCCAATTAATTGTTTCAATTGAATATTTAATTGTTCGATATCAATTAAATTATTTAATTGAATAGAAAATATGTTCATGGCTTGTTAGAATAAATTCTGCCGTCTGTGTAATGACAAGCTATTTTTTTCTCTGATATTGCTACGAAAATCTAAACATAACTGTAATAATACGATTCTATCGTATTACAGATTCAGTATACATATCCTTAGACGAAGAATTAAATATCGACTTCATGCAACTTCAACTAGTATCGAGCGAGGAAGATACAATCATACAAAAAATATAATTTCTTCAAAAGTACGTAGAGTTGTGGTATGGAGTAGAGAAATAATTGACAATAAGACATCATTGTACGTTCATTACTTTGTAGGTAGGCAATTTGAAACCGGTAGATCCGATACAAATAATACTATAATGTAATTGACAATTTTAAATAACTTATATGTTTCTATTACAAAAAAAAATGCTTATGAATTCTACATCTAATACCCTAATAATATAAGTACAGGGTGTTCCATTTGAAAAAATATTTTGAAATGTGTCGTTTTTGAAACCTCATTATGAACTCGCTGTATAAAATGGATAAATACTATTAGATTTATAGTACCTCTAGACCCCTTGTTATAACGCCTCCCGTGGTTAAAACATAATTTTAGAATGTTTTTTGATTTATCTCTACAGGACTACAAAACATTTTTTTTTAGTTTTTAACTTATTGCTCTTAAACTATTCAAGCAAACTAAATACTATTTTAAATAATTATAGAGGACATTAATACAAAGCTATGCTATAAAATATACTCCATGATACAGTATAAGTCAGTATATGAATAAAATGCCTACCTTAATTCGTATATGAGCTATGGAAGCCTGACGCTGTATTGCAGGACCCTGTATATCCGCGACAAATTTTACCTTAGATTTGCAGATATACGAATAGCCATAAAATACATCCAAAAGAAACGTGAATCAATATTTCTTGAATTCGCTCCTACCTCAATTCTACTATATCTACAGTAATAAAGACAAATAATTAAAATTTCTGCCAATCTGACCACATCCAAACGGCGTAATTGGCAGGGTTTTGACTTAACGCCCTTTAGTTGCGAGCAGATCGCAATCCAATCGGTTACAATACGTGCCTCTGTGCTCTGGAGTATCCGAACGCATTGTCTAATTACGATTCATAAAGCGCCGGTAGGTTGTAAGATCAATTGCAACATTCGCTTAGTGTTTAAACAGAAATTATTGATTTTTTCCTTCACGTTATGTTTGCTGTGGTGATTATGGTGGGATTTATGATTTTGTCAATTGTAGTTGCCTTTGTAATATTTGTTTGTGTAAGTTTTGGCTGTTTTAAATTTAATAATATTAATTCCGTTCAAAGTTTAATAGAGGAGTCATTCTGTATTCTGATTCCATTAACACTTTGAAGACTTTTTTAACCGATAGAAAACACATCCCTGTAGTTTACGTCCTGATACATCTAATTGTACGGGATAGCGTATAAAATCGAGATGCACGTAAATTTACAAAATTTAAATATCATATAATAAAAATCGAATTGAATTTAATTTTTAAACTAAACCGATTAGATATATATCTGGGTCAGAAACTGGTTCAAAAGAAACCCCGTAAATCCAAGAAACAGAATTGTGGAGAAACTAAAAAAAAAATTCTTATGTGAAATTAAATAAACTTAAAGTTGTTATTATAGTCAATTATCAAAAAATTGGATATTTAAAATGTCTTCAAACATATATAGTGAGTCTCAGAAGAAATGTCTAAATTCATTTAAAATTCAGAGGTAAGTTTTTTCAAAAAACGCTCGTACCCGTCGATTTTGATTTTTTAATTTTTAATTTTTGTGGTAATTTCATGTATACAGGGTAGATCAAAAATAAGTTACGACCATCAACTTCATTTTTTCAAATGAAAACATATATTTTTTATTTCATTTTTGAATTTTGCATTGCATTCTAAGCATGTTTCATGTACCATGTCCTATACATAAACTCAACAGTTATTGAAAAAATTAGGATTGAACATATCATTTAGGGAATCCAACGATCTATCAAATCTTCTGGCAATATGGCATTTTGGGCTCCATAATAAGTAAGAGTGTACTGTCTCACTGTCACCGTTTATTTCCATAGAAACTGTATGACAATTTTATTTCAAATAAGTATAATTATTGTCAAGCGTAGTTTCAAAGTTGCGGTTTTCACAATAATGGTGAAGTTAACGGAACGGGAAAAAATTGAAATTCTATGCATGGTTGGGTTTGGAAATGGTTGGAAACGTGCAAGGAGAGTTTATTGATCGCCTTGGATATTGTCAAGCCGTAAATGGCGCACATTTTCAACATTTAATTTGATTTTGTTGTGTTTTTTTTTTTAATAAACAGGTCTTACTTATAGATATGTTCAATCCTAATTTTTTCAATACCTGTTGAGTTTATGTATAGGACATGATACATGAAACATGCTTAGAATTCAATGCAAAATTCAAAAATGAAATAAAAAATATATGTTTTCATTTGAAAAAATGAAGATGATGATCGTAATTTATTTTTGAGCTACCCTGTATACATGAAATTACCACAAAAATTAAAAATTAAAAAATCAAAATCGACGGGTACGAGCGTTTTTTGAAAAAACTTACCGCTGAATTTTAAATGAATTTAGACATTTCTTCTGGGACTCACTGTATACATATTTAAAAATAATTAGTTGACCCTAAAAAAATGGCTGAAAATTGGAACCATGCGGGGTTTCTCAAATAAATGGCAATTATCTAATAATGGGGGAATTTATAAGAATATTACAATATTATGTATTTATTGGTTCTAATTTACAAAGTAGATCAGCGTACTAATTGCGCATAAAAATGTTGATTCTCCTCGTCTTGGGGAGCATTAAGCTTCTTACGTCATTGAATTTGTTTACATTGATGTGTGAAGTTTTCATCCATGAAATCAAGCGCTACAACGCCGTCTTTACCATAATCAAACTGATTAAATTTAGAAATAGTAAATGACTGTTTTTGATCTTTGGGTAACTTTTTTTGGTAGGATTGTCAGACAGCACATTCTTTTTAAAAAAACTTTGGCCATCATTTTTGGAAACTTAGAACTTTATGAGCCTGCAGATGTTTAACATTGAATTTTCCACTAGTTGAACAGGAGGTTGCAATCAAAGCAGTATATTCCTTCATTGTGTAAATTCGATCTGTTCGCTTTATTTTCCGTTTTATGACAATAAAGTCTCGCACGGCAAAAAAGAGTGTCCCCTGACGGGAAAATATTGAAAAATCCGTTCAAATCGTCCAATCGATTTTTAAAGCAATTAGCATTCGAACCACACTGTAATTTTTACTCTGGACCCAGGCTCCACCAGAAAATATATGCAACTTTCTAACAGACTGGTAAATTTCTGTATTAACATAATCGAGCAAGTGGAATGACAGGAAGCTGCATAAAGTTCATGCAAACTCCCAACACAGTTTGATCTTCATTGCATTTTTTGGAATTTCTTTAAGTTTTGAATAAAATTTTAATAGTGACACTTCTGACAAAAGCGAGTTAACATATCGTGCATGCAAGAAACCAAATTATGGTGAAATGTCATTTTGGCGAAAATATGGACTTACATGGTTTCTCAAATGACCAAAATAAATAAACATAATTAAAGGAATCATCTAGTTTTAGTTAATTCAATGCAATAATTGTTAAATGACAATTAGTAACCCCATTCTACCCAGTCAAAAAACAATACTCACCTGAGTAATAAATCGGTAGCAGTACATACACAATACTACTCCTAACTTAGACTATTTTAGGGTATAAATTCGTCCCCCCCTAAACATAAAACAGAAAATTTATAAATATGTATGTCCTCTTCCTCCAATAAAAATATTCGGTATTCGTTTGTCAAAATGTGTGTGATGGTGTGTTATAAATAGTACCAGTTGTCTCATTTTACCCACCTATCCTCCCAAGTAAGACATAGTTCAAACGATAATTAAAGCACAACCTTGCTCGATAGATGTTACAGAGGTCGACCATATTAATTGGAGAAAAAATTGTGATCGGTCCTTTATTTCCCCATTATAAGAGATAAGTATTATTATTATTTTATTTTTTAAGATCACTTCCGTCTCTCCGGCTCTACGAAAGTGGTAAACCTAAACTACGAAATTAACCTTTCGTGACCGAACAATCTTATTTGTTGCCTGGTTAAATTATTAAAGTGTGTTACAACTTATGGAAGATACTGGTTGATATGTAATACCGAACATTGGCAGGTAATTTTTAAGGGGGTATAATTACTGAATTAGATAATGCTCGTTTGTTCTTCTGTGATTATAGGGGAACTTCAGCTAAAAGTGCCTTCCGATTTTGCAATCCAAAATTACCGCTAATTCAAATGAAAATATCATGTATGTACTATTTCAAAAAAAATCTTTAAAATTCCATGTGAATGTGAATTTGTGCCGAAACTAAGGTAAATAAAACATATAGAGTGATACATCATTGTATTTGGGGGAAAATACTCTCAAAAAATAAAATAAAAAATCGAGGTCCCTTTTAAAAAATTGAAGTCTAAGTTAAAAATTGATATCTAAGTTATAAGAAAATTACATAAAAAAATTTGTATATACACATAGATTCAAAAGTTTTGCATCACTCTGATTTTGGCATATTAAGATAATTTCAGGAATGAATTTTTATTTCTAAACGTTTATTTATGTTTATCAGTTAAAACGATACCTTTTTTGTAGCAAAAAATTAAAAAATTATGAAGACATTTGTTTAAGATAACATTTTCAGTGTTGCATTTTGTTGGCGCTGGCCAGGTAAATTTTTCGGTTCAGTGTGTAAAATTGAACCGCCGAGTAATATCTGAAATTGATCGTGCAAGAATAGTAGCTTTAGTTGAGGAAGGTCAATCCCAAAGATTTGTTGGTGAAAGAATAGGGGGTTTTCAAAGTGATGTATCTGGCCTATGGAATCGCTATCTAGAGACCAACTCTGTGCGAGACAGACCAAGAAGTGGTAGAAGGCGTGTTACTAACGAACAGCAGAACCGCTATATTACGTTAACAATTCGGAGGAATCGTACTATGCCAGTCCCACAACTTCAGAGAGATGTTACGCATTCAATTGGAGTTCGCGTATCCGTCTCTACACTAAGAAGACGCATTCTTGAATCCGGTTTAAGATGTCGGCGGCCAGTAAGAGTTCCCCAACTACAATATGACCACCGAGTTCGTCGACTGCAGTGGGCTTACCTGAAGAATTTTGGAATTCTGTCCTATTTTCCGAAGAGACTACGATTTGTCTGGTAAACGATAGTCGCCGGATTCGTGTTTGGAGAGAACCAACAAGAGCCTCACAACTTGCCCATTCTCGCCCCTTGCCTCCATTCGCGGGGGGGAGCACCATGTTTTGGGCAGGTATTATGTCTGACGGGCGTACTGAGTTAGTCTACGTTCAAGGCACAATGACTGGCGACAGGTACATTAGGGGTATTCTACATCCTTATGTTAGGACGTGCAGAAGGACTGTTGGTAACAATTTTGTGTTTATGGACGACAATGCCCGGCCCCATCGTACTAGAGCTGTGGATGAATACCTAGAAAGTGAGGGAATCGATCGCTCGGAGTGGCCTGCTTTGTCCCCTGACATGAACCCGATAGAACATGCTTGAGATATGCTCTCTAGGGTAGCTCGCGTTAGAAGAAATCCCCGTAGAACTCTCCAGAAACTTATCGTCGCTGCTACCGAGGAATGATAGGCTATCCCACAAGAACGGATTGCTAACCTTACGCCCAGCATGCGTCTTCAAGCTTGCATTGAGGCCAGAGGAGGAAATACACTTTATTAGAAGCTATATTATTTAAAATTTCACAAATTATACAATTTATAAATAAATTTTACTTCTGTTAAGTTTTTTTTTTGGAAGGTTTAAAATGTTGTTTTAAAATAGAAATTTTTAAAACTCATTGATTTTTATTTTAAACTTATCAATGAACTAATATTTTCGCGATGAGTAATTACTTATTCGTGAATCAGAGTGATGCAAAACTTTTGAATCTATGTGTATAATATTTTATTGAAAAGAGAAAAATATAAAACTTTTTTTTAAAGGGCGTCTTTCTGAAACTTTCCGAGCTATTAATAAAGAAATTAACTTTTGAGGTTTTCAAAAAGTCGCCCTGTATCAAAAACAATTCGGCAGGTTCGATAATGAACTCTAAAAAAATCTTCAAAAACTGCACATTTTCTCTAATTTAACCAACTTCGTAAATATTACCGTTCAAAAAATATCCATAGTCATCAATTAAGTAGTTGCCACCCTGTATATATATGTATATTTAAATATGTTTAAAAAAGTCAAAACTGACTGGTACGAGTGATTTTAAATAAATTAAGTAGTTTTCCAAATTTAAGAGTGATTCGTTTCGTCATTAACCGTGTATGTATTTACTCTAAACGTATTTTAAAATGGACAGTGATTTAAGGTGCATCATTCATGCCGTGTGATCTTATTTAGATCTCCCAACACATTATGTTTAATAGTCCATAACAAATAGCTGTATTACAAAATCCGACTTCACGTTAAAATTCCATATCATCGCAATTGTTACATTTTAATTGATTTGCATTTAAATTGATTTTATACAGCGTCGTGGGACTTTCGTTTACTTAAAACCGCTTATCATTATTTACTGTTTAATGAAGTTTTTTAATAAAGAAAAAACTGGAACATCTCATACAATACCGCTCATGGGAAAACGATCTAGATCTATGCGGCTATCTATTTACCATTAAGGTAATAAATAGAAGAGTTATTTAGATTTTAAAAAATCTCGTTTGCTCAACATAAAGGGTTTACCATTAAAATGGACTGTTATTTCTTTATTAAATTCTGTGGTGCAATAAAATATATAGTATATGATGAACAGAATGGTTGTAAAGATGTAGTACGATGTTTGTTAAAATATTTTAGAACTTACTTCACCAGCATTAGCTTTAGTATCACTAATTTATCGTACGTGAAAGCACAAAAGATTTTAATCGGATAAAATTTATTCTTTATGAAAATTGCTGAGAAGCATAAATATAATACCAACAGACCAATGGTCCTAAATTAGGCAACCTCGATTTACAATAATGAGTATATAGTATCGATTTTTTTTTATGATCAAACACAAGCACAATAGGAAAAATTCTTTAGGCCACTCTGGGAGTGGTCCGTGTGCGCAAAAAGCGATTCACATTGGTTTTGAATCGTTGGAGGTTATATTCGTTGGGAAAAACGACCTCGGGAAGGTCGTTCCACAATCTCCTATGCTATAAAGAGTATGCAAAATCTATTGGTAATCTTTGTTGTGGTGGATTATTGTTGTCGTGAAAAATACAAGGAGAAATCAAAATACCTATAGTTTATTGTTTTGAAATGTAACATAAATAAGAAAAATTAATATTTTTGGTAGCTGCACCATTATTATCGATTGTCTTGCAAACGTCGTGGCATACTTAAAACTAAGTTTCTCGTATACTCTTGCGTTATTTCATCCCATGCTTCCATTATCCTGTGGCTCAATTCATCCTGAGTTCTAGGCTGGAAGTTATGTTTATACATAAATTTTGCCATTTCATCCCAAACGTTTTCAAATGGGTTGATGTCGGAAATTTTCGAATGCCACGTGATTTTCTTCTAAATAATTTTGCAAATATGCGGGCTTTATAAATCGGAGCATTATCGTGTTGAAATATAAAGTCTTGGCCATGTGGGTGATGGTGTCATAACTTGGTTTAGTATATTACAATATAATGGTGCATTGAGCTTCCCTGCACTATTTGACAAAGCCTGGGTCCCTTGCACTAATTCGGTCCCAAACGTTTAAAGAAAAACGTCCACTTTGATTAGACTTATGTGTATATCTTTCTAACCAGAAGGCCTGTAAACGCGGATTCTCCCATTGTTACAGGATTGAAATGCTTTTTCATCGGAAGATATGACGGTTTCCCACATCTCGATTTATATATTCATGAGCAATTTCTAATTTTCCCTGCTTGTTTGCTTCGGTCAAAAATATTTTATTTGTTGCACAACTTTTTATATCCGAATTACGAATTCTACTACGAGCTGTATTAGCCGAACCAGGAAAATATGTCTCTTCTTTAGCCCTTATTGCTGTTTCGAATGGATTATGCTTTAAAAAATTAATTAATTGTATATCTTGGCCTTCATTCGAAATTTTGGGGCGACCAGTACCTGCTTTTCTTACTATACTTCCATTTTCTGCAATTTTGTGCTTAGCAACAGTACGGTATTTTTGCTAATTCCTAATTCACCTGCTATGTGTCATATTTCGGTCGCTTTTTGCTGAACGGTAAACGCGGGCATTTTTAAAAAAATATTCGTTCGTTAGGTCATTCACAAAATTAAATCAAACTCACAACTTGAAAACAAACTAATAATCTGGGAGTTAAACTACATTTTGCTGTCCCAGTTTTATTTCGGCACGATGGTACCTTTTTATAGATGTGAAAGTGACAAAATAACATATTCAAATGGACATTTTAGTAGATCAGTGAATTTATCATGAGAAATTAATTTCTGCCAATATCATGCACCTGCATGATTCAAATCGAGATTGTGAAGAGCAAATAAGACAAAACCCACTCCGTCAGCAGTTAATGGACGTGAATAACATTATGAACGCCATAGATAAAAAAATATAAGTGGCAGTCGTATTTTAAGTTTTATTTAATCATACCAATTCGAATATAATTTATTCTTTAATATAATAATATTTCTCGACTAGGGAAGCCATTGACTTACAAAACATCTCAACAAAATATTTTGTAGCCTTTGCATTAGATCCACATTTCATCTAGAAAAATAATTTCATGTTTATGAATACTAGGGTATTGTAATTTTCAAAATATTTTCGTAGAAACCCAGCTTTTAGACATGAAATGTTTGTCTTTGCCGATGAGACATTAGACACTCTCGGTTCCCAGTTCTGGTTCTTATGGTTACTCATCAAAATATAATTTTTTATACCTAAATATACAATATTTAACACTACCTAGTGACAGCAAAGGAAACTAACTTGTAACTAATTGTTCTTACAAGAAATGATGAATCGATGAATAAATACCGGGAAATGTGGGAAAGATATGAAGAAAACAAGTGAAAAGAGTACGACAAGTTCATATAATCTTTTTTCGTATAGGCCTCCTCTTCGGAGATATGGGCCCCAAAGAGCTCCAAGGGAATGAAGTTTTTTTACACATAATTATTGAACCACCAGGTATATTGAAATTTTTTTTAATATGATGTATATCCAAGAATGTGTTGTGAATTACAGCTGCAAGGACGGACTAGCTAGACTCATGGCCCCTTTTTTTAACGCCCTGTATGATAAGAACTTTGGACAACGGTTTTTACATACCTTTAACTATTGATTAAATATTAGGTACTCTACATTCATGTCGCTAATCCTAACCGTTTTCGTGAAAACGTCATTTTATTTACACCGAGTCCCCTAACTTCTCACAGGTTAAATATGAAAAAGCGGAATTTTGAGGTTCAACATTTGATAGGAACAAAGACGTATCATTGACCGAGATACGAAAAATGTCGTTTTTTCGAAAACGGTTAGGCTTAGCGAGATGAATGAAGAGAAAAATTTTTAGTCAATAGTTAAAGATATGTAAAAAATTGTATTGTCCAAAGTTCCTATCATACAGGGAGTTAAAAAGAAGGGGTATGAGGGTCACAGCGACTCACGACTGTGAGTAATCCACAACAGTTTCTTAGATACTAATTTTTAGGGTCTTATCTGGTATAGGTACATCATATTAAAAAAAATTGAACTATACCTCTTCTTCTTACTCCGCCCTCTCCTTTCGAAGGTTGGCGATCCAAATGGCGATTGTAGTCTTGTTAACTGCCGCGCGAAACACTTCCGCAGATGATCGGTCGAACCATATACCTGGTGGTTCAATAATTATGTGTAAAAACTGGAGGTTTTGGAGCTCTTTGGGATCCCATATCTCTGAAGACGAGGTCTATACGAAAGAAGTTTATATGAACTTGTAGTACGCTTTTCACTTGTTTTCTTCATATCCGGGAGATTTCCCACATTTTCCCGGATACCCTGTAAAGTAAAGTACTTTCGTTTCGAACCTTGAAAATTATGTGAACCATACGAACCCCAAAATATAAATGTCAATAATGACATATCAATATTTTAATTTTGCCATTTCCGTCTAATACACTGGAATTGTATTTTGTTTGCAAAGAGAAGCACTGTCTCTTATATTCTTTTTCATTGACCGATTAAACAATAATACATTAAAAATAACAGATCTTTGATAGTATTGTAAAGTTATGGCGCACGCTCATTCGTTCCCCTGCCCAAGTGAACATGTGTCTCTTATATGTTATAATACCTGAAATTGATTCATTACACACGGACTGTGCCCAATCAAATCATACTTACAATTCTTTAAAACATTGCAAACTAATGAAATCAATTGCCAAATCAAATTGAGTTAAAATTACTTTTAGCGTAGGTACAACGTGTCCAAGGAAGTTGTACAGAAATGAGAAACTTTATTATTATGCACATAAAAACCTTTCCTTGGCAAGAAACTGGACGTATGACGAAAAAAATTTATTATATGGTTCTCAAAAAGTACAAGGGAGAACTACCCCTATTTTTAATTTTTTAGCAAAACGAGAAATAAAAAAGTTCTTGTTGGGCGTATAAATATAAAATGTGAATTATTTATTATTATTTTTAAAAACACCTTCACGAAAAGTTTCGGGTCTTTTTTGCATTTATTCAATTATCTCTGTTAATTCAATCATTATGGAAAATTTGTCTATAAACCTTTTCATAGAGAATTTAATTGTGCATTTATGCCTAAAACCTCCAAACTTATCCATTTTCGAGATATTTGCACATTTTTGAAAACCCCATGTTTTGGTCAATATCTCAAAAAATAGAGCTACTAAATCGTTGATATCCTAGCATTGTAGCTCATGTCAAAATACAACTTTAATGTATTTAGTTGCTGTAGGGTTTTACTTTTCGAATAAAATTCTAATTATGGATTTTCCAAAAATTTGCTGAAATTTTTCAAAAAAATTAATTTTGAAAATATGTCAATTTTGCAATATATGAAATATTCAATCACAATTTTTCAGACCACCATTGTATCAAATAGGCTGAAGTCGATACACCTTTTGTATTAGAGTTACGTAAAGTATCTATGATATATAAATTCAAATTTCAAATTCAAATTTATGTATTTTCAAAGTCGTTAACACAGAATACAAATTAAATAAACTTATAGTTTTATAAAAATTTTAAATAGTTACATTTGGCACCTATCAAATACCTGTATGTGCCTATTTTTAGAATTTAACATTTTTAGAACTATCACAGCTACTTAAGCGATACTCGCATTAAATTAATCTCTATAAATCTCAATAAAATGCTTAGTGAAAAAAAAATTAAATTAAAGCACTACTAGCGTAACAACAACAAATTCAAGCAGCGAAAATCACAAAAACCTGCAGGGAGTGCAACAGTCTAAATAACACCGCTATCACAATATGTCAATAATAGTACATTATACACCTAGGGACTAAAGGGGTATTTTAAATCCCGAGACAAAAAGTTTATAGCCCGACCAACGGGAGGGCTATAATTTGTCAAGGGATTAAAAAACACTTTGGTCCTGAGGTGTATATACTATATTATGTACTATAGGATAGGTAAAACGATAAAAAAAATTAAATGCCATCATCGAAGCGGCTGATGTTACCATATCAACGACCAAATGACAAGTTATGACAAGTAACTAAGTAAAACAAAAGTCACTCGATAAATATTAGTCAAACACGCTACATCCACTGAAAGACGTTTATCGCGATGGAACAAATCGAAAAGGCAGCTCAAGAGGCTGTAGCAATTATTACCAAGAAAATCTGGAGAACAATATAAAAAACAGTTATCTGAGTTTATCAAATGGTGCAAAGAACGGAACGTAGAAGAATTTACAGAAGAAAAGGTACTATTAGCATATTTCTTAGAAAAGTCAAAAAAGCTTAAAGCATCGTCACTGTGGAGTGTATATTCGATGATAAAGGCCACAATTGCAATAGAAGTTATTTTTTATAGTTTAATATATTTCTAAACACGTTACACTTTTGTTGCATCCATGTCATGTTATATTTTCTAATAAAATTATTGAAAATAAATTTCGAAATTTATATTTTTTTGCAAAGAAATTTACTTTAAATCCCTAGGGATTTAAAGTACCACTTTTTTCCCTGAAAATAGGGATTTAAAGGGTATTTTAAATCCCTAAAGTACATAAAAATATTTAAATTAGTCAAAAAGATTTTTTTAAACACAGTTTTAACATGTTTTTCATCTTTTATATTTCGTATTTCCAATGGTATTTTGTTGTATAATTTAGGACCCAGATATGATATAAAGTGTTGACCCCAAACTGTTGTTACAAAGGGTTGTGTTTAAAAGTTTATTTTCAACTCCTCTAGTGCAATACATATGCACTCTATATCTCGAGTCATACTTTTCATTGTTAGGTATAAAGTTGAAAGCAGCTATAATATATAAACTTTGCAGGTTATTTATTTCGTTAGAATATAACAAATTAGTAGGATACATTCTAGGTTTTTTTAATATGATTTTAGAAATATGATTTTGAATTCTTTTAAGTTGTCCTAAATGTATATTATATGCCCCTCCCCATACCACAATTGCGTAATTTAGAAGTGGTTCAACCAGTGCCTTATAGATCATTATAAGAAATTTACGGCACAGAAATTCTCTCAAAGTATAAAATTTGTAAATCAAACACCTTATCTTTTTAGTGATGTACGGCACATGCTCGTTCCACTTTAAATTTTTGTTTATTATGACACCAAGGTATTTAATTTTTTCGCATTGTGTTATGGGTTCAGGGATATTATCCAGCAAGATGTTGTTAAAATCCGGTCTATTTGCTTCTGTTAATGAGAATGCTATGTAATGTGTTTTTTGAATATTGATATGGAGTTTGAAAGTGTCTAGATAGTTTTTAACTTTAGCAAAACCGGACCTCAACTTAGCTCTCGCTCCTTCCCAAGTCTTACAGGAAAAGACGATGAAAGTATCGTCAGCATATGCCACGATCTTCCCCCCCCACCAAGACTACACAGAGCATTTACATATATTAAAAATAAAATGGGACCAAGCACTGTACCCTGGGGCACCCCATGCTTTACAATCTTATTATCACTATAGATATCTTCTATCCTAGTACGTTGGGAATGATCACTCAGATAATTCGAGAAAACCCTCAACACGGTGCCCCTCACCCCATATTTGCTCATGAGTTTTTTAAAGGCTAATTATTATTTTACCCTATTTTTTTAAAAGTAAAATGTAAAAGGTTTTTTCTGTCGCCGTTAATCATGTTGACTGATTTTGAAAGAAAAACTTTTAAAAATTAAAAAATATCAAACGGACAATTTATATAATTTGTGCCAGAGTAACCCCTTGTTAATAAAGAGATCTTTGTGATCTAAGCCCCGAAAAATTGTTGTGATATGAAAGTCTTGATGGTGCTTTTAAAAATAATATATTTCATTCAAATATTGCATTTGTACTCCTCACAAGTTTTGAAACAACTTCTGTATTTGTCGTTTTGCTCAAAAATCAAATATAAGGGTAGTTCTCTCTTGGACCTTTCTACATTCTTGTACTTTTTGAGAACCCTGTATAATAGAATACATTTTTTTCTTCGTAAATCTTGCCAAGCAGAGCTTTTTAGGAAGAGACACTTTTTTTCATAAAACGCATAATCAAAAAATTTTCTATTTATGTAGACCGTCCTTAGACACGTTCTACGTCATAAACTATTCATTATTTTTATATTTTTTCTTCCCTAATATATAGCATACTATAATATTTTAAAGCTTACCTGCTGAGTACAAGAGTCCAGCAAAAGTTCCATTAAATCCTATTCGTATTTTCATGTAATCATCCTGACATTCTGCTTCAATATCTGAAAATCAACAGATTTGTTAGCGTTCACATCATTTGACAAAAGAATAACAATTGTCTGTTGTATCTGTGACAGTGTATGACAGTGTGTGACTACTTTGCTTATCAGGTGATAGCAATATAGAATAATAGAAATAATTTCCTAACCACCTTATATAGAATGATTTACGACGACCTTGCATTTGATCCTTATGAATAAAATTTTATAGAACAGGTTTTTGCCTGACTCTGCCAGTTTTCGAGATATCTGGACTTTTTGTAATTATTTGGCAAATGAACGCTGATGAAATAATCCATATAATTTTTTTACCTTAGTTCTTAGACTAAAATATTTTTCTTATCGAATCGCCAGAAGATCAGCAAGTCTTAAAAATATTTCAAACTTGGCGCAAAAACCATTAAAAACTTTCTCATTTTAAATGAAATAAGCTGTGTATTTTTACTCAATTTCATAACAAATTAGTTGCTCTTTATAAATAGCATTTACTGTTCTATACCTAAGCGTTTCATCAAAAATCAAATTTATTCCGAAAATACTATTTTTTCATGTGTGCGATAAAAACAATTGTACATTAGGTACTAAATGTCTATACGGAATAAAATTGATGGAAATAAAATTAATTTTATAAGAAGTTGGCAATAAGTTATAAGCTTTATTGAAATTAAAAATTAATCAATTGAAATTTGATTTTTTTGAGGAAACGCTTTGACGTATGTATATAACAGTAAATAATTTTAAAGAACAACTAATTTGTCATCTAATTAAATAAAAACTCGTTACCTATGATAGAGGGGGGTTCACAAGTATGGTGAAATTATTTTTAAAATTTTATTTTTGTGTAACGACCAAACAATTACTTCCTAGGCGTTTTAAATGTAGAAAGAAAGAAAGAAGTAGTAAGAAAATGCGTTAGGTAAAACATATTTTTATTTATTTGTTAATTTTACACAAGGAAATACAACTTTTGGAAAATAAGAAAGGTTTTCTTAGTGTTTATAGTGCTTAAACGTAAAGTCCGTTCTTCGGTTCTTAATTGTAGAAAATTGATCAATAACAACCTCATTAAAGTTTGGACTACCCTCTATAAATTTTTTTTCATATATTTAATTTTTAAACTTTCTAATAAAGTCCCTAGATTTACTCTTTGTTTACTCTTTGTTCTAACTAGATGCATGAACAGACAACGGCGCGGCGCACACTAAAATTGTGCGCCTTTCCCATGTTAAATCGCCATAGCCCCGCTATCTGCCGCTGTCTCCCGCCACCTGTTACTACAGAGAAACTACATTATGCCCCGCCTACTTAATCGCATGTGCGTGCAAGTATCGTCATAATCGTCATTAACCTCGACCGTGCCGGATCGAGACCTATAATGTACAGCTTGGTTGACTGTACGATAAAATATTAGGAAGGGTCGGACTTTATACGATAATTGACGGTATTATAATTTAATAGTTTTATTTTTATATTTTTTATTTATTATTATTATTATATTTATTTTTATTAAATTTTTTTATTCGTTTTGGGGGGTGCACGTGCGCATGTGCCCTGTGGTAGAACCGCAACTGAGGGTTTTCCATTTAAAATTAGAAAGTATTTAATAGTTGAATTTCTTCACAATGAACCTTGAATTGTGACCACCCTGATTGATTGATTGTACATTTTATGCCAAGTTTGGATTTTTTCTTAGATTTGCTGATCTTCTAGCTTTTCGACAAGAAAAATTTATTTAGTCCAAGAGCTAAGGTAAAAAAATTATATGGATTATTTCATCAGAATTCATTTGACAAATAATTACAAATAGTCCAGAAATCTTAAAAACTGACAGAGTCAGACAAAAACATGTACTATAAAATTTGTCTACAATTTAATGGTTAATCGAAAAATATAATAAAAATTGCCATGTTGCATTTAAGAAACGAAAGTGGGCAGATACTTCCCGTATAACTGGAAATTACAGGAACAAGTCAATATTTTAGATAAAAAGAGCATATCGATAAACCTAAATCTCCAAAGTTTGAGAAAGATATGTTCAATAGTTTTCCATTATAATGCAAACTCGTCGTGAATCACAAATAATTCTAAAACGGGATGAATTATAAACAAAAATTTGTCGTTTTAACGTTAAGTAAATGAAAAGATAATTGCGTATTGTAGACTTTATTTTTTTGAAATGATTTTTATTTTTAATTTAGTAAAAGTGATAAAATGTTGATTGTTGACGAAACGTTTTTATGATAACATAACGTGTTTCGAAGAAATGGTAATTTTTTTGTTGCCCCTAGTGGCATGGCGATACTTTTGGGCCAGTGTTAACCCAGATATATCTCTAATTAGTGTAGATTACAAAATAAATTAAATTAAATTTTTATGTAAGATATGTAAAATTTAAATTTCAGGCTATTTATATGCATCTAGATTTTATGTGCTACCCCGTACAATTAGACGTATTAGGACGAAAACTCTTCTGCCCTAAACTCTAGAATCTATAGATATCTGCAGATAGAAAAAAAATTATTAAAATTGGTTCATTATTAACGAAAACAGCTGATTAATTAGGACGTGAATTAATTAATCCATCCTAATGATCAATTTCTTATAGATTACTTAATTATTGATTTTCAACTGCACAAAAAATAAACCTGCCAATAAACATAGAATTACACAAGAAGAATAGTAAAACATTGACTAATTATAACCTTACATACATGCAACGAAAGAAGTAGGTCAGTATATTATGAGCTTATCTGACCGAAAAATCAACTTGCGGTCACTTTCCAGCTTAGCTGGTTGGAACTAAGTGCAAGATGTTACGTAAAGAAAAACGGAAACGCCTGCTTACTTTGTTTATGGTTTTCTATCGACACCTAGTTAACAAAATATTATTTGAAGATCCTGCATTGTGTGATGTCTGCTCACTGTCTGCCATTGCATAATAATGATTTTTTAGAATGACCAGTAAAAGATCAGGTTGATCTTTTTGGGGTTCCGCACAAATAAAAATATTATTTAAGCGACGAAGTTCTATTGGAGAAATATAATCATATTTTGAGTGTGTGATGGTGAGTGTGGATATGCTTCCCCTAAAGTATTAACCTGACTAGTTTATAGACTAGCTATAGTAGAAATTATTTCAAAAGGCAGAAACCCCAATAAAACGTGCAACAGAGAACGCTATAGGGTCTAATCTTCTTTCTTTCTTCTAAACAAATCATAGACATGAAATCAGCAAGTACCAACCCTCAATTGCCTATCTTTATCAGGTATGAGAAATTAAAACGGAACAAAGAACCTTTTCCAGGTACCCCAAAATTGCAGGTACGGCCAAGGAATTTTGGGGTTTATTCGACATTAGACTTAGACTACAATATTTGGTGCAAAATGTTCAACACTGAGACACGGAAAATTATTTTAAACGTTTTGGAGTATTTTCCAAAGGAAAAAGAAAATAGCCTTCAGCCAATTTCAGCTGTGAAATGCACTGCAGCAACCTGTAAGATTAATGGGACAAATGCTTCAACCAGAAAAGCTGATATAATTTCCTGGCAAAAAGCAAAAATGTCAATGTTATGGACGACGCACTCAAACCGGAATTGCTACAAATAGTAAAACAATTAACAACAATTAAACGTTTCTGAAATAATGCATTCCGGATCTGACCACAGATACCCATCAGGATACAAAATCCACCTTCATATTACATTAGGTCTCTCTTCCTCAGGTACACGCTTGGGTACCTGGTAAAAGATATTATGTCATTTATTATTTTACTGTTTTTGAAGGGCGTCAACTGGACATTCCCTTTAATTTAATCTTGCTTTTGATTTGTATGAAAACAAAGAATACCCTGTAGCGTTCTCTGTTACACGTTTTATTGGGGTTTCTGTCTTTTTAAATAATTCCTACTATATATACAAACTATACAAACGTCTGGTTATTTTGATGGAAGATCATATTTCCACTAAGATTTCTACGCATATTAGTTGGTTTGTATACTATATCCCGCTAGTTTATAAACTATACAATATTTATCGCCAAAGTACAAACCACAAGAAAATTACACAAATTAACCAGTAGTTTTGGCTAGTTCACAAACTATCCACAGGAGTTAGATAAATATTGCCAGTAATACATAATAACCAACTCGTTGGTTAGTATGTAACCTAACTAATCCCCTTTGGTTAATTAAGTTCAGGATAGTAACATAATTCATGGTTAGTTTGCATGCTAGTTGGATATTATGTATTACTAGCAATATTAAGTTCACACTATCCGACTACTGTGGATAGTTTGTAAGCTAGCTGGATAGTATACAAACCAACTAATACTAGTAGCTACTTTAGTAGAAATATGATTTTCCATCAAAATAACCAGATAGTTGGATAGTTTGTATAGCTAGTCTATAAATGAATTAAGTAATAAGGGTTTTTGACGTCCTTATCTTCTCTCTTTTTTTCTGTCTGACAAGGGGTATCCTAAAAGGTATGGCCCATAATTAGACATTAAATAGCCAAAGCCAAAATAAGGTTAAAACTTCATATACAATTTTGTCCATTACCGAGTTACAGTGCTTTCGTAGGCCTGCTTTTTACATTTAACATATATTTTGATATTTACGAAATCAACAAGGTCTTCACCAAATCATTATTTTCATTTTCTATCTAGGTAAAGTGCCTCTTGCTCAGAATTCAAAGTCAACAATCAGACATAAATTTTTTTGCATTTTTTTTAAACCTCTAAAGAGAAAAAAAGATTACTTCGGAAATAATATTTGATGGCTAAATTTCGTTTCCTAGACTAATATGACAAACGATGAGGAAATTGAACAAGTTATAAATTTCTATGACATGTCTAAAATGAGTAGAACCAATGTAGGCTTGATCGATACTAAATTTGGCACACCTACATAATTTTGAATTCCCAGCAACTTTCTTTCACTTTCTTTTTCAAATCTTTTGGAAAGAAAAACTACAATTTTAAGGTACATAGGTACTCTCTTACCTTCGATCTTATTTTAAAGTAATCCGTTGTATAATTAAAGTATATAAGAAAATAAAACACAAAAAGTATGTTTTGCAACAGAACTAACAGTAGATCATATCATACAAGTTTGAAATCACATCACAACATTTATTATTATGAATTAGTTCATAACAGAAAAATAATCGGGTAATCGGTAATGTTTAAAATGAATATATATCAAGCACGTGGAACCCTCGGTAACGTCGTTCCATCACCGAGTATCGAAACATCCTGAAGCCACGATACCGAAAGTTAAACATATAAATAATACGCGCGCGGCGGTTATCTAAGCAAGGGCAAGATACGGAGTTTGATCTGGCATCACTGTAATTTACTCTAGTGACTTACATTGTTCCTAACTGAAACCATATGGGGCGGCGCGACAGCATGTAGGCAAAAAGGGTTTTTACCTTAGTATTTAAATATTTGATTAAAAAATAAAGTATGTACACTTTCTCTAGGACACTCAAGGAGTCACCTAAACCCGAACAAACCCATTTAAATATAATAAGTCATTTCCATAACAACCTATATTTGTACAACTTATGCTTTAATATTATTTCTTTTTATAATCTCAAATCATTTTTTTTTATTCGGATTGCAAACATTCATTCTCGAGCGGTAAAGTGCCATTTCGCGCACTAGATACAGACAACCATTTACCTAAATACTTGATCACTTATTGGTCTATGTTAATTAGGTCCTGTTATGTTTCTATTGAATATTTAATCGAATGAAACCGTAAAAAGAATAAAACTGTTACAGTATCTGAACCAATTACCACAAATAAGTAAAGACGCAAAACTATGCAGGACAATGATTTACCGCACTTATATCTACGAGGAAGATGGCTTTTGCCGGTGGTAGACAGTATGGAAATAAATCGAAAACCGCAAAAATTCCCATTAAAAAACAAGGTCGAGTAAGCATCGTAATGTTTTAGGCATGGTTTAGAACTTTTAGGATAAATATTTATTTAAAAAAATGTACTACACTTTTAGCAAACTTATTTTTTGTCATCTTCAAAATTCCCACGGATTCTTCAAGTTTGGAGAGTTAAACATTAACATTTGTATTTGTATTGTATCACATACATTTTTGATTATCAATAAAAGTTACAAAAACAAATAGTACGACTGAGCAAGAACTGTGAGGTTTCATTTCCACGGATGGATTAACAGCAACTTATGGTACAGCGTTCCTCAAACTTTTTTGACCACGGACCCCTTTTGATTTTAGAATTTTGTTGTAGCCCCCTCCAGCCGCTAGCTCCATTAGTACAGAATTAATTCTAGGACAGGATGCCATGTCTAATTAATTACCTTTAGTTAAATATAATTCTTATTCGAATGTTTTGTTTTTAACAAATCAAAAAGCATTTACTAATAATATGTCACTAAATTCATTGTTCTAAATGTGCGCTTTTATGTTGGACGAGCGGCTGACATCATTGCATAAAGGACACAAAACGCCGCGATATTTATCGCGCGACACAAAACGCGTGTATAAAGGGGGCCCTAGTCAGATGGATGGTACTGCTTTCTACTTCCACATAGCTACTTTATGTTGGGCTTGATTTAAAGGAAGCTGCAGCCTTATATATCTAATCTATTTAATTAAGTCGTTTACGATGTTTTGTTTTTGTGACATTTTATTCCCACTTAGTGGTTCGCGGACCCCTAAGTGGTTGCTCGCGAACCCCCAAGGGATCCGTGGACCCCAGTTTGAGAAATGCTGTATAGTATAATAATTTGTTATCTTAGAACTTTATGACAATCTTATCATACACTATCTGCAAAAAGTCTATGGATTTTTTTTTTAATTTTTTAAATTGTTTTTAAATTATACTTCGGTACATATTGGTTTTTATTTGTATAATAATGAAAAAAATTTACATGAATAATTTATTCATTTATATTTACGTATCTTGTATAAACTATCGAAATATATTCAATGCCTTGTCCTCCTCACCGGTGTATCATCCGCAAATTTAAAATATCTAGCATTTAGATTTGCATGCCTTAAATTCAGTACATAAAGTGAATACAACAAAGCACTTAATAATTCTACTTAGTAAACTGTACTGTACAATATGCTCCAACCAAAAAGACTTAATTAAATAGACCGAATTATTTATATTCATAGAATATAGTTACAGGATTTTTTGTTCCAAAATCTTTTCCTTTAAGTCGATTTCCAGGCAGCTTAACGTGGGACCCGATAGAGACTTTTCATAATACTATCTCCAGCATAATTAGTAATATTAAAGAAACCTTTCCTCGAAATCTACGAAATTCACATGGTTCTTGTTAGTAAGTCAGCATCCATAAATAAATAAAATTTAAATTAAAATTATTTTTTATGATCCTAAAAAAAATACATTCTGTTGCACTGGTACGGATAACAGCGACCAGACGCGTACCTTATTATTACAGCGTTGCTATTTTTTACAGCCATCTTCTTCTAACTTTATTGAAACTGTAGACCTGTGTTGGATTGTAAATAACTGGTGTTTTATGAATGGAATGTTTGGTCTCCCATTTTATATTATATGTCTATTATAAGTCTATGGCTCCAACCAACCAATATTCTTGATTAAATGATAAAAGTACACAGTACGTTCCAACTACTATTGACTCTATAGAACGGACGTTGAATAAAATATTCTCCCGCCAAGCGAGAGTCGCTAATCAGAGCAGTCGATCTCGATGACGTAATCGACACTATCCGCAGGAATCAACTTTGGGCCATGATGGGTTTCGCACTCAACATGGTCGCGGACTTCGCGCTTTTCGCCTGCTTTAGTCCGTATCCACAACGGCGCTCCGACCCTCGCTCATCGCCTTATACCATAGCACGGCATAGCCCTTGCTTGAGGTTCGCACACTAGGCCCTCGACATCGAGACATAAACATGGACTGTGCGTATATGAGAATGCATATAGATATTTTTGATTATATCATTACTTCGATTTTATGTAGGACAACACTATTTAAAATAACAATTAAAATGTTCAAAATTATTCCAGCATACCTTATTTTTTTCTAATTAATTAATAACGACCCTGTTTAGACATATTTTTTAATGTGACATCCTGTATATTAACTGATTTTCCAATTTCACGTCAAATTCTGAACATATACCACTTTGTTATATTAGCGTCTAAAATAATATCTTCATCATCGGAAGAACAGTCCATGTTTATATCTCGATGTCGAGAGACAAACTGATCGACAGGCAAGGCAATGAGCGAGGGTCGGAGCGCCATTGTGGACACTACTGTGCGCCGCAAACACACTATTATCACGTCACGTGAGATCACATGCTATCACGCAATGTCACGGCATACCCGAAATATCTGCAAGGCGGTTTATGCGTTTATAAATAGGTTTAGAAGTACACTATAGTCATCTCGTGCAGCTCATGGCAAGTCATACTTGACAGCACAATTGTATCTGTGCAAATTTACATATTCGGTACGCGTGATAACACTGTGTCAGAGTTAAACGCTAGAAGGCTACAAGATTCACGCCACATTTTTCTCTAAATTGATTTGTATATATTAAATGCCTGTATCTATGTTCATAAGACAACTAAGTTAAGAAACTATATAAATCACTCGTATGCAACCAGAAGTAGAAATAACAAGCACCTACAAGTACCAACTAGAAATAAGAATATTAGTTATAGATTATCTTGCTCCAAAATTCTACAATATTATTTCGACAGAGATAAAGTCATCCACAAATATCAAAAAGTTTAGTAAATTTATTTTACCTAGGTGCACAATTATAAAAGGGATTAACTATAAATATAGAAAATACCAACAACAAATGTATAATAAGATTTTCTAAAATTTTTAAGTAATATATTATTATTATTATTATAAACAAGAAGATGCATACAAAAAAGTATGCCAAATCCCTTAGTGAATTCATCGCGACATGGGTTTTGTTTTTACTGGCTACCCAGCGGCGATGGTAAATTTTAAAAAAATTAAAGGATATTTATATATTTTTTTAAATCAGAATCGAGCGATTCACTCGATTATTAAAATCGCTCGGGTATCAAGTACTCGATTATTAAAATCATCAGTTTTTCCCAATACTATCTAATACTATAATATTACCTTTAGTTTATTTAATGTCTTCAAATTCAATAACAAGTTTTAATGCCATAGATATCTATAAAAATATCTGATAAGCAAAACAATGGTTCTACAAACTAGTTCGTTCTCTTTTTTGACAATTAATATTTATAGTAGATATACTTATTGTTGAAGCAAATTGGCCGTTGTTACTCTATAATATATCATTAGAAAGCAAATTAAAATATATGATAAGAATGCACCTACTTATTAATACAACTCCCAAACTAAAAATGCATAATGACTGCAGAACCGGTGAAAAGTCCCTGTATATCGTGTTCATTAAAGCATGGCAAATCGAATTTAGTTCATCAGTAGATTTTCGAGATATTTACGGTTCACTTCACAAAACGTAATAGATCATTTTATTGTGATTACATTATCGATCTGATGCTTCCTAAATATTTAAATAAGGTCAATCTGACCAGGCGTAACAAATTTAAATAACAAAAATTTACTACTGTTCCTCTTAAAATGATTTGGGTTAAGAGCTCTTCATTGACTAAAACAAAAACTTTTTGCGAATTGTTATTATGTTGCACAAGAAATATATTTTTCTTCTTGTAATAATTGTCTTAACGCGTTGGAAAATTACTTTACTGTTTTTCAAGTATCAGTTGATCAATCAATTTGTATATGTTTATGTCAAGCAAGTTTCTGGTAAAGATAAAAAATTACCTTCTCTTGCTTAGATAAGGTATATTGAAGTTACTTACAACATGTCTCATGAACATTTTTAGTGACATACTTTTTCTCTCACCCTTCAAATAAAGTGGTGGGGGTAACGCAAACATTTAGTTGGAAAAAATTCAATATCCTCCCGTTCAAAAACCTGATCGAAAAATATTAAAATTATTTAAAAGGGTTCTTGCTCTTTCAGTTACACTAGAAGCAATGTCTATGTAATTTTTATTTATTTCTAAGGATTTCACATAATTTATGATTTTCTCGAAAAACTTAAATACGGTGGTAAAGATGTTATTACACAGATACAGAGAGGAATGAAGACGAGAGCAAACGGTGAAAACCGCAAGTTCCTATCTCTTTTCTAACAGGAGATATCGATGAAAAATGATTTACATAATTACTACTTATTAATCGCCCTGGTAATATATTGTACAAAATAAGAAGGCTTTGGAAATTAAAGACATATTTAGTAATAATATTGGGACAAATGTCAAATAATTCATTTCTAGATCCTTTTTCTTTTGATCTCAATATTAAAAATGTCATTTACTGAACGATTGCTGTTTACTTTGAGTGAGCAATCACTGAAAGAGAGTATATGGTGTAATACTGAAATCGCCATTATTGCGGCAAAATACATTTTCTGTTCTGCACTTGGTGCAACGCGTACGTACCACAACTCGTTAAATATATTATATTTTATGATCTAAATTTGCCTATGTTCTATTAAAATATTTTGAATGGTAGTTCTGAATTTTCCCAAATCAAAAGACAATATCCGAGTAGTAACATGGGGATTATAATTTATATCCGCTAAAACAGTGATTCAGTTTTACCGGTACGGCGTCTTCGAAAAATAAGTGGACGAATCCTTCCAGTTGATCTCAAAATGAATAATTTCACGTTCCTTCCCAATATTATTATTAATTATATGTTTATTTTATCCAAAGCCTTCTTATTTTTTACAACAATATGTCATTACCGGCGCGATTAATAAGTAGGAATTATGTAAATTTATTTTTCATGCATATCTCCGGTTAGAAATAAGATAGAAATTTGCGGTTTTCACCGTTTGCTCCAGCCTTTATTCCTCTTTGTAACGCTATAATAACATCTTTACCATCTGATACAAGCTTTTCGAGAAGAATAATTCATTAATACGTATGCATAAATAAGATCAGGGGAATTTAAGGAGACATAATGCCAAGTTTTTACCATTTTTGTACAAGTGCAATACAGTTTGGTATGAATTTGGGATGAAATGTGTATCTAAGTGTTTCTAATAATTGGATACAGTAGATACCCATGAATCCATCACAGGAATAATGGGTAACAGTTGATGAATTTTCCTATAATTTCAGAGGGACTTTGCACCCACCAAACTATTAGAAAAAGTTTACACTACATAAAATTGTTATATAATGTATTCAAGGAACCATGTTCAATTAATTCGGTTAAATTATTATTCAGATCAAAATATCCAGTGAGGTCAAAGTGTAAGGTAGATACTTCTCGTAACAAATATTAAAAATAGTGCAAATTTGTCAACATTTGTCAACTTGAAGAAAGTGTAACATGTTAACTTAAAAATAATTTACAAGGAGAAAATACTTACGCTGAACACGTGTGTTATTGAATCTAACTCTCCTATACTCCCTGTCCCAACCATCAAGTGGATTTTGCCAGTCTGTATCATCTTCTGCAGTTGGTAAATCTCTTGTACGAAGTGCAGGAAGTGGTACGTAATTTGGATTTTCTCCAATAAACACTACCTAAAATAGGAATTAGGTACGTTACATAATATATAATACTTAAAGTGTCAAAAAATAATATGATGAGAAACAGTAAAACTATGTTATACTTGTATTTCCACTTAATTTTATGTTATTATTTTTCACTTTGTTAGATTTTGAAATGTGTTCGTTCATTGTCATCTGACGAAGCTACAGTTATAGGGAAACATGTCATATTTTTATAAATTATAGTGGAAATACAATAAGTATAATATAGTTTTACTGTTTTTCATAATATAAGTTATGGATTTCCTCCAAGTATCGGCTGATTCAATTAAGCCAACAACTATACTATAGAATTGGAACAATTTATTTTCTCTTCATTCGATCATTTTCACATATTTTTTGAATCCTTAAAAATTATTTTAAAGAGAACAATAATTAAAAATATCAACCAATCGTAAATAGGTTTAAAATTTAATACTGGTTTTCTAATCATGGCAATATGAATTTTTAGTTCTTATGTTATATTTTGTCCAAGTAATCTTTCTTCTGGGATATTTACCTTTATCATTCTTCTTTCTATTATTTTTTATATCAGAATGTGGATAGAAAATTATCACTAGTAATACTCCTATGCATATATTATTACCGGAAAATTTTCCTAGGTCACGAACGTGGGTTATTCGGTAAGAGGTGTCAACAGACTATTCGTCGATTCACCATTCGTGAAGCGCGATGCGTGGTTCGCAGGCAGTTCGTGAATAATGTAGGGACTTGTGCGTTTAAAATCCATTCGTAATAGTGCGTTTCGCTAGTTTGCAGTAATTTGCTCGAACGGGATGAACCGCGCTACGCGAATGACGAATGACAAGTCAATGCCTTAAGAAGATTTCACACCTAATAAAAACTTTTACCTACGATCACTACAGTAAATAGCAAAAAACATACTACCTAGTACCTACTAACCAACTAAGTTAAACTTTACACAAGGCCGTCTTGTTTTGTTTTTTAACAAAAGTACGCGTTGCGTAGCAACACTCTTCTTTCAATATGAGAGAATAGCAAGAGAGTCGTATGCTGCTACTATCACTAACACAGGCAGTGGCGGTACTTAAAATTTGCCCCCCCCCCCCCCCCCCCCCGCAAAATTATTTATTAGGCCCTATAAAATGATTTTTTTAGTTAAGCTGGAATAATGTAAATTGGTAAATTATAGATATGTAACTCCATAAGAATTTAAAATAGAAAGCTGATGATTCCTATGAGAGAATTTTTTTTAATGCTCTATAGAAACTAAGGTTTATACTAAAAATCACGATTATTATATAATATTATTTATTATTGATCATAATATTATTCCAAAACCCATAAAAAGTGACCACACTATTCTTTTCTGAATAACTTTATTGTTTAAAATCACTTTTAAACCAAAATTGCAGGAAATATTTACTAAAGTATAAGTTCTCGTAAAATTAATTTAAAAATACATAATAAGATCGAATAATTAGAATATCATACAAGGCAGGTTAAATTTAGAAGTTACTTTAAACAAGTCGCAAAAAAAGTTTTTTCTTTTCTCAAATAATTTAGACTTACATGTTAAATTTTCTTCTTATATTCTGAACAAAAGATATATTAGGAGATATTTCACTCGATTGATCATTTATAACTAATTTTTTGACCAAAGTTAATAACTGATATTGTATAAAATGAAACATAAATGATATTATAATGAAAGAAATATATTGCTTACTAATAATAATAATCTACAAAAAAAACTATTTGAAAAATTGTTCAATATGACCTCTGGTTTGTTCAATGCATTTCTGTAAATGTTTTTTCATTTAATTTTCAATAGACCAACGTTTCAATTAATTTTGCTTGTAGATTAGTATATTACTAAGTTATTCTTTTGATGTTAATAATGTTTTTCACATATTATTTAACAAATTAAAGATGAAATACATTTCTTTCTTAAAAATATTATCAATTGTGTTCAATTTTATAAAATTGTTTCCATGGCCAACTGACTAAAAACAGAGATATTTACTTTCTAATTTACTTAGAAACATTTGATCAGAAAATTAGTCACAAATGCTTAACCGATTGAAATATCAAAAATCTCTGAACTTGTTTTCTGTTGAGAATATAAGAGGCTTTAACATATAAATCCCAATTATTTGAGGAAAGAAATAACCTATTTTTGCGACTTGTTTAATGTAACTTGTTTAAAGTAACTTTTTAAATTGTAAAGGTTCTTAAAATCTAAGGCGATCGACAGATGTGTATTAACTCCTTTCCTTGATGATAGTATTAAATCGTAATAAATTAGTGTTGCGTAAGAAAAAACACTTTTTGAAGTGGCGAGGGGCCTCGCATTGCGTAACGGGATGCCACTTTGGGCCGTGGGTCCCCTGGACGCCTGGCCCCCCTGCGTTGCATGGTCTTGCTGCATAGTAGTTCCGCGCCTGAACACAGGTTAAAAAGGCAAAATGCACGTTATTAAAATTATGATAACAAATATTATTGAAAGAAATATTAAAGCCTAATTGTGTGTTGAATTAATAAATATGATCGTACGTAAAGTACGGTACGTAATTCCAGTTGTAATGCTATTACGCGTATGTAATTGGAGTGGTTCTTCAATTAACTTAGTCTAGGAGGACCTAGACCAATAATGGGCAGAAGCAGTGAGCACCAAGAGGTCATTGTGAGTGAAAATTAAAAAATAGCTCAAGGGCAACATGTCACGGAATACCACTCAATTCAGGGCGAGAACTAGGCGAAACTGATATTAAACTTATGATTTCGAACAACCCAATAAGGTCAAATTGTCAGGAACAAACAACGACAGTAACATGAGGTAAACCAAGAAAAATATCAACCAGAGCTAAATATAGCTGATACATAATATTTACAACTCTTGCACCATATTATGTCATATACTAATAATTAATAAATACCGATCAATTCTACGCAGCCGTGAATATAAACAAACTTTAACAATAATTCATTTGACTTATTGGATAATAAGTGTTTTTCGAAATGTCACGCTTTGAACCGGAAAGTCAAGATATTACTAGGGAGGAGATTAAGGGATTCAAAACTTTAGACAAGACAAGACATCTTATTTTTTGATCTTTTAATAATTTGCATTTACTAGATATCAGTAGAACAAAATTTATATTTATATTACTTGGACATAAACAACATAGATAATTTCTTAGTGAATAGAATGTCTTTTCAACCTTTTTTTTAACAATTTCAAGTAAACTAATATCCGTCCAATCATTTATTTTTGATAATTAGTTGAGGTAATTATTTGAAACGTGCAAAAAACATGCAAAATTTCTTATAGTTAAATTAATTGCAACATTTCAACTTTAGTTAGACCTAATCTTCGCAAACAACTTCAAAACAATTTGTACTTCCTTCTTTTATTAACTTTATTCCATTAATGATTGTGCAAGAATATTTCATTTTAATAATCATATGAATTACATTCGAGTATAGATAAAATATCCCCAATTCCCGCATCCTTATTTTGATTTTTAAAATGTCAGAAATTACCACTTCTGATTGGTCACAAAATTGTGGTGCTATATTTTCTTTGTTAATTTTACACTCATTGTCGCCAGAATTAAATGAAAATTCATTACTTAATCTGATGAAACTTTTTTTATTTACTAAATAAAATTTTTTCTTTCAGTAATGAGAATGACCGACGCCAAAAAATGAGCATAATTTAATTATTCAATTTGTATGTGCGAGCGTCGTAAATGGTTAAAGATTGAAAACTATTTATTCTTATTGTAGGTATTTAAGAATTTGGCTGGGTTCCATAAATTACTACTATGGACCGAACTATCTGTTTTAATTGAAATACATACAGGGTCCGCCAACGAAGCGGGGACGGAAGATTAAATCATTATCGCCGAACTTGTTAAAAATATTAAAACCGCGAGATCTAGGATTAAAAGCGGCATATTTTAAAAATATTTTACATTATACAGGGTGGTCCAAAAAAATGTAATAACAGTTATATATTTTTTAAATGAGACAATTATTATTTCTTTGCATATTTATATTCATATTAGTGTCCTTTCTAATTGCCTAAAATTTTATTCCATTGGGTTCTGTAGTTTAGGAGCAATAAATTAAAACAGAAAAAGAAAGTTTTGAAGTCTTGAAAAAAAAAATCAAAAAAACAAGCCAAAATTTTTTTAACCTCGGCATTGAGTGAGATTTATGACAAGAGGCATATATATAATATGAATATAATAGCGTTCATCTATTTTATACAGGGTGTTCATAATAAGCTCTTAAAAACAACTCATTTCAAAATAATGTTCTCAGAATTTTCAAACGGAACACCCTGTATATTTTTGCCTATTTGATGTAGACATCATAAGCAATATTTTTTATAATGCAAGCATATCAGTTATTTCCAGCCGTTTTCGAAAAAATTTCAAAGTTCATAAATTATGTTGTTTAAATAACATTAATAAATTTAAACTGCAGTAAATGTTGACAATATCTTCCATTTTGATCTGAACACGTTCTTGAAAAAGATGTTTACATCGCAAATACTAGCACAACTTCATTAGTAGTGGTTAACGTAAAAACTATGTCATGCTTTGAAACAAAATAGGTATTCATTTGTTTATTATAGTTTACTAGTTCTTTAACTCAAAAAGTTGTTTTTAGATGGAGTATAATATAATAAGAAATTAAAACGGATTTTACTGGTTCGTTGATATGCTTTTTGTACTTGGTAGGAGTGAAGAAAAAATTTTGGTAGCAATGAGTCATTTTGCATCACGATATCCAAAACATAACTTTTTTATGGGGACAGGTTAACCAAATTTTTTATGAAGATCCGCCTACAACTGCTACTAATATTCAGCAAAAAATAAGATACGTGTTTGCTAGTTTTTCACCTAAAATTTTAAGAGATATAAATAGGGGTTCAAGAACGTGTTTCTTGTGCATAGATCAAAACGGAAGACATGCTGAACATTTACTGTAGTCTTGGCGCCTATGCAATTTAAACAACATAATTTATGACATTTGGAATTATTTCGGCTAGAAATAACTTATAGTATTATGTTACAAAAAAAATTGCTTAGAAATTCTATAGACAAACACTATACAGGGTGTTTCATTTTATAATCTTGAGAAAAAATATATTGAAATTTATCGCTTTTGAAAGCTTATTATGAAGACCCTGTATAAAATAGATAACGCTATTATATTCATTGGATCTCTGTACCTTCTGTAATAAAGCTCACTCAATACTGAGGTTAAAAAAAATACTTTTGGATGGTTTTTGATTTTTTTTCAGGACTGCATAATCTTTTTTTTTTATTTTTTTAATTATTGCTCTAAACTACAAAACTAAGTTAAATTAAATTTTAGGTAAATATGAAGAACACTAATACGAACCTAAACATATAATAAAAAACTTGGTGTTCCATAAAAATATAACTTTATGTTATCACAATTTTTTCGACCACCCAGTGTAATGCAAAATATTTTTAAAATTAAATCTATGGATAGCCAAAATCTAAAGCAAAAGTTGCAAGTTTATGTGCATGTTAACAAAGCTGCTCGTCAGATCTCATGCGCAATGCCGACTGATAAAACTATTTACCATAATAGGAAAATAGGACCGTACCTCGTCTTTAATGAAAATGATTACATTTCAATATTTTGACACATCAAGGCCTTCTTTACTGGGAAATAAACAATCTATTTTCTCGCATAAAGGAAGACCTTGTGGCCATCACTGAAAAGCCACTTTTAGAATTAATTTTGATATCTATTGTCCACGTATCGATATATTTTTAATATCGTTACATCTCTACGACTGATTTCGATTCTGGAGGATTCGTCGTTGATTCACGTCGTTGATGGGCAACCAAACCGGCGGGATTGCCAATATGACGACGGCAACATTGTGCGCAAGACAACCTACGGTCAACCTTTAAAAATATGACCGGAAAACCATGAGCACCAACCCATTTACTGCTCACCCCATAAGTTGTACGTATCCATAGATATAGGCCAGTACCCATACCTCCAACCGTTTTAGTATTTTTGATAAGATCTTCGATAGTGGTTTAATCTTCCGTCCCTTCATTTGCGGACCCTGTACATATCCTACATAATCTGTGGTTAAACTTACTTCCCATAACTATTTCGAGAAACAGAACTATGTCTAGATTTTAAAATATTATTGCGAACAACGCAATAACTTCCTTCTTCTTTCGTCTGTTTTCAGGAAGATATTTATAAGTGTCTAAAAATGTGGCATCCTTGGAAAGACGTTGAGCTTAGTTAGTGCATCCTGATTTAAGAAGAAAATGTTTATCGCTAATGCTAAGCAAATTTTTAAAAATAATTTTTTTTTGTTTTATTGAACATGGAGTGTAACATTAACGGAACAGCAGAAACGTCTTTGTTAAAGTAAAATGATTTTTCAACAGTTTCAAACAGCACTGAGAGAAGTTTTAACTGCCATTATAAAAATAATACCTATATAGTAGACAATAAAAAAAAGCTGTGCTAGTAAAATTGATTTTGCTGGGTATATCATTGCTGTAGTAGTAAATTCGCGTTATAAATATTATCCTGCAGTTACAGCCGAGGAAGATTTATATGCTTACAAAAGATACTTTGTTGGAACAATAAAGATTTTTTTTACGCCCCGCCCAGATATTAAAGTGTTTTATTCAAAATGTGTTCTACAATATACATATACAAAAAAATTCAACAGAATATACCGTTCTCCTGTTTAGGGTTATTCATATCTTTACATTTAAATTTTATAAACTTAATTTATTATAAACTAAAACTATATGAACGAAGTTTAAATTAAATGGTAATACAACCAATATAAATCATAGGTTGTAGTTCTAACAGTTCATATACCACATATCAAACCGAGCTCAAACATAGGTTATTATAACATGAAACTAATATAAAACTTGAAACAACTTTTTAAAATTTTTTTTTTAATCACAGTAAAGTTGCTTCCTTCCCTAGCATATATAAAGGTTAATGATAGAAAATAATATTTTTAAAGAGTTATTTAATTGTTACTATAAAGTGACTATATATTTCTAAAATGGCAATTTTTGTTCTAACAAGAATAAAGAATATCCAGGAAAATTGTTCCTACTGTCACAAGAAATCAATTTTACTGTTACAGGTAGAAAATATTCTATCCAAGCTAAAATAATCCAGCAAATAATTCTTAGCTAGAGGTTTTCTCAGTGAGAGATATTGTCAGAAAGCATTAATTAAAGAAGTAAGTAGTACTGTGTAGTAACAACAAGTTGTTTGACGAAATCCACAAAAGTGTTTTTACGCAGATAAAAATTTTATGAACAGAAGTATATCATCCTGTTTAAAATTCAAAAATTATCCCCCCTCCCACCCCCTTAAAATAGAAAAAGGGGTAAATGTCAAAAGATTATTCCCGTCCCTGAGATATCGCATTGTAACACTTAAAAATACTCGCCACATTATCTCCGTTAAAACTGTAGATTATCGGCTGTAGTGATTCCAGTATAAATGATTGAATTTCTAAAATGGCCTATTAATAGTTTGTCCTTACACAAAATTTGTCTATACAAATTACTATAATTATAATTGTTACAATACGAACAACAATCATATGCATATCTAAACGTTTAAACCTTAAAACAAATAAGTTATTAAATTCTAATTTCTGTGAATACTAATACTAATTTGATAAATTACTTAGATTTTCAGATGCATATCTTCTGGTTCTTCCGATTTTTAATAATTAATATGGCAATGTATTCAATTACAACATATCCTGTAAATCGACGAAGGATGCTCTTCGAAAGAAAAATTATCTTTTGAGGTCAAGGTCATCAATTTTTATTAGTTAATCTTGGCATGAGCTACAATAAATAATTCTATTTACTAATACTTTTACCATGGAAGATACCGCGAAACTGCACATTTCCTTACTATTGTTTATTTTATAACCGTATAATGATTTATACAACTATCTCCGATCTCTTATTTATAAATAGAATAATAATAGATAGAAAAGTTACAGTTGTAAAGTTGTAAATTTTTTCCCCGTTTTTGAAAGCTATTATATTACCTCCCTTGGTTTATTTTAAGATTTTTAAATCTAATCTCATTGAAAAATAAGTACACAGTAAGGTTCAAAAGGCAACGAAGCCGCGGTATCGGCTAAAAATACATGAACATGTTTTTTGCACACTCGGCTTAATTGAGATATTTACTGATTGTCATCTGTAAGTTATGTTTATATGTTTAAGTAATTACTTACTTTAAAAATTGAAAAATCTCAAACGGACAAATCAAGTCGTGAAGGTGATTTTAAAAATCACAAATATTTAATTCAAATTTAATATTTGTACTCGCAACAATATTATTATTTGTCATTTTACTCAAAATTTAAAAATTGGGATAGTTCTCCCTTGGACCATTTTTACATTCTTGTACTTTTTGAGAACCCTGCATAATATTTTTTTCTTCGTAAATCTTAGTTTCTTGCCAAGCACAGCTTTTTAGGAAGAGACACTTTTTTCCATAAAAGGCCCATAAAGTTTCCCATTTGTATAGAACTTCATCGGACACGTTGTATAAATGGAAGCAAACTAAATTAATTAACATTTTAAATATTTAATAAAGTATACTAAACGTGATCAACATGGCACCAAAACCTTATTTAGATGAAGAAAGTTAAGCTAGAAAAGTGTAAGTATCGGCGTATGCGACATACTCGAATAAACATCTTGGAAGTAAAAATTTTTAAAGATTCAGTAGAATCAGTGCAGAAATTTATCATTCTAAAAATGATAGCGAATAGGTGCAGTAATCATTTTAATTTCATAGTTTTAAGTAACTTTAACCCAAAAAAAATATATTTATAAAGTTGATTAATAAAATGGACTATTATCGAAAATTAGTCCTTAGGTTTGTTATCAAAATACTCCTCGCGTCCACTAGGTTCATATTTATTTAGAAAATTTAGTTTCAACTAAGACAAATGTTGGCATAATAAAAGAGTCCAATCTGGAAAAGTATGAAAAATTATTCAACTCTAACTAAATATACAATTTGAGGACAAACTGTTAAAATATATGACATATTCAATTCCCCAAATCTCTGTAAAATCTACCTTTAGTTCATTTATAGCATAAAAATATACAAAATACAAACAATTTTTCAAATGTCCTAAATTTGCTAAGGGTAAGATATTCTTAGAACAAAAAATCAAAATACACAAAGTCGGCGTCTCATCAAATTTGTTACTTAATATTTACTATTTACAGGGTGTCCCGCCGGGAACCGCCCCATTCTATATATATGAAAAACTATATATAGGAAAATTGGACAGTATGCTTATGTTGATAGGGGCAACTCGGCTAAAATATCTTCAATATGGTGACACCTCGGGTTACACCGAAAGTCGGTGTCAACTTGTTAATTTTAAATGGAACTCCCATTATATTATGGGTATCATTTAACTGGTTAGCAAAATATTCTTATTTTTGCGAACAGAAAAATGTAATCGGTCAGCCAAAATAGCTAGTTGGTGAGCAACTTATGGACAACAACCTTTTGTAGCCGATTTCCTTCTGTATTCGGCAAAAGAAAACACAAGAAAGTTACATAAATTGACAGTGCCCTGGGACCTCAGAGTAAACTGCTTCTAGACATGTTTCCTTCTACTGACCAATTGTAAAATCTTGCTGACCAAGTAATCATTTCGCAGCTCGACTGTTAATAACGGCAAACCATTTAATTACTTCTCTTAAATTATTACATATTTGGTGGATTCTGCACAAGATACCTAAGTCTAAGCGTGTTTGACATATTTAAGTGGAAATTGAGACAACTGCAAAAAATCTACATTTTAAAATGAATACCCTCAAATTTTATATATATTTTTTATTTAGCATTTAAAGAGAAGTTTTATATACGGTTGTATATTCCAAAAATTTGCAGTGTTCGAAATATTGCCAGTTTAATATTTTTATATGGCCATTTTGCTGGAGATTTTAAATTCAGTTAATCCCAGTTGGCTATGACGACAGTTGAAAAATAGCCAAATGCTAAAGAAATATATAAAAATAAGTTTAAATAATCTTTGATTATATAATTAAAGCGCTCCAGCATGCATGATTATCAATAATGTTTAAATGGTAAATGACAGCTTCATATATATTTATAGCACTTGAGACACACAACGCAGTCACAACCTACTATAGTATTAACTGAATTTAAAATCTGCAGCAAAATGCCCCTATGAAAATAATGAATTGGCAATATTTCGAAAACTACAAATTTTTGGAATAGACAACCTTATACGAACTTACCATTATTTTCAAAATAGGAAATAATTAAATATGATATATGAAATCTGCCTAGAATATTGAGTAGAATCCAAAAAATATATAGGGTATTTTATTTAAAATAAGCAACTTGACACCGACTTCCTGTATAACCGGCCACCATATTGAAAATATTTTAGAAGTGTTGTCTCCCTTTTAACATTAGCATACTGTCCTGTTTTCAAAATTTTTAATATTTTTTCATATATGGATTTGTTGAAATGATTTAAATTCATGATTTTCATGACATTGTTATCTAATTTTTTTTGTCAAAACTGAATAATTATTTTTGTTGAAAATTTGACACCGGTATTTTTAAGCCAATCAGAGACTTGTTATTTGTTTGAATACCATGGAAACCCAAAATATTTCTGGAAATATTCATCCTCCAGGGTATATACCTGGACGATATTAATAAGTGGAAATATTTATGTCAAAATAATGACACATGGAATCTACTTGAATTGTCAAATAAAAATTGAGTTTCTAGGTTTTATAATTTTCTTACTGAATCCCCCACGTGTTTTAATTAATAAAGAAACTTTTTTTCGTTCATAAATGTTTTGAAAAAGTATACGTCGTCTTCGACTCGGGATAATTTTTAAAACATTCGTGAATTCGAAAAAAATTCTGATAATAATCAAAGCACTAGGGAGATTACAAGTAGTGAAAATAAAAACTTCAACGCTGTTTAAAAATGCAAATATCTTTGAAACAGAGTAATTTAACAAAATAAATTAAGGATATATTTTTTCTTTAGAAATTACCATGCTATTATAAAGTTAAATCAGAATGGCAATAAAGTTAACGGCAAGAAAATGTTGTTCTGATATCATTGGCGTTTAGGATGTAACTCGCGCCCTCTACAAGTTATTTGAAAAACATGTTACTCGCCCTCAAAAATCCCAAATAACAAATTACAAAAAAACTTCTTGAGCTATAAGAAAAACGAATTTGGAAATTAATCTTTAACACGATGAGTACTCTATATTTTATTTGATTCAAAATTATTAAGTATTGTGGTATTTCACACTATAATAATAAATGTTATTGCTTATCCAAAATACTACAATAATGAATAAATTCAGTTTAAAATAATGGTCATAAAAATTTACAGCGTAAATCACGTGACACCATTCCAAAACGAAGACACGATTTTATGACTTCTTAGGTCACAGTAAGAAGTTGTTGTTATTTTTAATTAGCAATAACTGGTGTCCTGGTGTTCTATAAAACTATCCCTAACAGTGTTTAGTGCCAAATCTTTAATGTCCGCCCAACAAGCATGCTAACTTTTGACCGGCTAACTTTTTTTATTACAAAACTTGGGTGTGGCCAATAGTGGAAGGTAAACTACCTTTTGACGCAAGAATGACATTTCTACTGTCAAAATCTAATCTTGGTAAAGAAAATTAAATAGGAGAGGGGTCTTGCGATACATCATTTTTCGATGCCAGAATATGACTTCTCTATTCATACCTACCCAAAACAAAAAGGTGCATAGTTATTATTTTTTTATTATTCTTTATTTCATGTAGGACGGGTTTCTTAGTGAAGGTCATTTAGCTTAGATAAACTACAACTCTGAGAGTCAACTGTTCTGTCCATGTCTGTGTTATATTAAGTAGATTAAAAACTAAGAGAGCCATGGTAAATTTGACACCGGAACCTTTCGTTTCGTTAAAAAGCTTCACGCTAAAGTAGAAACCGCAACATTATATCGTTCATAATAACTCTAATGCCCCCCTGAAAGTGTAAAAAATGGCATACCCTGTACCACCTATCTATATTTTACTTACGGAATCAGGTTCGCTTGCATCTTGGGACAAAGCTTCTCTGGTATTATTCAATTCAATAACATATTCATCATTTTGTAAACTATCTGTTATGTTTTCTGAAGTAATGTCTACACTAGTCGTTGTACTGCTTACTAAACTAACGGCCACAGATGTTTCTTCTGATGTACTATGGCAAATTGAAATCTAAAAAAGAATTTAGTACTATAGCAAATTAATTTTATTTAAATAAAAAGTAATAAGTAGGTGGTAAAATGAATTGCCTTGTACAATATTGATACCAAGACAGATATTTCGAGAACAGAAGGTTGACGAATACATTATATTAAAATTCGAATTTCCAATTCTTGCATTTCCGTTCAATCCAAGCATGTAACACTAATCGGACCTCGGCCCTATACCTCGAAAACAAAAGGGACCAATATCATCCTTATATTTGAAGCTATTATTTGCAAAACTCGCAAAACTGATGTCTCTACGCACTTTATTTAATTTATTTTTTGCAAAATGGCTAGAGTTTTATATTCCTAATTAGCGGTTTTGTTTCGTGTTCGTGCAAAGCATCCAGTGAAAAACAACTAAGAAAATGCATTAGTCCTGCGGTTTTCATTTCCTAAACAATTACTTCAAAGCATAGGGCGAGTTTTGCGCATAATAGCCTTAGTTAAAACAAACAATGTTAAAAGTGAAAAAAGTGCAGGAATAGTGGGGGTACACTAATACACGGGCTATAGAGGTTTGGCCAAATAAAATCGACACTTGCGTCGTTATAATATTGCATATACAATTGCATTGATTATAGTATTGCCTTAAATTTAATTAAATCGGAAAAATTAAATTAACATGTAATGTTTTACACAAATTAAACTATATTGATACGTTAAATTGTTTAACCATATTGTCGAAATAAATTTTTAACCGTTATGCAGGGAACCTATTTAGTCTAATTTTTTTATGTATGCCTAATACGTTTGTGTGCCAGCTAAATGTCACCTAGTAACACTATTGCCAACCCGTGGGATATTTCCCATTTCGTGGGACTTTTGAAATCTCAGTGGGAAAAACGGATATTTAGGTCAATTCGTGGGACTTTTTTTTAGTCATAGGTACCAGGCATGCTACCGTTTTCTACTTTCCTATATACACTTATCAGCAAAAATAACGCACAACCATAAATTATGCTCAATATCAAACTTGATTTTCTGGCGAACCGATAAATCGATTTCGCTAATTCTTTTTTTGAACTGGCACTTTTCTCTTTGGTATTTGCACTGTGACAGAATTTTTTTATTCAGATTTCAGTTTTAGGCTTATACAGGGTGCAAAATTGAGAATAGCTTTTTACGTTAAATTTGTGACACCCTGTAGGGAGCATTAGCAACAACAACGGGTGAATGATGAAATCATACTGCAGCCTCATGTTTTCTAAACATTTTGTTCCTTTAATTTCTTTGATATCTGTAATAGAAAAAAATACAGTTTTATACCAGAACACAGTGCAACAACTTTATTTAATGGAGGCTCTATGATGTTTTGGGCTGGGATTTCCTTAACAGCCCGGACGGATATCGTAACTTCACGTGGGGGTTCTTTAAATAGCGAGAGGTATATCAGTGACATTTTGTTTGAGCGCGTTGTCCTTTTGGCTCCGTACATTGGGAATAATTTTTTACTACTATCGAGTATGCCGAGGCAATGTGAAGTCATTAGAATTAGAGATCCGAACACGCGCTACTAATGTACTTTTTTGTTATTTATTGCTCATTCTTAGTTTAATGTTGTCAAAATGTTATTTTAATGTAAAAAAATGTACTGGTATAAAACTATGTATTTTCTTTGATATTACAGATATCAGAGAAATTAAAGGAACAAAATGTTTAGAAAATTATGAGGCTACAGTATGATTTCATCATACACTTATTGTTGCTGCTAATGCATCCTACAGGGTGTCTCAAATTTAACGTAGAAAAACTATTATCATTTTTGCACCCTGTATAAGCCTAAAACTGAAATATGAATAAAAATTCTATCACAGTGAATTTTCCAAAGAAAAAAGCTACAGTCAAAAGAAAAATTAGCGAAATCGATTTCTCGGTTCGCGAGAAAATCAAGTTTGAAATTGAGCATAATTTTTGGTTGTGCTTTATTGTTGCTGCTAAGTGTACTTATTGGAACTCATAACTACCTGGATTCCTATCGTATTGAAATGACATTTTCTTCCAGATAGTCTTAGGGCAGCAAGAAATGTAGATGTGTTTCAATACTCTCCATTTTAATTTTTGGTTATGTTTACTTAAACTAAGCTCAAAAAGCAAGTGCTTTTTATTAGTAGTAATCAATCACTAGTGCCTGTTATATTATTTTTAAAACTTGAGTGTCGGTGGTAAGATGAGGGAATCATCATTTTTCATGAGTCGTAAATTTACGATGATCTCAAAAAGAGACTTTTCAACCATAATTTGTGAATTTACCTGCTGCCGATTGTAAATTATCCGTATGACTATATAATTGTACTTTAACCGAATGATTTAACAGACTTTGGTCAGTCTATAGTTATACAGGTCCGATCGCAACAAAATATAATTATACTCTCCCATCTACAATAGGATACAATATGTTACAAATCGTTATTAGTATTATTATATTATTATTTAAAAAAGTGGTACGCCACTGATATTTTTCTATGCTAATATTTTTTCTTGTTAGCCGGGTCAATTCTAGATAAAAACCAGTAACAAACCCAACCAACCAACCCGGTTTACATCGATAACGATAAATTTTGCTTTATAAAAGATGTTGGAAATGGCAAACAAAATTTCCAACAACTTTTATGAAACGAAATTTATCATTATCAATGTTATTAATAATGAGTTTCAATTTAATTGTTTTAATCAATAACGGTCATGGAAAAATCTCAGTGGCTTTCACTTTTTCTGTAAAAAATATCAGAGAAAGCTATGTTTGCAAGGACGCCACTGGTGAACAGATAGAATAACTTTTTAACTAAAAAAAGTGGTTTTATAACACATAGTAAACTTGATTAGACTTTTTTAAATTCAATATCCTGTAACAAAATGGCCTCGGGAATCATACTATACGTCATTAAGGAACACTTTGTATAGTAACGAAATATTGAAACTTTAAAAACTAATTATAAGTTACTGAAATTATCTAAGGTTCAGGTCAAATTAGAAAAAAATTGACCTGATGTCGATGATTAAAAAACGAATTGTTATATTTTTAAAATGGTACAGCCATAAAAACAGATATAAAAATGTGCTTTTTTTTTAAATTAAAATGGCTTTAGAAATAAAATATATTCATTTTTGAAATACCAATATTAGAGTTATTATCAAAGATATAATGTTGCGGTTTTCACTTTAGTGTCCCACTTTTTAACAAAACGAAAGATTCCAGTGTAAAATTTGTCATGGCCTCTTATATTAACAAATGTATTTTTTTAAAATTTAACAGCCTATATATTATTTTTTTAATTGATTGAGTTTATTTTGGGCTTTAGAAAAATATGTAGCTGTCTATATATTATTTATCTTCAAAAACAAGCTTAAAATGCGATATTTTTAATAATTTATGTCGCGGATACCAGTAGGCCATGGTCAATTTATCAGAAACAAATGCAAATGTAGAAAACTTACCAGATCTCTCATATTTTTATTATTTATAAAATATCTATTAAGTAAGAGAGTTTTTATATTACTGTTTTTTTTTTAATTTTTAACAACCGTTTATGATAATTATGGAAAGTATGATATTTTGGTAAATATGTTTTATACAATCCAATGAAGTTTCTCAAGAAGCTGCTGAATTTTGTAATATATTTAAAGCCCTATCATTAGGATAATTTCTCATATCTTGGATCGTGTTCAATTAAATTTATTTCGAAATGAGTAAATATATCTGGAAATTGTTGCAATCTTTCTAACAAGGCATCTTTTAACGTACTTTTAAGTATCCATTTGGATACGCAGGCCTTTTATTTGGATATCCAGTAAACATCAAATGGTCCAGAAATTTTTTAACTACTTTGTAATGTAAAAACTACTGAACTGATACTAGTGATGACGGATAAGTAAAAATGCTTTAAAATGATCAGAGTCAGAGAAAATAATTAAAAAATAGGGCTGTTTAAAAGACATGGATATGCAGCAAAAATTCACTAAAGACATGAATACGCAGTAATAAATCAATAAAAGATGCCTTGCTTTCTAATAACTGATTTAAAAAGAACAATTTCAAGATATGAGAAATTATAGTAATGATCGAGGACTTTAAATATTGAAAGAATTAAAAATTCGGAACCTTGAGAACTTTCCAACAACATACCCGAACATCATACTTTTTATAATTATCATAAACGGCCATTGTTAAAAATATAAAAAAAAGCCTTATTATAAAAACTCTTACTTAATAGGTATTTTATAAATAATAAAAATATGAGAGATCTGTCAAGTTTTTTAGTTTGCATTTATTTCTAATAAATTATTATTAAAAATATCGCATTTTTAGCTTTTTTAATAATAAAAAATTGATAAATATAATCAACTATACATTTTTGTAAAGCCCAAAGAATATCCAATCAACTAAAAAAATAAAATACATTGTAAAAAATTTTACATTTGTTAATATCTCAAAAACTAAACATTTTAGAGAAAAACTGGCTACGCCACTGAAGATTACGTATAAATCTCTCTAACGAGATCAGTTTTTATATTTCTGATAAGTTAGTGCGTAACGAAAATACCAGGGGTGTCTGAAAAGAGAATATTTTCAAAATCACCCTGTAGATAAAAAACTAAGAGGACTATGACAAATTTGACACCGGAATCTTTCGTTTTGTTAAAAAGTGGGAAACTGAAGTGAAATCCGCAACATTATATCTATGATAATAACCCTAATACCCCCTAAAAGTGACGCGAATGGGTACACCCAGTACCTATACACGAGTATGTGGTTCCCTTTACCCTGTATACTTCTTTTTGTTAAGTATGGTTAGCGACGAAATCGCCATCTTGGTTAGCAATTCATTACGAACAAAGCCTTGTTTTATGTACAATCAGCTCAATAGATGTCACTTGATTCTAATTACTTAGTTTTTAAGCATCAATTAATTAATGAAATAACAAATGTGCTACAAATATCAGCAAATTATTATTTTTTTTTAGAAAAATGTCGAATGTATGTTACGCCACGCGAGTTTAGAAGAAAAAAAGAACATAATTTTAGATCTTTTCATTATTTGATCTACTTTTTCGGTTCGAGCGTATTAGAGTCGTCAGGGTCAAGTAAGTGATCTTTTTTGGTCGTTTGTTTCGAGCAGCCTCCGTCAAAGCAGACAGAGCATGATCCATCTGCTTCGTCATGTTTAACTAAGCAGGAAAGGCAGTAAAATTGGAGTAACTAAACATAATCAATTATCCCATTTTTTGACGGTAAACCGGTGAATAAGGAAATATCATTAATCATTGTAAAGGTATAGATAATCTTCTTTTCCTGGATCGGTTGTCTTTGTAACTAATCCGAACAAAAAAATTCTAAACTACACACCGTGAAATTTAGGCCATAAAGTAATCATATAATTTATAATAATCAAATTCTTAAAATTGTTCTACTGACTATGACATCTTTTATTTCTTACTCTAAAGCCTTGTTTGTTTTTTAAAATATGTAAGTTTTAACATTGAAGTTAGTCAAAGTATATTTTGAACACTTTTAAGGAAACAGGTCCAAGAAATATTGTTCGGCATCCCTTCCCGGCATCGTCACTTAATATGCCATTTCTCGGCCTTAAATTATTAACAGCGTAATTTAGTATAATAAATAAGTCGGACAGCTTGAATTGAATTGAAAACTATTATATTTAAAAAGTATTGTGTATTTCTTGCTTATTATTTATTTTTATTTTTTGTATTATTATAATGGGTAGTAAATAGACTGAATGATTTTCAATACCTACTCGTATTATATAGGGTGATTCACGACGAGCTTGCATTAGAACTTTATAGAGAACTACTGAATATATATTTCTGAAACTTTAGGGATAATTTCTGAAAGACTAGTTAGAAGATCATCAAGTCTCAAAAATATTTCCTACTTGGCAGAAAGTTCATTGTCAAAGAATTCAACCATTAAATATTTTCTTATTTTAAATGGAGCACCCTGTATATTTTTATTTAATTTAAAATAAAATTTTAAAAAATTACTTTTTCTTTATAAATAGTATTTACTGTATTTTAAAGCGTTTCATCAAAAATCAAATTTATTCCGAAAATACTATTTTTTTCAAGGGTGCTTTGAAAACAATTATACTATAGGTAACTGTATACTGATGTCTATATGGAGGAAATTGATTGATCGCTTAAAAAACAACTCATTAAACCGTTTCTTCATTGCATTTATAAATAAAATGCAGTTTATTATTTTTAAAACTTTAATAATATAATTTTCAAACACGTTTTTAAATTTCACTTTAGTTCAACTTGTTTCCTTGTTTTAAAAAAAAAATTAAACCTTTAAGTTCAAAACATTTTAAAATAATCAACTACATTTTATTCTTAAGTTAAATAAAGTAACGCTTCCGAAAGTTTCAATCAATTTTCCTCCGTATACTAGACATCAGTACAGTATCTGTGTACAATTGTTTTCATAGCACACTTGAATAAATAGTATTTTCGGAATAAATTGGATTTTTAATTGTTGAATTATTTCACAATGGACATTTAATTGTGACCACTCCGTACATTTTCTCCCAAGTTTGAAATATTTTTTAGACTTGATTACCTTCTTCTCAAATAATTGCAAAAAGTCTAGATATATCAAAAACTGGCAAAGTCAGACAGTCAGACAAAAAGATGTTATATAAAATTTGCACTACAAAATTTAATGGTTAATCGAAAAATATATTAAAAATTACCATGTTGTATTTAAAAAACAAAAGTTCACAGCTACTTCTGATATAACCGGAAATTATAGGAACATGTGAATATTTTAGTTAAATAGAGCATATCGATAAACCTAAATCCCCAAAGTTTCAGAAATATATGTTCAGTAGTTCTCCATAAGTTCTAATGCAAGTTCGTCGTGAAACACCCTCTATACGACAACGCTGTTTTTTTTGTCACCAACCAATTAATACAGAAAATAAATAATAAAATTGTATATTTAATACTTACATTTGGCACTGTTGAAAGAACTATTAATATTAATATATTCCGGCATCTGAAACAAAAGAAAAACTAATTTAATATCTACAAATTACATTAGAATAAATGCGCTAGTTTATAATATAAGATTAGTCTTAATTTTTTTTTTAAATTCACTCCTTACAGGGTTCTTCATCTCACCTTCCGTCTTGTATAGCTCAGTTAATAATTAAGTTAGGCTTATGCTTTTTTGCAGAATTTACCCGTGTGCTAGGACGCATTTCCAAAATATAGTTTTAAATATACAGGGTATCCCAAAATAGTGTGACGTCATGGAGATATATTTTTTTAGATTACATGCCATATATGTTGTTGCTTATTTCGGTGCCTCCTTACTTACATACCCCCAAAATTTGTCTGAAATCGGTTCAGTGATGTCATCAAAAAAAAAAACATCATTTGCATCACTTGTTTTAAAAACGAATGAATGAAAGAAATAGTGCCTTGTTATTAAAATTATACCAACTAATTATTTAATAAGGCCTAACCGAACAGTTAATGAAGTTTGATTGATACGGATTGTACAGCGCATCCAAAATTTTGTATCAAACTTTTCGAATTTTGTTTTTGGTGGCATGTCTGCAAAATATCAAAATCCTAACTTTATCAATGACCCCGCTATAAAAGACGGAAATTCTCTCGAATTTATACCAATCTATGAAGCGAACACTAAATTATATAAGTAAAAGCTTGAAGTATTGTGTTTAAGATATCAAAATAAGAATATTTATTTTTTATTATTATTCTTATTTATTCTTACAGAAGAAAATACTAACCCATATAGCTAGCATATTCAAACTTAATGTAAAGAAAGAAGAAATTTGCTTTTAAATGTTTCAATATATTAAGAGGATTACTCTACATGTTTCGGCTATTTAGGCCTTTTTCAAGAGCTTCGCAAGATGAATACTAAATTTTAAAATTATTTTACGGGTCTTTATACAGTCACTAATAATTTTTTTTATTGCGTATGAATTAGGGGTTTTCCCAGATTAGTGTAGGTAGACTTGAGAAAGCTGTCTATCACGAGCGTGTTTACGAAATTTTGTGGATCATTAGTTGTGTGGATTATTTCCGGATTTTTTATGTTATTCAAAATAGAATTGCCATGTTCTTTCAATCTTGTCTTGAGGTTTCTACCGATTTACCCAACATAGACAGCTTCACAATCTTTACATTTACCAGGTAATCTTAATAAATCTGGGGTATATAGGATTACATGTAAAGATTGTGACACTATGTTGGAAAATATTCTAGAACAGTGTGAAATTAAAAAGTCTATAAAAAATAATCCCCTCACAACTAATGATCAATAAAATTTCGTAAACACGCCCGTGAAAGACAGTTTTCTCAAGTCTACCTACACTAATCTGGGGAAAAACCCTAATTCATAGGCAATAAAAAAGTTTATTAGTGACTGTATAAAGACGAATAAAATAATTTTTAAGTTTAGTATTCATCTTGCAATGCTCTTGACAAAGGCATAAATAGCCGAAACATGTAAAGTAATCCTCTCAATATATTGAAACATTTAAAAGCAAATTTCTTCTTTCTTTACATTAAATTATTTAAAAAATGTTTCATAAAGAACCAACCGGGAATCAGTTGAGTATATTTAAAATTATTTAAATTCCCTGTCTGTTTAAATATTTTCTGGGAATATTCCACCGACTTAAAGCAAACATAGACCCGATATTTATATCTACTTTGTAGACTTCCATGTAACGCCTGATATTACGAAAATAAACACAACAAAAAGGATACTTCGGTTCTATCTGTAGAATATCTTTTTATGTTCTGTCTGTTTCTGTTTCATTCAACAGGTAACCGGTTTGATATTTCCTTGTTAGGAGAAACAAACAATCGACGGACGTGACTCAATAGTATATATTTTTATCCAGTTTACGGCAGACTTGGCATAGTCTTACCATATTTAGTTAAGAATTACTATTTTTCCACAAATAATACTTAAATTTAACACAGAAACACTGAAAAATAACAAAGAATTTTATTTAACAATAATGACAAATATGATAGTTGTTAATCTGGAAGAGTTAAACGTGAAAGTTATGAAAGGGCCGTTCCAATCAGGTCTTTATAAAAAGTATGTTCCGAACGCTTGAAGGCAACGTAATGTCTTTGACTAATTAATAGAAAACGATAAAGAAGAATTATAATAATTTTCCAGAGCTTTCCGATTGTTTTTCTGGAGAATTGTTTCCAATCCACCTAAGAATGTGAATTGTGTATTATTCAAAGACTGTAAACTAAAGTCGTATCCTTCTTGATGTTAAGATCCTTGGTATATTCATAAAGCCTTACCGTTATTGCGTATATGCCTAGTTATATGGAAAGTCAGTAAATAGTCGATCTACATTGTAATAATATATACAGAGTCGTAAATATTTTAAACTTCCTTTATTTCTATAATTATTACAAGCGATTATATGACAGAATATATGGACATTTATTTATAATGTAACAAACCCGAACAAACCCGAACAAAAGTTAAATTCTTCTTCTTCTTTTGCTGAAGAAATTAGGAACTTCTTTCTTTATAATATTATTATGTCAATCCAAGATCGTTCATCCATGATTGTCCGTGTTTTGCAGCTAGATATCTAAGTATAGTTTTGGCTAGCATCACAACATTATTTATTTTAAAATTTAAAATTAGGCTTCCACACGAAAAAATAAAACTAAGAAAAACCTAATTTTTATAATAAAATAATTAGAATTGTCGCCGTTACTTGTTTTGTCAAATAATCACAACGGTTTCGTTATGGTGTGTTAAATATCTTATAGAAAAAATACGTAATCTCAATTAATTCTATGTGTAATTAGGATTAGACTTTTTTACTTAGTTCAGTTGAGAAGTGTTAAATACTATGACGCAAAACTACAGTAAGTAATTTTTTTTGGAAGTAGTTCGTATTATGAAGAGGTAAACTCTTGGAAAACATATCAATAAGAGTTTGGAATTTAAAAAAGGAAGAAATGTAGAGTTTCTTACCTTATGCACCAGAAGAAAGAGAAATTGAGTTAATTAAGCTAGAATATTAATATAAATTAAGAACAAATTAAATATAAGAAAAGAAATAGGAACTGTTAGTTCCTTTTATATTTTGAATTCGATTTTTAGAAATATTTTAAAAAATTCTTTAAAAAGAGAAAACCAAAAAGATCCCACATGGCATGAAAACAAGGCAGAAAATGGAGGAATATTTTAAGTGATGGCAAAAATGTCAATGGCTAAGAAGTTCAATAATAGAAGTAACAAAGTGACAGACAAAGAAATAGAGTAAAGAATAAGGAAAAGAGATAACCATAAATAGACTAGTAATAAGTCATATAAAATTTCAAATTCTCATTGGTATGTTTTCCAAGAGTTTACTCTAGACTTAAAGTTATAAAATTATTTTATCTTTCTTCTCGTATTTTTCCACTGAATATGAGTGAATACCTTCGAAACATATATGGAATAAAAATGTAAACAATATTCATTAAATTAGTGGATCACAGTTTATTTACCTCTTCAAAAAACTAATGTTTGAAAGCCAAAAATTTTTGGTTTGATTACTACTACCCCAATTTATCATAAAATATTGTATTTTTAAGATATATTATGAATATTCCTGAAGCTTTATTGCTGCTTAGAAATCTTCTTTACCGATTTTTACAAAATATAAGAAATACAGATGTAGGTACATAATGTATTTATATATTTATATATTTTAATAATATTGAAATAAGGCATTGTAGAGTGTGTCAATTTCAAAACGTCCCACCCCTAATATATCGCTTCTTGTAGATTAGTGTAGATAGTATTAAAAATCAGAAAGGCACGTCAATTTTACTGTGCAGGGTATACTTTTACAGAATATTTGCAGCTCTCGTGGTTTAACCCCCTGAGAGGAATATACACAGTGTGTAAAAAGTCCCGGAACAGTCAATTATTTCAAAAATGGTGCACAATATAAAAAAACTTTCTGTATAAAAGTTGTTGGTCTTAAAGAAATTTATTAAACTTAGATCCCTGTAATTATACAGGGTTGCCCAAAAAGTCGTGGTAACCGAAACTTCATTTTTTTTAAATGGAATGACCCTTTTTTGATCACATTTTCTGATTCCTCTAAACATTCTAAACAACAATTATAGAACATGTCATATGGCTAAACCTATTAGTTTTAGAAATAATTTGAGTTGAAGGACATAAATGCGATAGGTACGATATTACCTTTTGCATTTTTATAAGCTGGTACTAGAATTTTTTGCGTCACTGTCAAAGTAAATTCTCAAAATGTCGCTCAGCGAAAGGGAACGCATAACTTTACTAATAATAAGAGGTTTTGGAGACCGACAAAGATCAGTTATCAAGACAAAGGAATTATTTAATACAACTTTTCCAAACCGAGAGCCTATATCAAAATCTACAGTTGTGAGAACAGTTCAAAGGTTCGAGGTAACCGGTTGTTGCAGAGATAAACTTCGTTCCGGAAGACCAAAGTCGGCAAGTAGTGATGAAAAAAAATTAGAGACATTACTTCAATTTGTTCAGAATCCACATTTGTCACTCAGAAAAGCTGCTACCCAAGTTGATGTTTGTTTTAAATCAATTGACAATATTTTAAAAACCAGTAATTTTCATCCCTATAAAATAACTCTTGTCCAGGAATTATCAGAAGACGATTTTGATCGTAGATTGGAATTTTGCGAAGTAATGATGCAAAAACATGAAGAAAATAACAATTTTTTTAATCAAATAGTTTTTACGGATGAGGCAACATTCATGTTGAACGGGTCTCTCAATCGCCATAATTGTCGTTACTGGGCTGATCAGAATCCACATTGGATGAGAGAAACACATACTCAACACCCCCAGATAGTAAATGTGTGGGCTGGAATTATTGGCAACAGATTAGTGGGGCCTTTCTTTATAGAGGGGAATTTGAATGCCGAAATGTATCTCCACATGCTGCAAAATGAAATTGTGCCAGCAATAAACAATGAAGTAGGACCACTATTACGCAATACGTGGTTTCAGCAGGATGGAGCTCCTCCTCATTTTGGGCTAGCTGTTAGAAATTATTTAAACAACACTTTTCCTAACTGCTGGATAGGACGAAGAGGCCCCATAGAATGGCCTGCTAGGTCGCCAGACTTAACGCCCCTTGATTATTTTCTTTGGGGACACCTAAAAAATAAAGTATTTGTGACAATACCTGCAGATCTGAATGAATTAAGAGGAAGAATTATTGAGGAATGTGCATCTATTAACCAAGAAATGTTACAAAACGTCATCGACAAATTTTATTATAACCTAGCCCATTGTCAAACTGTGGGAGGAGGACATTTTCAGCATTTAATTAAATAACGACTTACACTTAATTTTATTTTTGTTCTTTTCAAGTTATTGTTAATTTTACTGCTTGTATTTAATAATTTAGTTGTTATTAAAATTTTGACACAACTTGAGTGAGGTTCATTTTACACGAGTTTAATGTTTTTCTTTTAATTTTAACGTAAAACATTTGAGCCGACTCGAAACAATGCAAAAGGTAATATCGTAACTATCGCATTTATGTCCTTCAACTCAAATTATTTCTAAAACTAATAGGTTTAGCCATATGACATGTTGTATGTATAATTGTTGTTTAAAATGTTTAGAGGAATCAGAAAATGTGATCAAAAAAGGGTCATTCCATTTAAAAAAAATGAAGTTTCGGTTACCACGACTTTTTGGGCAACCCTGTATAATTACAGGGATCTAAGTTCAATAAATTTCTTTAAGACCAACAACTTTTATACAGAAAGTTTTTTTATATTGTGCACCATTTTTGAAATAATTGACTGTTCCGGGACTTTTTACACACTGTGTATGTTACCCGTAAAACCTTAAACAGGGGAAGGGGGTCACGTGGTACATCATTTTAAAGGTAGTTCAACGTTGTCCAATAATAACCTAATTTATCATTTTTTGAGTAACTCTTTCCAATAAATCCAGTTCCAAAAATGGAAGAAATTTTTTAGGCGGTGACTTAGCCCTTCGTAAATAATTAGGAAGGGTATCATCCGGAGTGACTATTTACAAACAAAAATGAAAAAGATTAGAGAATCTTTCTAATACAAGAGGAGTGAATACAATAATGTGTTTAATAATAATAACCTAAAAAACATAAATCCCTGTGCAGGTAAGTTCTAATTACGCGTCCATTTTTGGACAGCGATATCTTAGAAACTACTACCTACTTAAAAAATAATAAATCATTGTATTATTTTGAAAGAGATATAAACAACCTTTAAAATTATTTGTCAGTTGACGTTCCCATTTAAATTTTAAGGGTAACATTAAGCGTCCCTTTCCAGAGAGTTAAACCATGAAGGCTGCAAATAAGCAGCCCCTGCACATTAAAATTTACTTGTCTTTCCGATTTTTAATATTAGGTATGTACTGGAAGCGAGATATTAAGATTAAGATTAAGTAAGTTTTTAATTTGACACCCTGTATGATATAGCAAATCAGGAGTCCAATCAAAGTATTAATACGATGAGAGCAGATTACCATACCTGTCAATAAATGTACGAATGATGTAACATATCTAAATAATTGTTGTACACCACTTGAACGTTTCTCACTAAATAAATGTCTTATATTTATTGACGTTACAGAAAAAAAACAATTTAATGGAAATATTTAAAAACTTCTAGCTTTTGAGATTATTCGTACTTTAGCCACATATATTGCTGAAAATGATCTAATGGTCTAATTAGCTAGTTAAAATGTCGATTAACTTTGATATTTCTTCAGCAACCATATTGATAATGCTACTCAAAATGCATAACCTACTTGATTACAATATTAACAAGTCCTTAAAACAAGAATAATTATTGTTCATTGATTGATTTATCGACAGACTTCAGAGCGTGGATACAGCAAGCCCATGCTGTTTAGGTTACAAGTTAATTAAAGTATTGACATTAATGATTAACATTAACATTTTAATAAATTCATATTTATCATTCTGCGCTCAACAAAAAGTTTGTAAAGTATACATTGTATACAGGGTCCTGCGTCTCACCTCCCGTCTTCTAGATCAATTACGAATTAAATTAGGATTTTGATATTTTGCACACTTTATCCGTATCTTAGGATGAGTTTCAGGAAATTAGTTGAGTTAGTTCGTTTATATAGGGTGTCCCAAAAAGTGTTACGTCATTATGATATTTTTTTTAGATTACATACCCCTAAAATCTTATTGAAATCGGTGATGTAATCCGCGAAAAAAATAAAAACCACCACTGGTTTTAAAAATTAAATAAAAATGAAAATAGTGCATCATTAATAACATTATACAGGGTGCTTATTAAATGTGTTACGAATTGTAATAGGGTTGTAATAAGGAAAAATTATTTTTAATTCCGCATCGAATGACATAAAAATATACAGGGGCTCCAATTGAAAATAAGAAAAATAAAGTGCATTAAAGTTTGGAAGGTTTGACACGAAAATTTGGACACCCTGTAAAATTCGTATCAATCAAACTTGGTTAACAACGTTGTTGGACCTTATTTAATAAGCACCTTGTATGATGTTATTAATGAGGCACTATTTCCATTTTTAATTAATTCTTAAAACCAGTGGTGCAAAACTAAGTTTTCTTGGTTTTTATTTCTTTTTGCTGATATCATTAAACCGATTTAAAAATTTTTAGGGGTATGTAAGTAACCACAAGCGGCATCCAAAGAAGTAACAAAATATATGGCATGTAATCTAAAGAAATATATCATCACCACGTCACACTTTTTTGGGACACCCTGTATAAACGAAAATATTTTCCTGAAACGCACCCTAAGGTACGGGTAAAGTAGGAATTTGATATTTTGCAAACTTTACCCGTACCCCCCTAGGGCGCTTTTCCGGAAAATATTTTTAAATGCACAGGGAGACCCAAAAGGTGTGCCCTCATGATGACATATTTTTTTAGATTACATGCTAGCCTTTGTTGCTTATTTAGGTGTTTCTTATAGTTATTTATATACTACTAGAATTTTATTGCACTTGGTTCGGTAATATCAGCGAAAAAAAATAATACCTACTAAAAATCAGTTTTGCACTACTGGTTTTAAACATCAATGAAAAATAAAAATATTGCCTCGTTAATAAAATTATACCAGCTACTTATTAAACAAGGTCTTAAAGTGGTTAATACGAATTGTACAGGGTGTCCAAAATGTAGTCTCATACTTTTCGAATTTTACGGCACTTTATTTTTATTTACATTATTTTTTCACTAAACCGATTTCAATCAAACAATATCAAAGTTTTAACTTCATTAATAACCCAGTTATAGAAGATGGGAGTTAAGATGCAGGACCCTGTAGAGATGGTATCAAATGGAAATTTTTTGTTTAGATAAATTTTAAGAATGCTAACCAATCTCCGGATATAGGATAGTAAAGGCACCGTCAAATGCAGGATTCATAAGTCACGCCAAGGTTGTCAAGTGTAAAATAAGTATTTGACTTCTTGTACATAATTTAAAATATTTTCAAAATTTTGAGAACTTCCTGTGCGAAAATGAATATACCAAAATGCTTTACTATTGACCTATAAGTAAAAAACGACGTAAATCTTTCCTTTTCCTTAATTATTACTGGCTAGGCCGTCATCTATGATAAACCGTTAATGTCATATTTTTATCTAATAATGTTGCGTAATAAGTACATGTTTACTTTTTTAACATTGATGTGATTCAAAACAAAACTAATTCGTCGTGAATTTAATGAGTATATTATTTTAATGATACGAAGAAAACTAGACAGTTATTTGTACCTCCTTAATTTTTGTCAAAAATCAAAATGCGATTTGCCAACCGTAACGAAATTCGTTATAAGAGCAGCAAGGTGAAAATAATTAAGTTAGCAACTGCTCATTAGACACCAAAATTGTTTTAACTGTAATAGTTCTTTGCTTGTGATCATGATAAATTTACTATTTTATAATGAACGTAACTTAATGAAAATATAACACGGTTTTAATATTGGAAAATTATTCAAGTGGTTCTAATATGCTAAATTTTTTAAATTGAATAAGTTGCGAACTATTTATGTTCCTCGGAACATATTATTCGTTCAGTTGCACTACTTATCTTTCCTTTTAAGAACCTGTGATCAATCTTATATCTGGAGACCGTTGCATTAGTTCTTCCCAAAAATGTAGCTCTATTATTACAAAGAAGTGTTCTTATTAACTAAGCTATATCAGAAAAAAAGGGTAAACAGCAAAAGGTAAAACATTTATATAAACTTCACAGATGCACTATACCATTATAATAAAAAACACATATTATCAACTACTAGTCTAAGGTATCGTCTACAAAATAATAGAATAGAATAATTTAAGATTAATAATAAGCTTTACTTCCTAAAATTCCTTCCATCACTAATTTTTCGGATCAGTAAGGGAAGCTGATTAAATATTTTTTACTTTTGTAAACAATTGAGTTTTTTGTTAGAGTTGAAGTCGGTATAGGTAGGCGAGTATTATATACCGAAGCGATACTAATCTCAATCTGGAACTTGTTATGAACAAGACAGGATGTCTCCAGTTAAAAAATGCGAGGTAGAATAAAAATCTCAATTGCCAAGAATAGTGGCCTACTCGAATGTCTAACATTGAGTTTAAACATATATGTTATGTCTCTCTTTTGTAAAACAAGAAACAGGCAACATGTTATAGAAATGTTGGGTGCTATCAATGAGAAATATACACTTTTCACAATATCAAGTTTAAGTAACTTGCCATAACCCTAATTGAATAACAGTTTGTTGTCAAATTTTTAGTGAGGTAAGTTACAATATGGTTTCAAACTTAAGCTTATTATCTACAGTGTGTACATAAAGTAATGAACAAATTCATTATCTAAGAATCTAAAAATATTTCGGAAAAATCCTCGGACACGCGTATAATAATTTTTAATGGCGCATTTTTTTTCCATACAAACTTAATATACAAGGTGGCTCATGTAGTAGATATGACATTATCGACGATTTTTTTAAATGGGAACCCCTATATTTTAGTTCAGATCTGTAATCTCCAAGAACAGCTGATTTCAAAAACATAACACACTTAGGGCCTAAAATTCATAGTTTCGTTACTACAGGGTAAAACAAATAATTTTATTTAAGATATTTTTTTTGGCATCAATTAATTACGTGAGGCGTTTTTAGCGATTTTTCAACCCCCCTTCCCCCAATAAAAGATTTCGTGACATTTGGCTCAATCCCTTCCGCCATCACCCATTTTAGGCCCTAAGTGTGTTATGTTTTTGAAATCAGCTGTTCTTGGAGATTACAGATCTGAACTAAAATATAGGGGTTCCCATTTAAAAAAATCGTCGATAATGTCATATCTACTACATGAGCCACCTTGTATATTAAGTTTGTATGGGAAAAATGCGCCATTAAAAATTATTATACACGTGTCCGAGGATTTTTCCGAAATATTTTTAGATTCCTAGATAATGAATTTGTTCCTTACTTTATGTACACACTGTATACACCTAGGAACTTATTTATACTTTCCCTGCTTAATTCCTGGTTTCCTACGCTTACTTCATGTAATGAACATTTAAAAGTTATCATGTTTGTTTTGGAAAAATTAAGGAACAGGAAATTTGCATTATAGTCTATTCTTTTATCCTAACCAGATCAACATTAACCCATACCTCGAGCTCACTGCACTTTTACTCATCGATAGTATGGTATCTATTCGTTAAGTATGACTAATCCTCTTCCCTTTATCCCATACTTCTCAGATCACAAAACACCGCTGCAGCCGCCTCAATATCATTAATCCCCAGATACAGTTTTTCAAGAAATGCGAAAATCGCGTCGTTCGGACTTTTTGATTCCCTGAAACTAAATTGCTCGACACAGAGGGTGTTATGCGTTCTGAGGAAGGACTGTAATCGCCTTTTTACCAGTTTTTATATTAATTTGAATAAAGTGGACAGCAAAAAAAGGGCCTAAAATTAGAAGCATATTCGGGGTGATTATACCTTTATATAACGGTATAACCGTTGCCATTTTTAAGAGATATATCATAAAATTGATTTTCCTGGGTATATAATTGCTATAACACTAAGGTTGCTTTATAAATGGTAAATAAATGCAATTACAGCAAAGAGAAATTCCTATGCTAGCAAAACCATCTTACTACCGATTGAAACGGTAGGTACCTGCTTTGCTGGTAAAATAAAGATATTTAGTTACTACCAGAAAAGAAAAATTATTATGCTTACAAGCCACTTACCACCGATTGAAAAGATACTTTGTTGGAATAATAAAGATATCTTCTTAGGTCCAGAAGGACGATGTTTGATAACTTTTTAAAGTGTTCTATTCAAACTGTGTTCTACAATATATACAAAATTCAGCACAATATACATTTTCCCTATTTAGGGTTATTTATATATGTACATTTAAAGCTCTAATAATAAAGTTGTTACAAATTAAGGAAAAAAAACGAACATTATATGAACGACGTTTAAAAATAAATGTATTACAAATTAAGTGGTAATACAACCAATATAAGTTATAGGTTGGTTATAGTTCTAACAGTTCAACAACCACATATCAAAGTGAGCTCAAGCGTAGATTATTACGTTATAAAACTAATATAAAACTTGTAACAACTTTTTTAAAGTTTTTCTTTTGTTTCTTAAAATAGAGCATAGAGCATAACACAGCACACTTAATTGAAATGATACATCAACCAGTCAAACAGGTTTGTTTTTGATGTGCAAGTCCGTGTCTAATTGGCTCTTCCACCCACGCGATGGAGCGGTCTCGTTGTGGTTGTGCTGACGAAACTCAATTTAAACGATGACTGGTAACAGAACACTAGAAGAAACAAGCCACGTAAGTCGTTTCCAATCAAAATATTTACTGTGCCAGTAAAAAAATGTGCAGTCCTTGCAAAGAAATTTTTATCAAGGTATTTTTTAATCACTGTAGAGTGGATTTCTTCCTCAGCATATATGCTTCATATATAAAGCTAATGACACAAAATAATGTTTTCAAAGATTTAATAACTGTCACTCTAAAGTAAATATTTCTAAAATAGAAAAGTTTATTCTAATAAGAATAAACAATATCCAGAAAAATGGTCTCTACTGTCACAAGAAATCAATTTTACTCTTACAGGTAGAAAATATAAATTTTAATAACCGCAGCAAGGATTTTGTGACTCCAACTTTTCTCAGTGTAGCTATAAGCCATTTACTGTAAAAGTAGAGTAGCATTTTTAAAACAAACTCATTTTCTTGGTTATCACGTGTTAAAAACTTGGATTAAGTTTATCAGCAACCACCAAACAATGAAAATAACTGTAGGTAATAAGTACATGTTAACGTTAAAAAATGAAATATTTTATGTATTTATGAAAATATATCTCCTAACCGCCTGAAAAGATATCTTATACAATAAAAATAAACAAATAATGCTAAACAGCTATTCTCAGAGGCAAGAGCTAAATTACAAGGAAAACTTGCCGTATGTTATTTATTTATTCGTGTCAGAAGCATCATAATTTAACAATAAATAACAATAATAATAATAATAATGATAATAATATACATATACAAATGTCTATCGTCACTTCAGACGTGAGCTAGACACTTTTTGCCCAGAAGCGGGCGACGTCAATTGCGTTCGGCTTCGCTGCCATAAGGTCCTCTATGGTGCATCTAGCGGGGCGCAGTGGGCAAGTGTACATATGTTGCGTGGTTTGCAGTTCTCCACAGTCGCAGAGATTGGAGTCTACATGTCTAACAGAGTTAGATATCAATATACTATGAATTACCATTGTTAGGGGTATAAATTAATAAAAATTAGTATTTCCTTGCTTACCTTAGGGATACAGGGCGTCCCATTCCCTTCCCGAATGTGGCACTAAGCTTTAAACATTGTCTGATACCGCTGGTTATTTTTGTTATTTATAATATTTAAGGGTAAATTTTTAAAAATTTACTACAATTGTTAATTGGGTGAGTAATCCGCAAGGGGCGCGAAAAATATGTCACAATCTAAATTGGCATTTGGATAGATCATACCGTTGGTTGTGATCACGATAAAAAAAACGCTGCAATAATTTAATAACTTACACTGTTAGTATTGTTAGACTACACCAAAGCATTTGACAAACTTAATCACACTCTTTTTTTAGCCATTCTTAAATACTTGGGTTTTCAGGATGATGCATGTAATCTCATCAGGAGCTATATATCAGGTAGGAAACAGGTGGTTGTTTTAAACGGTGGTAGGTCGGAAGAAAGATACCTTCGATATGGGGTTCCACAGGGGTCAATTCTGGGGCCTCTGGTTTTTACTATATACACTTCCCAACTTGTGACATACCTTAGACATTGCCAGGCACACTTTTATGCGGATGATACTCAGATCTACATATGTTTTAAACCTAGTGATATTGATAATGCCGTTGAGAAGATCAATGCGGATCTGAGGATTCTTCTGCAGGTGTCTAACTTCCACTGTCTTGGTATAAATCCAAGCAAATCCCAGGGACTTCTTTTTGGTAGGAAAAAGGATCAGTCATTTTATCAAGATCGGGTAAGAGTTTTAATAAATAATGAGCCACTTAAACTGGTTAGTGCGGCAAGAAACCTGGGTCTGGTCATTGATACCGGCCTCAGATTCTCTGAGCACGTCAGTATGTGTATTAAGAGGGCTTTTGCGAATCTTAAGTTAATATACGCTCAACGAAATATTTTAAATGAGAAACTTAAAAAAATGCTCTGTGATTCCATCGTATTGTCACATTTTAACTATGCTGATGTTGTGTACAGCCCATGTCTATTGGATGCTGATGCCCGAAGAATTCAGTTAATTCAAAATTGTTGTGTACGTTTAATAGGGGGTATAAGGAAGCGTGAAAGGGGAGTGTCTGCAAAGCTGAGAGAAATAAAATGGTTAAGAATGAATGAACGTAGGGTGCTCCATTCCTTAGTTCTTTTTAATAAAATTATTAGTAAAAAATGTCCGGACTACCTATATAGGAGTATTAAATTCCGTAGTGATGAGCACAATTTAGATCTCCGTCATAAATGTATTTTAACGACCCCAGCACATACATCTTCTTACTTTGAAAGATCATTTATTTTTAATATCGCTAAACTATACAATATGGTTCCCTTCGATATCAGATGCCTTTCTGGTTTGCAATTTAAATTTTGTTTGAATCTGTCTTATTGCTTTAATGAAATTGTACTTCTAAATGAAAATTATTAAATTGAGTAACTAATGTAAATTATATTTTTTTATATAATGTTAGGTATTGTGTAGGTTAAGTGAGGAAGCGTAGTCTTCAACTTCGCCCTTTGTAGCTTTTAAATGTTACAATAAAGACATAATTTATTTATTTATTTATTTATTTAATTCAGGTTCGCCTCAACCCAGAAGGAGATTTTTTATCAACATTTTAAACATATTTGGGATTACCATAATCCCTCATCTTGTAACTAATTTATGAGTTACCTGAACTCAGTTTTTGGGTTGGGAAAACTTACTAATTAATTATAAAGTGTCGTTTTAACCCGGACGTACATTATTTTAACTCATTACCATGTGTAAATTATTGTGAGTTGGAATAATTCACGATTCATTTAAAATAACCCACAAAACGTGCTACAAAACCTCATATCGAGGGTAAATCACCGGTCATAAGGTCCAGGAAAGTTCCGAATTCGTGCTCGTGCAGATTTGGCGCTGTTCATTCCATTGTTACTAGCCCATTTTCCTTCGATCGCGCGTACAGGCACCGGTTTGCCGTTGCGCCGTTTGCGGGATCTTTCATCTTTGTTCTCTGTGTGTGAAAATTTGTGTGGCGTAAACTGGAGGAACAGGAGGGAGATACATACAAACTGTTATTATTGGAATTGAGCCTTATTATTTATAAGTATATATTAATATTATAATATTTTAATACGCATTTACTCAAGATTTGTGCATGTGTTACACATGAAATGTTATTTTTCGTTTTTAAGTGTATTCTTAAAGTAGAGTCTTTGGGAGCCCTTACAAAATGTTTTTATTTTTATTTTATTAATATACTTATCTACCTAAACTAATAATAGGGTTTGAATTAATTTTCCAAAATCCATCTTGTAATCTTTAAAAAAAAAATTGTATTTTTTAAACCATTGTTCTTATATTTTGTTCAGAGCCACTAGTGTATGTTAAGAAAAAAGAACAACAATAGCGGCATCAAAATACAGTGCTCAGGACTGGCTAATAATTTCTATTGACACTAAACAAATGATGTTTTTCTTAGGTATGGGCGTAACCTTCATACTTCTTTGAAGGTACGCCTACATATTGCAGATATAAATTTGATAACTTTTTTTTTTAAACCTGACAATTTTTTCCATGTTTTACAAAATTAATAATTAAATTAACGCGAGTATTATACTACGATTAAGATACTTTTATTCAACGAAGTGATAATCGCGCGCTTCTTTACAATATTTTAAATCAAGTTGCCTTTTGAAGCAAACGTCATCATCACTTCGTCCGCATGGTTTCTTAGCCGTAGTATGCTCTCCAGTCTATAATTCATTTGATTAGTTTTTTTTAAATATACAACAAAAATGTCATATCTTGAAAAAACAAAAGGCAATTGAAGTCCACAATATGCAGGCGTTAAATAAAAGAAATATTTTGAGTTCCGATAGTCCACAATTTAGGTACTGGTAGTCCAAAATTTTGACTCTGGTAGCCCAAAGAGTGAGTTGTTCCAGCCACCATCGTAAGCTAGAACAACTTAAATGCCAAGTTTTGATAGCTCGAATCATGAATTAATCTAGCTCGACTAGTAACGCATCACAATTCATATACTGGTAGCTACGGTAGCCTATCAATAATTTAGGACGGTGGGGCGTGAGCTATTCCAACGCATAAATAACCCATATTCTGTGCTATCATAACTTATGAATAATGAGTTGATGCAATTTATTCGATTTAGTTGCCGTAATTTAGAGGTATGGGCTGTCCCCTATTAGCAACACGCTTCAGTCTAGGACAACTCATATTTGAGTTAAATCAACTCGAGATTTCGCTCAGTGTACACTAACCGAAATGACGTTACTTTGTTCCGCTAAACTGGCCATATAGGTGGTTAGGTTTACTATACTTAAATATGCCGATTATAGCGATGGAATTCAGTTTTATCAAAATCTAACTGCCCCACAATGTGACCGCCCACTTACCATGTAGGTACTATTTTGTACCACGCAAAAATAGAGTCTGTGCAAAAGTAGCCTGGGGAAGAATTGTAATCTGGTTATAATAACAAAAAATACGTTTATTTGTGTCCAATTTTATTGTTCCTCGTCATATTTTATGAAATAAATTTAAATCACCTTATATTTAAAATTATAAAATCCGCTAAACAGTCGAGGCCTACGTTCAAGATGCCGAAGCAAACTGTAGTATATTTCATTTTCAAGTTATGTTTGTAATGTTTTAAAAATTAATACCTACAAGCCCGTACATATTATTCGATTCTTTTTTGTTTTAATTAATTCAAATAAATGAAAGCAATATGTAAATACAGAATTACTCATAGGAGCATATTTTATCGTTTGTTGAAATGATATTAAACAATTGGTAATTACAAATACGAGGGCACTAGAAAAAATTTTCCTAGCAATGTGTCTGCTCAATCGAATTATATCTACAAGGAAAATAATGGTTTGAATTTGCACGATTACGAGCATGGTTAATTAATAGTGTTAATTATAGTAGTGACAGTTCGCTGATCCCATTAAATATACAATAATAATATATGTATAAGTATATCATAATAAGTTAAAAAGTACATAACTATGTTATTAAGTTATTATTAAGTTCATTGGATAGTCTACCTCAAAAATTCGTTGATGAAGGGGGCTACGGCCCTTCGAATGGGAAACCTTGAAGATGTTTTTTCCAAGATATTTTCGAAACCATTCATAATAAGATTTTGAAATTCGATATAGTCTATAAACTTTTGACGCTAAAGCAGTTTCTGAACTCAAAATATTTCCAATATTTTAATGATAGGCGTGACATATCGGGGTGGTTAAGGGTTAAAATATGTATTCTGTATGCTGCAGCTGTATTTCATCGAAAGAAGGGTTATTTGTCTGATTAAAGACAACGAGCTGACGAAGAACATCGAAGACAGGTTGGGGATTTGACCCTCTTTTACAGATATTTTCATGGAAAGTGCTCGGCTGACCTTGCCCTCTTAATTCCGCCCAAAGCGGTGAATAGCAGAAATACACGACGAACCACTGCCGCTCATCCAAGCTTAGTTAAGCTTAGTACTCCTCGAACTTCATTATTTAAGAATTCTTTCATCTGGAGGACATGAAGTCCCTTATGAAACGACCTTCCCGAGGTCGTTTTCCCCTGATTTTTAGGATATGGGAGGACAACAAATTTCTGTCACCCTTTTATTTTTTGATAAAAATAACATATTTCAGCCACTTCAGGCGTCGCCAAGGAATATCTGTGAGGCGAAATCTGAAAATCAATTTGTTAATGACCTACACAGGTTGTCCGCTAATTAATGGTACATTAAAAGTTCATAAAAAAATCAATTTCTCGTCCTAAAAAAAAAACATAATTGCCAAATTTTGTAAAAAACGTTAGTTTCTCTCAAAGTTATTAGAGAGAAACAACAATTAAGTTTTAACTTTAACACCCTGTATCTCAGTTAATATCAACTTTCGGATATTGGTAAGTATAATTAAATCCTAATATTTTTACGTCAAGGGTATGTGGTTTTTCCATGTACCATTAATTAGCGGACACCCTTTATATTATATTATCTATTATGTATATTCTTTAATTGAGAGTGTTTCCAAGCAACTCGTTAACAGAGAAAAATAACTGAATTAATATATTAAACGTAAATCAGTTCAAAAAATCAAACGATAGACACCCAGCTATTATATACCCATTTTAAATCCAATATTTGTATTGAAAATTTATTAAATACTCGTTTACACCTTCATTTATCTGCTGTCTTGATCGCTTGCGATGTGTTGAGCGTGATGTTGAAAACGGATGCTGCTACCGCGATTAAATAGAACGTGTTTTGTAATATCTGTAATTTCGGCTTCTTTCGGCTTTTAATTTAAGTATGTAGTTTACTAGGTGAGCCGATTTGGTTTTTCACTCCTTTTTTCCTAGCAGATGGGAAAATCAAATTGTCCTACAAATCCTACAATTTATGGTACGGTTATTAGATACTTTTAAATATATTATTTTATGTTTGTTATGGTTCATAAATCTTGCGTTAGCAAGCTTATAATGGGTATGTGATTACTTAATTTTATGTTATTTATATTTTTGATACCTCGATCTATTTTACTTTGTAATAGATTATTTTATAAAATGTGGAAGTAAAATAAGATTGAATAAAAAAAAATTTCGTATCAAATCGATGACAAAGAGGGCCAACTATAGTAGTTTGATGGTCGTCAGGTAAAATATTTAAGCTCTTCAGTATATTTTTCTCTAGTAGTGATAATTATACAGGGTGCTTCTTAATAACATGCCTATAGTTATTCTTGGGTCCATTTTCAGAAAAAGACTTCATATAAATATGTCCTAAACGTCTTAACTTTGAGATACAGGGTGTTAAGATTTGCAAAAATCACATTTTCTTATCAATATCTGTGATACTGCTCTAGATGTCTTTGTTGAACTTGGTACACACTATTCATCAAGAGGCATTTTATGATGTATAACATGTTTGTTTATTCCGAGCATGTAGTGGCGATGGTGCGGGAATTGCCCTCGATATTTTTGAGGGAAAGAATGAAAGGCCACTTCTTTTCTTTAAATAAAAATGATTTTTGAAATTCTTATTTCTTGCTGAGCAAATGTCGTATCTTGATTTTTTTGTCGTTTGACGTATAAAAAAATGAAATTCATTCATTTGCATTCTGTGATGAAATTAGGTAGCAAAAATTAAAAACGATCTGGTAGGTAAGAAGCAGATTTTGTTTTGTAAACATAGACGGTTTTGACAGTTGTCTACCTCGTCTAGTCCGTACGTATGTAAGTCATTACCCTCAACAAATTATTAAAAAAAAGAACATGACAATCTTTAACCCTGTATCTCAAAAGTTAAGACATTTAGGACATATGTTCGTGAAGATTTTTTTCTCAAAATAGACCCAAAAATAACCTCCTTAAATATTAGCATGTTATTAAGAAATACAACACCCTGTATTATAGAAGCAAAATAATAATAATTCATTTTCTTCATAGCACTCATCCTGTAGAATACAATGTGTAATACATGATATCACACAAGGAGATGTGGTGATATGAGGTACCAATTGCGTCACTTCTCTAGCTAGATGTAGACTAGAGTAAATGGCAATCATGACAAATACGATGACGTAGGTGCCGGCGGAGAGATTATGTTCTCTCGAAACACATGTGTATTGTAGAACCAAATTATTGTCATTTAGGTTAGGAATACCAATATGTTTGAGATGTTTGCTTATATCGACTGGATTATTCAGAATTAATGTTGATTTTAGCTTAGCATGACCATAAAGGGAAGATTTAAAAATGTTTTGCCTTCCTTGAAAATACTATTTATTTCTTCCTTGAAAATACTATTTATAAATAATATTTGCTTTTGGTACAACGTCGCTTAATAAACGTATTAATTATATTCCTTTCTGTCAGCTTCTTTCGATTTTTCAGGCAATTAATTTTGTGTTGCTTCATTGGTTATATTTATTATTTCGTCTGGAACGCATTGAAATGAGTTTTCTTCTTCGGAAGTATTTCTTTCCATTTTTGATATTTTTAAATAATATTGACATTTATTTTGACGGCCGACGCAGATGCTGATTTCATTGCAGCTTGATATTATAAGCATTCAGAGAGGAGTGCAAAAACTATACATTACGGCACTTTTTTTAACGCTAAATTACTTTTTTTTTAACTCGATATAAAATGACCAGTTCTATTCATTTGCTTAAAAAAAGGGCCTTTATAACGATTGTAGGAAAAAAAATCATATTAGTGTTGACTATTATGAAAATTGTCAAAAATTCCTTCGAGAAGCAGTCAATAGCGAAACTGAACTATTCGAACTGAAAATGATCAATAATTTGAATTGTTTTAAATTTTTTGATTACCATTTTTAAGATGGGTAAGAGTTAGTATTCATTCAAAAAATGATCTGTTTAAATCCGTTTCTACGTTGAAGAAGTGGATTAAAAATAGGTTAAGAAATTTTTTTTTATTATCCATATTATTATCCTAACTAGTGTAGAAAGAGACACTCCGCTACGCGTCATTAGGGTAACAGCAGTTTACGCACAACCAGTTTATACATTACCTAATGAATTAGTGTAGGTACTCACTAACATTAATTATCAGTTAATAATGATTTGACACACATTTATTATTGGATATTATTGTTTAACAAGAATGACATGACAATAATAATTATATTAATAAGAGGTTAAAATAATATTAATTAGTCAATATTTTTAAATATAATAATTGCGAGGCATAATATTGTTAAACCAATTTCTACACAAAAATTTTTATTTAATCGAATTACATGGGCCAATTCCGCCGATACTACAATAACGGGGTTGGCCCGAACAAGCCCGACTAAAAAATATGTTAAACTGGTTTCTACATGTTTAATTATTTTTCAAATCGATTTAACTATAGTAGATTTATGTTAAACGGTTTGCTGTTCTGCCTTTAAAAATCTTTAGGATAAGAAGTAATTGTTTTACGAAATTATTCATTTAATTGTTAAACCGGCGTTTAAAAATATGTTAAAGCGGTTTCTACTTGTTTAAAGAATTTTCAAATCGAAACGTTTTTAATGTGTGCCGTTAAAAATCCTTAAGATAGTAAGTAAATTTTACTAAAAATTATTAAATTAATTGCTATACCGGCGTTTAAAAATATGTAAAACCGGTTTGTACACGTTTAACGAATTTTCAAACTGAAACGATTTGACAGTACGCCTGTAAAAATCCTTAAGATATTTAAGTTTTATTAAAAATTTTTTATTTTAAATCGGTTTCTACATGTTAAAAGATTTTTGAAATCGATAGTAGTATTTTAAAGAAATTTTCTTATCAAAAATACGAAAAGGTGTTCGTCAAGAAGAACTGAGTTGGAATACAAAACTTTAAAATCATATGCTTACTTTGATATTTGCGCTTTTTTATAATGACAGCATTAAAATATTTCCCTTTCTTCTGAAGTGAAAATAGTTACTAAATTATTTTCAAATTACTAATAACAATTAAATAATATAACAAATTATAATAAATATTATTATAAATGATCTCATTATAAAAAAGTGCAAATATCAAAGTAAGCATAGGATTTTAAAGTTTTGTATTCTAACTCAGTTCTTCTTGACGAACACCTTTTCGTATCTCCTAGAGAATAAACACTATTAGTGGGAAAAAAATTTTGCTTGTAATTTCCTAGGCATACTTGATTTTTCGAAATTAAAATTATGAAATAAATTAGTTTCTATCGAAGCATGACTGGACTCTAGAACATGAAGCCCCGACAAAAAAAATTTGCGTCATGAGTCGATCCGGGAGCACTGTGCATGATACTGCAATACCGTACCAATCCGTGATAGAGGTGGAGCAAGCCCCTAACCTTCATCAGTTTCCAAAAATCAGTTTAATATACGCACGCAGTGACGCAAATTTTACGGAACTTAAGATATTGTACATAATGTGAATGATTATTATTTTTATTCATTTCAATAGATTGAATAATGATTATTATTATTTCACTACTGTGAATTATGATCATTATTATTTAATAATTCGATTAAATGGGCCGTTCCCAGCGGTACTCCAAATCCGGGCCAACGCTCGATAGAGGTGGAGCAAGTGCTAGTCCTAACATATCCATCAGTTTCCAAAAATCAGAAAACCAGTGCGTCAGCGAAGTGACGGGTTTGATTATTATTTTTATTCGTTTCAATACAGTGAATAATGATATTATTATTATTTCACTACTGTGATTTGATCATTATTATTTAATTTGATTAAATGGACCGATCCCGACGGTACGCAATAGCGGGGGCAAACCTGTGATAGCGGTGGATTAACTAACTAAACTCCACGCGCAGTGACGCAAATTTGACGTAACTAAGATGATGTGAATTATTACTATTATTTTACTCACTTCAAATACAGTGAATTTAATTTAATGATCATTAATATTTATTCGATTAAATGGGCCAATTCCGGCCGCACTGCAATACCGGGCCAACCCGTGATAGAGGTGGAGCAAGCCTCGATTAAATGGACCGATCCCGACTATACGCAATACCGGGGGCAAACTCGTGATAGCGGTGGATTAACTAACCTCCACGCGCAGTGACGCAAATTTGACGTAACTAAGATGATGTGAATTATTACTATTATTTTACCTCACTTCAATTATATTAATTTACTTACTTCAATTACAGTGAATTTAATTAAAATAATCATTAATATTTATTCGATTAAATGGGCCGATCCCGGCGGTACTGCAATACCGGGCCAACCCGTGATAGAGGTGGAGCAAGCCCCTAACCTCCATCAGTTTCCAAAAATCAGTTTAATATACTGGCCCCGCATGCGGGGCGTATCAGATATTAAGCTGATAAGAACAGATACTACACTTTGATCTTAGCCAAAAGGCCGAGAAGCGATACAGAAATTTGAAAATTTCAGATACTTAAACCACTTTTATATGTTCCAAGCGGTTAAATATTAGCGTTAGCTCCATCTATAGGAAAACGCTACAAACAGAATAATAACGACGAGAAATAACGAAGCAACCAACAATGCACAAAACCTAAAGTAATACGTAATTATAATACAAATAAGTTTTAAAAACCCGGTTTTGACGCATTAACTACAACCAGAAGTAAAAAATGTTCACTGTTTAAACCGATTTAACATATTTTTGTAAACGCTGGTTTATCAAATTAAAAATTTATAATAAAATTTATTTTAAAAGGTTTTAAAGGCACACAGTAAAACCGTTTAACATACTCAATCGATTTGAAAAATCTTTAAACATGCAGAAACCGGTTTATTATATAAATTCTTTAAATTAGTATATCGATTTCAAAAATATTTTAACATGTAGAAACCGATTTAAAATGAATAATTTTTAATAAAACTTAAATATCTTAAGAATTTTTAAAAGCACACAGTAAAATCGTTTAATATACTAATTAAATCGATTTGAAAAATCTTTAAACATGTAGGAACCAGTTTAACATTATATTTTTAATCGCCAGTTTAATTAATTTTTAATAAAGCTTAATTAAATTTAAAGGATTTTTAAAATCGTTTCAGTTTGAAAATTCTTTAAATGTGTACAAACCGATTTAACATATTTTAGACGCCGGTTTAGCCATTAATTTAATATTTTTTTGTAAAACTTACTTCATATCTTAAGGATTTTTAAAGGCAGAACAGCAAAACGTTTAACATAAATCTACTATAGTTAAATCGATTTGAAAAATAATTAAGCATGTAGAAACCATCAGTTTAACATATTTTTTAGACGGGCTTGATCGGGGTTGGCCCTTTATTGCAGCGCCGCCGGGACTGGCCCATTTAAGTCGAATAAATAAAATTTTTAGTGTAGAAACCGGTTTATCAATGTTATGCCTCGCAATTATTATATTTAAAAGTTCACTAATTGGTATTTTTTAAATTCTTAATTCTCATGTAATTCTTGTTAAATAATAATAATAAATGGGTGTCCAATCATTATTAACTGATAATTCATGTTAGTCAGTACCTACACTGATTCATTAGGTAATGTATAAGCTGGTTGGTGCGTAAACTGCCGTTACCCGAATGACGCGTAGCGAAGTGCCTCTTTCTACACACTTGTTAGGATAATAATATGGATAATAACAATTTTTTTCTTAACCTGTTTTTAATCCACTTCTTCAACATAGAAACCGATTTAAACAGATCATTTTTTATAACCGACATTGTTGCCCATGACCAAATGAATACTAACTCTTGCCCATCTAATAACACTGACGAACATTTAAAAAAAAATTTTTCTCCCTGGAATGATTTTGGCTGGATTTTATATATTTTGGCCTGCTGAATCCGGATCTGGCCTCAGATTTTCGATATCAGCCTCCAATGATAAGGGAGGGATATATGCTTTGAACAATTAAAAACCTATAATATATTTTATTAACAGTTAGCTTAGGTACATTATAAACATTTATAAATAATTTAAAATTTAATATTTACTTCCCTAACGTCTTTCTTTTATAAGAACTCCTGGATGTGTCTCGTATTAGGGTCCAGCAATAGTCGGCTAACATATTCGGGCTCCACTTTCCTGTATACCTTTTCTCTATGGAGGCAATATCTTGGTGAAATCGTTCTCCATGCTCATCTGATACTGCTCCTAAATTTTCAGGAAAAAAGTCCAAATGAGAATGGAGAAATTGAAGTTTTAGTGACATGTTGCATTCTAAAATATGATAGGCCGTGAGTAGTTCTTCCACGAGTTCACGATAATTTTCTGATTTATTATTTCCAAGAAAATTGTTGCAAACACTTTCAAATGCATTCTATGCCCGCCTTTCATTGCCACTTAAAATTTGCCTGAAGTTCGCATCTTTAAACACATGCCTAATTTGGGGACCCACAAAAATTCCTTCTTTAATTTTGGCCTCACTGATACGTGGAAATTTGTCTTTTAAATACTTGAAAGCATTTCCTTCTCTATCCAGTGCTTTAACAAAATTTTTGATCAGACCCAGCTTAATGTGAAGTGGAGGTAAATATATTTTTTCTTTCTGAACTAATGGTTCTCGGGTCAAATTTTTAACGCCAACTTGTATTGTGTCACGTGGAGGCCAAACCTTAATTTTATAATGTTTGTTTCTTGTACGGCTGTCCCATTCACACAAAAAGCAACAGTATTTTGTATAGCCTGCTTGCAGTCCCGTCAGTAACGCCACCACTTTTAAATCTGCACATATGTTCCATTTGTGATCTTCGTACTTTACACATCTTAGTAACATCTTAAGATTGTCATATGTTTCTTTCATATTTACCGAATGACCTATAGGAACCGATGGATGCTCGTTTCCATTAAAAAGTAAAACAGCTTTTAGACTTGTTTTAGACGAATCTATGAATAGTCTCCATTTATCGGGATAGTCTCCAGTTCGGTCATTAGGCCAGGTATGTCATGGCAAAATACTAAATCACCTTCCACTGCAAAAAAATTTGTGAGAGTAGATTGCCTTTTCCTGTAGATGGACACCTTCACTCCTTTTCCCAAGAGCTTCCAAGGCGGGATCCGAGAAGTTCAGCTTTTGTTTTCGGGAGGTCCAAGTCACGAGCAAGGTCATTTAAGGAATATTGGGGTACTGAATGCTACGCTTGGTTTTGCTAGTAATTTCTTTAATATTCGTCATGTAAAAATAACAATCATCTACATGATTACGAGGTTCCCTCCAAACCATTGGAACTACCTTTCAGCCATCCAGTCAATGTTCTCGAGCACGAACTGCAACACATTTTTGAGGCCCAGGACCTATCTTCATCGCCAACTTTGCATCCAAAGTATAGTTCATAAGCCTTTTTTACTATTGAAGATATCGGTTTTTGGTACGCTTTCGCGGTAACTTCGCCACAAATATAACAGAAGGTATCGGCATCGACATACGTAGATCTAAGCGAAAATATTAATAGATGTTTACTAAATGATTATATAGTAACGACTAAAGGGATATTTCAAGCATAGATAAAAATAAGCTGCAAATAACAATGGGGCGATCGTTTATTACCTATTAATGGGCCTATTCGACCATTCCAAGAAATCTGAGGCCAATATAAACATTTGAGGGTCAGTTGTATATTAGTTTAAGTCCAAATGTTACAAAATACACGATATTTTTATAAAGAGGATTTTTGTGTTGATTAGTGTAATCAATCTAATATCAATCAATAAGTAATCAAAAAAATATAAAACAATTCAAATTATTGATCAGTTTCAGTTCGAATTTTTGAAAATTTTCATAATAGTCAACACTAATATGATATTTTTTTCTACGATGGTTATAAAAACGTTTTTTTTACGCAAATGAATAAAACTGGTAACTTTTTATCGAGTTAAAATAAAGGAATTTATCGTTAAAAAAGTGCCGTAATGTGTAATTTTTTCACTCTTCTCTGAATGCTTATAATATCAAGTTGCAATGAAATCAGCATCCGCGTCGGTCGTTGCCTGGGCGCCGCATTTTTATTGTCACCTTACAAATGTCAATATTATTTAAAAATATTAAAAATGGAAAGAAATACTTCCGAAGAAGAAAACTCATTTCAATGCGCTCCAGACGAAATAATTAATATAACCAATGAAGCAGCACAAAATTAATTGCCTGAAAAATCGAAGGAATCTCACAAAAAGGAATATAATATGTTTATTAAGCGACGTTGGACCAAAAGCAAATGAGGAGTTTTAGCGAACGGGCATTATTAACGTATTTTCAAGAAAGGTAAAACATTTTTAAATTTTCCCTTTATTATGCTAAGCTAAAATCAACATTAATTCTGAATAATCAAGTCGATATATAGATAGATAGAACTAGAAATCGATGCGCATCGTGACGTCGCCCAATAAAATTCGCTTATAAATCGATAAGCTCTACTGAATGCAGCCATTGCTTTTTAGTTTATTATATTATTCAAATGTTTTTAGTAATTTCAAAATGGTTACTAAACTAAAATCGTTGTTATTTCTTAAACTACTAAAAATAAACCCACATAACCCTATATTAAAATGATCAGCAGCTCTATGCCCGTCATTCCATTGAAAAAAATAAAAGTTTAGTTCGCCACTTTTTTGAGCCGCCTTGTATAATGTAATTTTGAAAATATCCCTTTTTTAATTCCAAACGTGCTGTTTTAATATTTTTGATAACTTCCTCGATAAGGATTTAATCTTCCGTCCCCGCTTTATTGACGGATCCTGTATATCTCTTATTAGTGTTTTTAAGCCGGTTTTTATTGTAAAAGTTTTATTTATATATTTATTAATTACTTTTTAGATGGATTTGTTAATACTACAGCTCTGGTTATAAGAATATATTATTTCACAATAAAGCTTTTGAATTTGACTGCCTTATACATTTATAAATTCTAACATTCCATATTTAATTTTTTCATCCCATTTTCGAGTAACTTTTTGATTTCGCTGTTCTTGTTTTTTTAACATTGTTGAAATTGACTTTTCTATATTTCAATCTCCCTAAAATATGTCTGTAAATAATCTTCATCCAATCCACTACCACTATCCTACTCTTCAAAACACATTTTTTAGGTATAACACACGACCAAACCCCTAACAAACGCATTTTTGAGGTATAATTGAATTTTATAACTTAATATGAACGAATGATAGACATCGCGCTATTTTATTTTCTCATATTTATTTTTACCAACGGTATCACCGCAAATTGCTATTTATACAATATCATCTACTCTAGCATCATCATCAAAATCGGTTCAACTGCTAAAAAAAGGTACGAAGATATAGGAAAATGGAGAAAAACAAGAACATCTTTCTTTTTAAAGTCGGTTACCCATTACCAATAAATTACCCTGTATCCATTTCGATTATGTTGATTTGCCTCTAATGTCTGCGGTAGGTAGTACTTGTATTGTAATAGATATAAAATTCCAAGAAGAAAATATTATTTTTTCAAGATATCAAGTAGATTAGTCATTTTCTCCCTTATTTCCTAATATGTTTAAATTTGGGCCATTAAAATAATTAGATCTTCCTGTAGTTCAGTTTCCAAATTGTCTTTAAATGCCATATGACGCTTTTAATTGTCATAATTTTAGTTAATTCGCTTTTCCGATAAATAGTTTTAGTTATATTAATGACAATGGCATATCATGAAATAATTTTATAATATTTATTTTCTCTTGCATAATTACTTGCGGCTTACCCTGAGAGCAACATTTTTTCATTTTTTATGCAAGACTAAATTATCTGCAAATTATCTTGTTGGTATTTGTTGTGTTTCGTTCTTGCCGAAATTAGTTTGGTTGGTGCCGTTCCAGTATATACAGGGTTATCCGTTTTTGATACTTTTGCTGGGTATCTCGGTAATTATTGAACTGATGTACATGTCATGAGATGTATTTGGGAGAAACTAAAAATGATGACAGCAGAACTTAAAATTATTCGCTGGTTTTAAAGATACGAGGGTACGATTTTAAAATTTTTCTTATTACTAATAATAGAAGAAAATGTTTCATATAAAAGTTTCATAGTGTGCTAATAGGATGCCACCTAAAAATCGAATCTACCGGGTCAGGTCAACAAGTTATCGGACCTAACTTTCTTATTTTAAATGGGTACCTATATTTTTTACCAAAGAAAAAATGCATTTGTATTTCTCTTTATAAATATATAGCACACAATATATTTTATTATTCAAGTAATTGAATAATTAAAATTTTTCTATTAAATTTGTAGTAGGCCGTGCATTCAAACGTAAGAAAGCGAAATAAATATTACCATTTTTCACTGAAGGGTAAGCCTATGAGAGTAATAAGCAAATCACAAGTTTATTATATAGTTTCCGTTATTTTACTAAAGCTATACCATAATTTTTCAGATTGATTTCTAGTATTTTAAAAAGATCACTGAAGGGTTGCTGCCTCTCAGGGTAACGTTTAAAATACAAGTTTAAGACATTTTCTTTAACAATTAAAATATGCGCATATCATATTCTTCATAATTTTCGTAAACCATCTTATCTAACACGAAATACGTGTCAGTTAAATTTCATCCATAGCCTACTACTAAACTATATTATTTAAATAGGTATTCTTAGGCATGCATATGATAATGCAGAAAATTTCGATTTCTTATGTCTTAATGAACGGCCTACATAGATTTAATAGAAAAATTGAAATTGTTCAATTATTTGTATATGTATTGCACAAGAGGAGTTGAAAATAAACTTTTAAACACAGCCCTTTGTAACATCAGTTTGGGTCAACACTTTATATCATATCTGGGTTCTAAATTATATAACAGAATACTATTGGAAATACGAAATATAAAAGATCAAAAACATTTTAAAACTCAGTTTAAAAAAATCTTTATGACTAATTTAAATATTTTTACTGACATATTGTGGTAGCGGTGTTATTTAGACTGTTGCACTCCCTGCAGGTTTTGTGATTTTCGCTGCTTGAATTAGTTGTTCTTACACTAGTAGTGCTTTAACTTATTTTATATAGGTTTATAGAAATTAATTTAATGCGAGTAACGCTAAGTAGCTGTGATAGTTCTAAAAATGTTAAATTCTAAAAATAGGCAAATACAGGTATTTGATACCCAGGTGTCATATGTAACTGTTTAAAATTTAATTTGTATTCTGTGTAAACGACTTTGAAAATAAATAAATTTGAAAATTTTGAAATTTGAAATTTGAATAATAAAACATATTCTGTGCTATATATTTATAAAGAGAAATACAATACATATTTTTTGGCTAAAAATATACAGGATGTCCCATTTAAATTGAGAAAGTTAGGTCCTATAACTTCTTGACCTGACCCGGTAGATACGATTTTTAGATGACATCCTATTCTACATAGCACATTATGAAACTTTTATATGAAACATTTTCTTCTATTATTAGTAACAAAAAAAATTTTAAAATCGATAATTTTTCAATTTACCCTCCTATCTTTTAAATCAGCGAATATTTTTAAGTTCTGCTTTTATAATTTTTAGTTTCTCCCACGATCCATTAATTGGTTCTTTGTAACTGTGTTTAAAATAAATACATATGTATGTTCAAAAATATCACCATTGACTTTTAAACAGTTTTTGCTTCTTCGACGAAGGGCGCCCGTTGCTCCCTGGTTTCTTCTTGTCTTTCTTTAATATCGAGTCATTTTGAATATTTCAAATAGTAAAGTTAGCGCATCCCTAGTTTCGACTTTTTTTTAAACAAAATTCGATAAAGACATGGAAGTTTTTTAACATTATTTTCACGTGTACACTACTGGCGTTTGGTCTGTTCCTCCCAACTAACCCTGTATACAGAATTAAAAATATTTATCTAATGAATTTATTTAATATAAATGTTTTAAAATGGCAAAATTATAACCTGAGCAGAACTAATCAATGAATTTAATAACAATCATATTACAAGAAATTCAACAGATAAAGGGAAAAACATTACTAATATGCCACAAAAAGTTTGCAGGAAGGATGACTTTTAGAATTACATAAGGAAATACTTTTTAGCTTAACATTACCCAGCCAACGTGAACGTTTAGATAAAAATATATATTATTTATATTTCATATTTGTTTAGGTTTATGAAATAATACAGCTGTAAATTTCAATATTAAAATAAAATAATTTGTTATTTTATATTTTATTTATTATATAAGGGACCCGCAGTACGGGGATGCCCCCACTTGAATTACGTGCTCATTTATTTTTAGTTTGTTCTATTCTAAGAATTTTTCGATTAGTTGTTCCTCAGATTCTACAATTTTTCTTTTCGATTAAGGCTCACGCTATCTCTATCTTTCGTAGGGAGGGGAGAGAGGGGGAGTTTGCGAAGAAAAAGAGTACAGGGTGTCCCATTTTCGACACTTTTATAGGATATCTCCGTTATTGTTAGTGCTATCAAAAAAGTAATGTAGGTGTCATGTGCACTATTTGGGTCAAACTTAAAATGGTAAAATCAAAATTTGAAAATTTTTGCTCGCTTAACAGATACGGGGAAAATCAAAAAATTGACAATTTCTAAATTACCCTATATTTTCTTAGTTAAAAGAGATACAGAAAAAATGTTATACAGAAATTTCTTTATATTGATTGTTGAATAATCTGCCGTTTTCAGAATAAGTATATGGGGTCAGGTAAGAAAGTTATCGGACCTAACATAACTTTTCTAAGTGGAACACCTTGTATATTTTAATCTAAAAAGATATAGCATTTTAAACTCTCCAAATAATCATGTGCAAGTTCTAACCTGCCTTGTTTATTTCTTTCCATTAAAAATATTTTATTAGTAGCACAATGACTTCGTATATCGGAAATTCGAACCCTGTCTCTAGCAGTATTTGCAGAACCTGGAAAGTTCGTCTCTTCTTTCGCCTTTATTGCAGTTGCGAATGGATGATCCCTTAGATAATTAACTAGTTTTCTATCTTCATCTTCAGTAGAAATTCTAGGGGGACCTGAACCTGCTTTCCTAATAATAGTCCCATGCCTTGTTATTTTTTGTTTTGCCAACAACACGGTATTTTTGTTTACTCCCAGTTCGTCTGCAATATCCCTAATAAAAGCACCATCTCGCAACCGACTGTAGTTATAGCCTTTTGCTGGGGTGTTAATTGTGGCATATTTTTTAAAGAAAAATTTGCTTGATAAGTGAATGATAAAGTGACAATTTATGTTGACATGCAAAATTTGTAAATGACATTTTACTGGTACCAGACTCGAAAGTAAAAAAATCCTAATAGTCAAGGAGATAATAAGAAATTTTGCTGTCCTAGTTTTTTACCGGCACGATGGTACATTCTTATCTGGAATCCGGATAATATAGCATATACAGGGTGTTCGCTAATTAATGATACATGGAAAAACCACAGACTCCCTACGTAAAAATATTAGGATTTAATTATACTTACCTATATCCGAAAGTTGATATTAACTGAAATACAGGGTGTTAAAGTTAAAACTTCATTTTTGTTTTTCCCTAATAACTTTACAGGAAACCAAAGTTTTTTTACAAAACTTGGCAATTATGGTTTTTAGGACGAGAAATTGATTATTTTATGAAATTTTAATGTACAATGTAGGGGGCGCTGTCAGCTGCATTATTTGCACATTTATTAGGTCATAACTTTTTTGTGCTTCAGTGTATTTGTTTTTAATGAAAATAATACTTTTCTCATTTATTACGTAAAAAAGGTGGTATACTAATTTCAGGTCGCTTAGAGTTACCGTTTCGGAGATATTTGCATTTAAATTGTTTAGTGCACCCTGTCCAATTATTATTAATTTGCAAAGAAATTTTTTTCTTAAAGTAACTCATGAGAAAACAAATGAAATTTAGAGATGCCGTTTCTATGGAACAGAAAATGTTTCATTTTTGAGTTAATGGTAAGTTTGTGTTTTTATTGCTGTTCATTTCATTTCTTTCGACACGATATTTTCTAGGGTCAAAGTTATTTTAATTAAAATAAGTTAAAGAACAATCCAATTGTTGTATTTATTATTCCCAATTACCAGTACTAGAACATTAATTATCGAGTAAAAGTGAATTGGTAAGAAGTAACAAAACTTAGTATACCTTTCTTACGTAATAAATACAAGAAAGGTATTATTTTTATTAAAAACTTAAATACACTGAGGCACAAAAAAGTTATGACCTAATAAATGTGCAAATAATGCCGCAGACAGCGCCGCCCCCTATATTGTACATTAAATTTTCATAAAGAAATGATTTTCTCGTCCTAAAAAAACCATAATTGCCAAATTTTGTACAAAAACGTTAGTTTCTCTCAAAGTTATTAGAGAAAAACAAAGTTTTAACTTTAACACCTTGTATCTCAGTTAATATCAACTTTCGGATATAGGTAAGTAGAATTAAATCCTAATATTTTTACGTAAGGAGTCTGTGGTTTTTCCATGTACCATTAATTGGCGGACACCCTGTATAAAAATGTTCTTTAATTTCAAAGATTTTTTTTCTTAATGATGATAAGCGCGCGACCTACTCTAAGTAATATTTGATCATATTTAAGAAATAATCGACGTATCTAAACAATATTTTGGGGTAGAAATTATTTATCTTGTGTAATGTCTAGCTAAGTTAGTCATAAGAGCGCATAATATTATAGAATACGTGCCAGAAGATTATTTATAAAAAATTAATTTTTTATTGTGTTGTTATAGCCTACCCGAATCAGATCGAGATTTAAAACTTTAACCATTGCCAAATCTTATTTTTAATGATTTAGGTGTTAGATCAACTTCCGCCACTCATTAAAAATCGGTTATTTAACAAAAGAGCCCATTCTCTTATCGGATATATCCGCAAAAGCTACCACTGCCCTATATTTCGCTGAGTGGAGCGATGCATTTTCATTTGGAATAAAAAGTAATATTTACCGTTATATTTTCCTTGCCATCAAGAAAGAAGAAGAAATACTTATCTAATGATAGTCTATGACATACATGTATTATAATAAAAATTAAAAATATAACCATGCTTGTGGAAGTTAAAATCTAAATGTGGTTCCCTGAACGCTAATAGTTTTTAATTTTAATATTTTCCTACGCAAGAAAATCGTATATTGAAGGTGAAGATTTTATTCTTTTTGATAAGTTAGAGGGTAACCGAAATATGGGAAGGTGTCCCAAAATGTAAAATTCTTTAAAGCATTCCGTACATCAAAAACGAGAAAGCCTAAAGAACCGCTAATAATGGATTTTGTTTTACAAAAAAGTAGCACAGTGCTGCGAAAACGCATCCTTCTATCTTTACTAATAACGGAGATACCCCCGTACAGCCATCGAAAAATGTATACCCTGTACGTATAGTTTAAACATTTCAATTATTACATATCAATATTTATATATTTCAAGGAAGAGAATCCAAAAATAGTATAAGTTTTAGGAATTGTTATAAATTTTGAGCACACATGAAAAATGTTTATTTTTTATTCAGATTTAAATTCTTTTTAATTTTCTCTATATTTAACCTCGCACAAAATAAATAAAATGGAATAGTTTTTGTTAAATAGTTCATCTAATTTTAATACTCTCATTGAAAAGTCGAATCCTTCTGATTTTACTTAAGTAACGGAATATTACAGCATAAAAATAAAGCAAAAATGTGTTCGTCCTGTAATTTATTATACATGGAAAACATTAACATTGAGTCTAAGTGTGTACATAGATGTTATAATTGCTATTTATCTTCCTCTTTGCCTTTAAAAACAATACAATTTAAAAAACAATTTGGTTGTATTTTTACACAGAGTAATTTACTTAACAAAAAATACCTTTCATCTTGAAAGTGTTAAAACTAGACAATCAACGCAAAATCATAATTAAGTTTGATGCAGATTTTTTTGCTGACACAATAATGTAATATAGGCCATTACTAGTAATACTATTTACATGTCTACCTATATAGTATAATGCCAAGTACATTTTCATTAAATCCATTGTAATTCTTAATAAACTGTTTTCGGATGTTTATTATTATATAATAAATAAACATTATTACCTTAAAGCAGATTTCGGATCCATGTTTAAAAAAATTAACACTTATAACACATACAAAGTTTAAAAAACGTTTTATTATGCTCCACTACACTTGCAACTTATTCAATCTCCGAAAAAATAAATGCACAACAGGCATATTGTTCTATTCAACACAAAAGTCAGTTTTATCAAATCTCAAAAATAATAAAAAGACTCGGTAGGTCGGTTCTATTGTCACGAAGTTTACAGTTTTGTAAAATTTGTTCTCCGCAAATAATAATTTGTTTAAACCAACGGTTTTTGCCGCGTTAAAGACGCGGAGGAATTAACTTGGCCAGAAAGCGCGAAGAATGGTAAGGAAGACCGCGCCTCTTGCAGAGAAGCTTAGGTTGGTAATAACGAAATTCAAATTGCATTGAGATAGATATGGACTCCCCACTCTTCGAAAGATCAGTAGTTTTTTTGCTCTTGGATATTTTTACGCTAACTCATCTTGTTAATCTATTTTAATGCCGAACGTATGCAAAAAGTTCTATCGTAAAAATTGTTAAAAAAATTATAATATTGATAAAAATAACTATTTCGCTATAGTTGTAAAACAATGCTGTCAGGATTCAGTCAGTTAAGAAGCTACACTGATAGAAGATGTTTTACTACCATTATAAAAAATTTAGACTACGATAACAAAAAAATATACCTACATAGGGGACAATCAAAAAAATAGCTGTGAAAGTTTTATAAATATTTTCCTACGGTTACAGCAAAGGAAAGTTCTTATGCGATTGAAAAGATACTTTGCATATATATTTTAAGTTTTTTTTATTTAAGATGTGTTCTACATTATACATATATAAAAAATTCAGCACAATATACCGTTTTCCTGTTTAGTGTTCTTTAAAAAAAAATAGTATTACAAATTAAACACTAAAAACGAAAATTATATTAACGTAGGTAAATTAAGTGGTAATACGACAATATAAATAATAGGTTGGCTATAGTTCTAAAGGGCCATTCATAAAATTTTACGTTATTCAGTTCACAGTAAAGTGCATTCTGTCCCCAGCATATATACAGATTAATGACACAATATAATATTTTTAAAGAGATATTTAATTGTCATAATACCGTAAATATTTCTAACTAAAAGTAGCAAAGTTTTATCTGACAAGAATAAAGGATATTCAATGGTTTCTACTGTCACAAGAAATAAATTTTGCTATTTCAGGTAGAAAATGTGCTATCCCAGATAAATTAATTATCGCAAAGATTTTTTAGCTGGAGCTTTTCTCAGTGTGTTATTCGGTTACATAAAAAACATCCTCTTAAAAAAATGTTAAAGATCGTTAGCGCTAATATTATTATCATACATTATTATAACCTAGTCAATTTATTATACAATATTATACAATACTATTGCGTTTTTCTCGTCAGATGCACCCTTCTTTCGGATTGATTGAACTAAAGCCATTTGCAATAATTTTTTTTAAACTAAATTTATGAATATCAATATTAATAATAATTAGTTTCAATTTGAATCGTTTTAATCAAGACAAGAAAAAGAGACCGTTTTCATCATAAAAAATGATCACATGGAAAACGTCAATGGTGTGCCACTTTTAAAAAAATATCAGCAGATATGTTTGCAAGGACGCCGCGGGTGGATTGATGCAATTATTTTTCTAACTAAAATGTGTGGTTTTATATTCTATTAACACATACCAAAATAGAAAATAATATAGAAAGTACCTACATTCGGAGATATTAAAAACCAAAATTTTAAAATAAATTTAATACACTATAGCAATAATGTAAGTCTGCGGACTGACATTTTCTTTATAAAATCACAAATCATACTCTAAAATATTAGTACGTCATTAAACAAGACTCTGTATATATAAGTATTTTAGGGTTGCAAATTCGCGCCGATTGGCGATCCAATGTAACGTTCAATGTAACTAACAAGAAAATTTTATAAAATAATTCTATTTAATAACACAAATAACTATCAATAATGGTTATAAATCATAAAACAATTGACAGTATTTATTGTAGATTGACTCATAAGATAAAATAAATCTTTCCTATGAGAGAAGAAAAATTTAATTATAAAACAACATTCATACAGGGCCAAGTAGTGCGGCAAAGCCCAATATCTCCTTTACCATTAAAGATAGAAGGCAACTTTTTCCAGGAAAGTTATTAAGAGGTGCATATTCTAAAATTAGTTTTGACTGTACATGGCGCAATAAAAAAGCTTGTTGTTAATTTCATAGTTATTAAATGGGACACCCTGTATATTTTTACATATCATATCTGAATTCACCGTGAAATTCTATACATAGCACAACAATGATATTTTCACATTTTTTGCAACGTTGCCAAATAGATTGAAAAATACCTTAAATTTGTAATATTTTATATAGTTATAATAATTTAAAAGAAAATATTTTTATAAAGAGCAATGTTGACAGAAATCCCCTAATGTAATAACATAGATTACATTTTTTGTACAAGATGTTTCCTATGAACTGCAAACCTATTACAAACTTCAAACCTATCTTTCGTAAATTATTTGTATTTCATTCTTTTATGGCTTTTAATCTCTTTTGACTTTTGTTAAGGTCCTATGTCTATCTTTACTAATTTTGGTGATATTTCACTTTTTATTTCAACCCTAGCAAAAAACTGGATATATTTTACCAATGTCCCTTTTCTAGTTACCTATGACACATAAAATAAAAACAAAATGTTATAATTTTAAATAAAACGTCAGTTTGATGTCAATTGGGTGGCAATTAAAGTGATTTGGTGAGTTGTTTGTTCAAGAATGATTAAAAATAAAGTAATAGAAATAGAAGTGTGTCTAAACCACAAATATGATAAATAAAAATTTTAAAGGGGGGGAAATCTTTACATTGAGTCAAAGATCAGAATTGTTGGACATTGTTTATGGGCTATATGATGTCATAGAACAAAACTACTGGCTGCTGATGATGACCTTCCCTAGGGTCGAAACATGTTCAAAAATTTGACTCAATTTAAAGATTTCCTTCCTTAAAAATTTTTTATTAAACATATTTGTCGTTTAGCCAGATTTTTATTCCAATTACTGTATTTTTAATCATTGTTGAATAAACAAATCACCAAATCACTTTAATCGTCAGCCAATTGTCACCAAACTGACGTTTTACTTAAAATTACAAGATTTTGTTCTTATTTTATCTGTCATAGGTGACTACAAAATGGATAGTGATTAAATACATTCAGTTTTTTGCTAGAGTTCAACTAAAAAGTGAAATGTCGCCAAAATTAGTAAAGAAATACATAAGAAGACCCTAACGAAAGTCAAAGGAAATTAAAATTGCCATTAAATACAGAGTGTTTCATTTAAAAAAACTTACGAGAATTAGGTTTAAAGTTCATAATATCGACATGTACAAAAATTTTACTCTGTGTTACCTTTTGTCAACATTTGTCTATCCGTTATAAAAATATTTTATTTAAAAAATAATTATAACTTTAAATTATTATTACACATTTCACTGAACCATGTTCTCTCATAAATATAAGGAATTTTCCAATCTATTTGGCAACGTTGCAAAAATGTATATAAGTAATTGCTGTACTATGTACAGAATTTCACGGTGAGTTAAAATATTTAAAAATATACAGGGTGTAAACAATATGAAATTCTGAAAGCGCCTCCATTTTAATGTACCTTGTATAGCCGGAAATCATTTTAGAAGATGCACTTCTTAATCCTTAATAACTTTCCTGAAGGAAGATTTTCGCTAATTTTAATTGGTACAGGGGATATTGGCCGCACTAATTGGCCACCTTGTATGTGTATAATTAAAACTAGTGAAAATATTAAAAGATTTATAAATAAGCAAGGTATAAAAGTAGCTTGGAAGACTAGCAACACAATATTAAAGATTATCAAAAATAATAAAGATAAAAATTAAAAAAGTTGTGTTTATAAATTAAATTGCGCCTCTTGTGCTAACGTCAAAATGCGAAAAATACATTTTTAATAACAATTTCAAGATTCTGCATGTCGAACCAAAGGGAGTATATGCACATCAACAAGATGAGCCGTTTTGACTTTGAAACACGTGATTGTTCAGGTTTGTTGACAAATTAATCAAAATTTCTTTGATAATTTTACTTTTTTTTATGATCAACTTTAAGGCACTCTGGGAGTTGTGCGTGTGCGCATAAAGAGATTCACGTTGGTTTTGAATCGTTGGAGGCTATACTCGTTGGGAAACACGACCTCAGGAAGGTCGTTCCATAAGGATGAACTCCTCCGGATGAAAGAATTCTTAAATAATGAAGTTCGAGGAATAGCAAGCTCAACCATATATGCATGGGCGGCAGTGGTTCGTCGTGTATTTCTGCCATTCACCCTCTGAGCGGAATTACGAGGGCAAGGTCAGCCGAGCACTCTTCATGGAAATATCTATAAAAGAGAGTCAAATCCCCAACCTGTCTTCGATGTTCTAGGCTGTCGAGACTCTTCGTCAGCTTGTGGTCTCCGGTCAGACAAATGGCTCTCCTTTTAATGGAATCCAGTAGCCAAAGAGTTTGTTTGGGTGCAGAGCTCCAGACATGAGAGCAGTCTGTACTCTCGTGATGGTCGAATCTAGGCTTTGTATAGCGTCAAAAGTTGTTGAGGTGTGTAAAACTTTTTGGTCCGGAAGAGTACATCAAGTTTCTGTGAAACTCCTTTTGCGATTTCCGCAACGTGGTTATGCCAAGACATATTTCCTCCCAGATTGACGCCAAGCAAATTAATAGATGAAGCCAGTGGAATTTCGTATCCTGCCATGACTATATCCGGTTCTGTAATGTTAACCTTTTTAGAGAAAACTGCGGCCTGGGTTTTCTTAGAATTAAATTCGACTTGGTTACTGTCACCCCAAGCCAAAATTTCTTCCAGGTCCATAATTTTCCAATAATTTCGCCACAATTATCCATTGCCTACTGATATAAGTAACGTAAATTATTAAAAATAACGCATTGTTAGATTATTTTTGAATATAAATATAAACAACTATACATTTTTGTACCGCCCAAAATATGCTTAATTAATAAAAAAATAATATATAGGGTGTTCCATGGCTACGCCCCTGAACTTTATGTAAATTTCTCTAACAAGATCAGTTTTTATGATAATTTAACACGTAACGGAAATACTAGGGGTTTGATAATAACTCTAATACTTCTAGAAAGTGACAAAAATGGGACATCCTGAACATTCAATTACAAGTTCGTGTGTCAGATTTCAAATATACAAGAATAATAAGTGAAATAGTGGCTTAAGAAACAAAATCATCCATTTTGATGGCTTCACTTTATCTATGTTTTCTATAGTCTATCCAGGATTAATCAGAAAAATAAGCACTTTTGAACCTACGCTTTACGAAGGTTATGGAGGGACCTTGACTATAATATTGTAAATGGAGAAGAAATATGAACTCATGCATCCTAAATCAACTTTGCCATAATAAAACATTATAAAATTGTATCTTAGTAAACATCTTATTCTCAACAAACAAGAACTTTTCAACTAAAAGAATTGACCGACAATAGAGTTACGAGACTCGAATCAATTTTTGCATCATTTCATAAATTATGCGGTCAGGTCCTAAGCCGTGTACAGAAAAAGTAAACCTTAGCAACGCTGCTTGTTGAAAGCAACAATTTCTTATTAGAATTGTCATACAATTTTTAAAGAACAAATTTCTGAAATAAAATACTTTTTTGTTTTTTATTTGGAAATCGATCTTCTGTGTATAATACTTACACATTTTCCTTCATTAACTAGAGATACCTGCAGCTTCGCCTACATGGCTTGGAACCTGAATAATATTTCGAGCCTGAGATCAGTTTTTCCTAATTTCTTATATATTTTTTTTCAATATAATCAGAAACTAGGCAAGCACTTATAATTTCAATATATTAAGAGATGATATACAAGGTGATTCATGATATACGCGACATGCTCTTCTCAACTAGAATATTATTATCTTTCTACCACTTTGTGTTATACCGGTTTTTTAACTAATATTCTAAGTACATTTTATAAAACACATGCTCTGTATGAACTCCCTAGTATTTAGGAAATTGGACATTTTCTTCTAATCTAAGGTATCTTGGTCATCGTATAGCATAAGGATGAACTAATCTAATAAAATAATTAGTCGAAGGTAATATAACTAGAACTCGTTTTTTATCGATAAAATTTTTCATTCACCAAAAGTTTTGTTTTGGAAATTTGATGAAATGTCGTTAGATTATTTCCAGAACCTAAATTAAATATTATAATAATTCGAGACATACTTTTAAATATGCAATCTCGATAGTCGTCTATATCGATACTAGCTTATGCACTCTACTCAAGACTTCAAACCTTTTGACGTTTCGTAAGTTATAAAATTTCGAAATAAAATATGCCAACAATCAGTGGCGGCTCGTGACCTATGATAGAGGGGATTAACAAGTATTTAATTTTTTAATTAAAATTTAATTTTTGTGTGACGACCAAACAATTACTTTCTTAGGCGTTTTAAACGTAGTGTGTTCTGCGTTAAATTAATTTCGGGTTTAGGTCTTCCCGCATTTTCAAACTCCAAGAGCTAAAGTTATTTTTTAAATAGTCCACCGTCAACACGCTAGAATTTCTACATATCGCCATAGCCCCACTATCCCCCTCTACCTGATACTATAGAGAAATTGCATTATGCCCCAGCAAATGGAAAATAAAAATCAATCCAGATAAGACACAGGCAATTTACTTTACCAAGAATTCATCAAGGTTCAGAAGACCGGAAGGCAGAGTCACTGTTGGAAACAAACTAGTTGACTGGAGCCCGAACGTAAAATACTTGGGACCTCCTTTCGATAATCGCCTCAATTGGAAAGTAAACACAGCCTCAATACTCAAGAGAGCCAACGGAAAACTTGGCGCCATATACCCGATGCTTAACAAAAGAAGCAAGCTAAGCATAAGAACAAAAGGCACGATGATCAGACCGCTGTTATCATACGGAGCAGCGTCATGGCGCACACTGAGTAAACCTGACTTAAAGAAGATACAAGTAATGCAGAAGAAGGTACTTAAAATAATACTGAATACACCTAGATACACTAGAAACGACATCATCCACCGAGATCTCCAAATTGAAACAATTTTGAAGTTTCTCGACAAAACAATCACTAAATATTACACTAAGGCTAACATAGCCAACAATGGCAAGATATTTGTATCGCACATACATAAATAGCCACACAACAAGTATAAATACCTAAAAACTGGATCACTCACAAAATCCATACCCAAAATTATTTAAGAACTTGTTCTGCATACAAACCACATGAAACACAAACAATAAACGATTATTGTAAAAATACACTGCCTGCCCTATACCTACCGCCAATATGTTACGGAGCTCCCATATTTTGATCATTTGATTAAGTTAAAATGAGGAAGATACTAGAGCTGACACCAAACTTCATCAACAATGCCTAAAGGCTTAACCCAAAAATCATACTTATGATAGACAAAAATAACACGTCGAGTGAAAAGGAGTTGAAGGTTTTATATCTGACTCACACGGGAAATTTAGTCAGTCGGAGCTTTTCACTCAGAAAAGTTATGTCCACCCCGACACTACCTTACAGCCGCGTCTGTAAGGTGTCTGTAAGCAGATTCTCCTCGGCTGTCCAAAAAAAAATTCATTATGCCCCGCCTATTTATTCGCATATGCGAGCATTTCTCGTCAGAATCGTCATCAACCTCGACGACCTATAATATACAGTTTGGTTTGACGGTACGATAAAATATTAGGGAGGGTCGGCTTTATACGATAAATAATATTCAATGAATATAAATTAATATTTTTATTCGTTTGAGATTGTGGAAGAACTGCCTCTGCCAACAATATCGGTGAATAAGAGAATACATTGCAAATACACAGTAAGTACATATTTTTTACTTAAATCTTACCTTTAAAGTAGTTTTCCCTTTGTAATAGGTAAATAATATTGATAATCTAAAAAATATGCATATTCATTAAAACTTGACATTTATTAAAACTTAGGCCGGATTCATAAACTAATGTTACGATTGACGGCGCCGTTTGATAGTGTCGTTACAGCTTAAACATATTGAAATGCATAAGACCGTTTATATTTGACGTTGATGGTGCCGTTTGACGGCCAACATAAACCAATTTTATCTTTTTCCGGTGGATAGTCGCAGCAACGTTCGTTGCAAGATTACACAGCCAATCAAAATCGTATTTGCCTGTCACGTCATATTTAGTAAATATTATTTTACTTTATATCATCTTATTAACCATTTTAAAGTATACTGTTGATAGTATCATTCAGATCGCATAAACACCAAAATTAATAAAATCACATAAAAATATAGAAAAGCCGAGAAAAACAGGTTATATTATTGTCGCCAACGTCAAGTTATAAATCCAGCTTTTTACGGCTATCGTACAACGGCACCGTCAATCGTAACATCAAGTTTATATATTGGCCTTTATTCTCTAGTACTCGGCCTACTTAGAAACGCTTTTAAAATGTAGACAAATGAGACAGACTTACCACTTATAAAATAATTACAGGTAATTGGTGTAAGTAAAACGATTTGATTGGTCGAAACAGTAATGAAGTTCGAGGAGTACTAAGCTTAACCACATGCGGATGGGCGGCAGTGGTTCGTCGTGTATTTGTGATATTCGCAGCTCTGGGCGGAATTAAGAGGGCAATGTCAGCCGAGCACTTTCCATGAAAATATCTGTAAAAGAGAGTCAAATCCCCAACCTGTTCTTCGATGTTCTAGGCTGTCGAGGCTCTTCGTCAGCTCGTGATCTCCAATCAGACGAATGGCCCTCCTTTCGATGGAGTCCAGTAGCCGAAGAGTATGTTTGGGTCCAGAGCTCCAGACATGAGAGCAGTACACAGTGGTGCACAGTCTTTGAAGAATAAAGAATTCACATTCTTTGGTAGGTAGGATATAAATAACTTTCCAGAAAAATAATCGGGGAGCTCTGAAATTAGTATAATTTCTCTTTGTCATTTTCTGTTAATTAACCAACAGACATTACGTCGCCTTCGAGCATTCGGAACGTACTTTTTATAAAGCCGTTATTGGAACGGCCGTCTTTCATACCTGTTTTCACGATTGACACTACCGGATTAAAATGTCATATTTGTCGTTGTTCTTAAATACAATTCTTTATTGTTTTTCATTGTTTGTGTGATAAATTTAAGTATTGTATGGGGAAAAAAAATAGTAATTCTTAACTCAATATGGTAAGACTGTGCTAAGTCTGCCGTAAACTAGATAAAAATATATACTTTTGGGTCTCATCCGTCAATTGTTTGTTTCTCCTAACAAAGACACATCAAATCGGTTACCTGTTAGAATGACAACAGGAACAGACAGAAGATAAAAATATATAGGGATTCTACAGATAGATTACAAGAATACAAGAAACTTGTACAGGTCTTTTCACCCAATGTCAAAAAAAATAATTTTGTTGTCGGATTTATTCAGGTTTGTTCGGCTTTCTTCATCGGTTCTATCTACAATTTTCAACATTTCTTTGCGAATTTTGACATACTATATTGAAATATCGGGTGTTTCAGGAGGAACGCTCACCCCTAAAACTTTTTTAGTGTTTAAACTACAAAAATAAAATTTGGTGGGTTTGTATGTGATATTATTTTGCATTTTATGACATTACGGACTCCATTTTATAACTTCCGGTTTAACCAGAAATTACCTCAACCTTGGATTTTAAATGGAACACCCAGTACGTCACTTGTTGGCACTTTAAATCATTTTTCTTTATATTTTTATTTTGTCATCTAGATTGCTATGAACTCCCTAAAATGGTTTACATCTAAGCCAAATGATGACGGATTTTAAATTTGTAATTAATATGTTCATTTGTTTGTTAGAATTATAGCGTCATGAATACCTAGATAAATGCAAAGCCGTTTGCGCTTCCTGTTGTATTTTTTGTCATGAATTCGTATTTTTGATAAATTATTTTTCCTTTTTTAACTTTACATAACTGATAGTATGTGATATGAAATTGTTGGATAAAAAGTTAGCTATCTTTGTGCCCGAGAACGCCAATATGTTTCCATTTGAAACAATTTTGAGTTTTCTGGGAAGAAGCCTTCTTAAAAAGTTTAAAACGGTGTAAATAATTTAAAAAGCAGTAAAATTTTGAAAATTGCATTTTTATCAAGAATTTGGCTTAAATTATTATAGTATCAAAAAGTGATGTATGATTTAATTTGGAATGATATTCGATATAGCCAAAAATATACTGGGTGTTCCACTTAAAAATTTAAAGGTGAGGTAATTTCCGGTTAAACCGGAAGTAACAAAATTGAGTCCGTTATGTCATAAAATGCAATATAATATCACATGCAAGTCCAACAAATGTTATTTCTGTAATTTAAACATTAAAAAAGTTCTAGGGTAAGCGTTCCTCCTGAAACACCCGGTATAATGTATATTGGGGCGTTTGACTTATCTATTAGCTATCTATTCCCAATTTGTAAAAAAATTAACATTTAAAACGTTAACATTTTTAAAAACCTAATCGAGCTGTGATATTTGAAAAGATTCAAGCGAATATTATTTTACATTACAAGCTAAAAATAATAATTCGTAATACTCTATTTTGTAGTCACTTATGCTAAACGTTGACTGTTGATGTCCCTTCGAATAACTAGAAAATATAATATTGTTTTTTCAAAACATGTTTCATTAAAGTTTTACCCGTTTTTTTTTACTATCTATTTTTTCCCATTGGTACACATACTTGGTTCTGATCTTAATAACATCGAAAACGACGTACCTTTTAATATGTTCATTAAAATTTTCTTTGGCCTCAATAACCCTGAATATGACATATATTTTCTTCCGTATCAGTTCCCCCGCCAAGAATATTACTTGGCGACGACGCCTGAAGTGGTAGAAGAGAAATATACACAAAAAATTATGAGACTGAGAGTAGTCATACGCCGAGCTCAGACAACTGGTGACTTGATATGGTACATTTGGCAAGTAAGCCAGCTCACAAAGACCATTAACAAATAACACCTAATCCATTTGAAATGAGCGAGGAAGATCATGTTTATATGAATGCTCATATAATTCATATATAAACGTGATCTTGCTCTCGCTCGCACTTGCTCGTTCATTTGGTCTGGACCCAGCACACGTTGGTGGATGGCCTATTAACGTTTATGAAGAACTAGTCAACGGATCACTGGGAAAATTGCAACTTATATTAGTAGACATGCTCACTCTTTTAAAAATATCTTAATAACATTATCTAACATTTTCCTATACTGTTATCGTTCTTGAGATAATATTTAATTTAACTTCTTCTTTTTTGGAAAACATGTCCTGATATTTTTGAATTCTGGCAAATAAGCTCAGTGAAATTTGGTTGGGAATCAGGCAATACTAAGAGACCTTTCACAATGATAAAAAGTAAGTTTTTTAAAATGAAACACCCTGTATTTTATCTATGGTCCAATAAATAAAATACAGGTTGTTTTATTTAAAAACACATAATTTTTATCATTATTCCATAATAAAAATATTTGTACTTTGAAACACCCTGTACTATTATAAATAATATTTGAAAACAGAGCGGAAGGCCTCTGGCTATTACATGACTCCCTACTAAATTTCATTGCGTTAATTTGTCAGAGTTGAAAATATCCGTCCATTTTGAAGGACACGTTTTCCGAAAATTGAAAATGAAATTATTATCTCGAGAACCATAACATTGGGTAAAGGAAAATATTAACGAAACCCGAACAAACCCGAAATTAATAGGTATTCTAAAAAAAGTAACAGACATCAGGGTGTTCTATTTAAATCATCAAAGTTGCTACCACTTTCTAGTAAAAGCAGCGGCAGTGCAGCATATCCACTTATACAGGGTAACAAATTGACCATTGGGATTTCGGGAACTGTAATTAAGAGGCTTTCAAAATATTTAAAAAAATCTAAAATTTTGCGTTTTTATTTTTTCCCGACTCTATTCGAAGAGGTGTCTTAAAATAAATTCACTTTCGCATTGTTACATTTTATTCTCCACACGATGGCATTATCAGATATTTAATGCGACGTTTCATCTTTGGGTCACCATCATTAACTTATTTTTTTACATACGGGCCGGGATTTTTTTGTTCAAATTATGAAAAAGGAACCTCAATCTACGTTCAGCGGTATATAACACTTACTGGTTCTCAGACGTTTTGTTTCCTAAATTGACCCTCCTCATTAAAATACCCCCAGTACGTTACTGTAATTTATGTTTGTTTCGACGATTTTAAAATTATTAATGCTATTTCTGTTCATAATTATTATTACGTACTACTTGCTACTGTCTTTCTTACTTCAAACTAATAGTTTTATCAAATTTCTACTTAGCGTAAGTACCTACAAATAATTTATTTTATTAATACAAATAAAATTTGACTATTCATACCAGAACTTTTTAAGACTTCTTGAAAACGGCAATGAGTTTTACAGTTTCGAATTAAACCGAATCTATTGGAACCAAAGTAAATTTAAGGACCGTACTACAAGTATTTTAATGAAGATAGTCAATGTAAGGAACAAGACATCGGAAAACCAGTGTGTTGCATATCGCCAAACGTAGATTTAGTTCCTCATTTATAATTTAAAGAAAAAAGTCAAGGCCGGTATTTAAAAAAATTAAGTTGATGATTTTGACCCAAACACGAAACGTCGCATGAGTGATCGGATGATGTCATCTGAAATAGAAAGTGAAATTTATTTTTGGACATGTCTTCGAACAAAGTCGGAAAAAAGTAAACACGTAAACGCAATATTTTAGATTTTTGCAAATATTTTTATAAATCCCCTGTATTTATTTTTGATTTTATATAAATTTATATTATCTATAAGCCACCAAATTTTCAATACGTTAACTAATATATGGTATAAACCATTCTCATATATTTATGTCAATTATAAGATCGTACATTTTAGAGTATTCTGTACGCTCCTGACGAGGAAAAGAGAACTGCATCGATCAGCAATCAGTGTTTTTACTCTATTAGAGCTTTACAAATGGCAACACTCATAAGAGGTTAAAATCGCTTTATAATGGTGCCGCGATAACAATTCCCATAAACCATAGGCAATAATAATGGCACATTAGCACTTATTTTAGAGTTCATAGTTGTATTTTGCACTCTAACGAACGTAAATTTTGCACCTTAATTATTGTTCTAAGACATACGTTATTAAACTAGAAATAGCAAGTAGTAGACTTTAAAAATCGAAGGTGTATTAGCGTTTCATCGAATCGTCTATAAAAGGTAACGTAATGGGGTGTCAAAATTAAGTACCTGAGAAATATTCTTAGTAACCACAAATTGCTCATTCCCAGTGCCGCGACATAATCAAGTTAAATTATGTCATTAAGTAACATGTAATTTTTTCTCGAGTCCTTCTATATTATTAGAGGTACGATGGGTAGTTTGTTTAATGGCATTGTAAAACATTTTAATATAGACTTACATTTTCTATTCTTATACACGGAGAATGTCTCGTTTATTTTATCTCTCAGTTTTTCTACATCTACCGGGTGTCTTAGAAGGAACGCTCACCCCTCTAACTTTTTTATTGGTTAAATTACAGAAATATCATTTGGTATGTTTGCATGTGATAGTATGAAATGCCCGCAATTTTGGATTTTTAAATAATAATCGATTGAATCTTTTTAAATATCACAGCTCGATTAGGTCTTTAAAAATCAAGTCTTGTTTTTACAAATTGGGAATATTTTTTATTTTATTTATTTATTTATTTAATCTTTTTTTCAAAATTACATCGATATATACATAAAAAGTAAATAACAAGTAAAGAGAAATGTCGTCAAAAAAAACAGAACAAAAGCAAATTTAGTTGTTTCAACACCTGTACCTTAATAAATAAATTTAATTTTCATAATTACGTAAGTAATCGCTTAACGTGTAAGGTTCTAAATCAGTTAAAAAAATTTTCAGTTCCTTTTTAAATAAACGTTCAGTTGGTGCGTTCTTAATTCTAACATTCAATTTATTGTACATTCTAATACACATATAGTATGGATTTTTCTCAGAAAGTGTTAATCTATGTATTGGGTAATTTATATCTTTTGTTCTTGTATTATAATTATGATAAGTAATTGTATTAAACCTATCTCTGTTTTTATAAAAGAACAAAATAGTTTCATATATGTATAATGAATGCATAAACAGTTAATATTTTTTTTTACCTGAAAATGCCTCTGCATGACATTTTATATATTATTCGCAAGACACGTTTCTGAATAACAAAAATTTTTTCAAGTTTTGACTTGCTTCCCCAAAAAATAATTCCAAACCTCGATGTGGCCTCAAAATTGGCGAAATAGAGAGTTCTTTTTGCCATATCGTTTAAATATTTGGTTATAATGCGTAAACTGTAGCATATCTTATTTAATTTGTTACTAAGGTAGTCAATATTTTGTGACCAATCTAAAAATTCATCGATGTGAATGCCTAAAAATTTGGTATTATTTTCCGCTGGCAGCTGATATTGTTCGAGTTCTACCATATCTGGTCGTTCTTTTTTACTTAGTTTGGTTTTAAAAATAACAATTTTTGTCTTATCTCTATTTAAAAGCTAGAGAGCTAATAGATAAGTCAAACGCCCCAATATACATTATACCCGGTGTTTCAGGAGGAACGCTTACCCTAGAACTTTTTTAATGTTTAAATTACAGAAATAAAATTTGTTGGACTATATGATATTATATTACATTTTATGATATAACGGATTGTTTTGTTACTTTCGGTTTAACCGGAAATTACCTCACCTTTAAATTTTTAATTGGAACACCCAGTATATTTTTGGCTATATCGAATACCATTCAAAATTCAACAATAACCCCCATACGTCACTTTAAATCATTTTTCTTTTTATTTTTCTTTTATCATCTAGATTGCTATGAACTATCTAAAATGGTTTTACTTCCAGTTTATGGCGGATTTTAAATTTTTAATTATGTTCATTTGTTTGTTAGCATTATGGCGTCACGGGTACCTAGATAAATGCAAATCCGTTTGCTCTTCTTGTCGCGTTTTTTGTCATAAATTCGTATTTTCAAAATAAATTATCTCTCTTTTTTAACTTGACATAAGTGTGTGTGCTATCAAATTTTGGAAAAAGTGCTCTATCTTTTTGCCCGAGTGAGCCAACAGGTTTCCATTTAAAAATATTGAAATTTCTGAGAAAGGGCCTTCTTAAAATATTAAAAGTGTGTAAAAATTTTTACACACAATAAAACTTGAAAAGACCATTTTTTTCAAGAATTTGGTTTAAAAGTAAACGATTTTAAGTTCATAGCAATCTAGATGAAGAAATAAGAAGAACAATTATTTAAAGTGCCAAGAATTGAATTTGGAATAATATTCTGAATCGATATAGTCAAAAAATATACTGGGTGGTCCATTTAAAAATTTAAAGTTGGGGCCATTTCCAGTTAAACCGGAACATACCAAATGGAGTTCCTCATGTCATAAAATGCAAAATAATATCACATACACACACACCCACCAAACTTAATTTCTGTAATTTAAACAATAACTTGAGGTGAGTGTTGGTCTTGAAACACCAGGTATATTAATATAGCTTAAGTCATAGAGAAAAATAACATACAAATCAATGAAAAATTGAAAATTATGGGGCATAAACTGCAATTACTGATGATCAAACAACAACGGATGTTTAATGAGCTTATCCAATCGAGTGCTTCGTGTGTAGCTTCAAAAATATTCTACATGGGCCATGGATATTTTATTGGCAGTCGGATCAATGGCGTAACAGGATGTCTGTTCTTCTCCATCGCACGCTTTCTTGACGGCCGGCGCGCGTTATGGAACCTAATTTATACATATATATATAAACAGTATATTGCCAATTCGAACGTTCCAAAATACAAAAAGTGTCCCTGCTATGGGAGATGCCGGGGCCTATTGAGTTTGCGCAATAGCATCGATTGTATTTTATCGACAACATCCGTTACAATTTTCAAATGTTGTAGAAATACCTTTTCTACCGCATATCATGAGTCACCCACCGACTTGAAACAAACAAGGACCGTGTATGTATATTATATCGCCCGTTGATATGTCAATTTTGTTTAGCAGGTTGAGGAGTAAAAATTATAAAAAAATGGCGAAAGAGTGAATTATATAAATATAAAAACATATTAATGCGATCTCCGCTAGTGAAGAGTAGCATTAAAAATAAAATTATCCATTTCGCGTAGAAAAAATGTAACATTTTATGAAAATATTTCTAATTATTATTATTAACCCGAACAAACCAAATAAAGAATTGACAACACAATGCATTCACCAAAACTACAAATCGAGGCAGTTCGTGACGTCATCGATTAAAAATCGCTTATAAAATCAAAATTTCTTGGCAAGGCATGTACATATTTTACTTGCACAGTAAATATTTTGATTCAAAAACGACCTTCGTTGCTTGCTCGGGTATTCTCGGTCACTTTCCGAGGAACTAAATATCTGTTTCAGCAAATTCTAGTTTCCTCTTATCAATCATCATTTAATTACAAGTGCGTTGGTAATATACGTCATTCGTCGCGTCCGCACAACACAATGAGACCGTATACGAGCAGATTGGACACGGACTTTAATTTTCATAGCTGTAGTTTGTTTGTAGTAGACTTTAATTGTTTTCCTCTTCAGTTTTGAACATCAAAACCAAACCTCTTTGACCGGCTCATGTGTCGTTTCAATTGAGTTTGCTATGTGTTGAGCTATTTTAAGAAACAAAACAAAAACTTTAAAAAAGTTGTTACAACTTTTATATTAGTTTTAGGGTATACTATGTTTGAGATGGGTTTAATATGTGCTATATGAACTGTTATAGAACTATAACCAAACTATGATTTAAACACAACTTTTTTTAACCAGGATTAAATTTAATATGTTAATTATATTACCCTAATAAGTTAAAGATTGTTTCACGAAAAATGGATATAACTTAATGGCTGCAGTAAAAGTACCTGGGGGCCATCCCATTATTTATGACCGTTTGTTATTATTATGTGGAAAGGACCGGATTGTAATAATTATAAATAAATATTGGCACATCAGGTAGGTTAGGTTGCTTAATTTATATTTAAATATCTTTTTGTGGTAAAATTTGTTAGTTTTTGAGGAATGGTTCAAGAATTGTCTTTTACCAAACATTCCTCAGAATAGCGTGATAGTAATGGACAATGCGAGCTATCACAGTCGCCAATTACATAAAGCTCCAAGCTCAAATAATACAAAATTGGAGATTCAGAACTACATGGCAGCGAATGATATATATTTTGAAGAAAGTTATAAAAAAAGTGATCTTTTAGAAGTTTTAAAGACATTTTGTATAAAAAAAGTATATGTTTGTGACACATTGGCAGAAGAAATTGGACATACAGTACTACGGCTCCCACCCTATTATTGCATTTTTAACCCCATAGAGCATATGTGGCACCAATTAAAATCACTTGTTAGGTCTGAAAATATTTCTCCGACTTTAAGTTCTAGTGTTGTAGAATTAATACGAAAATGCTTTAATGATATTCCCACAGGTAGTTTTAAAAATTCAGTCCATCACGTAATAATTAGTCTGGATCGTATAATTAATCCAATTATAATTAATTTTGATGAGGATAGCGATAGCGAAACAGAACTATCTATAGAATGACATTATAAATGTAAATAAATATGACTAGTAATATTTAAAAAAAATGTTATTTCATTTGATTACATTAATATAATCATATCATTACTTGTTTTCCTTAGTCCGTCCCTTCATACTTCACTTGTTTATTGCCAAGATCTTCTCGACACAATGGGACCGACCCAGGAAATCATTAAGTCGTATCCAAATTTCGTGAAACGTACTGTACCAATTTAATTAAACAGTAACTTATAATTCAAATTGTTAAAAATATTTATTAACTCTGCTGTTTCCTACTTTTTTGGCAATAATAAAATATAAACTAAGTTATTAGTTACAAGAGGGACATCGGAATTCATCTTCGCGATCTTCTGTTAGGCACATGTCAAACTCTCGCAAGTGTCGCATATTAAACAATGCCAAGATTCTTCTATAGGTTTTAGTAAATATCGTAAGGTTTTTAAATGGAGTCGGAATAGTTTCGACATTGTTGAAATTTTTCTAAAATGTTGGTATTTTTTTATTTGTTTGTGAGTTTCAATCAAGGGTTTTCGGTATTAATGGTATATTTATTATTTGTTGACTATTTCATTCTGACAATGGGCGGCTTTGATCGGAAGAATCGAATGATTAATTTCATATCTAAAACTGTTTTAGGCAGGGAATCAAGTACACCTAAATCAAAGTCAGATGTATTTAACGTTATAATGTGAATATATTCTGGCATATCTTCTGAGAAAATTATTATGTGTCAATTATTCCTGTGACGTTAATTTCATTGGTATTTCCAATCGCTATAGAAGATATATATTCTTTAATTCTATAATAATTACTGGAAGACGGCGCGAGTCCAGCATATTCCAAAGAAAGGTAAGAGAACCCTGCCTAACAACTATCGACCAGTCGCATTGCTTTCAGTTATATCAAAAGTAATGGAGAAAGCTATTAACAAACATCTTATAAAGTACCTGGAAGGCTTCAACATCATCAGCGATCATCAATATGGTTTTCGGAAGTCCAGATCAACTGGAGATCTTCTAGTCTATGTCACCCATATTTGGAATAACGCAATCGATCATCATGGGGAGTCTCGGGTTGTTGCACTGGATATTTCTAAAGCTTTTGATCGTGTTTGGCATGAGGGGCTTATAAGTAAACTGCGATCCTATGGTATGCCCAGTCGATTCTGTGCATGGTTGTCTAGCTTTCTTAAGGACCGCTCTCTGCAAGTGGCGATTGACGGATTTCTCTCAGACACCTTCACCATCAATGCCAGTATTCCTCAAGGGTCCATATTGTCTCCCACTCTCTTTTTACTCTACATTAACGACCTTCTAGTGAAAACTAAAAATCCGATTTTCTAAAAAGGTTAACATTACAGAACCTGAAATAGTCATGGCCGGACACGCAATCCCACTGGCTTCATCTATTAATTTGCTGGGCGTCAATCTGGGAGATAATATGTCTTGGCATAACCACGTTATGGCAATAGCCAAGATAGCTTCTCAGAAGCTTGGGGTACTCTTCCGAACCAGAAAGTTGTACACACCTCAACAACTTTTGACACTATACAAAGCGCAATACTGCTCTCATGTCTGGAGCTCTGCACCCAAACATATCTACTATTCGGCTACTGGATTCCATCGAGAGGAGGGCTATTCGTCTGATCGGAGACCACGAGCTGACGAAGAACCTCGTCAGCCTAGAACATCGAAGACAGGTTGGGGATTTGACTCTCTTTTACAGATATTTTCATGGAAGGTGCTCGGCTGACCTTGCCCTCTTAATTCCGCCCAGAGCGACGAATAGCAGAAATACACGACGAACCACTGCCGCCCATCCATATGTGGTTAAGCTTAGTACTCCTCGAACTTCATTATTTAAGAATTCTTTCATCTGGAGGACTTCATCCTTGTGGAACGACCTTCCCGAGGTCGTTTTTCCCAACGAATATAACCTCCAAAATTCAAGATTGTTGTGTATTCTCAACTTCTACTTGATTTAGTTTCATTATTGCGTTCATTGTTAATTCATTTGTGTATACGTTTTTTCCCTTCCATTTTAGTATAATTTTAATTTAAAAAAAGATCTATTTAGCGGCACATAAATACGTACATAAATACGTGTATTATCGTTCTTCTAGTTCTTTAGACACATTTATCTTAATCGCCGATGGGAATATAGGGTGCCGAAAATTAGCCAAGTACCTATATCTTTGTTTTTCAAAATTTTTATTATCAAAATATTCTCATTTAATAATAAACTGTCTCACTTATGATTTCTGTAGCGACAGATTACTTTGTTAATTCTTTCTCCTACTGGCAATATCGTATAATATACACAATACATTAAGATATTAATTACTTATTTATTTAACAATAAACGAATTGTTAACATCACATACTGATTAGCCAAGATTTAAAGACCCGCGTCCTTGCTCCATGTGCAGGGATCTAAGAAATTTCTTTACAAATTCAACGAAAATAAAGTAATTCTCTTTAATTAAGCCAAAACATTTCAAAACACGCTGCAAAACAGATTTCACGGTGGTCGGTAAATACGCGTATTAACATACGCGAAGTGGAAGTAATATACTTCCTCTTTCACCATTGCGAACCTTAACACACTTTTGGGTCTTCATATCGCACATCTTTAGCAGTATCCGCCGTTTCATCAGGCAACACCGAGTAATTCGTCATTTAATGGGCAATAAAATTAAAATTATAAGAATTGTAGAGAACGTTCAGGGACAAAAATTTGATTTCAAAGGTCGTATATCATTTATTTTCTGATTAAAAAAAAGTATAGGCATTGTTTTTCAAATGTAAATAAGTACTATTCCATTACAACTACTTAACTAACAGCTGATAATTTCTGCAGATTGTGAATCAATATTTATAGGTCAGGCATCGACTGCTTGTATAACTTAAATCCATTTAAAAAACTTCGTAGACGAAGCAGACAATGTTTAGACTCGATGGCGATGTTCTTGATCATTTAGGAAACTTTGTTTATTTGTAATTACATAACTTGAAAACAAATAAAAATTGCTTCTATGCCTACTGTCATTAGTTTGTACAATATTTTCACTTGTACAATACATTCCTGGAGTTTTGCCCTTTCCTCTTGAGTCATCCTGTATATTGGAAAAACATCAGATGACTGATAAGAAGAAACTCTATCAAATACATCTGTGTGCTTACATAGTTTATATTCTTTGACTTTAACTTTAACTTTATTTTATGTGAATTACTTGTTTTAAATTTTATTGTGATTGTTTGTTCGTATGTTAAGTCTGATAATGCCCATGTAACGACGAAACACATGTAACCAATTTTATAATATAAACGAAAGGAATTTGATGAGACGCCGACTTTGTTTTTTTTGATTTTTTTGTAACTAAAAGCAGGTCTATTCGAGGTCTTAATAATTACTTATTAAGCAGATTAGTATAGAAATAATTTATTGACTTTTTAATAATAACAAGAATAATAATATTTTTACTTTATTACAGTTAATACATACATCCTTAGACAGTCAAAGAGGCATGTGAAAAATGGTCATTAGAATTAGTAAATGACTGAGATGGTTCAAGGGTAAAATAAAGACTTTATTAAAGTTTTTAATTATTGTATTTAACTTTTGTTATTTTGATATTATAGATTAGATTTATGCTCGGTTGGATAGCTCTATGATATTACAATCAATTAGAAATATTCGGAAGAATTTACTAGCATTTTAAAATGATTAAAATAAGAAAAGTTTTACTTGTTTCAATATTAGATTAATTTTATATTAAAGATTTCCCTTTGTCTTCATTGGGTTTTCATTGAAAAAATAGTAAGTATTCTAAAATCTGAATGCGTTGCCAAATAGAAATCTTATGCAAATATTCTGTAATAATTTAATCCGCATTTGGAGATAATTTGCATATAAATAAGTTTAAACTTTTAGATGAGAGAACACATTGAAGTAAGTATATATCATTTAGTCAAAGTTATGTAATAATATCTAGAATTAATGACGGTTAACAATACATTTGATAAAATAAATTAATAAATCTCATAATCTAAATATAACAATTGTGTGAATGTTTTCCTAATATTTTAATATTGTAGTGTAATACAGATACAACGAAGTTGTGGCAAATTTTTTTTTAGGCTGAGAAAATACAATTCAATATATGAAAATGTAAAAATGTGTAGTTGCTCTTGACCAAATTATGGGAACTTCATTTGGTGTCATTTACACACGATCTTTTGCTTACCAAGACAACTTCACATCTGCAACGAAAACATTGTTTTAGGTCCAATTCATACGATGTTTCAGTTAGGTCTCGAGGAAGATTATCAATTCCTAAATTTAGAAGTGCTATTTTTAGCGTATTTTTTATATTTCAATGCGATCTCGAGAAATGTTATCAATCCCTAAATTTGGAAGTGCAATTTTCTAGCATCGTTTTTTTATGTTCCATTTAGGTCTTGAGGAATATTTTCAATCCCTAAATTTAGAAAGGCTATTTTTAGCTTCGTTTTCTTATGTTTCAGTTAGGTCTCGAGGAATATTATCAATCCCTAAATTCTTTAGCGTCGTTACAAAAGTTACATAAATTGACAGTGTCCTGAGAAAACAAGTGAAAACCCGCCCCAGTATACCTTATTGGAGCCGATTGCTTTTAGAAAAACCCAAATATTTATAAAAAATAATTACAATAATCCTTTAATTATTGCTTTGCGCCCAACTGACCCTTGAAACTTTTCATTCCTCATGCCTGAGAATATTCGCAAATAAAAACCTGACCATCCTCAAGTGACCAACAGCCGTTGAAGGACTCTTAAAAGGCGCTCATTATCATGGGAAAAATTCTCATTAAAACAAAATAATTAGACGCTTCCATTGAGACAAAAAAAGAACTTTCATATCATATCATGTCATGCGGGTCATGACCCCCCAAAACCAATAATAGAACCCGCAAAATAACATATATACCGGCTTTACTAACCCGGCATCGTATTACTTTTCACAACTTTTCCATGTACTCCCCCAAACCGAAGTTCTGGATCCGTCCTTGTATTCTGTTTCTGTTCCCAGTTTTTGATTTTGCTGTCCCAGTTTTTTTATCGGCACAATGGAACAAACCCGAACAAACCTAATATCGAAGCTAGGTATTTGATCCTTGCTGTAAATAACATAAAATGCATATCATCATTCTTGAATCTGTATGCTAAAATGCTTAGGTTCTTCTTAGGTTCTTTCTATATATCAGGGAAAGGATTTAACAGTATCTGTGTTGTCACCTCTATATTACAGTAAAAATTAATATTATAAATTTATTATGAGAAATTGACGAATTAAACTGTGAACTGTGCGAATTTGTTTAGCTGATGTGAAATGGGTCAGGTTTAAGGCACTTATCTCTGTTAACGACATTTTGTGTAACGGGCATAGAAATTTATTTTCTTAACCTGAAATAAATTATTTTTTAGTGACTCACATAACATTGAGTTTTCCGCATAGCGATTGTCTGATGTTATTATTATTATTTAACAGTTACGAAAGGTTACCTGAAGGTTGGCATTGCTGTATGGTTGCCGACCGGCTACCCAATGTAATCAGCTCGATTGGGATCGCATAGTACTTAATATTACGGGTTTTCAGTTGGCCTGTTTTACCTAAGAAAAGTTTGACTTAAAATCTGCGCTGGATATACTAGTCTAAAACATGTATAAATCTACATCTACAACGGGAGTTCTTTGGAGCTTCTTGAGAATACCAAATATTTTTTGAAGGTATGCATGTTTTTAATATTTTTTTCGATCTGCTCCTAGCAATATTGACATTTTTCATATTACTTCTGGAAGTAGCTGTCTACGTTTTTTTTTATAAAATATAATTAATATTTTTATAAACATATTTTCTATAACAGTTAAAACGTCTAAAATATCTAAACTGAATAGTTTTAAAGAATTGAAAATTTTGAATGCATACTAGAAACTAGTCAAAATATAACTTTTCTATGTAATATTATAATTTAGACTTTTGCATTATTTACTCATAGTTTTTTTTCAAAAACAGATTTTATTCTCAAATTATTTATGCTCGATAATAACATTTTTTTAAAAAAATATTCCTTTGAAGTACCTACATAGAAATCATACAGGATTTCCCAGCTAACTTTTGACCTATTTAGTCTATAAAAAATTACATGTCAACAATAATTAGTAAGGGGAACATCTTTCGATGTATAAGTGACACTCATTGTTACTATTCCATGTCATAAGACAACTTTAAAATTTTCAATTACACGATACCACGTGTAGCGCCTTATTGGATACCTACTTTAGTCTGTAATCCAGTGCCGTATCCAATTTTTGGTTAAATGATAAATTTTAAATCAAAAATTTTCCTACATTAAGATTTATTTATTTATATGAAATCATAGAAGTACAATAACTATTTAATCAAATGTTGAAAATGGAAACAACCGTGTATAGTCAAGGTCTACTGAAAATGAGCTGCAACATTTTGGATGGGATTAATTTCTGACATTCAATAACAATGTTCTTGTATTTTTGCCGGCTTTATTTTAAAAACATAAAAATTATAGGAAAAAACATCCATCATCATCCTTAAAACGCATTTCGCAGTTGTTACGGCTCATCAGTAAGGCTCGAGTCTGACAAAGGACAAAAGATCTCTCGCGTCTTATAGTAGACCAATGCATTTACAATTTTTCCTCTTTCTTCTCATTTTAAAAATAGTTATTTGATTTAATAGAAAGCTGAACCTACTTTATGTCACCACCGATTTGTATTAATTTATTATTTTTTTATTTAAGTAACGGAAATTTTGACTGTATACGCTTAAAAATGACTTTATTAAATAAACTCTAATGAAGCTAAAAATTCACAAACATTAACATTTAATTTGAGAGTTTTGCATTGAACAGCCAATCAAAATACTTAATGTTAACAGATTTATTAGTAAAATTTATAAACCATTTGTTTTATTAAACTAGTAAAGATTTGAAAAAAAAGTCTTATCTTAGTTGTACAAATATCGAGCTATCGATTGACAAAAAAATTAGTGGGGTGTGGGGGGAGAGGGCTGGCATCCCTCCCCACTAATACATATTCCTAGTCTCTCGTACTTAAGTATGCATTCATATATTTATTTGGTTGTATACCTAAATCCATCAAGCTAATTTAAACGAGTCATAAAATTATCCCCCCCCCCCCCCCCTCATCAATGATGTTGAATCAAAAGTTAATGTAAATGATTCCATCTGCTTGTGGTTATAAATCTGTGGTTGCAATCAAAAACTTTACACGTGACTTCTTTGAGAACATGTCAAGAGTTTTGTGGTTTTTAGGCATATCTACATAATACAAAAATAAAGCGCATGTCTTCATTTAAGAACACCACTATATTCGTAATATGAATGATTTTCTATTGCAAATAAATGAATGAAATGGTAGGAAGAAATAAATTAATTATAAAAAAATCGTTTATACAATAGGAATTCCGAAATCGGTGTCATCTCAGCAAATACCCTAAGATAAGGAGGGCCTCTATGGGGATCTCGTTAATGGTAATATATACAAATTTTATTAAATGGGGACAAAATATCGCAATCAAAGCACTATCAATATGCCACATAAAAAGTTTTGATAAGATTTTTAAGTTTTGAGTTAATTTAAAAAAACTGAAATTTTGGGTTTTCAATTAAATTTTTTTTCGGCGTTAATATTAACGTTAGAGCAAGACTGACAAACTAAATTTGCCTTTGCAGGGAAACCCTATATACAAATAATATTAAATTTGGATAAGTGATCCCAAATTCGATCTGACTAGTATTCTTAGGGGGGCATTATATGCTGGGAGATAACCTGCAAGACGCAAGAGAGAAAATAGATCAGCTGGATCACAACTACGCATGCCCCTGGATAGATCTCTTGCGTCTTGTAATCTTGCAGCATGTAATACCCGCTTTAGGTTGCAGCGAAGTAAAGCACCAAATTATATACAGGGTGCCCAAGATAAGGAGGGCCTCTATGGGGATCTCGTTAATGGTAACAGATACAACTTCGATTAAATGGAGAAAAAATATCGCAATCAAAGCGCTAACAATATGCCATAGAAAAGGTTTTTAAGTTATGAGTTATTTTAAAAAAAAAGTGAAATTTTGGATTTGCAATTTTATTATTTTCCGGCCTTAATATTAACGTTAGAGCAAAACTGACAAGACATTCTCACAGCAACTTTGAATGAACGCAACGATTACATAACAATTTCTTTATACGACGTTTCGTTTACAAGGAATCATCATCAACTTAATTTTTTCTAATACGGCCCTGATTTTATAATGTCACATTTTAAGAGCTATTTTCATTCAAAACCCAATGATGTACTACACATTATGGTTTAATTAGGCTTTTAGCCTTTTAAATCATCTGTTCAATGCAGTATTTAACAAAACGAATATTTTTAAAACTATTTCATAATAATCCACTACATAACCATAACCATAACACAAACAAGTATTAAAAAATAAACAGCAAATAGATATATGGTCAAGAAACATATTTAGAAAACTAACTTTAAATTATCAGAAATTAATTTTCCCAAAGGTGTTTTAAATGGTTTTTGTCATTCGCCAAAGATAAATAGCATCTTAAAACTGTAGCATTTAAAACATTCATTAGCATCATATCATTTGTGGCGTTACACTTTGAAAGGCTTCAACTAACTAGTCTAATGTCTTCCTCTATTTAACTGGCCCAGTATGTTTTTTGCCAATGTACCTTGTTGTTTATTTTTTTATATGTACTCATGATCTTAGAATGCTTGCCGTTTCGTTATTATTAATAAATTATATATCTTGTGTTATGAATATTATGTAGTGTAGTATTATTAAAGAATTATAAAAATAATACATACTGCATTGAACTGTTCCTCCAAATTTATAGGAAATACAGGTCCGTATCCTGAAAATTTCATAAAAATGATTTAAACGGTTAAAAACGTAATTAAGCGATAATTTATAGAACAATTGAATTTAGAATAAAAAAGACTCTACAAATTGGATAATATAAAATCAGGGCGGCCGAAAAAATTAAATTGATGATGACTCAATAAACGAAACGTCGTATAAAAAAATCGTTGTGCAATCTTTTGGTTCATCAAAATGTTTTATCAGTCTTGTTCTAACGTTAATATTACCGCCGGAAAAAAATATAATTTAAAACCCAAAATTTCAGTTTTTTTTAATTAACTCAAAACTAAAAAATCTTACCAAAACTTTTTGTGTGGCATATTGATAGTATAATTTGTATTGGGGTATTTACTGAGATGACACTGATTTCGGAATTCCGATCGTATAAACGATTTTTTTATAATTAATGTATTTCTTCCTACCATTTCATTCATTTATTTGCAATAGAAAATCATTCATTGTTGCAGAATTATACCGTTGACTCTTACTGCCATAAATAAACTACCTGATTAAACCCTATTGTATACGCCTCAACCTATTCAAAGCTCAATAAATGGGATCAGGGCCGGCTTGAAAATGTATACCACACCACATGATTTATTTTGATAATTTAAAATAAATAGATATGTATTTTTAGTTTTAGCACAATTCCAAGGATGCCACATTCTACCACTAATAAGCCTAACTAAAAATTACTCGCCGGAAAACCACTAAAGATTTACGAAGATTTACGAAGATAGTAGTGTTCTTAAATAAAGATATACGCTTTATTTTTGTATTATGTAAATATGCCTAAAAACCACAAAACTCTTAACATTAAAGGCTTGTTCTCGAAGAAGTCACGTGTAAAGTTTTTGATTGCAACCACAGATTTATAACCACAAGCAGATAGAATCATTTACATTAACTTTTGATTCAACATCATTGATTAGGGGGTGTGGGGGGATAATTTTATGGCTCGTTTAAATTAGCTTGATGGATATAGGTATACAACCAAATAAATATATGAATAGGAAGTTTATTTGTGAAATTTACGTTTACATTTCAAGAAAAATCGGCAAATATTTTTGCATACTTGCGTACGAGAGACTAGGAATATGTATTAGTGGGAGGGACGCTAGCCCCCCCCCCCCCCCCCCCCACTAATTTTTTCTGTCAATCGATAGCTTGATTTTTGTACAACTATTGTCGATTTTTGCACAAGTACCCCGAAATAGATATAGCGCTTAAAGAAGATATTAGTGTCCGCCCACCCCACCAGCTTTTAACTTTGATCATACCAATCGATAGCTTCATTTTTGCATAACCTTCTGCAACCATATCCGATTTTTACACAAGTATTAGCATTAAATTAAATCTATAATCCCTTTTCAGTATATATACAGTGTGTACATAAAGTAAGGAACAAATTCATTATCTAGGAATCTACAAATATTTCGGAAAAATCCTCGGACACGTGTATAATAATTTTTAATGGCGCATTTTTTTCCCATACAAACTTAATATACAAGGTGGCTCATGTAGTAGATATGACATTATCGACGATTTTTTTAAATGGGAACCCCTATATTTTAGTTCAGATCTGTAATCTCCAAGAACAGCTGATTTCAAAAACATGACACACTTAGGGCCTAAAATTCATAGATTCGTTACTACAGGGTAAAACAAATAATTTTATTTAAGATATTTATAATTTAAAAAAATGTAAAAAAATTAAATAAGCTATTTAATTAAGTGTTGAAATTGTCCTCCTTCTGCTGCCTGACAATACCCCAAGCGATCAATAAATTCTTGTTGGACTTTTCTTATGGTTTCTTCTGAAATGTTCCTGCATTCTGTTGTTATTCGATTTTTTAAATCTTCAATATTGGCAGGTCTGACTTTATAAACAACATTATTCAGGTGACCCCACAAGAAAAAGTCCAGTGGTGTAAGGTCTGGAGACCTAGGCGGCCATTCAACAGGCCCACGTCTTCCAATCCACTTGTTCGGAAAAACTTGGTTTATGTAATGGCGCACTACTGCTGCATAATGTGGAGGTGCGCCGTCTTGTTGGTACCACAAATTTTCATCTAGAATTCCTGGATTATTTCTACTAGGGTATAAGTTAACTAGCGTAGGGATAAGAAAGTTCTGAAGAAAATGAAGATAATTTAGCCCGTTTACATTGTCGTCAAAAAAATATGGCCCAATAATTTTGTTTTTCACAATACCAGCCCAAACATTAATTTTTTGAGGTTATTGAGTATGGTGCTCACGCATCCACCTGGGAATTTCTTTTGCCCAGTATCTACAGTTTTGCCGGTTCACTTCTCCATTTAATTTAAAGGTAGTCATCCGAAAATAGGATATTTTCAACAAACAAAGGATCTAAGTTACATCTTTCCATTAATATTTGACAAAACTCCATCCTACGATCTGGATCATCTTCATTCAACTCATGAACCAATCGGATTTTAATCGGGTGCCATTTTTCTACCGTCAATAGGTTATGAACGGTCATAGCAGCCGCCCCATGATCAATGCTAATCTGGCGGACGCTGTTGTGGGGATCTTCTTCCATAGCCAATAAAATATCTAATTTCTTATCATCCGGAATAGTTGGACGGCCTAACAGTTTCAACACTTAATTAAATAGCTTATTTAATTTTTTTACATTTTTTTAAATTAAAAATATCTTAAATAAAATTATTTGTTTTACCCTGTAGTAACGAAACTATGAATTTTAGGCCCTAAGTGTGTTATGTTTTTGAAATCAGCTGTTCTTGGAGATTGCAGATCTGAACTAAAATATAGGGGTTCCCATTTAAAAAAATCGTCGATAATGTCATATCTACTACATGAGCCACCTTGTATATTAAGTTTGTATGGGAAAAAAATGCGCCATTAAAAATTATTATACACGTGTCCGAGGATTTTTCCGAAATATTTTTAGATTCCTAGATAATGAATTTGTTCCTTACTTTATGTACACACTGTATAAGAGTCGTTCAAATATTTAACCCCTCGGGGTTTGTTCCGATATTTTTTGTAAGTCATATATCTCTTTCGGGGTACAAAATACCAAAATCGACAATGGTTGTGCAAGAATCAAGCTATCAATTGGTATGATCAAAGTTAAAAACAGTTTTACAGGGGGGGTACTGATATTTTTGTAAGGGCTATATCTATTTCGGAGTACTTGTGTAAAAATCGGCAATGGGTGTGCAAAATTGTGCACAAATCAAGCTATCGATGGACATAATAAAAGCTCGAAAAAATTTAGGGGGCTGGCGTTTCCTAACTTCAGAATATATTTTATTATTGCTTGATGATATTTTTGTTGATTTCTTCTTTTATGAGGATCTTCTAAAATTCTTAACATGCATCTTTGAAGCATGCGATTATGGACTACTTATATATAGGGTGATTCACGACGAGCTTGCATTAGAAGTTTATGAAGAACTACTGAATATATGTTTCTGGTACTTTGGGGATGTAGGTTTATCGATATGCTCTCTTTAACTAAAATATTCACATGTTCCTGCAATTTCCGGTTATGCCGGAAGTAGGTGTCGACTTTCGTTTTAATACAACATAGTAATTTTCATTATATTTTTCGATTAACCATTAAATTTTAAGCAAATTTTATAGAACATCTTTTTGTCTGATTCCGCCAGTTTTTGAGATATCTGGAATAATCCATATAATTATTTTACTTTAGCTGTTAAACTAAAAACAAACGCGAACAACCCGAACATCCCTTATATTTTTATTTAATTTCATGGCAACTTAGTGATTCTTTATAAATAGTATTTACTGTTGTATACGTATAATAATAAAAAAAAATCAAAATCATTCCGAAAATACTGTTTTTTTTCAGTGTGCTATGAAAACAATTGTACATATCTCTATATGGAGAAGAATTTATTGATTGCTTGAAAAACAACTTTCTAAAGCTTTTCCTAATTGAATTTATATGTAAAATGTAATTGACTATTTGAAAATTCTTTAAAAGTTTACGCGAGTCGAGTCAAATTTCCACGAAAGAAAATCTCATTGAAAAGGAGGGCAGCATTTCAATCCCTCAACGCACAATAAATAAGGAATGCGACTAGAAATAGTTTGATGAAAAGAATACATGAATGCTTTGAAGTAAATCGCAATCACTTCGAACATTCTTTAAAGAAATTATCAAAAAATATTATATTTTCAAACATATTTTTAATTTTACTAAGGTTTATAAACTTGATACTTTTTAAAAAATAATATTTAAACCATTAAATTCAAAACAATTTAAAGTAATCAACTGCATTTTATTTACAAATCCACTTAAGAAACGCTTTAGACAGTTGTTTTTTTCCAGCAATCGATCAATACCTATATACAATTACTGTTTTCAAAGCACACTTGAAAAAATAGTACTTTCAGAATAAATTTGATTTATTGAGGAAACGCTTCGTTATAGGTATAGAACAGTAAATACTATTTATAAAGAGCAACTAATTTATCATCAAATTGAATAAAAATATACAGCATGTTCCATTTAAAATAAGAAAGTTTTTAATGGTTGAATTACTTCACAATGAACGAATGGTGACCACCCTATACATTTTCTTCCAAGTTTGAAATATTTTTGAGACTAGCTATTTCTAAGAAAATTTTTAGTCCAAGAGCTAGTGTAAAAAAATTATATGGATTATTTCAGCTCCATGCATTTTCCAAATAATTACAAGAAGTCCGGAGATCTCATCATACAAAAATATGTTCTATAGAATTTACTTACAATTTAATGACTAGTCGAAAAACATAATAAAAATTACCATGTTGTATTTAAAAATCGAAAGTTGACAGCTACTTCCGGTATAACCGGAAATTACAGGAACATATGAATATTTTAGTTAAATAGAGCATATCGATAGAACTAAATCCCCAAAGTTTCAGAAATATATGTTCAGTAGTTCTCCATGAAGTTCTAATGCAAGGTTCGTGAATCACCCTGTATATATCAAACTAACATTAAGACTGTAGAATGTATGAATGAGCGAATGTCCATGCAATTCAATACCAGGCATACTTCCAGAAGAATTGAGATTGTTTAAGGTTTTTGTATGTCTGATCTGATCAAGAAGTTCATAATTTTTTCCGAAAAACTGGCACCGGCAAAAGTGTTTGTGTCACTACTCATACACAAATAAAGAGTCCGCTACCGCATGCGTGAAAGAGATGTTGCGACATGATGGAAGCCATAACTCCTATAACATGAGAATTAAATACCCCCTTTAAATCAACATGACGTAATGGCTAAGCTAATTTTCCTATTAAAAAACAACTGTAAAATATGACGTATAATATATTGCTCTGCTTGAATTAGTTTGTCCTTCACTTTTTCATCTTGCAAAATCGTCTGCTACCATAAACAACTACAGCAGGACAGCAGGATAATTAGCTCTGGGCAGTGTGTCGTCGCCGTCTGAAACGGTCCACTAGGCATCGTTTTGTTCTGCAGTACCGCGAAGGTACGCTTCAAGTGATTTACCATTCTCACGCGCCCGCTTAGCGCTAGCAGCGCCGTGGGAAGAAATTAATGCGTTTATATTGTTAAGGTTTTTGCACCCCGCTGTATGATTACTATTGATTACGAAATAAAATCGAAATATAGGATTATCCTATTTTTGCCACAATCCATAATAATATTTAATGGAAATGAGAAGACCACCCAACAGTGAAAATGCAATAAGTATGAACTTCTAGGTATTTAAACCACGTTTCCTTTACAATAATCAAAATAAACCTTCATTACAAAGCTACATCCAATTTGAAAATAAGATGGACTTGAAACAAACTGGACGGTATTTCTATATAATTTTTACACGTCAATGTGATGCATGTTATTACGAAAATATCCTTTTATCTTCTGTTTATTTCTGGTTTCATTCTATTCGATCAGTTTCATATGTTTTGGTTACGAGAAACAAATAATCGACGGGCGTGACTTAAAAGTCTATATTTTTATCCAGTTCACGGTAGACTTTTTTTATGATCATTGGCACAGTCTTACCATATTGAGTTAATAACTACTATTTTTTCATAAACAATACATAAATTTAACACACAAACACGACAATAACAAAGAATTTTATTTAACAATAACGATAAATATTACAGTTGTTAATGCGATAGTGTCAAGCGTGAAAACAGGTATGTAAGACGACCGTTCCAATAAGGGCTTCATAAAAAGTATGTTCCGAATGCCCGAATGCGACGTAATATCTTTCTCTAATTATCAGAAAACGACAAAGAAAAATTATACTAATTTTCAGAGCTCCCACTTGTTTTTTCTGGGAAGTTGTTTAAAACCTACCTTAGAATGTGAATGGTTTATTCTTCAAAGACTGTGAACCAAAGTCGTATCCTCCTTGATTTAAAATCCTTGTTAGGGTTTATTCGCTTCACTTCAATGAAATTTATTGAAACACTAGGTTCAGATTGGGACATTATTAGTGTCTTGTTATTCTGTTCTTTGACGGATTGAATCATACATTGTGTGTCTTTTGCTAAAGAGAAATGTTCCACATAGGGCATAAAGTAGTTATAAGTACATATAATTCAAATGGCACGACACGTTTACGTTAATTAACGCGGTTGCAGTTTCATAATAATATTTAAGTACTACATTTTGTTGTAAAAATAATTAACTGAGAATTATATTACGACTTTATATACCTTTCATACGGCTAGTAATAAAGAATGAAATAACACACATCAGACATATAAACAGAAAATTACAGTCGATTTAGAACGTAACTGTAACCTACAATTCCTTCAAATTTTATGTGTATTCGCAAGGATAGTGTATGGTGTGAAAATGAATATAGTTCAACGTTTTAACAGAAACAAAATCTGCTAAAGTAGATTCTAAAAACTACATGTTCAATATTTAATATATGTCGTAGATTAAGTTACTTTGTGGATTATGTCTATAACATTTGATAACGTACAACCTGTTTAAATACTTAAGAACGCTGGGACTTGAACCCAGATAACCCAACTAGTTGCGCCACGGAGGCTGAAATATATTTCTTAAAGCCGTATTATAGCCGGCAATTTTTGTCTCTTGCACCGGCAATTGCAATTATAATTGCACCTATTCATGCGCAGTAAACCGTTCTCGATCAGCTGGCCCAATACTGCTCGCATTGCCGGCGCAATGCGAGAATGGAATCCATAGTACAGTCGGCAATTCTACTCTTCTGGTAATTAAAATTGAACGGATTCATGCACAGTACACCGTTCTCGATCAGCTGTCTCGCATTGCCAGAAATGGGGCAAGTGCCATTTTTATTGCCATTGCCGGTGCAAGTCTGGGTAGAGATGGATTATTCTGTTATTTTTACATGTTTATTAGTTGATCGAAGGACCTATGAACAGCTAATGACTATTTAAACTAACTGGTATTTAAATTAACAGTTCACATTCTGTATTAAGCATATGTACTGCTAATTCGTAGCAACTTTTTTGAACTGCCATTTGTAAGTAGCAGTAGCTAATCAAAACGAATAGGTTTGCCCATCTCTCCGATAAAACGTACATAGTTTCAGATATGTATTTTGTGTTATCGTTGAAATAAAAATGTATAATTGGAGAGGAGAGGGTTGTAGTTTAGGGTTTCAAAAACTTAGGTTTTTGCAAATTTCGCTACATTCCAATTTTTTCATCTCTAGTGAAACATACCTTATTGTTGAACGGGGGGGGGGGGAGAGGGAGGGTGCTGGGGGGAGATTAAAATAAATGTTTCTCCAATGATAATATCTTAAAAACCACCTTTGTTTATTCCAATTTCTATAATTTAATAACCATAAAAAAGGGGTGGGGGGCAAAGATGTAAGATATTATAACGGTTTCTTACAATTAAAAACATTTTTTGTCTCATGTTACCAAGATAATCTTTTTGGCCACGATTCCGTTGAAATTCGCCTGTGTGTGCCGCCTGACGAGTCCTTTGCTGCCGCAATTGAGAAGAAAGGCTGTACCGCAGAGGCTGATAAACAGAAGTTATTAGTTATAGGTATTTCTGTACTGTTAATATATTCATATTTTTAGTAGGTAACTATTTTATTGTTGTTGTTCTAAACGTACATAATGTCCCCGAGAATGTCCTTTTAATTTATTTAGTTGGAAAGCTATTTACGTTAGATAGGTATCTTCCTAAATGTTTACATACATTTTAAATACAACAGAAAGTTTATGCAGACAAATTAAAAAAAGTTGAGGAACAAACTAATCTTTATTTCTTCCGTTAATAAAGATCAATTTGGCTGAAAATCCAGCTAAAGTGAGAAATGGTAACAAAATGGCTGTAAACACAGAACAGACTTGTATATAATCGCGTTTGGTAGATAGTGTAACAAATGGGAAACTTTTTTATCCTTCATTTTATCGAAAAAAGTCACTCTTTCTAAAAAGTTTAGCTTGTCTGAAAAAAAATGTAAAATTGATCTAAGAATAATAGGCAAATTGGCCTGCGAGAGCCCCTGATTTGATGCCCCTAGTCTATTTATGAGGTAGATTAAAAGTAATTGTCCGCCGAGTGCTGAAATTCTACAAAACAATGCAATGACTTGCCAAGGGCAGAAATAGAAAGAACAATAAAAATGACTAGAACAATATATCGAAAATGATGGTGGCTCAGCATAAATTTGACAGTTGCTTTATACAGTTAGGACTTTTTTTACGTTTTGTCTTGAAATAATTTTTTTTTTCGTTCACGACATCCCCATGGTGGCTATTTATCGTCAACATGTTTAGAGATAGAACATAATTCTAGAAAGAACTTCAAATGGTATTTTATCCTTTGATCAATTTTACATTTTTTGCCACTCTGTGCCATATATCGGATACTTGACTATAGCTGAGGAGGTTTTCAACCAAGCACAACTTTTTAGCAAGAGTGAATTTTTTCGATAAAAAGAAGGCTAAAAAAGTTTCCATCTCTTACACTTTCTGACTTTAAGAAGTACTATTTTATATTAAAACATTGGCAATATACTTTAAGTTTACTACTTTAATTTAAATACTATGACTAGAACCTCTATGCTTTCGACATATGTCGGAGACCAGTTTTTCACTGTATTCTACCTAGAAGAGAGTTAAATTACCTAAAGTTTTCTAGACCCCAACTCCGGTTTTCTATCATTTCCGACTTTGCGAGGAAACAAACGCCCGCGGTTGCAAAGGACTCATCAGGCGGTGGAACTCGTGCGGATGGTTCAGAGAAATATATATAAAAATAAATTTATTTCATTTTTATGTTAGTTGTATATATTTTAGAATCCTCTGCGATTTGAAACGGGAACGGAAATAACCTTACCATAACCTTACATTGAGAGATGATTTATACTACCGTTATAAAATTTTTAACTGCGATAGCAAAAAAATACCTATATAGGGGACAATGAAAAAATAGCTGTAACTGTAAAATTGATTTTGCCGGATATATCATTGCTGTAGTAGTAAAGTCGGTTTATAAATATTATTCTGCAGTTACAGTAAAAGTTCTTATGCTTACAAAGCCACTTAGGTACCACCGATTGAAATGATACTTTGTTGTACTAGTAAAGATATTTTCTTACGCTTGATAACTTTTTAAGTGTTTTATTCAAAATGTGTTCTTGAATATATACAAAATTCAGCACAATATACCGTTTCCATGTAACATTTAAACCTTTAAAAATAAATGTCTTACAGATTAAGCACTGAAGACGAAAATTATATGAACGAAATTTCAATTAAGTGGTAATACAACCAATATAAATCATAGGTTAGTTATAGTTCTAACAGTTCATATGGCACATTTCAAACCGACCTCAACTGTTGGGTATTATAACATAAAACTAATACAAAACTTGTAATAAGTTTTTAAAGGTTTTTGTGTTGTTCCTCAAAATAGCGCACAATACAAAGCAACTGAATTGAAACGATATATGTAAAACTGAAGAAAGAAGCACTTTTTTGTCAAGAAATATAATTTTAAAAAATTTATCGCGATTATCTGTCCAGCTTAGGCACTGACCTATCGATTTTTCGTTCAAGTTGTGTGTGCAAGATAATCTCTAAATTCTATAAGTGTCTCATCAAGTTAATTAAATTAAGTTATGCGACCACCTCCAATTTTATTTACATTTTCCGTTTATTTGTTTCATCATTCATTTTGAATAGTTATATGACAATCTCAAACTTATTTATTTAATCGCAAGTCCTGTTAGGTGATTGAGTTTTTTACTTTTAATTTAATTTAAAAAAAACTTTGATGAAGATAAACATATGGTGTGTATAATGACTAGTTTTGTTGTATTTTGCGCTATTGGTTCCATTTACATCTTTCATTCTTCATTCATTCAACCTCATTAATTCATCTTCATTCATTCAACCTCATTAATAATTCATCTTCATTCATTCATTATTATTTAGATCCGTTGAGTTCTATTATAGTATTATACATATATTGTCACTTACTTATATATTTGGGGTTATTTGCTTGACTGCCTATCGAGTTTTAATACAGCGAGCGGGGTTATTATTTATAGGAGAGAATACCGTCTCCAAGTATTGTGCTTCTGTTAATTTTGTTAGGGTATTTAATTGTTTATTTATGTTCAATATTCGTGATATGTTGGTAATTTTATGTAAAGCGGGTTATGCTTTGGGTTATGAATTGGTTTTGTCTGTGTTATGTTTTGTGTTTGTGGTAGCTTTGTATTGGGTTCCTTTAAAATTTGTGTGATATTTAGTAATTCATTCGGATACAACGTGTCCAAGATAATGAGGGCCAGTACAGGGATCTCGGAAACCATAAGAGATACGAAATCGTTTAAATAGAGGTAAAGTTGCGCTTTCACGTGCCTAATAATATGCCGTTTAGAAAGTACAAATTCCGAGTAGTTCCGGAGATATCCGAAAAAAAAAAAATTCTGAAAAATCGTTTTATTGTTTTCCTGTTTTTTTTTTTTTAGATCGAATTCTAAAGTAAATTGCACTTTCACATATTTTGTAATCCGACGAGTCGTCTTCGAAGGGCCATTATCAACTTTCTTTTTTAAATACGGCCCTGTTTCCTGATATTGGAATTTGAGAGCTCTTCCGAATGCAACGATGTATGACACATTGTGTTTTAATGATGTTTCGATGGTTTTTTGAACAACATCAGGAAATTTTGGGATACGGTCCTGTAGTTCTCCTAATTTTATAAATAATATCTCATAAGTAAGCTCTAAATTTTTTACTTATGTTGGATTAGTTCAATAAATAACAAATAATTTAATAATAAACCACAAATAAGTGAACAAAAATCATACCAAAACAACAACAAAAATAAGGAACTACATAATCAGGTGTTCAAAATGATTTCCGTTATTCTCTAAGCAGAAATAACATCTTCTAACTGCCACATAACAGTTTTTTTGAGATAAATAAAACATGCGATAGAATATCAAACTTTTCAGCATTTGTAAAATTATGTTCCATATTTTCTGGAAAATAGAAAACCTCTTAAAACGCTTTCAAACTATCACAATGGGAATGTCAAGTGAATTAAATCACGCGTCACCATCTTAATTTTTTTTGTTTCAAACGCCTACTTTTCTTTTAAATCCCGAATCAACAGATGTTTGAAATAATGTTTCTGTATTTTGTTCACTTATTTGTGGTTTATTATTAAATTATTTGTTATTTATTGAACTAGTCCAACATAAGTAAAAATTTAGAGCTTACTTATGAGATATTACTTATAAAATTAGGAGAAATACAGGAGCGTATTCCAAAATTTCCTGATGTTGTTCAAAAACCCTCGAAACATCATTAAATCACAATGTGTCATACATCGTTGCATTCGGAAGAAAAAAAGATCTCAAATTCCAATATCAGAAAAACAGGACCGTATTTAAAAAAAGAAAGTTGATGCTCTTCGAAGACGACTCGTCGGATTACAAAACATGTAAAAGTGCAACACAACAACACAATTAACGCTGTTAGATAGAGCGGAAAAAGTGGCAATGTAAAAGTGGAATTTACTATCGAATTCGATCTCAAGAAAACCCAGAAAAAAAATAAAACGATTTTTCAGAATTTCGTTTTTTTTCCGGATATCTCCGGAACTACTCGGAATTTTCAAACTTTCTAAACGGCATATTATTGGCACGTAAATGCGCAACTTTACCTCCATCGTATCTTGTACGGTTTCCGAGATCCCTGTACTGGCCCTCCTTATCTTGGACACGTTCTATGTATAATACGGCGTCATGCTTGTTATGTCATGTAGCTCACTTATCCTACTATATTATCCTGCTGACATTCGTTGTAGTAGTGACATTTATTTGTGTATTGCTATAATATAGCAGTATCGGACATAATATTTGTTTGTAAATAGTCAACTTGTTATGGGGTGATAAATAGCAGAGGATATTGGTCCTTCATCGCCAAAAAGTATTTCTTGTTGAGAATATGTACGTTATTATTATTCCTAAATATTTTATTTTGTTTGTTTGTTTTATTTCTGTTTAATTTATTTTCAAATGTATTCCAGATAACGGGGGCGGTTTAACGTAAGAGTGTGCAGTAAATTCTGTGTATATGTTACAGTAAACACTCCATTTCAGTTAACACCCGGTCTAAAACTAGTTTTATCTACATATCCTCCTTAGTCAATTCTAGATTTAACGTTTTAATTATCTTATAAGTTTAGTTAAAACTAAATTCTCGTTTAATTGAAAACAGGTTTTAGTAGTTAAAACTAGATTTTACTAAGGTAAATCAGCCAATATTCAGCCACCTCAAAAATTACATTGGATTTCCTATGTTCAACTCAACGATGCACCACCCTGTATATCCAACTTGCCCGTCCCTTCTTTAACATAAATTAAAATAATACGCAACCTCTTTAGCGAACTGGAAAACTATATATTTTTCGATCGAAGGAATAAATTATTTTGAGCTCACCTGCAGTTTCAGTCGCAGTTCAATCGCTTTATAGTTTCGCCGTGTCGATAGATTGCAGGAACCTTGCAAGGACACTGTCGGATCATCGTGTACACAGTAAAAAAGTTTGATGTAAAGTTACAATAATATTGATTGGTAACATAATGTATTGCATCTACATAAGTAACATATACCATTACGCAAAAGTATATATGTAAGTGATTTACAAAGGCGAATTTTTAGAATGTAAACTGTAATTTTACATAATGAATCATTGGCAATATTGTTACCCTTACCTGCTTATGTAAAATTATTTTTACAATATAATTTAAATGAAAACTATATTTTTCATTAAAGATTATCAACATGAACGGTAGTAGAATTTTTCCCAATTTACTAATACCTAACTTACAATGGAATATTGGAATGATAAATTGTACATAGTACATAAATCACAATAAAATTATTATTCTCATCAAACTATTTATATGCCTTTAACGTTACAAAAAAAGAGATGGAAGCTTTAAGATGTTGAATTTGTTTAATACGGAAGCAAACAAAAATTCTTCATAAGACCATGGAAAGGGAGAGATTTTACGAACATTACCTGATGTTTACTACAAAATGTCTATAAAAAATGTCTATGAAACATGCATCGTTGAAATTAAATGCAAATGGTTGGCATATACATATTTCAAATTATTAAACAGAAAAAACTTTTGGCAAAACTGCTAATAAATCTTCTGATTTGACAATTTAATTAAAAAATTACACATTTGTGAAATAACTGCCTATTGAAATGTTATAGGAACGAGTACATATGGGTCTTCAACAAAGTGCGCACAATGTCCGGCTGGTATAAATTATAAAAAAGACATACCCTTAATGCAATTATAGTGATAGGCTTATATTGAGTACATAGTACATTTGTTTGGTGTACCAACCTTTATAATATAAACTTTTTGTACCACCCGTCGCAACTCAAAAACATTGACATTGACAGTGGGACCAGAAAACAAGAAGTGTCAAAAAATACAGCAAGTGTCAGTTCAGATTTCAGAAGTCAAGACGAGAATTTCCACAACATCTATAAAATACAGTCCGCTTTCCCGAAGAATTACTTAAAAGAAGACTCGTGCACAAATCGGCGTCTTCATTTTGAATTTCCCGAAGAATTACTTAAAGAAGACTCGTGCACAAATCGGCGTCTTCATTTTGGTCCGTACGAACCGAATACGGCAACCTTTTACAAAAATAGTGGTTAATTGAATTACGTGGTGGCTACATTTACACTGAAGATGGTGAGTGAGTCTCCGATCCTTTCCTAATAATTCCTTTAATTTTTTCAATTCAAACCTGCACAATGGCAAAGCTCTTAAAGGCAAATTAACCAGATTTTCGAATTATTTAATGTTAGAACAAGATACAAATTTACCAAATATCACTGAAATAAAAATTAGAAAGATAAAGGCAAGCTCATTCTTGGATGAATTCGAATTAATTCAAGATGCCATAGAATCTCTAATAATCACAAATTTAGATAAACTTGCTGCTGAAATTGAACGGAACACATTTGAACAAAGTTGTTATCAACTGTTAGCTTCTGCAGAAGCACTTTTAGACAATGACCTTGTTAAAACAAAGCAAATTGCATTACAAGATTATCCACCATCACAAAATTTGGCTAGCCCTACATCACAGTCTCGGGTACAAGTTAAATTATCACCAATCACATTATTGCCTTTCGATGGGTCCTATGAAAAATGGAATGTCTTTCAAGATACCTACACAGCACTAATTCATAATAACACACAGTTATCAGATATTGAAAAATTTCATTATTTAAGAAGTTCTCTTACAGGAGATGCACAAAATATTCTACTAAATTTGGAAACTTCATCACAAAACTACCACACTGCATGGAATCTCGTGAAAGAGCGCTATGAAAACAAGAAGCTGATTACACAAACACACATTAAAGCTTTATTTGAACTATCATCAGTTCCAAAAGAAAATTTTGAACAATTAAGAAGATTTTTGGAATCAATTCAAAAACATGTTCGTGCACTCGAAGCTCTTGGTGAGCCCACATCACAGTGGGATTCACTCATATTATTCCTATTTTCGTCCAAACTTGACAATACAACTCATAGAGAATGGGAATCCAAGCAATCACAATCGTTAATTAAAGTCACATTTCAAACCTTTTGTGATTTTTTACAGCAAAAATGTAATTTGCTAGAAACTTTGCACAGAAGTTCTAATGCTCCTCCGCCGAAAGATCAAATTTCATCATATGGAAACAGACAATTCCAGACATCCCAAAGACACTCATTTTTCTCAGCACCACAAGGTGAGAAATTATCACAAAAATGTGCAGTTTGTGAAAAATCACAACATAAACTGTATGCATGTGACAAATTTATGAACATGTCTCCACAGAAACGACAAGCCGAGCTGAAAAAACACAAATTATGCTACAATTATCTAAGCAGTGACCACAGATATGAAGATTGTAAAGCAAGCCTTTGTAGAAAATGTTCGAAAAAACATAACACACTAGTACACATAGATTTTCAGCAACAACAGCATGAAATCAAAAATATAAATGATAATGAAAAAAGCCAAGTCAATAACCCTGAGTCTCATTTCACTGGAACATCATTATGTTCTATACAAGACAGATGTTCAACTGTTTTGCTGGCTACAGCAGTAGTCGAAGTTTTTAATCACAAAGGACATCGATCGACATGTCGAGTACTCCTAGATTCAGGGTCGGAACTTAATTTTATCACGAAGAAAACCCTCAATTTTTTGAGGATCAAACACACTCAAACAAGAATACCCATAAATGGTATTGGAAATACTACAACTCACATAACAGAGACAGCCACAGTGACAATCAAATCAAGAATAAATTCATTCCAGAAAAATCTAAATTTCATGGTTTTACCCAAGATAACAAGTAACCTCCCAGTGGTCAACATAGACATGGAAAATTTTCACATTCCTAGCAATCTACAGTTGGCAGATCCAGAGTTTCACAAGTTAAGTGAAATAAATATGCTTATTGGAGCCGAAATGTACATGAATCTACTTGCTTTTGGACAAATAAAAACCAAAAATGCGCCTACACTACAAACCACAGCGTTTGAATGGCTCGTATCTGGAAGAACCAACATAAACACACCACAAAACTGTTTTTTTGTACACCATTCAGCACAAGCAATAAATGAACAAATTCAGAAATTTTGGGAGATAGAAGAAATATCTGTTAAACCCATGCTCACACAGGAAGAAAGAGAATGTGAAATTAATTTTCAACAAACGCATACCAGAGACTCGGATGGTAGATACATAGTTCAATTACTATTCAAGGAAGATCCGCATAAACTTGGAAAGTCACACAACATCACATTAAAGAGATTCAACTGTCTAGAAAAAAGACTTTCCAATAATTCAGATTTCAAGGTTCAATATCAACATTTCATTACTGAATATCAGAAGTTGAACCATATGAAACCAATTGAACCTGAAGAAGATTCTGGATATTTTCTTCCGCACCATGCTGTCTTTAAAAAAGAAAGTTTGACGCTAAGTTAAGAGCTGTATTTGACGGGTCCTGTTCCACAACGTCAGGCCTATCTTTAAACGATATACTAATGAAGGGTCCAACCATACAAGATGACTTATTCACCATCTTGACGAGATTCAGATTTCATGCATATGCACTCACCGCAGAGAAAAAATGTATAGTCAAATAAAAATACATGAAGATGATGTAAAATATCAAAAAATATTATGGCGTGACAGCCCTGAAAAATATGCTTCACTCACAAAACTAAAAAGAGTATTTGCCTACTGTTTAAAATTCCTTCACAATGCCAAGCACAAGGAAAACAGAAGGACAGCATATCTAAGTGCACAGGAACTACATGATTCTTTGGAGAAGTTAATTCAAATTTCACAACATGAAGATTTCCCAGAAGACATTGCAGCTTTACAAAAACACAAACAAGTAAAGTCAAACAGCAAATTGCTTAATCTAAATCCATATCTAGATCAAGGACTTGTTAAGGTTGGAGGAAGATTAAACCATGCCAACATTCCAGAAGCACAAAAGCATCCATTGGTTCTATCATCAACTCACAGAATGACCGAACTAATCATATGGGCTGAACATTTACAATTACTACATGGAGGTCCACAAATAGTTCTTTCGTCACTGCGAACAAAATTCTGGCCTTTGTCCGGTAGAAGAGTTGTAAGGAAGGTTTTAAGACAGTGCACAACATGTTTTAGATACAAGTCTAAGACTCTAAACCCCATAATGGGCGATTTACCTCTTCCTCGAATAACACCATCAAGACCATTTCTCAGTGTAGGCATAGACTACGCAGGCTCGGTTTCAATAATGGAAAGCCATCGACGTGGAAGAGTGCACACTTTTCAATGCTATATTGCAGTTTTTGTTTGCCTAAGTACCAAGGCCCTTCACTTGGAGTTAGTTACAGGACTTACCACAGTATCCTTTTTAGCTGCTCTTAAACGATTTATGGCAAGAAGAGGAAAACCTGCACACATTTATTCAGATAATGCAACCACATTCACTCGAGCTAACAAAGACTTAATAGAGATCATAACTCTTATTTCATCAGAAGATCACTGGAATAAAATTCAAGACTTTGTAACAAATTTACACATTACATGGCACTATATTCCACCACGATCTCCTACATTCGGAGGACTATGGGAAGCAGCAGTTAAGTCTCTCAAGTACCACATAAGACGCATAACTGGAAATGGAGTTTTCACATATGAAGAATATTACACATTCTTGGTTCAAACAGAAGCATGCCTAAACTCCAGACCTTTAAGTCCTCAGTCGTCTGACCCAAATGACTTTTCCGTCCTTACTCCTTCACATTTCTTAATCGGAGACTCACTCATGACTACACCAAATCCAAATTATATTGACGCTCAAGTTCACAACTTGACTCGTTGGCAACACATTCAAAAACTCTATCAACACTTATGATCGAGATGGTCATCCGAATACTTAACTTCACTTCAACAGCGAAGCAAATGGTGTCGGCAACCTTCTTGTAACAAGATGGTAGCCTAGTTTTACTGAAGGAAGATAATTTGACTCCACTACACTGGCGAATGGGACGTGTCAGTGCGGTTTTTCCAGGGCGTAATGATAAAAACAAAGTTTGTTTTTTGCCAATTAATTAAACTCGCTCATTCAAAATTTGAGTTATAATTAATTGGTGACTTTTGCAGTAAATTGTTTATTATAATTTCTTTTGTTTTTAAAATAAACTTTCACATAACATTCATACTTTTGAAAGACTTTAGCCTTTCAAAGGGGCCGGCATGTTTGGTATACCAACCGTTATAATATAAACTTTTTGTACCACCCGTCGCAACTCAAAAACATTGACATTGACAGTGGGACCAGAAAACAAGAAGTGTCAAAAAATACAGCAAGTGTCAGTTCAGATTTCAGAAGTCAAGACGAGAATTTCCACAACATCTATAAAATACAGTCCGCTTTCCCGAAGAATTACTTAAAGAAGACTCGTGCACAAATCGGCGTCTTCAACATTATATAATCATATATATTTTTTTGAAAACAGTTTATTATCAATACATTATTACAAACTTATACTTATACAATTTAATGGTCTTCTAATCAGTGTTTTAGAACACTGGTAACAAGGATGAATTATATAATAAGCAATTAGTGTATAAGAATCAATTATTATCAAATATAAATAGTCCATAATTATTTTTTGATTCATATTATATAACACGAAACAAGAGAGTAAGGAAACAAAAACAAGTCGCACCTAGTTGACTACTTCTGCCGATTAGTATGAATCTATGTACAATTTTAGTTGTTTTAAAACTGGTCTATACTTCGTGATATTTTTAATGTTATCTGGAAGTTTATTAAATGCATCAGAGGCCCGAAAAATAGAGTTATATAGTCCTTAATTGCTCCTTATTTTGCTATGAAATATGTGACCCTGCGACTTAGTATAGTAAGAATGAATATCCTGAACATACGCAACCAATATTTGTCTTGTGAGTTTTATTCATCACTTTATACATAAATTTACATTGTTCCAGTCGCAGTATCTTATCCAATTTCTACACCCTCAAATCTCCATATATGTATCTCAGTGTGTGTCAATCGACAGTAATTGAACAAAACCTTCAAGACTTTATTTTGCAATATCTGCACCGACCTTAGATTTATCGCTCCACACTTGCCCCATATAGGAATTAGATATCTGAGGTGTGTTAAGAAAAAATAATAATTATATATATCAAGCTTGGGGCTTGGGCATATTATACTCTATATGTTCTGTCCAATTAAGTTTATCATCGATGTACAGCCCAAGATATTTTATGCTAGTCACATATTGCATATATTTAGTTATATTTATATCAATTTTTAACTTAATATGTAATAACAAATCTGTGTAACGTTTAAGATCGACATTAACAATATTTTCAAGCTCCAAAAGATTATAAATGTATAATATCTTGCGATGAGACCAGCACTTTTCAATATTTATTCTGTAATTATAACATACATATTTTATTAAATGAATGATATCAAATTTCACTTTAATAATATGTGTTCATCTACCGTAAAAATACGAATTTCACGTAAATTAAAAAAATTATCAAATACAATACGCGAATTAATTATCGAATATTGAAAAATTCACGTCCTAATTAATAAACTGTTATTTCGTTAATATGAACCAATATTTTTTAACTGATAGAAAATAGATTCTACAGTTTAGGACAGATCAGTTTACGAACTGATACGTCTAATTGTACGGGGTAGCGAATGACATCTAGATGCGTGTAAATTTCCTAAAATTTAAATTTAACATATTTTACATAAAAATTGGATTTAATTAATTTTTTAAATAAACCAATTAGAGATATATCTGGGTTAGAACAAAAAAAAGTACAATTTCTTCTAAACCCGTTATATTGTCGGGTTTGTTCGGCTAAATTAAAAAGAAGATAAATCATTTCGACAAGAAAGTCTATAATACAGAGTACTATACAATTATCTTTTCATTTAGTTCGTTTACTTCACATTAGAAATTCGAAAATAAGAGTACAAATACAAAGTTTAGCGATAGAATTACCTGTCTGTAAAGTCTTTCTCATGCAGATATTGCTAGAATTTTGTCCCTGGAGCTTTGTGTGCCAAGAATTCTTGTAATATCTGCTTGAGAAAGACCCTGTTCATACAACCATCGAGTATAAGAACACTGTTCTGATTTTAAAAACCGATTCGCATCCATCATTGCTAAGTACGGTAAACTTGAACAATTTTTAATGTCAAAAAGATAGATATAATTTACTTACCTTATCCATACCTACTTTGTATTTGTATCGTTATTTTTTAATTTTTAATGTTATGTAAATGAATTAAATAAAAATATAATTGCGTTGCACCCTCTACTATAGGCTTTAAATTATTTTCATTTTTAATTTACCTGAAGCCAAAAATGAGCAAATATCGCATTGATTGTTTATAATACGACAATATAACGTGTTTAGAAAAAATGGTAATTTTTCTCTGACGTCGAGTAGCATGGCGATTCTTTTGGGCAGTGTCTAACTCAAATACATCTCCCATTGATTTTTTTTTAAATAAATTTTTATGTAAGGTATGTCAAATTAAAATTTTGGGAAATTTACATACATTATAGATTTTACGGGCTACTCCGTATAATTAGACGTAACGGTGATGTAAACTTTTGTGCCTTAACTAGAGAATATTTTCTATCACTTAAAAAGAAAATTATTAAAATTTGTTCATTATTAACACAATAACACCTTATTAGTTGGGACGTGAATTTTTGAATATTCGATGATTAATTCAGGTAGGGTATTACATACTGGACTATGTATTTTTGTAAAATATACAATATAATAAAAAAATACATAGCATATCATTTAAAAATCTTTTTATTAGGTACGTTAGTTTTTTATGTATTTATTGTTATCAATGTTGTAATAAATTAATTAATTAATTAATTGACAAGGTAAAAATAATATAAATTTCTAGGGTTTTTAAAGTTGATTTAGGTATATCGAATAGATTTGAACTTGCTTTGTGTAGTTTTTTTTAAATATTAAGTTCTCACTTTTTGGATTGTAATGACCGTGAAACTGTCGACATAAAAAAAATATGTTTTTACTGCCCGTGTCGAATTACCTACCTTTCTGAAGGGGGAATTATCTAAGGTGAATTAATTTGTTCCTATTTTATTAAAGAAGGCAATCCATTATTGTAATATACAGAGTGTATTGGCTGACCGAAATCATGGCTTTTCAAAAAAACTTTTTACCAAACAATAAAATAAAAAAACTTTAACTCACTCGCTCTATACCTGTATTCTTCTTCTTCTTCTTGTGGTGCCCTATCCGTTGCGGACGTTGGCGATTAGCATGGCTATCTGAACTTTGTTAACTGCACTCCTAAAAAGTTGTATCGAAGTGAGTCCGTACCACTGACGCAGGTTATGCAACCACGAGTGTCTTCGTCTACCAGGACCTCTTTTACTCTCTGTTTTGCCCTGTAGAATGAGTTGGAGAAGTCGGTATTTCTCATTGCGCATTATATGCCCGAAATATTCCATTTTACGCTTCTTAACGGCAAACAGAATTTCTGTATTTTTATCGAGCCTTCGGAGAACAGCCTCGTTGGTAATTCGATCGGTCCACGATATGCGCAAAATACGACGGTACACCCACATCTCAAATGCTTCCAATTTCTTCATCAACGAGTCCGTCATTGTCCATGCTTCAACTCCATATAAGAGAATTGAAAATATATAGCATTTCGCAAGCCTGATTTTTGATTTTAGAGATATATCTCTACTAACGAATAGTGGCTTCATGTTGTTAAACGCTGTTCTTGCTTTTTCAATTCTTGATCTTATTTCTATAGACTGGTCCCATTGCGAATTAACGATTGATCCAAGATAGCAGTATTTATCAACCTGTTCTACTGGTTCATTCCCAAGTATTAGTTGTCCCACTTGTTGCTGTTGCTTGCTGATAAGCATCCATTTGGTTTTTGAGACATTGAGCTTTAGACCGTATTGTTCGCTGACGATCTTGATCCTTTCCACGAGGTTTTGCAGCTCTTCGATATCACTGGCAAGTATGACTGTATCGTCAGCATATCGAATGTTGTTGATTAATTCCCCATTCAGTTTTATACCTCCAACAGCATTATAAAATGCTTCCTTGAAAATTTCCTCTGTATATCTATTAAATAGGAGAGGGGACAGGACGCATCCCTGGCGCACACCTTTCTTTATTTTGATTTTTTCTGTCAAGCAGTTATTGATTTTCATGCAGGCAGTCTGACCCCAATACAGATTCGCTATCACCCTTATATCTTTGCTGTCTAGACCTGACTGTTCTAGGATGGATACTAGTTGTTCGTGATTGACACTGTCGAATGCCTTTGCAAAGTCAATAAAGCAGAGATAAACGTCCTTATTTGTGTCTCTGCAGCGTTGGATTAGAACTTCGAGGGCAAAAATAGCGTCCCTAGTACCAAGAGCATTTCGAAAGCCAAACTGTGATTCGCTGACCTCCGAGTCGCACCTAGCGCTAATCCTGTTCTGGATCACCTTTGTAAATATTTTAGGTAAGTGGCTAATTAAACTTATTAATCTGTGTTGGTCACATGTTTTTGCATTTGACTTTTTAGGAATGGGAATAAATGTCGAATGCATCCAATCTTCGGGTATTACTCCAGTGTCGTAGATATTATTAAATAACTCCACAATCATATCAAGAAATCTTGGGTCCGTCTCGCAAACAGCTTTGATGATTTCGGCAGGTACATTGTCGGGGCCAGGGGCTTTATTATCTTTCATGGATGAAATGGCTTTCTCTATTTCACTCTTTATAATTGGTAGGTCAGTTTTAACTTCGGTTATGTTATGTGTCTCTGGGCGTGTGTCGTTAAATAGTTCCTTGACATAATCCTTCCAGATACCAAATAATTCCTTTCCTTCTGTGTTTAGTTTTCCATCCTGACCCAGCAAGCTGACTGTTCGACGACTACATGGCTTCTTTGATGTAAGTTCTTTAATTTTCTTGTGCATATTGTGATAGTCATACCTTTTCTCACACTGCTCAATTTCACTACATTTTTCTGACAGGTATGTTTCTTTAGCTTCTCTTATTCTTTTCTTTATGAGTTTATGTGTTTCAAGGTACTTATGTCGTTGTTTGCCTTTAAAAATTCTCCGTTTCTCCATTAAGTCCAAGATTTCATCAGTTATCCATTCTTTCCTTTTTGTTTTTTCTTTGTATAGAAGAGGTGTACATGTTGTTTGGATGTTTTCTTTTATTTTGTTCCATTTTTCTATACTGTTATGAGCCGCTTCGTTGACTTCTGTTAAGCTTCTGCTGATGGATTCCTGGATTCTGGTTTTAATTTCAGGTTTATGGAGTTTTCTGATGTCAATTGGTTTGCTTAAGGATTCTCTGCCGATCCGCTTTAGTTTGATCTCCATTCTGCATACTACTGGGTTGTGGTCAGAATTTACGTCAGCTCCTGGATAGTTCAGTTCTCACTGACTTGATCGCATTCCGAAACCTATTTGGAACAGTGATGTAATCTATTTGGTTTCTGACAATGTTATCTGGTGTATCGGCTGGGGACTTCCATGTGTATAGTCGGCGCGGAGGAAGTTTAAATAAAGTATTACCGATAACTAGGTTGTGCTCCTGACAGAATTGAATAAGTCTGTCTCCTCTGTCGTTCCGTGTTCCCAGTCCGAAACTGCCAACTATGTCCAAATATTTACCTTTGCCGACTTTAGCATTAAAGTCGCCCATGACTATTGTTATGTCATTCTTTTTGTTCTGTTTCATGAGATCTTTCAGCTGTTCATAGAATTCTTCAATCAGTGCATCATCCTTTTCTGCTGTAGGGGCGTATATTTGTATTATATTGATATCCAGTGGGGATGCATGCAGCTTTAACATAATCAATCTATCTGAAACGGGTATAAATGATTTCACGGCTGATTTTATTTCCTTGTTTATGATTATGCTCACTCCATTTCTATGTTGTGGATCGTTGTTGCCTGAATAGTATACGGTATGGTCTTGTACTGTGCATTCTCCAGCATCGGGCCATCGTGTTTCGCTCACGCCCATTATATGTATTTTGAGTCTTTTCATTTCCTTAATAACGTTGTGGACTTTGCCACCTTCATATAAACTTCTAACATTCCATATGGATACATTGAAACACCCGGGGATTCTTCGCACCCTCTGCCCATTTAAGGGCTGCCGGGGACTAAGGGCCTTTGTTTCCTTTGTACTAACCATGCTAATTGTTCTTGGGAGTCGTAATGAGGTAGTTTCCCCTTGCTTTCCTCATCGCTGTATTGCAACCGGTTGAGTCATCATGATTCTCGCTTGCGAGTATCTGGTGCATAGCCATTCCAGTCTCATTGCCTTCTGCCTGTGCCCAGTTTTGAACAGCCAGCTGCCGCTGTTCAGTTACTAGTTTTGGTCCGCCCCGGGTATTTGATTTCCCCGGTACCACCCATATCTGGGAGGCGTTCCCCTATCCGCCACCTGGGGAGGCGTTCGATGGAGGACTAGCAACCTCACACGAATAAATACCTGTATTGCAATAGCTTTATTCTATCAGAAACTGAATGGTTCCTATTGGCCTTAAAAATGAGTATCAATATCGTTTTTTAATCGGTTATCGTCGGCTGGAAAGCTTAAGCCACCGTCTAATATTCCAAGCAGGAGGTATTTTTATTAAATACATAATATACCAAATGGCACTACAATAACAGCCATTATACCTACGATAATACGTTAGTGAAATTACGTAAGGCTTTTGACCAAAAACACTCACAAAAATGTTTTTCCTCTTCACGACAATGCATAAGTTTACAAGATAGCCAACCAATCCGTACCCAGCAAGTGCAACTTTCTTAAGCTAGAACTTACCTGCACACTGAATAGGGGTCCGTAAGTAGTCACTCCGGGTGACCCCCCTTCCAATTCCTTACCAGGGGCAAAATCACCGCCTAAAAAATATAACATCTAACATATATCATAATAATTGTGTATGATGAAACATAGTAAACATTCAACAAACGCAGTAATAAATAAATATGGAACATAAGTTGTAAGCTTTAAACGAGCGTTGAACTAAGCAGGCGTCACTATACATGGTAACGCTTTAGTGCGAGGAAGCAGTCCAAAATCTCAGTTGTTAATAGAAATAGAAATAAATCATACATACAAAAGCTATGTAATATACATCTCGTTTATATTTATTTTTCTCTTGATAGACCATGACTTAAACAAAAGCGCCTATTACCAGAAGTAAAAATATTATTTTATTTACAACCATGTTTGTAATATTAACATTTCAGCCTTAAAAGTTTGAAATAAACATATTTTTAACTTTGACATTAATCTAGGTGGAAAGTGACATTCACCCGGGTGAAAAGCGATCACTTTCCACCCGGGTAATATCTTTCCATCCAGGTGATTACTAAATTTCATTGAATAATCGAAATGACTTGACAACAAGTTTTTTTTATTTGTAGATGGTGACGAAGCTTGCATACAAACCTCTGTGAAAAGTTTCATTCCTGTCGAGCGAAAAGGATGATTTTTAGAGGATCGGCAAAAATGAAACACTTGTCACTTCGGTGTGTAATAATTAATTAAGTACTTAATATCATGTTAAGTTTTAAATTTATAATTTTCACGTATTTAACAACAATATAAGAATGCAATCAATTCAGACAGTTTTACATGGTCAAAAAATGCATTAGACGTATGTAGAAGTTAAATCATCAGGATTATGGTGACAAAGTAGTTTTTTTCGAATGAGCCCCATGAACGAATGAAGTCAATCGATCTTTTATAGAACATATAGAGAAATGTTTAAATAAGCATTTAGAATATTAATTATAGTTTCTTTAAATATCACTTGTGTGTTTATTTATTTGTTTCTCTGATCCTTATTATTTCTTTCTGATTCTTTTTAATAAGATTATACTGAACAAAGTAAATCGATCTTTTAAAGAACATATAGAGGAATGTTCTTTAAATACCACTTTTGTGTTTATTTATTTGTTTCTCTGATCCCTATTATTTTTTTCTGATTTTTTTTTAATTTGGTTTAAAAATAAACTAAAATGTATCAATTTAAAATGAAATCAAAATCATTTTGTTAATAAATTATTAAAAATGTTATAGAATTATCATTTCCTAATTTTGAAACTGAAAACTATACATATTTAAATTATGTAGTATTAACTAATAAAATATTTTGACGTCTCTTGTTTAAGCTATGACCTACCGAGAAAAAAATATAAATATGAAATAGCAATATTTTGGCATTTTCTATTAAAATCCAAAATTGTGGCAAAACGGCCGATCTTAGGACATGAGTTATACTTGCGAATTTATAGACCATAAAATACTTAATAACACGGGTTTTAATTTTGTTCTGTTCCAGGAAAACTTGAAAGTGAAAATGTGAATATTATGGGATCCTGTATTAAAGACACCGAATAAAATTATTTTAAACAAAACCCAATAAAACTAGGAGCCAGTTGAAACAAAATAATCGTCTATGATAGAAAGCTGCCAACCCCTACTATTCCGAAATTGCATATATATGTTTTAATTTCCAGAAATGTGTTGTAAAAAATATGCAATATATTATGTTAAATTTACTAATGGTATTTTACTTGGTGACATACGAAATTATCTTGCCATTCTACTAAATATTAAATAAGTTAATATATTATTATTTAGTCGTAAAATGATACATCTCTTCTTTCTGTGTATAAGAGATCTAATTATTTCGCGCTAGAATAGCCTCGCAGCAAGCTCATAGCGAACAACCCAGCCAGCACCCACAAAGCGGTATGGCACTTTGAACGTAGTGATCTGCAGTAGCCCATTAAATTGCCATCCTTGATCATTGGAACACAACTATTTTAAGAATAAGCATCTGTCGCCATCCTAGGTATTGTTTCAAACCACTAAAAAATTCTAAATTATTTTTTAAACGGTTATTAGTCGAAATAAAAAATATAGATCCGTGAGAACAGAATGAAGGAACACATAAAAAATACGATTATGGTTTTTATACTAAGCCAAATGTCTATTATTTTCTATGCATGGACAAAAAAGATTTGTTGGTTAGTTTCCAATATGATTCTCGGTAATCACCATAATCTCTAAATACGAATATCTATTCGAGTAGTAAACTTATTCAAATTCTGTTAAGAGAATATGTTAAAGTTAAAAGTTTCTAGCTTCCAACAAGAAAAACTCATAGGAGAGCTTTTCCCGAAGTCACATTACAATTTTAAAATAAAGTTGAAAGCCATTTCTTGTTTCTTCTTAGCAGTATGATCTACAACCCTACAGTATGTACACTGAGAGAAGATTTTTGCTACCGCTATAAAAATTTTAGCTATGATAACAAAAAATACCTACATAGGTGACAATAAAAAAAAAATCAGCATAATAAACCATTTCCCTGGGTAGGATTATTTATATCTTTACATTTAAATCTTTAAATATAAATTTATTACAAATTAAGCAATAAATACTAAACTCATATGAACGAAGTTTAAATTAAGTGACAATACAACCAATATAAATTATAGGTTGGTTATAGTTCATTCAGTTCATATACCACATATCAAACCGAGCTCAAACGTAGGATATTATAACATAAAACTAATATAAAACTTTTTAAAAGTTTTTGTTTTGTTTCTCAAGATGCACAACACAGCAGAGTCAATTGAAACTCACCGGTAAAACAGGTTTGTCTTTCATATGTAAAACTGAAAAGAAGAACAATTAAAGTCCTTTAGTAAAGTAAACTGCCACTAAGGAATTGAAATCCGTCTCTGATCCTCTGTAATCGACGCCATGGATATGGTCTTGTTGTGTTTTGTTCTCCGAAAGTGCCAGAGAGTAACCGAACAAGCGACGAAGGTCGTTTGTCAATCAAAATATTTACCGTGCCAGTAAAAAAATTTTACAAAGAAATTTCTATAAAGTTTTTTTAATCACAGTAAAGTGGATACCTTCCCCATATATAAAGATAAATGACAGAAAATAATATTTCTAAAGAGTTATTTAATTGTCACCATAAAGTAAATATTTCTAAAATAGCTCTTAACAAGAATAAATAATAATATACAGGAAAATGGTATTAACCATCACAAGAAATCAATTTTGCTGTTACAGGTAGAAAATATTCTCTCCCAGCTAAAGTAATCCTAGCAAAGAAATTTTGAGTTATAGCTTTTCGCCACCATACCAGGTATAATATTTTGAATCGACAAAGCATCACTCGATTGTGGTCTCTGAAGGGTCAATCGACGAATAACGATGATGCTGAATCAGGTACTGATAATTGATAGCTAATCAAACTTATTTACTGCCACTGTAAAACTAGCAACTCTTAAGGGTAACGGGCTGGATAAATGTTGGTTGGAAAGGACAAGTAACCGCTGGGCCTATTCAGGAATCTGTAGCTCTCCAGCTATTTATTCAATCGACCTCTATCAACAATATATAGATATATTTTAATAGATTGTTAAATAATAACATTTTTCTTTGCTTCTCGACCAAGTAAAACTTCAGTCACACACAGTTTGCATTGCATAAGGTAGACTAAAATAGAAAAATTGTAATTAAACATTTTTTAAATTTTGCACTTTGTGACCCTCAAAGCTAGTAGAAACGTAATAGCCCGCTTGCCTGTTAACTCATTATTAATTCGTACATGTAGATGTTCTGTATCCTTTGATTCAATTTTCCTATTAGTGAAAAAGAAATATGAATATTTGTTTCTGTTTATGTTCTTCCTTGTCCTATCATAAAATCAACTTTTGGTGCATGCTCAACAATCTTCTGAAGACGAGCAAGCCCAATCAAAGGTCGAATTGCAGACTCACCTGGTCATTACCAGTAAAGTAATAAACCATGAAATTTAAAGACATTGTCTTCCACAGGTATTTTTCGAAGCATTACAGTGGTAAAAAACTAATAGGCGCAAATTCTACGCTTAAATAGCATCATGAAGAAAAAATTGTCTGTTTGATGAACCTAAAAACTTTTGCAGGTAATTGTAAATACCACAAATAATTTACATTAAATCACTATCGAGTCTTTTTGATGGAAATGTGAAAAAGAAATAAAGCTAGTTCACGCAATTCAATTTTAGTCTTCGAAATCATTTGACAGAAATGTGATCATGGCGTAAATATTGGATATCCCAGAATGTTATTTTTTATTATTATAATTGGTTTTAACCATAAATCAGAGAGCTATACTCAAAAACTTGAGAAAAATTACCCAGAAATCAAATTTAATGAAGAAAAATCCATCCCACTGGTGAATTCATTGGTAAAATTATACTTCAATATAGTTGGCTATTGAACAACCTTGCAGGCACCAGATTTATATACGGGGTGTTAATTTGATAACTTCCTACCCATAATATTTCGTTTCCAATAAATTAAAAATCGAAAAGAGACATCAATTGTATTGTGCTTTTAACGAATATTTGCAGCCTTCGTCGTGTAATCCGCTAGGAGGGGTAAATGTTACCCTTAAAATATTAATTGGGAAGAGGGGTCAAGTGGCCCATCATTTAAATGGTCATTTAAATCTTTTTCAATAATATCATAATTTATTATTTTTTGAGTAGTAAAGTAACAATAGGATTTCCAAGACATCGCGTTCCAAAAATTTAGTTATTTGTATAAATTTTTTGGAGGTGCCTTCACTCCTGGTAAAGAATTGAAAAGGGTGTCAACACTGTCACATAATAACCTTAAAATCATCTTAGTGTTGATGAGTTCTAATAAATTGTTGGCTTGGGATTTGGCGATTGCTTGTAAACTATTATTCAAAAAATAATAAATTATGATTCAAAGATTTAGACGACCTTTAAAGATGTGCAACTTGAACCCCTTCCCATTTAAGATGTTAAGAGTAACATCTGCCCCTTCAAAGAAGTTAAAAAAGGCTGTTTCCTTCCTTGAAAGTGTCCCCTTTCACAATAACATTGATGTGTCTTTCCGATTTTTAATATTATTTATAAGAAGCGAGATATGGGACCTGTTCAAATTGATAAGCCGTCTTCTTCTTTACATTCAGGATTTTGAATAAGCGATATATTTATTGGTAAAAATATGTCGTTTCTTGAAACACAGACATGTTGATTGAAGTGTATTCTATTTTTTTTTAAATTTGGATACCCCGTATAATATTAAAAAATATAAATTTCAATAAATTTTACACATTTGCTTCAATTTGGAAATGCTATGCTAAATTGATTTTAAATCTGTTCATTTGAGTACGTGTTCTATATATTAAAAATTATCATAGAGGAGGAATGCAGTTTTTAACAATATGTTAGATATTTATATATTTGGGCTTATCTTTAATTCTAAAGAACTTTTATTCATAACATTTTCCTATATTTTTTTAATTAGGGTACTTTATTCTTCAATATGATTATTGAACTTCAATGGGATTTCAATTTCGATTGTACTATTAATAAAAATGTTAGCATGTTTTGAATACATAATAGACCACACTATCTAACGATAAAATCGATAAGACCAAAAATGACAGGATTTAAAAACCGCTCATGACTTAAAACATAGAGCAGTATTGTACGATTTCCTATAAAATATTGTAATAATTACAATTTTCATTATTAATCCGTGCCAAAATAATATTGTAAACATAATTTAGAAGAAACTATAGTTTTCTAATAAATTTCGTAAAATCAAATAAAATATATTGTAAATATTACAACGAATGTAAGTGAAAATAATTTATTTATAACTCCAATAGTTAAATATTTTTAAGTGTATGGTACATTTTACTGACGACTATTATTGTACTTTAAGTATTTTTTTATTGTAAAAATGGCAAAGTTTAAATAAAGTGTTGTAAAAATGCTTTTTACAAGAATAATGAGCTTAAATCAGATGCAATGGATCAATCAGAACGATTTTAGTAAATTTTCAAAAGATTTTAGTAAATTTTACAAAAATATAAATGGTTTACTAAATAATTTGGTAATTTTTGCAAGTGTTGAGAAAAACCGATGATTTTAATAATCGAGTACTTCGCTCGATTTAGTAATCGAGCGAATCGCTCGGGCGATTAATCACTTGAAATTGTTATGACTAAGAAGAATGTGTTGATAAAACACAAGGGGTTGTTTTAAGTTTTAGAAGTTTAATCTCGAATTTCTATTAAGGAAGAACAGTTGCTTCCGATTTAAAAAAAAGTATGTCCTTTAATTTCCTAAATTTATAATCGCCGCTGGCTAGTCAGTCAAAACAAAACCCATGTCGCGATGAATCCACTAAGGGATTTGGCATACTTTTTTGCTTGCATCTTCTCGTTTATGTGCCTTTAACAAAGACGTATGTCATGTCAGCCTTCTGAGCGTCAAACTAAAATCGGTTATCAAGTGAAAGACAACGATTCGATTTTTCGCTTGAATTTATAACTAGAGTAGTATTTCCTATCGAGCGAAAAACTGCTCGATTATACGAGCAGTAATGGAATACCCAAGCGGTTTTTCGCTCGAGCGAGCACAACACTAATTTTTACCAAAAATGTTTGCTACAATTTTGCTATAGATTTATGGCAGTTCTTACTAAAAGTTATTCCAGTCACATATAGCCATAAATTATGATAGTTTTACTATTTTTATATTCGGTTAGTTCGAACGTATAGTTTCAAGTTATTAAATAGCGAAAGGAAAGGAATCTCTATCCCTATTAGATTTACGGAGTGCCAGTCCAGATGGACAACGTATAAAACTAATACAACTGTATAAGAAACCCGATTTTTTATAAAAAAAAACGGACATTTTTTCACAAATGCATTTTTAGCAAATATATAAAACAAAAATAAAATTTTGGCTTTTTAATTTTTGCGAAGGTCAGCCCAATTAGTATTAACCAAATAAAACTCAAAAATAAACACTGATTATTAATATAACCACAAAAACCTTCGAAAGCAACACATTTATTTCCTAAAAAAATAAAAATATATTCTACTAATCACGACTAGGCATGGTAAATTTTTATGGTTGATCGGTTGGCCCGGTTGCCAGAAAAAGTCGGACAACAAGAAAAACCCGGCACCAGTTTCCCAAAAAAGGAGGACATGTCCGGCTAAAGCCGGACGTCTGGCAACCCTAATAATGCTAATAGTACGTGGTTTAATTATTCCTGGAGCTTCGCTTTAATATAATAAAAAGCACCTAGAGAATTTATAAAGCAAACCGTTATATTCTGGTTACGAAAAGAATTATTTTAATGGGACATTAAGTATAAAAGAAATTAACTATTTATGATAAAGTTGTGCCTAGGCAGTGTTTCGGAAGACAAAACCATAGCACGAATAACGTGGGAAATTCATTAACTTTTAACGGAGATTAATTGTTTGTGCAGTAACGGAAAAAATTCCTAATCAAATTATGTTGAGAATGGTCAGATATCGGTGAACTTTACTTTAACCAAAGCCAAGGATCTTCTCAAGTACGATCGATTTTATTATAATACAAATTAAAATCTAAACTAAAATAGCAAAATATAAAATAGTAAATATTAATTTTTGATAAGCCGCCATTTTGTTTAAGGTGCTAATAGGGACACACTATTATGGGATCGTAAAGTACTCCAAAGGACATTAAAGAACCCCACCGTATAGGTACCAGAATACATTTTCCTAAATAAACATTAACTTAAACAAGAATAGTGCAGGAATTATTATTACATGTCTAGCATATTCCTTGCCGGTTAAAAGTCGAACTAGCTCAATGAAACCAAACCTGTGCCAATCTCAACTATTTTCACATTTGAAAGTAGTGTTTTTAAATGTATATTGCTTTAGGTTTACGCCCACCATTTTTTGTTTAAACTTTCAAATTATGAATTTCAGTCGTTTTCGAAATAATTCCAATTTTCATAAATTATGTTATGTTTAAATAACATGGCGCCTTGACTAATAACTAATCATTCCGTCGGTTTGACAGTACGTAAAAAATTTTAATTTTTCAATTCCTAACAATATAAGTAAGTATATAAGTATTTCCACAATGTATTTTACGTAGGATAATTAACAATTTCTAAAATTCGAAGAAATAAATATAAAAACTAATAAATATATATAATAATTTTTATAATAATATTATAGATATATAATTTTAGTTATATGGGAAAGAATACTTCGAGAATTGTTTTTTTTTATTTCTTCCTAAATTGTATGAAGAAATCAGTGTGAAACGCCTCTGTTGTGGATTATTATCATGATGATGCTGATAGGATTGTCTAACTTGATCACGGGATAACACTAGGATTCTAAAAGAAACATTAAATCCGCCTCTTTTCATTAGTAAAGCGGCATCGGCAAAACTCTTTATGCTTAAAGTTTATGATCAAAAAATGGAAATTATCTTTTATCCATTACTATTCTCGTTATGGGAACATTATTGCTACTTGAAATATATGATCTCGGCTTGTTACATTTTTTTGTTCCACCTGTAATTACGTTTGGTAAAATATGAACGGATTTAATTGAAAATATTTTACGGATAACATTTTTTATAGATGTATCGCTCGTTCAGAAATACGTATATCTACTATAGCCAGCTACGAAACCATTAGAATATTTTCTGTTATGGCCAATTCGAAGTTGGGAACAAACCCAAACAACGTATTTTGAACTGTACCGAAAAAGGTCACAACTGAATTGCATCCTATTCCTGGCCAGACAACGGTCACCGCTCGGTAGTCGGATGGAAAATTGGAATTATAAAATAGTAGCAATGTTGCAGATCGATTTCGAAACGGTTGTGACTATATTAATTCAATGCCAATAATTGAGTTTTTTTGTCAATTTAATAATAGCTGAGCAATCAGTCACAAACTCATAATATATATTTATTAAATCTTCGATAAGTACACAAAGGAGTACATGAAAAACATGTACATAATGAAATTCTTATACACTCTAATTTCAGCATCGGCATTTTGTCATAGGTACATACCTATTGATATTTAGGACAATAAACATTTGTGGCTTTTGTGTAGTATTCCAATTTCCTTGAACAATTAATGTCAAGAAATCAATATTTTCCAAAAAAAAAAGCAGCGTTTTTAAGCGAAATTACAAAATTGTTTAGCTTTCTAAAATTCACAACTGTATCCAAAGTTGGTCCCTACGAGTTTGTAAGATCTTTGGGCCCTACGAATGAGGGTGAAAACGTCGTTCTTGGTTCGCTGGCGATGTAAATTTTAAAGTAATCAGAGAGCACGTTTTTGAAAAGTCAAGATCAAAATCTTTGGACATGTTTCTACCTTAGGAAAGGTAATCATCAGCAGTAGAATAAAAATATAGTGATTATTTTATTATGTCACCAAACTGACGTTTTAATTAAAATTACAACATTCTGTTTTCATTTTATGTGTCATAGGGGACTAGAAAAAGTACAGTGGTAAATTACATCCAGTTCCTTGCTAGAGTTCAAATAAAAAGTGAAATATCACCAAAATTAGTGTAAAGATAGACATAGGAAGGTATTAACAAAAGTTAAAGAGGATTAAAATCCCTATATGAAAAGGGCATCAAGTGCAGTGTATTTAATTTACAAAAGTTACTAAAATTAGGATTGAAACAACCTGTATAAAAATCTTAATCTGTGTTACCTTCTCTCAATATTCTTCTTTCCGTTATAAAAATATTTTCCTTCAAATTATTATAACTTAAATATTACACATTTAACTAAACCATGTTTTCTCACAAATTTATGGAATTTTCCAATCTATATGGCAACGTTGCAATAACATATATAAATAATTGTACTGCTATGTACAGAATTTAATGGTGAATTCAAATATGTGAAAATATACAGGGTGTTCCATTTAAAAAATATGAAATTTTCAACGTGCCGCCTTTTTGATGTACCCTGTATAGTCGAAAATAATTTTACAGGATACACCTCTTAACCCTAAATATTTTTCCTGGAAAAAGTTTTCCGCTATCTTTAATGATACAGAAGATATTGGCCTTTGCCGCACTAATTGTTATACAGGGTGTCCCAAAAGTAATGGGACACAGAGCAATAGCAGACTCCTTAAGGCGAAATAATGCGATTTATTCAAACTTGCCTTATCCCAAAATTGATAACAACCAAGATACAGGGTGTCAAAGTTTTAATTTTATTTTCGTTTTTTTGCGATTATTTCTTAACAAAACGACATAACAGCACAAAATTAGGGATTTTAGGGTTTTTTGAGATGAGGAATTCAAAATTATCCATATTTTTTGTGTAACCAGTAGAGGGCGCTATCAATGGCATGCCCCACTTATTTTAGCTGGCATAACTTTTTTTAGGCTACGTATATCGATCCGGCTAATAAAAAATAAGGCTACTTTACTTCTTTTACATCAAAAACATATACCTTATTGAAGTCGCTAGGAGCAACCATTTTCGAGATAATGGCATTTCATATGTCCAATTAATCTAAATACGTGGTCCAAAAGCAACGGAAAGAAAATCGAGCTACGGTGAATTTCTGACTTAAAATGATTGTAAATCAGCTACATTTGCTAGGTGTCAAAGTTAGGTTAGGTAAATACTTAAGGTTAACTTTTTTTTCTAATAAAAAAAGCTTTTTCATATGGAATTAGTAATTTTATTCCAATCAAAAATTTTATTTAATACTTATTAAAATCATTTAAAATTAACAAAATAGTTAGAAATAAAAATGGTAACGCCGTGATAGCAATTGTTCAAAATGGCCACCATTGACCTCAATACATTTTGCTATACGTTTTACAAAAGACTGTCGGATTTTAAACAGGAGATCTTCATCATTTCTGAGCAGATTAACAGAATTTATAATTTTTTCATTTAACTCATTACGGTGGTTTATTGAACTGTTATAAACAATGGTTTTCAAATAACCCCAAATGCAAAAGTCCATTGGATTAAAATCGGGACTTCGCGCCGGCTAAATCAACGGGCCACCACGGCCTATCCAACGTTCAGGGAACTGTTCAGTTAAATAATTTCGCACTTGTCTGGAGAAGTGTGCCGGGGCCCCGTCTTGCATGAAATACATATTTTGCCGGACGTTTAGTGTTACATCTTCTAAAAGCCCTCCAAGTTCATTTTGTAAAAAATTCAAATATGAATCTCCGTTTAGAGTTGGCGGTAATTCAAAGGGGCCTATAAGATGATCTCCAATAATTCCACACCAAATGTTGACCTTAAACTCGTGTTGGAAATGTCGTTCAACAACTAAATGCGGGTTTTCATTTTCCCACGCATGTCTGTTTCGATAATTGAATACACCCCGTCTAGTAAATGTCGCCTCGTCCGTGAACAACACACGATTTAGAAACATTGGATCTGTATTTTGCAAATTTTGGAAGAATTGAAAAAACTGAAGTCTGGCTGGAAGATCAGGCGGCAGTAAACACTGTGCGGGTGTAAATTGGTATGGGTACAGGCCTTCATCGTGAAATATTCTAACAATTGAAGATTTACTTACACCTGTAGCTGCCTTTAATCTCCTCGAACTCACTTCTGGATTTTCCGCTACACGAACTAAAATCTCTTCTTCCTGTTCTGGTGTTATATTTTTTGGACGGCCCGAAACATCTTTTTTTTGTCGAAACGAACCAGTCTCTCCTAGTCGGCCATAAATATTTTGAAATAATTTCCGGTTTGGTTGCCTTCTATTCGGGAACAGTGCTTGGTACCTGCGCCCTGCACTCCGACCATTAAAATTTTCTTGTGCGTAAATACAAAGCATATCACGCATTTCTGCATTGGAAAATAAATTATGTCGAGGCATTACTAAAAAATTGAATAATATCTGCGTATTGTACTTAGAAAATTAATAACTTTGACAGATGATACTTTGTGTAACATGTTGTTGCCTTAGAAACGTCGTTGTTTTTAATCAAGGCCAGCTGTGATAAATAATAATAATACGAATACACAAATATTTTAGTATTCTTGCATTAGAAATAAATATGAAATGCCATTATCTCGAAAATGGTTGCTCCTAGCGACTTCAATAAGGTATATGTTTTTGATGTAAAAGAAGTAAAGTAACCTTATTTTTTATTAGCCGGATCGATATACGTAGCCTAAAAAAAGTTATGCCAGCTAAAATAAGTGGGGCATGCCATTGATAGCGCCCTCTACTGGTTACACAAAAAATATGGATAATTTTGAATTCCTCATCTCAAAAAACCCCAAAATCCCTAATTTTGTGCTGTTATGTCGTTTTGTTAAAAAATAATCGCAAAAAAAGAAAATAAAATTAAAACTTTGACACCCTGTATCTTGGTTGTTATTAATTTTGGGATAAGGAAAGTTTGAATAAATCGCATTATTTCGCCTCAAGGAGTCTGCTATTGCTCTGTGTCCCATTACTTTTGGGACACCCTGTATATCCACTAGTATTATTTTGACCACCACTGTACACACAAAGAAGAAATACTTAGTTTAAAAATATAATACTCAAATAGAATAAATCCCACGCAAAGGAATATATTTTCAAAACAAGTATTTTGAGTAGTATGAATTGAGCACTCTTGATCTCGTATTTTAAAATAATAATTTTTCAAAATAATAATTATAATATCTATTTAAGTATTTAAATACTTATTTAGAAAATATATTTTTTTGCGAAAGATAAATTCTATTTGAGTATTTTATTTTTAAACTAGGTAAGTATTTCGTTTTTGTGTGTACGCAGGAGAAGTATTGCCCTATACTTACCGGACACTCTGTATACCCGTTTAATGCATTCATTTATTTCTTTATCAAGGATGGATCATCACTAATATGATAATAAATTATAAATATGTGGACTCTTTTTGAAACTAACTCACCTAGCATAAATATATACATTTGTATTGTCCTATAAGTAGTTTCTAAGCTTCTGCGACAACAGGCAGATAAAGCTACAGATAGATAGAGGGATAGACTAGCGAAAATGATCTAGGGATTGTTCAAAATAACAGAAGGAAAATATCTCGAGAACGGTACATTTTAGCGCAAGACTCAAACAAAATAAATTGTGGCAAATAATTACAACGTATGTAAAGAAGAGGGGACAAGTAATTAAATAGTAATACCAGTGAGAAGGACATTTTGAGGAAAAAACTATAGTTTTGAGTTTTCAGGAACTGCAGCATCAACACTTAACACTTATTTTCCACTCAATAAATTGTTGCTTGTGCGTGCCTATGGGAAGGCGATTTCTACCATGGTTTTTATACATTTTTCTCCCCTCGCTCTTCATACGGAAACGTTCACATAAAACTGAGCAAACCTTACGGCAAAAGCTTCGCTCGACAAGATACATTTAGGCCTTCTGCACACGGAGCGTCTCGTCATAGACGCGTACTAGATGCGACATACGGAAGTTGTACGCTTTTGTGCTGCACCTTTGGGTTTCAATAGTAAACTGTATACGAGGCGCCAGCGCCGCGGATTCGTCAAAGCAGATAAGCTGCAATACGCTGGGCGTACAGCGGTGCTGGTTGCTTTCAGTACGCTTAGCGAAGAATAGCACGTGTTCTTTGCGGAATGGCTGATGAAACTGTTAAATTTGTGCACTTTATTGAAAAGTATGAATGTTTACCCTGTACCCTTCAGGAGTACTCCAGAATAGACGAAACGGAAAAAGCTTGGGCAGCGATAGCGAGAGGGATGCAATTATCAGGTCATTAATAATAGGCAATGAAAAAAAATCTACATACAGGGTGATTGATGGTGGATGGCCTATTAGACGTTTATGGAGAACTAGTCATCGGATCACTTTGAAAATTTGAGAGCATATAGAAGCGGACATGATCTCTCTTTTAAAAATATTTTTAGCCATGCAGTGTTGCCGCTTCTACTTGAAAGTATTAGCAACTTTGAGAATTTAAACGGAACGCCCTGTGTATTATTTTTGTTTTAGAATCCTTATTAATATCTTAATAACTTTCTTTAATATTTTCCTATACCTATTTGTTATAGTTCTCGAGATAATAATTAATTTCACTTTTTTTTCGGAAAACATGTCCTACAAAAAGTGATGATATTTTTAAACTCTGACAAATTAAAGCACTGAAATTTGGTACCGAGTGAGGTTATATCCAGAGGTCTTTCATCCTCTTTCCAAATATTAGTTATAATAGTACAGGGTGTTTCAAAATACAAATATTTTGATGGTTTGGAAAAATGGTAAATAGTACGTTTTTTAAATAAAATACCCCATATTTTATCTGTTGTCCTAAAGGCTATTGAAATTTTCTTTCTTCCTATGTACAATGTTACTATACCTATCTTGAACAGTTTTTGATTTATGAGCATTTATTTAGCAAAATTAATTATTACAGATAACAATCAGACTTTTTAGACCAATTTGGCAAGTAACCTATGGAAATTCGTTTGTAATGGTTGACATTTTGCTGTTATTCATTCAGTCTTGTTGTCAGTTGGTGTATTTAAATATTTTAACTTTTTAAAGTTAAATTTAAATTTAAAAAAAAATTGGAAGAAAACAACAACTATTGAAATGTAGTATTTATGAATTTATTTATTTTACATGGTCAGTGTAATAAGATCATCAGCCGTACATGTAGAAGATTCAATGAAATGTATCCAAATTTACCATCAATGAGCAATAAGAAATTGAGACGAATTCAAAGCAATTTCGAAAATTTTGGATCATGCTTGAAAACATCCAGAAATTTACCTAGACCTATATCATCCAATGAGGAAAATGAAATCAATGTTTTGGCTTATTTTCATGCCTATCCGCAGGCTTCAATAAGAAGTGCCAAAGAAGATTTGGGCTTATCTTTTTTTGTATGCAAAAAGTATTGTCTACACATAATATGCATGATTATAAATATACCCAAGTTCAAATTCTCAAGGCTAAGGACTGTCCACGAAGAACGTTGTTTTGCGAAAGCTTATTAATTCATATACAGGAAGACCCACAATTCTTACGAAATATTATTTGGACTGACGAGTCGAGATTTTCACGTGAAGGAATTTTTAATAGTAAAAATATTCTTTATTGGGCGCAAGAAAATCCTCATGTTACGAGAGATTCTTCATTTCAAGAAAAGTTTAGTTTTAATGTTTTTTGTTTAATGATGCATGACAAAATTCGATATTTGATATATGGTAAAAATTTAGCATCCAGAAAATACTTCGAAATTTTAACTACATTTGTTGAAAATTTCGTTGATAATCTTCCCCTTATCCAGTATCGCAACAGGTGGGACCAACTGAACAGGGCTATATCTCATTGTACTGCCGAAGTAAGTGTGGAAATACGGAGAATGTTTTAGGATCGCTGGTTCAGGCGTTTGAGACCTTGAAATTAGCCCGCCAGGTCTCCAGACTTAACGCCTCTAGATTTTTATCTTTGAAGTACTCTCAAAGATATTGTTTACAAAACACCGGTAAATTCAAGGAAATACTTAGAAAATCGGATGAATCGCTCTTTTCAATGTTGGTTGAAAAGTAAATAGATATTTTTTGCAAAATGTCAACCATTACAAAACAATTTCCATAGGCTACTTGCCAAATTGGTCTGAAAAGAGTGATTGTTATCTGTAATAATTAATTTTGCTAAATAAATGCTCATAAGTCAAAAACTGTTCAAGATAGGTATAGTAACATTATACATAGGAAGATAGACAATTTCAATAGCTTTTAGGACAACAGATAAAATATATGGTATTTCATTTAAAAAAATATACTATTTACCATTTTTCCAAACCATCAAAATATTTGGATTTTGAAACACCCTGTACTATTATAACTAATATTTGGAAAGAGGATGAAAGACCTCTGGATATAACCTGACTCCGTACCAAATTTCAGTGCTTTAATTTGTCAGAGTATAAAAATATCATCACTTTTTGTAGTTTTATCATGTTTTCCGAAAAAAAAAAGTGAAATTAATTATTATCTCGAGAACTACAACAAATAAGGATTCTAAAACAAAAATAATACACAGGGTGTTCCGTTTAAATTATCAAAGTTGCTAATACTTTCAAGTAGAAGCGGCAACACTGCATGGCTAAAAATATTTTTTAAAAACTTCTATAAACTCCCAAATTTTCAAAGTGATCCGATGACTAGTTCTCCATAAACGTCTAATAGGCCATCCACCACCAATCACCCTGTATAGTATTTGGTTTTAATTTTATATACAATAATTCCATTTCCACGGTAAAGCAACATTTAGATGTAAAAACTTATTTGCCAAGTAGTTTCGTAGATTTTGAGGTGAAGAAGTTTCATTTATATACAACAAAATTAGGTCCTCTTCATCACTTGTCATCTTCACAGTGTAAACACCGAGGTCGCACTACTAATAAAATAAAAGAAAACCTATTTCAATGGCGAGACAGACCGACGAATCTAATAGTGGATTCTGTGAGTCGGGCGAGAGGCGGAAATACACACGGATGCTGAACACGATGGTGCAGTTAAAAATTATCTTTGAGTTGGCCCACCCCCTCAAATGGGCCAAAAACCACCCCCAAGCGGGAAAAATGAAAATGTTTCCTTGAAGCTGCCCGATCTCGAATTCCTTCCGTTTTCGGGGGGGTCGCGGAGTACTCTCGCACTTGCACCCGATGAATCCCCCCCCCCCCCCAGAGCGATGAAATTCCCCTCCAAAGGGATGCATCGACTGCTGATGGCTTTAAACGGGAAACATTTCGAGGCCGCAATCGTATTCAGCGACCTCGAAAACGGGTGGTAATACAATGTTTCCCGTTTAAAGTCGCCCGCAGGCGGTTCACCCCCTTGGAGGGTAGTTTCAACCTCGAAAACGGGCGGTCAGACGATTGGAGGGTAGTTTTATCGCTTTGGGGGGAGGGGGGGGGGTTGCATCGGGTGCAATATTGAAGGTTGCGAGAGTACTCCGCGACCCCGAAAACGAACGGAATCTGAGATCGGGTTCAATATTCCCGCTTGGCGGTGGTTTTTGGCCCATTTGAGTTTGTGGGCCAACCCAAAAACAATTTTTAACTGCACCATCGTGTACAGCATCCTCGAAAACGGGGGAAGGAACTAGTCTGGTTACTGTAGAAAATCCGTGTATGTTCGCCCGACTCACAGAATCCACCACTATAATACGCGTGTATGACGATACGCTCCGTGTGTAGAAGTTAAGGCGTAAACAAATCATCGCTGCATGACGAATCTTATACGCGTCTATGACGAGACGCTCCATGTGCGGAAGGGCTAACGTTATCATAGATTTGCTTCTGATATTACCATTTATGCCTTCATATTTTTTCATCAAATAAAGGGAATTCGAGAGAAAAAAAAAGACGTCAAATCTAGCAAGTAATCTCATTTTATACAATAAACTTTCAATATAATGATTCTACAGGTAATTACAAAATAGCAATATATACGCTAACGGGTTTTGTAACTTTGGTGATTATTACGGTCGGTATATATCTTTAGATCAAGGAAAGCATAATCGCTTGTCTCGCGAAAACTTAAATTTTGGTAATGTCATGGTTTGTTTAATGGGGCTAACTAGACTATAATACTTTATAACTTTTTTTATCAAGTTTGACTTAGATTTCATGTGTAGCGTTAAATAATTTACAAATTAGCTGATTTTTTACCTAAGAAGTTGACTTCATACCTGATCGCCAGCCTTTTCGGAGGAGTAGGTATATCATTTTTTGCGTGGCATAGCAAAAAATAGTCATTATAGTTCTTATTTTTCGCCTCAGCTATTAATAGTTATTTATGTAACAGATGCATAAAGTATTACTGACTGGGAAATTTTAGCGCCCGAGCCGAAGGCGAGTGCCAGCAATCCTGCATGTGAAAAAAGGAACTTTATGCATAAGTTTCATACAATATTTTTTCTACGATCGTATCAGTTCTCTTTTTCGAAATAAAAAAATATGTATTGGTGTATAACCAAGTTACTTTTACTTAGGAGTGCAATAAGTTTGGAATATTTGCTTATATCGACTTGACTTGTTGATTTAGCTGGGAATAGCATAACCATGACGATTTGAAAATGTTTTACCTTCCTTGAAAATATGTTAACAGTACGCGTTCGCTGAAACTCGTCACTTGCTTTCGGTCCAACGCAATTTAACAAACGTATTATATTCCTTCTTCTGATTTTTTTGCCAATAAATTTTGTGTTGCTTCATTGGCTTTATTAATTATCTCGACTAGAGCGCATTGAAATAAGTTTTCTTCAATCGGAATTGGAAATATTTCTTAGCATTTTTGATGTTTTCAAATATTATTGACATTTGTAAGGTAACAACAACAATGAGGCATCCAGGCAACGAGCGACGGGGATGCTGTTCATGGCAACTTGATATTATAAGCATTCAGAAAGAAGTGAAAAAATGACACGTTACGGAACTTTTTTAATGCTAAATTACTTTTTTTAACTTATAACGAATGTAGAAAAAAATAATTTTAATCCTTCTAGGTAATGCATGCAATACAATGATATTTTTGAAAATTAATTAGTGATTCTGTTATGAAATTTGTATAACGATGCCGATAATTCTTCTATCAGCAAAAACTGCATCTAATAATAATTGAATATTATATACTGGATCTCCAAACTTTCCCGCATAAGATTCATATTAATAAAAATGTAAAAATCCTGAAAGAACAACCGAATCAGCAAATTTTTATTTTCAATTCTTTAGTTGTTGACATAAAAAATATTATTACAACGTCTTTGACAATTTTTTAATTACCAATGTTGTATTAGAATAATTTTAAATTATAAGAGAAATTCAAAATACGTTTTATTCAGGTTGTCCCAACGAAAACCGTCTCGATCTATATATATGAAAACTATACAGTTTTAGGTTTAATGATAATTTTATACTTATTAAAAATGACTGAGGTCATGATCGCTAGTTCACAATTCTTCTAGAGGATACTGTTTACCCATGACTCTGTTCTTTTACATTTTCTTAATAAAATGGGTTTAGTGGGCTATAATTAAAATAGTCTTAGAGAATTGTACACTCTCGAGTTCTAAGCCTACATACTATATCGAATTACCGCACATGTTTGAACATTTTAGTTTCTAACGTATTTGTATACATAGTATGTGACACAGGCCCATAAAATGACATGATTGAAGAGGGAAGTTTTTTTTTGTGTGTGTGTTTTTTTTTCATGGAGGAAAAGAAAGTTCACAATAATGGTTAAGTATCTTTATGATACTCAAATTTAGACTGTATAGGATATCTCAGATTAAGTCTATTGCTAACTCCGTTTTTATTATTTAGCTACGATGTTGGTTAAATTATTAAACTACTAGTATTTTTAAAAATTAGTATAGGATAATTTTATATTGTATAAAATGTAAATAATCAAAAATTTAAGTGAAAGTCGTGAGTTCGTGATAGGATGAATATTAGGATGGTTGGATTTTCTATGAGAGAAAAAATATGTTAGTATAGGTTAAATTATTATTGTAAATACAATGTAATTAATTAACCCCGAGTATTCCGGTTCGTGAGACTCGACGAACGAAAGGACTAACCCCTTCATCACCCTCAAAGACAACAGACTTTATAATTAAATAATAAAAGCCCTCCGTGTTCAATATAATAACTTGCATTGTTATTATATTCATTGGACATGCCCGAGCCAATACCAAAATACAAAGTATAGTTTGAACAAGAAGTTAGGTCTCGTTCTACGTTCAAACAACTATACTTCAAATTAAAATCATTCATTCTTTCTTAGACAAAATTATTGTCCTCATTTCTTCATGCGCTCTGGTGGACTGCTGACAGCTTCCAGTTAGCGGGGAAAGGATGGTGGGCCCACCCAAGACCGACTGACATGTGCGTGTCAAGTCGGCAATGGCATTATGCCTGGCATCCGTGACCATAAAAAGTGAAAAATCGTAATCGACCAGAATAGGCGTCAGTAAAACTAATTAAGTAGGAACGTCTTCGGTTGCGATGACTTTTTCATTAATTACTAAGACTGGCGACATAACTGATAGTGTCGACCAGCAATCATACTTTTTTCAAAATTTAAACTGATTCAATGATTGACCTTAATAACTAGTTCCTGGGTGGGGAATTCACCTTTGGATGGGAACCAAAAAATGGGGACAAAATTCAAATTCATAAAATAGCCATCTACTTAATAATATTTAAATTCAAATCAAACTTAAGGGGTAAATTGGATATACAGGGGTTATCGAAAAACGTATTTCGTAAAACGCGCCGTAGGAGAACGTTAGAGTTGCCTACCATTGCTTAAGCGCAAAACGGACGGACGTTAAGGGTTACGTACGCCACTCTAACGACGTACCCTTAAAATCTTAAACGGTAAAATCCATACACAAATCTTTTACAAATTCGGCGACACATGATATACGAAATATGTCTAGAATCTTGCGTAAAATCCAAAAATGTAATAATATATAAGGTGTGCCAATTAAAATAAGCCAGTTTATCCCAGCTTCGGGTATAACCGGAAGTGATAGATACGTCAAAGTACCTTCACTAAAAAGATCAGCATCTTTTCGAGCGAGTGCCAATATTTCAAACAAATATCTTCTTTAGTCCCCGAGATCTTTTAATAGGTTACTAACCGTGAAATGACCGTATTAAGCATAGCGGAATTAAAATCTAATGCGCAGAAAATAGATAAACTGACCTATTTTAGAAACTATAAAAATTAACCTGAAAATGCAATTTTGTCAGACACATGTAGGAAAGGACTCAGCAAACATTTACAGCAACGATCACTAAATTATCAGAAAGACAAAACACTCAAAATGAAGTTACCAATGGTATGTTAGCGTACCTACAAAAATAAAGCAGTTATTGTATAAACTGTGCTGACTAACTATCTTATCCCTATATAGGGTGTTTCAATAAACATGTCATCCAAAAATAAAACAAATAGTACAGCTATCTTAAAATAATCAACAAACAAATAACAACATGGAGGCTTCATAGCAACTGCATCTCTAAATTTCAAAATAAAGCAGTTATTGTATAAACTGTGCTGACTAACTATCTTATCCCTATAGAGGGTGATTCAATAAACATGTGATCCAAAAATAAAACAAATAGTACAGCTATCTTACAATAATCAACACACAAATAACAACATGGAGGCTTCATAGCAACTGCATCTCTAAATTGCATTTGTCTTCTCATAGGTTACTTTAAGAAAAAAATGTTGTTTGCAAATTAATAGTAATTGGGCAAGGTGCAATAAAACAATCTAAATGCAAATATCTCCGAAATGGTAACTCTGAACGACCTCAACTTAGTATACCTATTTTACGTAATAAATATGATAAAAGTATTATTTTCATTAAAAACTTAAATACACTAAAGCACAAAAAAAGTATGACCTAATAAATGTGAGAAAAATGCCGCACACAGCGCCCCCTACATTTTACATTACATTTTCATAAAAAAATTAATTTCTCGTCCTAAAAAAAACATAATTGTCAAATTTTTTAAAGTTAAAAAGCTATTAGAGAGACACAAAAATGAAGTTTTAAATTTCACACCCTGTATCTCAGTTAATATCAACTTTCGGATATGGGTAAGTATAATTAAATCCTAATATTTTTACGTAAGGAGTGTGGTTTTTCCATGTACCATTAATTAGCGGACACCCTGTATATATAGATAACAGGATTTTCAAACAGCTCTATAATACTTATACGCAATTTTTTATGTCATAAATATCTTTATGTCTATGCTTTTCTTGTTTTAGAATATTTGATACCTATGATTATTATTTTCATATTTTCGTGCCTCCCTGTATACTATAATAATAATAATAAGTTGTACGTTACAATGATCACTTGCTACGGCAAATGCTATAATTATTTAACAGCCACTAGTTGTTGTTTGCTATCTTTCTTTCCCTCTCATATTATCATGGCATCAAATAATTGTGGCAATTCCCATCTGTCCTAACATTTGTGTGATTTACAGGTCACTCCACCCACTAGGGATAGGTCAACTGTACAGGAAGAAAATTGACAGTGAGATATGGCACGATAAAAATACTTAATCGACCAGTTAATTACTTCCTGAAACGGATCCTTTTGTACTTGTAATGTGTTTCAAACTATAATTATTATTATTTAGTGTATATTTCCTAGTTCGCAATATAGGTTTTTAATTATTATTTTTCAAAGTATTAATAAAATTCGCATAGACTGGGGTTCCACCGTCAATGAGACTGTCCATATAATGTCTGTTTCATCCGACATTTTGGATATTTATCGTTAACTTTATACTTTTTCTTACTTCTAGACCTATGCTTCCTGTGTTTGTAAAAGGTAGGTAACAGACGAACAAGCCCGAACAAACACCCGGTGTTATAAGTGGTAAGGTTGTGACAGGAACGCTCCTGCGATCTACCTAATGCCGCGTCCACGCCAAACCAAGGAAACAAAAACAAAACAGCAACACAATGTTTTTCAACAATTTAGAAACAAATCGGCAACATTTTACCAACTTTTATGTTTTGTTTCAGTTTTTGGCAGTATATCGTCTTCCCGTCGCGGAGCGGTAAACCTTAAAGGGTTTCTGTTTTGTTCTTATTTCCGGTAACACTGCTGGTGCATAGTTGATATTCAATTCTGGGATCGAAATCCCACGGAATTAAAAATTCTACCTTGAATTATTTATTTAATAAATATTATTTTTTGTGAGAAAATCTAACGAAGCCGACGGCTCCTCCTGAACTAATTGGACCGATGCCGCCCTAACGGTGTAGGGCTTGAAACAAGTCGTCGCCAACAAAAAATAATATTTAAAATTTAAGAGAGAATTTTATTTCTGTGTGAATTCGATCAGAGATTCAAATATCAACTATACATACAGTAAAATAAATAAAAAACGAGACACAGCACTGATGGGAAAAGGTTGAGAACTATATGATATTTTATCGCTAGTGATCCACTATCAATATTTACTTGATAGTTTTGAATTCATAAATCCCTCAGAAAAGGTCATTAATGATAGCATTCGAGAAAAATTTCACTCAAAAGATTTGAGTGTAATTATAGACAAACATTTAAAATGAACCATCATATTCTTTATCTTATCAAAAATTTAAAAACCTTATACATAAATTCTACATACTACGGGAAATCTTAAGCAAAAGACTTTTAATATCCATCTATACAGCTGTTGCAGAATCAGTAATATGATATAGTATAATCGTGTGGGGTGGTCTATATCACAACGCTGTAAAACAATTAAACGTTGTAAAAAATTACATATTTAAGGTGATAAATTTAAAAAATAAGTGATTCTCGACAACTATACTCATAAGAAATATTAAATGTTAGATTCTTGTATAGTTTGAAAATTTGCTTATTTGTTTTTAAAAATGAAAACTTAAAAAACTGCGTAAATCACACTTACGAAACACGAAATAAAACACATTCTCATACCAAACAGTAACAGAAATATAAATCTTAGATTTGTCAATTATTTAGCACCTAAGATATTTAGCATTATTCCAATTGAAATTAAATGTATTTAAAAAATTAAGCCATTCAGGCAAGCATGTAGATTGTATGTGGTGGAGAACCTGAAATTGTTTGAGCCTCTATTCTAATAAATTCGGTAGGTGAATGTAACTCTGGAGAGGAGTGAACATGAGTATTTCTAATCTTATTATCCAGTAATACAGTATTATTAAGTAGTTGATTCATAAAATGTAATTGGGTACAATCAAGAACTTTGGTTAGCTACAATATGGGTTTTAGCACATACAGATGTTTGGTCTAGGTGCTATTATCTCAGGTATTTATCCTTGTATTTTGCTTTTAAATCACTGGAAAATTTTCTTCTTGATATTTTGTTTTAAATAATGATAGTGTTAAATTCTATAAAATGTAAAATACTGTTGATAAATAAATTATATTTGTATAGTATGTTTGTATTATTTGTATTATATTGTATAATCTCTAACTTATTTATTTCCCCAAGCCAAAAAAGATCATTTATATTCCCCACACGGTATCTCTGGCATAAAGGAAGTCTTTATTGAAAGCTGATAGTTGTACTAAATAAGCTTCCCCGTCAGTAGTTCTTGAGCTTCGCCAAGGCTTAGCGACAAATCGACAAAAATGGAAAATATACTTTGTTAAGACCTATATAGAAACCTTAAAATATTAAAATTTCGAAAAGCAATTTTTATCGCAATTGCAATACTTTCTTTCTTGTGAGAAAGGCAAGGTATTATTATACATAAAACACCAATCAAAGTGTTTTGTACTAAACGCGATGTAGCTTAATTTAAATCACAGCTTGCATTTAAAGTAGTTTCCGCCTACAGGAAACTGAATATTATAAAATTTCTTTAAATGCATTCCTATTAATCCATTATCCGAATTGGGAGTAGGGCAAGTTCACCTAAAGCAGGACGGCACCTAACTTCACACATTAACAATTCATTGGGAATAGTAAATAGTTGTTTCAACCATTATTGTGGTTAAATAAACAAATTCTTGATTATTTACAAGCTACGATAATAATTAAAGGGCGGAAAAAATGCACGAAAAATTTTTAAATATGCGCATTTTAATTCATGTATTTTTTTGGAGAATATGCAAGAATATGCTTAAAATATTGAAATTATTTTGGTATAGGTATTGAATAATTTTTAACTTTTTCCCATAGTACGATTTAAATTATTTTTTTTTATTGTAGATAAATGTTTTAGTTTTTTTCTTTCTTTTTAAAAAGCGGTATTACATGTTGACCTATACGGGAAGAAAGTATGTTTTTCCCTTAAGATTTAACACCCTGTTGGGTAATTTTGCAATCTTAGCTCTGATTAAGAAGATCGTTTGCAAAGTTTAATTTATTCTTAACAGTTTACTTTTTTATTCGTCTCGATACATTTCTCTAGATACCTTCAGATACGAATTTTAAGAAAACACTACACATTTCATCGAAAGATTTTAATTTTAATTGTAACACAAAACTACCGAGTTAGTAATGGTTAATGGAGGAACCATTATGGCTGATCGATATATTCGGCATATTTTAGCACCACACATAATTCCTTTTGCACAGATTACTGGATACAACTGCATGCTGATGCAAGGTTATGCTAGTCCTCACACTGCAAGAATTTTACCCGATACTTGTCTCGGTCTGGGATATAATGGGTAGAAAGAGACTCGAAACCGCGTTCTGGCTCCGAATAACAAAAAAAATAAGAACAATTAAAAGAAGCACTAACTGAAGACTGGGATCAAATCGACCAAAATCCAAATATTTTGCGTTAAAATTAACATTTCGAAGAAATGTGTAACGATTTCTTAAAAAATTCGTATCTCTTGAACCGAGAAAGATATCGACACAAATAACCTAAACTTCGCAAAACAGTTTCTTTGCTAGAGTTAAGATTGCAAATTTACTTTACAGGGTGTTCAAATTTAAGGGAAAAACATACATTTTTTCCTATATATTTCAACATGCATACAGCTTCTTAAAAGATTGAAAAAGTGTAAAATTACAACTAAAACATTTATCTACAATTTAAAAAAAAAATCATTTGAACTCTGGAAAAAAAGTTATCATACATTACACGTAAACAAAATCTTGAATGGATCGAATTTAATATCAGTGAGTGTACATAAAATAATCATACATAAGTACATAATATATGGGCCACTAAGCGTACCAATACAGTATACTGCCTACCTGTATGCCTGAGTATAAATACTGAAACAAGGTACTTCCCTTAATGACCTGAACAGCTCGTAAATAGTTTTGATAATAATATTAAAAAGTGCCTCGACAGCCTGGAACATCGAAGACAGGTTGGTGATTTGACTCTATTTTACAAATATTTCCATGGAAAATGCTCGGCTGACCTTATAGCAGAAATACACGACGAACCACTGTCGCTCATCCATATGTGCTAATGCTTAGTATTCCTCGAACTTCATTATTTAAGAATTCTTTCATCAGGAGGACGTCATCCTTATGGAACGACCTTCCCGAGGTCGTGTTTCCCAACGAGTATAACCTCGATTCAAAACCAACGTGAATCGCTTTATGCGTACATGCACCACTCCCAGAGTGCCCTAAAGAATTTTCCTATAGTACTTCTAGTTATAGAATCTAGAGTAACAAGGATTAAAATTTCTGTATTAAAATGCATACAGAAGTAGCCTATCTTATTTCGTGTCGGTGTCAATAATAGAACTTGAACTTGAACAGCATTTCGGCAAAAATATTATGAACGAATTGACTGGACAAAATATTTAATTAAATTAAATCGTCTATGGCATATAAAAGCAATGACACAAGGAAAACGGAGACTATAATGTCAAAATGTTTTATTGGACCAAATTTAAACTTCAATAGTCAATAAGGGAGAATCCGAACACTAGGTCTATATAAGTAGAAATATTCATCGCCTATGAAATAGACATTATTTATTGTCTTTTCTGAAATCTTTAGTCGCCTGTATTTACTAAAACGGTAAAAAGTTCTCTAATTCCAAATTTAGTGCTTCTAGGAGGACAGTTGAATTTAAACAGGGCATTTTATTTTGCCATTTTTGCAATATGTTATCTATAGCAAATAAATATTTCGATAGGAAGTAAAAATTGGTTTAGTTCTATAAATGACAAAAATTCATATTCATTTCATAAACTGGGAAAAAAATCTTTAAGTTCATTTACAATACAATATTTTGTTGGTAGGTTAAAGCTTACTTGTCAAATTAGTCTGGCTTAAAATTAACACTATTTATTGAATTTTGTCGATAAATTCCTAAATGTCCGTTATAAAGTGAACTCCCCCTAAACAGCATTATTTAGTTTGTTATGAGAAAGAATGATTTTCAATACTGTTGTATATGTATAATTGGTTGCGCCCTGGGTACAAGTTATACAAGATCATTCTCATAAGATTGTGATTACTAGGTTCGATGTTTATTTCGTTTCCTTGAAAACTATAAAATCACTGACAGCAGGGGGGCGCTCTATGAAACTACATATTTGTCTTGAACCGAGAGGATAAAATAATTACAAAATATAAAAGTAAGATATAAACGGTTATCGGCACAATGTTCTACAGCTTCCGAGAAAAAAAATTATTGCAAAAGTGATCTCTAGAAGTATACTAAAATTATTTTTAACTTTGAAATTTTATCGCTAGATGGCGTATTTCTAGTTCAAAATCGAAAAATGATAATATCTCTTAAAATCAATAGTGAAGGTATGTCACGTGAAACTGTTTTGAACTCTCCAATTAACACTCTATAAATGATTCAGTTGACGTCCTCGTCTATCTCCTAAAATAAGGGGTGGAGGAAAGTTTGATTCGTGTTGAAGAAAACTTTCGAATACATTAAGCGATTTTATCAAAGTGGCGCAAACCGTAAGCCGATATCGACTTTCAAACTTAAGTTATGAGCAACAATCTATTTTTTAACATTTTTAAATAATAACACCAAATATTCGTTATTATTTAAGTAGGTCATGAATATCCCAACATTTTATAGATTCTAGAAAATGCTATGAGAAAATATTTCCAAAATATTATATTATTCACTGAGCGGCAATGACAGTTATAATTAATTGTGTGAAATTTGCGAGACGAGCAATAAAATAAATAATTCATTACGTATCTACGTTAAAAGTAATATTGATGTTCATTAGCTTGTTATGGTTTTTAAAAAAATATATTTCTGTAAACAATAAAAATGGTTTAATATAATTGGTTACAGGCCATGGGTAATGAAGCATTTTCTATGTATGTAACGTATAAAAGACATATATATGTCGAGCTGTAGAAAGATTTTAGATGAAAATTAATCAGACAACTTTGACTGTAATATAAAATACATTGGAAGAAATAGTTTTATCATAATCAAAGTGGCCTATAGCTTAATTCTTGATTTGCTAACCTGACAACTCTGAGTATATCATTTTCAATGTAATTAGTATCACAATTAGAATAAGGTAAGTTCATTATTGTTTAAAATTTTTCTTCAACTCAACAAAAATCCCATAAATTATTCTAAACTTGATGATTAACTATTATAGTAGAAATAGATATGATTACGTTCAACTTTGTCCAATATAATCCATTTATATTAACTTTTGTTTGTTAAATAGGAGTTCCAATTTCACTACTATGACAAAAATATGCTTACGATAATTATACAGGGTATCCGGGAAAATGTGGGAAATCTCCCGGATATGAAGAAAACAAGTGAAGAGAGTACTACAAGTTCATATTAACTTTTTTCGTATAGGACCCCTCTTCGGAGATATGGGCTTCCAAAGAGCACCAATAGAATCTGTTTTTTTACACATAATTATTGAACCACCAGGTACATTTAAATTTTTTTTTAATATGATGTATACCAGGTAGGACCCTTCAAATTACTATCCAAGGCAGTGTTGTGAATTACTTACAGCTGCAGTGACGGACTAGCTGTGACACTCATCGCCCCTTTTTTAACGCCCTGTCTTATAAGAACTTTGGACAACGGTATTGACTAAAAATTAAGTAATAATTCATTCATGTCGCTAATCCTAAAATTTTATAAAACCCTAGTCAATTTCTAAGGTAGGGGAGAGTCGGTACACAATGGACACAGGGAGACAGTGGACATATCATATATTTCTTATCGATATAATCTAAATCGAAAGACAGCGCAGCGTAAAAATCTAAAGATGCAGATGTTCTTCTTACCGTAAAGGTGAATTACTATACTACTTACTATACATTAAAATATTTCCCTATTTTTATTAAGTACAGTATAATATTTCTCATTAATTCTGTAGATTTTAGATCCGCAAATTTTTATTTCTGCGTCAATTTTCGTAGAAATATTGCTTTTTTATTCATGTAGTGAGCACCGACCTATTACCATGGATACGTACAACTTATGGGGGTACGCATTAAAAATTTAAATTTTATGAGTGAAAAAATGGGTTGATGCGCACAGTTTACCGTTCATTTTTAAAGGCTGATTGTCACTATCGTTCAAGCCACGTGCTGCTCGGCAACGGCAAGGCAAATTATATTTATCAATCTTTTAAATTTTTTGTTGGTGGCAATTCACACTATGCGCTCAACTTCTCGGTAAGCGACGGCCTGTCAAAATTCATTCACGCAATGATTAACCTATTTTGCCGTGCCGGTGCCTTGTCGTTGTCGAGCACGTACCTTGAAGGAAAATGAGAATCAAGGTTGTTCGTCGTGTGTCTTGCGCACAATGTTGACGCCGTCATATAGGCAACCCCGCCGGTATTGATGCCGGTTTGGTTGCCAACCGACGACTTGAACCAACGACCGTCCAGAACCGAAATCAGTCATAGGGATGTAACAATATTAAGAATCTATCGATACGTGGACAATAGATATCAAAATTAATTCTAAAAGTTGCTTTTCAGTGATGGCCACAAGATCTTTTATGCGAAAAAATAGATTGTTTATTGCCCAGTAAAGAAGGTCGTGATGTGCCAAAATATTTCCGTGTAATCATTTTCATTAGGGGCGAAGTACTGTCCTGTCCGCCGGTTAAGGTCAATAGTCGGCATTGCGCATGACACCTAACAATCTGCTTTGTTTACATGCGCGAGCCCATAAATTTGCCACTTTTGCTTTTAGAGTTTGCCAATACTTAATTTAACGGCTTTCATTTTGTGGAGCTAAATTTAAAAAAGTATTATAATTCGGAGAGAAAAAGGACAATGTCCATTGTGAAGGGGACAACCCGAAAATACATGGCCATTGTGAAGAAATATTCCGTCTAATAGGTTTCTGTTTACTACTAATGAAACCAGCATCAGTTCCTTACAAAAATGTTGTAGCATTGCCAGGATTTCGGGATATGATATATTTTAATATAGATTTAAATATATTTTTAGTGTGCAGTAGTAATAAACTTTTATAAAAATGATATGAACTACTTAATAGGTATATATATTTTTTATTGACAACAATATGGAATAAGTGCATGGCCTCACTTCCTGATACGTCCATAGTCTCCCCGATATATGTCCACTGTCTTCCAGACAAGAGGAGAGTATGGACAAATTACATAACTACATAATATCAAATGTCCATTAGCTCCTTTGATAAACCTTCCCCAAATTGCATCAATATATACGGTGTTGAAAAAAGGTCGGTCGGTACACCGGAATAACTCCGGTGCATCGCATTGAAGCGGAAAATGTCTAGGGAAAAAGTTGTTTGGTTTTGAAGGAGGAATAGTTTGCAATTTAAACCACCCCCACCCTCCTCAACACTCGTGCGCGGGTGAGTCTAAGTTAAGATTTTCAAATAGAACCCCATATTTTTTATTGGCGTATTGTGTTCTCCGACCAAAAATAAACATCTTTTGTCCGAAATTTTTTTTATTTGGGCCCATCCGTCACCAATAATCACCATGAGAGAGACAAAATCAAACCCGTGCGAAAATCAAGTTTTATCCCGGAAATACTCTTTTTCTCTGTCTTGTACTAAAAAATGGCCGTGATTATTGGTGAAGGATGGGCCCAAATAAAAAAATTTTTCGAACAAAATATGTTTATTTTTGGTCGGAGAACACGATACGCCAATAAAAAATATGGGGTTCCATTTGAAAATCTTAACTTACCCCCACCCGCGCCCGGGGGTTGAGGTGGTGGGGGGTGGTTTAAATTGCAAACTATTCCTCCTTCAAAACCAAACCACTTTTTCCTTAGACATTTTCCGCTGCAATGCGATGCACCGGAGTTATTCCGGGGTACCGACCTTTTTTCAACACCGTGTATAATAATAAAATATGTTAGCTATCACTTACAATAGTAATTAATTATCGTCAGATATATTTCAATTTTTTTTTAATATGGTGTATACCAGGTAAAAACCTCAGTTACTTTCAAATTACTATCCAAGAAAATGTTATGAATTACTCACACAGCTGCAGGAACGGACTAGCTGTGACAGTCATGACCCCTTCTTTAACGCTCTGTATGATAAGAACTTTTTATAACGTTTTTTACATACCTAAACTATTGACTAAAAATTAAGTACTCTTTATTCATGTCGCTACTTCTAACCATTTCCGAAAAAACGTCATTTTATTTACACTGATTCCCCTAACTTCTCTCGGGTTAAATATGAAAAAGGGGAATTTTGAAGGTTGAACATTTGATAGGAACAAAGATGTATCTTTAATGCGACGCGGCGTTTCGTCTCTGGGTGACCATTACCAAATAATTTTTTTATTACGGTTCTGGATTTTTGTTTAAATTATGAAACAGGACCTAAATCCGTAGATTTAGTCTGAACGTATTCAGCAATATACAATAATTACTGATTTTCCGACGTTTTGTTCCTTTAATTGGCCATCTTCATTAAAATGCCCCAAGTACGTCTCTGTAATTTACTTTTGTTACGAATATTTTTAAATTATTATTGCTATTTCTGTTAATTATTATTATTATGTACTACTACTGTTTTTATTTTAAACTAATAGTTGTATAAAATTTCTAGTTAGTGTGAGTACAAGTAATTTATTTAATTAATACAAATAAAATTTGGCTCTTTACTTTCTTAAGACTTAATACAGCATTGAGATTTACATTTTCGAATTATTCCGAATTAGAATCAAATTAAAGAGACGAACTAGGGGTATTTTCATGAAGATGGTCAATTTAAGGAACAAACCGTCGGAAAACCAGTATGTGTTATATACAGCTAATCGTTTTCATAATTTATACAAGAAAATCCGGCCGTATTAAAAAAATTAAGTTTTCCAAAAACGAAACGTCGTATTACAGATCTGATGATGCTATCTTGTGGAGAATAAAAAGTAGCAAGAACTTCAAATTTATTTTTGGATATCTCTTCGAACAAAGGCAGGAAAAAATAATAACCAAAACGCAAGATTTTAGATTTCTCCGAGTTTTTACGGCATATTATTGGGCCCATAATTATGCAACTTGGCCTCAATTCAACCGATTTCATATCTCTTACCGTTCCTAAAATCCCAATGGTGAAGGACGAATTTGTTACCCACTGTATACAAGACAAGAAACTTATGTATGGTTTTGTTTCATTTCGTATATTTAAAATAGCTTCTGATGATTAAAAAAATCGTATTTTCCTTACCAGTGATGAAACACTCAATAAATATTTTCTAATAATTAAAACTTTATCTGGTAATATTTTAATATTTAATAATAATTAATTGCAGTTTTAGTTGACCCAATAACACACAATAATAATTCGAATCAGTTATTTTATAATCTCAATAACGGTAAGATTATTCTAATTTGGTCAGTGTTAAGGACATTACTAAAATTTGGTGGTTATGGCGGAACAAATGCAATTTGATTTATTTTACGCAATGTTCCATTTCCCAGTACCATCTCAACGTGCCAAAATTAATTCAAAATGGTCAAATTACGAGTTTAGCATTAGATAACTGGACATTTTAATTATCTGTTCTCTCATGCATTGGGCCTATGCAAATGCGTGCTAATTCAAGAAGTTATAAGGAAAGTACGTTGTATTTTCATTGCCGCTAAAAAAAAATCCGGTAGGTCACTCTGGTCGCTGAGTAATATAATACCTTTTATACGACTATAAAAAGATTTACTTCTTTTCTTCCCTATTATATATAGAGTAAAAGCTTTATTTGGGTAAAGTGATTAGTAAGAAGGCACAGAGACGAAAAAAAGGCCCGATATTTTTTTATATAGGTAGGTATTTTTTAAAAGAATTTATTATTTCAACTTTTCAATTAAAAATTTCATAGAATACAGTGTCATCATATGAGAATTTATTTTCCTAATTGGTTAAGAACAATGTTGACTTTGATATTCGTATATAATTTTAAAAAAAAGTATATGATATGTTTTGCAAAAAAAATTACAAAATTCATACCCAAGAGCAGTGGTGGATTAGCCATTAGGCACATGAGGCACGCGACACAGGGCCAGGGCCCTGTGTAATATCACCGATGTCAATATTTCGAAAATCACACATTTTTGGAATAGCCTTTTACAAGCTTACCCTTATTTTTAATGCTAAATAGAAAATAATTATAAAATTTGTGGAATTTGATGTGTAGATTTTTTGCTGTGTTCTCAATTTCATTTTTAATTTTATTGTTTGAACTCCTTATTTTAAGAGTTTAAAAATATTAAAAATTTTTTATTAAAGCATATCCTTTTCAATAAGAAATCAAACCGAAATTAAATAAGGCCTTCCTAATAAAAAAAATTAATAATTAATTTAAGGTCTGCAAACGTAATTTTAGATATAAACTCTTAAATATGTCAAACATACTTAGACTTTATAGGCCATAATATGTGAAATCTACCTAGAATATTACGTATAATCCAAAAATGTAATAATATGTGGGGTGTTCCGTTTAAAATAAGTAAGTTGATACCGACTTCCGGTATAACCTTGTAAGTGCCACCATATAGAAAATATTTTAGTCGACTTGCCCCAGGGTGTTATGGAAATGACTTATTATATTTAAATTGGTGACTCCTAAGGTGTCCTATAGAGAAAGTCTACATACTTTTTTTTTAATCGAATATCTAAATACTAAGATAAGAACCATTTTTACCCACATACTGCCGCGCCGTTCCATCTGGATTCAGTTAGCAACAATGTGGGTCACTAGAGTATACTAACAGTGTTGTCAGATCACAACGCATGTTTCGCCCTTGCTTGGATACCTGCCCCGCGCGACTATCATTGCTTCAGTATATTTCGAGACTCGGGCATGGGATGACGCTGTCGATGGTTTCACGTGCTTGATGTATGTATACGAATTTTAAACGTTTTGTTAGTTGTAGCACTACCCGATTTTTGTTCTGTTGTGAAATAATTCATAATAAGGAATATTGTGATGTGATTTCAAATTTGTGTGATATTACCTATTGTTGGTTCTGTTGCAAAACATACTTTTTATGTTTTATTTTTTTATAGAATTTAATTGTAAAACGGATTATAAGATCGAAGGTAAGAGAGTATATGTACCTTAAAATTGTAGTATTTTTTTTTCTAAAAAGTTTGAAAAAGAAGTGATAACGCGGGTCAAAGACGTCTTGTTATCAAAAACTGAACACGTGCGTTTACAACTCTGTGTTGCAATGACAACACCGACTCAATAAACTATTGATTGCTGGATTCTACGTAAAAAGCCACAAAGTTTCACTTTCTTTCTTTGTGATATGCGAACGTCCTCAGTAGCGGCCACGTAAATTTTCAGATTTCATATAAAGTGCATATTTCGTACAATAATTCAGAGCGCCATTTAAGGTTATTTTTCTTCAATTCATTTTCATCTCAGGACTTGCCGGTTTAAATATAATAAGTCATTTCCATAACACCCTGTATATGGGGATCGAGGCGGTTCCCGGTGGAACACCCTGTATATATTTATACCTTTATGGGTTTGTTCGTTGTTATCTATAACTAAAAAATAATTTCGTTCTGCATAAACTTTAGGAAACCTCAAAAAATTAATTACTTAAAATCTCAACCATCACATTTGGAGCGATTTGACTTTCAAACTCTTTAATAAATATGGATGTATCGATATTCTTTGAAAGTAAAATTTTTCAAAATAAAATTTTGTGCATCATTATGAAATATACATCAGGAAGTGGTTAGCATTCGTTTTGTCAGCAAAATTGAATATGTCGGCGTCAATTAGTGAAATCCCAGAAATCCCTAGTCATTTCACGTATTGCCGGCAAATAGTGTAACTCTACGTTTGGTACACCGTTTGCCTAAGAGTATCAGGCATTCCCTGTAATGATGGAATTCTTTCAGTCAAACGCTCTACTTAACTAAATGATTTAAGTTATCCTGTTTGCCGGTTTTAGTCGAACGCTGTAATTTTTCTTAACATCTGTGTAGTGATTTTTTTTATTTATAAATGACATGTCGAAGCATTCAGAATTGTTTTATAAGAAGTTAGATGACTATTACTCCAATCAAAGTTAGAAAAAAAACCTTGGAATATTACGGAATTGACGGAGGTAAGAAAATTATTTTCAATTTTAAGGAAATTCCTGATAATAATCAGTTTGTTACAAACCTTTTAATGTAAAATACCTTATTTTCATGCAGTACCTACTGGAAACATTGTCCTAATTACAATAATCGACTAAAAAAACGGCAAACAGGGTAACTTTAATCATTTACAGCGTTTGACTGAAAGAATTCCGTCATTACAGGGAATGCCTGATACTCTTAGGCAAGCGGTGTACCAAACGTAGAGTTACACTATTTGTCGTCAATACGTGAAATGACTAGGCATTTCTGGGAATGACAAATTTCACTAATTGACGCCGACATATACACTAATATGATCAAATCTTTACTTTTTAAATTCAAAAATATTTTTTTTTGAAGTATATAGTTCATTTTTCAAAAAAAATATTTTGTTCGCTCTTTCTAAAGAGCTATTGAACATGAAAAATAATTTTAATTTTATAGTAATTATTTTAATTTTATGCAAAAATAGTTGAAGGGCACATATTTTTTATTTCAGGTTTATATACAGTATGTCCACGGATAGGGTTTACAAGAGGACAAGTGGACTAAAAATTGAAAGATAGGAAAAAAAGTCACTCTTAATAAACGTTTTTGCTTGTCTAGAAAATACGATTCATCATAAGAAACTTCAATTTTTTTTATACAGGGTGGGTAAAAACTACAAAAATGTTATTTTGCTTAAGAGTAAACATACTTTATTTTGAAAGATACGAAAAAAAGTCACTCTTAATAAACGTTTTTACTTGAATAATGAATAGGTGATACTTGTTGTCAATGTCTTTATTTAATGAAGTAATTATAATAATAATAATAATAATAATAATACGAACATTTTTATTAACATGAAAAGAATACGATTCATAATTCAAAAACTCCACCCCCATACTCGACACATTTTTTTAATTGCTTTCTCAAATAAGTGAAAGAATTTCTGATTTCTTCCTGAGATATCGATTGGACAGCCTGGATAATTCTGCCCTTCCGCACTTCAATATCATTTGGTATTGCGGTTGCAAAAACAATTTGTTTTAAACGGCCCCATAAAAACATATCGGCCAAGGTTAAGTCGGAACTTCTTGGGGGCCACAAAACTGGGCCATTCCTGCCAATCCACCTTGAACCAAATCTGCGGTCAAGCCATTCTCTAACCTCACGAGCGAAATGGGCTGGACAACCATCTTGCTGAAAATACATATTTTGTCGAAAATTTAATGGTAGATTTTTTTCTAAATATGATAATCTATTGCACGTGTTATACGGTGTTATCAAAAAAATATGGCCCTATAATGCTATGGATGGATATTGCACACAACACGTTCACTTTTGTGAAATATTGTCTTCTCGTCATAATTCTGAATTCGGGATTTTCTAAAGACCAGTACCTAACGTACTGGGTTGCAACGATTCCATTTGTTGAAAATGTACTTTCATCAGAAAACATGATACATTTATAAAAATCGACATTTCCACTTAAAATTTTGTCTCCTATCCACAGGCAAAAATCAAGTCGTTTCGCGTCGTCTCCCTCTTTCAATCTTTGATTAAAGTGCGGTTTATACGGATACAATTTATTTGTTTCAAGGATCTTCTGAATTTTACTTTTTTCACAACTTCCAACTGAGTAACACGGTTTCTAAGGGACGTCATAGGATTTTCTTCAACAGATTTAAGAACTAAGACTGTAGCAGCATCATGGTCGTATTTCTTCTTTTTTTTTTTGAGGTCCAAAACCGAACCAGTTCTCTTGAACTTTTTCATTAACTTGCAGACTCACAGAACTCACAGACGTGCTCGGGACCGCTTATCGAGTGTCTAGAACGCGAATATTAAATGGTATCATTTGTACGCGAGGTGATATCGGACGGCCTGCGGTCGTCGAGCTATCGCGATGTTTTCAGTGAAACAGACAATTCCGCAGGAAACTAACCAAAATAATGAAATTATTATGCCGCCAGCCAGGCAAACGCCAGAAAGTGATTTTATTTTGAACTTACAATATCAATTACAGCAAGCATTGAATGAAATTCAATCGCTGAGAGGCCAACTGACGACCTTGCAGCAACAAAAAAATAGGAAACAAAAAATTTTAGAGGAAAAAGCAGTATTGCAAAACCTACCAAAAAAAGGAACAGATTATAGTCCAGTCAATTCCGATGAAGAAGAAAACTTGGTAGCAGCCGAAACAGCATGGCTACTGCCAAAAAATAAAAATAAGAAAAGAAAAGCCATGGAATCGCCAGAAAAAATTGACAGCCCAGATAAAAGCCAGACAAAAATAGTAAAGGAGCTCAAACCACCTCCAGTTGTGATAAGCAATTTAAAAAATTACAACCAAATTAAAAATAAGCTTCAGTCAGAAAGTATTTCTTTTAATGCAACGATGCTGAGCAACAACCAAATCAAGATAAACGTTAATACGTCAACAGAATATAGAGATCTGACTAGGTATATGAATGAGATTGAACAAGAATGGCATACCTATCAAAATAAACAAGATAGGCCAATCAAAGTAGTAGTTAGAGGGCTACATCCCTCTTGTTATTTGAAAGAAATAACAAAGGAATTAGAGGACAAACAACTTAAAATTAGCAATGTAGAAAATAAATTAAAGAAAACAAAAGAAGGTTACATCAAATTACCAATTTTTATATTAACTTTCGAAAAAACCGAGGACATCAAAAAAATATTTGGAATACAGTATTTGTGCCATTTGAAAGTAAAAATAGAAGCATTTAAAACTAGCACGCTAATACCGCAATGCAAAAAGTGCCAACGTTATGGACATACCCAAAGATTTTGCCAAAGAAGCCCATCATGTGTCAAATGTGCTGGTAATCACTTAACGGCTGAATGTACAAAATTAAAAGATACACCAGCTAAATGCTTTAACTGTGGGGAAGCACACCCAGCAAATTATAGGGGATGCATAATTGCAAAAGAGTTACAAAGGAGAAGGGAAATCGCAAACAAAGGCAAGAATCCGAAACAAAAAAATACAGTGCCTAATAATGTAAGAACTGGAACATCTTACGCCCATGCAACTCAGAACAGATCCACAGATTCTATTCCGCCCACATTAAAGGCAGAACCAACAATGAAGCAAATGATGCAAGACATGATGGTTATACTAAGTAATGTCACTGACAGGCTCGACAAACTTGAATCCAAGAATACTGGAACTATCGCTAAGAAAAAATAAGTTATGGATAATGACGACTTACGAATAGCTACCTGCAATGTCAATGGCATTCTAAACAAGAAAGACGAATTAGAGGTATTTTTAAATTCACACCATATTGATGTGTGTCTCATTTCAGAGACACACCTTACAAATCAGGCTTACGTAAAAATAAGAGGTTACAAATTTTATCACACAACTCATCCCGATAATCAAGCAAAGGGTGGGAGTGCTGTCATTATCAAGGAGTCCATTAATCACTATGAAGAATGCCATCTACAGCGTGTGGATATTCAGCTTACCACAGTGGGTATCAAATCCACTAAACAAAATTTAATTGTTGGAGCAGGCTACTGTCCTCCTAGACACAATCTCAAGATTGAAGAATATAGAACTATGCTGCAACACCCAGGCGAAAGGTTCATTATTGGCGGTGACTACAATGCCAAACATGTTGATTGGGGAGCAAGACTAACTACAACAAAAGGCAGTGAATTAAGAAAAGCCATTCGGGCAACAGGCTCTATCTTTCATTCCACAGGCAAGCCCACCTATTGGCCTACAGACATAAACAAAATCCCTGACTTGCTTTAATTTCTTTATTTCAAGGAAGGTATCACCAAATTTCGTAGTGGTAGAAGAAAATTTCGATTTGGAGTCTGACCACTCAGCTGTCATATTAACATTGAGTGAAAGGATAATCAAGAATGAGGCCCGCCCAAGATTGTTCAATAAAACCACAGATTGGGAGAGTTTTAAAATGGAACTTCAAGAAAAGATTAATTTAAATGTTAAATTAAGATCAATTGAACAATTAGAAGAAGAGGTAGAAAAATTTACTAAGTTAATACAAACAGTAGCCTATAACAATACTAAGGAAATTACCCATGTAACTAAAGGGGTAAACTACCCAGTCGAAATTAGAGAATTAGTAAGAGAAAAGAGGACAGCTAGACGTAGATGGCAACAATCTAGAGATCCGGTGGACAAGACAATTCTAAACAATAAAACACAAAAGTTGAAACGAGAAATAAAAAGTATCAAAGAGAAGACTATGGAATTTTATCTTCAAGGCCTTTCTGCTGATGAAGAAAGTGACTATTCACTGTGGAAAGCCACCAAAAATATAAGTAGACCTATAACATCAATTCCACCTATCAGGAAAGACTATGGACAATGGGCTAGGAACAACAAACAAAAAGCCGATATGTTTGCAGACCACCTCGCAGAAATATTTACGCCTAATCAAATAGAGGGAAATTTAGCACTCGAAGAGTACTTCAATCCAATATCAGAAGAAATTACTCCCACCACACCAAAAGAAATAGAAAGTGAAATAAAAACAAATTTGAATAAGAAAAAAGCACCTGGCTTTGATCTAATAACAGGCGAAATTCTAAAGCAACTACCAAGGAAAGGTATAATCATGTTGACCTACCTCTTTAATGCAGCCTTCCGCTTAAAACATGTACCTGCCGGCTGGAAAGTGGCCGAAGAAATCATGCTGCCTAAACCAGGCAAGCCACCAAATGAAATAAGATCTTATAGACCCATTTCGTTGTTGCCAATTATATCCAAATTATTTGAGAAAATATTTCTTAGAAGACTTAAATCCATAATAGAAAATAGCAAGCTGATACCTGATTATCAATTTGGCTTTCGACAAAAACATTCTACTATAGATCAAGTACATCGTATCATCGATATCATAGAATGTGCTCTTGAAGAAAGGCAAGTTTGTTCAACAGTCTTCCTAGATGTTGCTCAGGCATTTGACAAGGTCTGGCACGATGGCCTAATCCATAAATTAAACAAATTACTCCCAAAACAATTTGTTGATATCTTAACATCTTATATATCAGATAGACTTTACAGAATAAAACAGGAAGATGAATATTCTGAACTGAAAGAGATAAAAGCAGGCGTGCCACAGGGAAGTGTAATGGGACCCATCTTGTACCTATTATATACATGTGACATACCGTTAATTCATAATGCAAGAATTGCCACTTTTGCAGACGATACTGCCCTAATAGTTGTGGATAAAAATGTCGAACAATCCACAGCCAAATTACAAAGTGCTTGCGATAGGATCGTGAGTTGGACCAAAAATTGGAAAATCAAGTTAAACGAACAAAAATCAGTCCATGTTAATTTTACCAACAAGAGATTAACGGATCCCCAGACTCTTAATGTTAATGGTACAATAGTTCCTTATGAACATAAAGCAAAATACCTTGGTATGACCCTGGACGTCAAGCTGCGATGGAAGGAATATATTAAGAAGAAAAAAACTGAGCTTAATTTAAAATACAGACAATATTATTGGCTTCTGGGTAGAAAATCTCGACTGTCAATACATAATAAGATCCTTATCTACAACCAAATCTTTAAACCAGTTTGGCTGTATGGTATCCAGCTTTGGTGCTGTACAAAAGAGAGCAACATAATGCCAATTCAAAGTTTCCAAAATAAAGTACTACGGAACATGGTAAATGCACCGTGGTACGTACGCAACTCCGATATTCATAGGGACCTTGGAATCCCTTATGTCAAACAAGAGATCAAGAAATTTGCTGGCAAACATGAGGCCAGGTTGCACAACCATGTCAACGTGGAAGCTATCCATCTGCTTGACAACCAGAACCTGACTCGAAGATTGAAGAGAACCAAACCCTTCGAATTAGTGTAGTGTATGTTTCAAAAGCATAGCCAAGTGCGCGTACTCTGTGTACATGTGTAAGAGTCTAACTCAATAGGACACAAGCCTAGGACATCACTGGATGAACTTAAGTATTATCATTTTTAGTTTTAGGATTTATTAGAATAATATTGATGGTTGGTCTGTAGACCAGTTTTAATAGTAGAAAGATGCCAACTAGGGTATCTTCAATAAAAAAAAAAAAAAAAAAAAAAAAAAAAAAAAAAAAAAAAAAAAAAAAACTTGCAGATTGCCATCCTAGTTATTGGAATTCCTACAAATTTCTCGGTAAATTGTTCCATGACGTAGCGGTATCAAACTTGACCATCCCCATAACATTGTATTATAAAAATTCTTTGTTCAGTAGATAGCATTTCTACTTAAATAATAACTTCATTAAATAAAGACATTGACAACAAGTACCTATCACCATAAGTGTCATTATTATTTTAACTAGGTTCACCAGTCAGAGGTGTGCCAGCGAATACTTTTTGAGAAATAATTTTTACATAGGTAAACCTTTTAATGAATTGTTCTACTTCGGTTTGTTGTGTAGAAAACACATTCATTAAGAGTGACTTTTTTCGTATCTTTCAAAAAAAAGTATGTTTACTCTTAGGCAAAATATCATTTTTGCAGTTTTTACCCACCCTGTATAAAAAAATTGAAGTTTCTTATGATGAATCGTATATTCTAGACAAGCAAAAACGTTTATTAAGAGTGACTTTTTTCGTATCTTTCAATTTTTAGTCCATTTATCCTCTTGTAAACCCCATCCGTGAACATACTGCATAGCAATTATTTCTATCGCAGATTTTGTGCTTTGAAATTTTATCCAAGATATTTCACTTAGTTCTTTTTTAGTTCGTCAATATTTTTTTTGTTTGATAAAGTGATAAAGGCGGACTCAGTTGTCCAGCATACTTCTAAATTCACAGCAGATTACACACCTGCATAACAACCTGTATAAACATTTTTTTGAAATTTTGCGTCTACTTATAAATAATAAAATTAACTTTTTTATAAACGGAATCATTTTTTGCTGCCTCCATTGTAGTCCAACTTCACTGCAAACACCTTATTTATAAAAACCCGTTACCAAAAGACAAGGTGCTACTACTTTATGATCATCAGATAATAATGTACTTACTCAATTTAGCCAATGTTAACGAAGTCCAAGCAGACACGGCAAGAATTGTATCTAGTAACTTAAAAGGTAGGCTTTTATTTAAGCGTCACAAAGAGATTTTTTGTGACCTATGGGATGTAAATAACTACCTCACTGTAATCCATTAACCGTTTAGTTTTTGATAAAGGAATAAGATTAAAAGAAAATTTAATCCATTTTGTAAAATTTAGCTGAATCACTGATTTTAGATTTAATTTAAAGTTCCCAGCCCAAGGATGTTGTACAGTGTTTTCATAAAGTCTGTGACATCTCAACATTAGAACGAATATTATATCCCTACTCGTCTGCCTACAAAAAATGCACATTTCCAAACTCATTTGCGTTGATACGCAGCCGTTACCATACAATATACCGGTAAGATTTATTAATAAAATTAACAAGCTCCTATCAATAATATTAAAATAAAATTCGGTCTATAATAATATGATACACTTAAATAGAATTGATCAAAAATGACTACTACTTTACTTCGATGATGCGTAAAATACTGAGTTTATTTTAAGAAAAAAATAACTACATCAGGAATGAAATCTTGAGGTAATGTTATAATTTTTTGACACTTGGATGAATACTTGGCGAGTGGGGAGGAAAGGAACAACATCCAGTAGCATAGAATAGTATATTTGAAAATAGTATAAAAAAATATTTTATGTCCTTACCCGATTTTCATTTATTTTCAGGTTATTGCGTAATAAAAAAATTTATCTACCGTTCTTGTAATGGTTCAAATTTTGACTTGTCGACTTAATACTCCTTAAATAAAATAAAAATCACTTCAATAATTTTGTTGTTCTGATAGGGTCTAGTGTGAGTTTATTGTGATAGTGATTTAATATGTAATTTCGAATTTGTGCGATTAAAATACTTAAAAATGCCAAACACATTCAAATTTATAATATGCAAATTTGATGTTTCTTGTAATGGAATTACTACAGCTGCTGTTGAAGAAGAGTTTCCACATCAGAAAAATACTGGTAGAAAAGTTTTTATCAGAGTTTTGAACAAACTGTACGAAACCGGAAAGCTTTCCAATGCTGACATAACATCTGAAAGAGCTACTTGATTGAGTTCAGAAGAAGCAGAAAATTTTCCGGAGTTAATAGAAGCAAGCAATGACCAGTTCATAAGAATTGATATTCAATTGTACGAAGACGTAGGGCAACAATTTTAAAGTTTTTTTTACACACCAGTCCAAACGGATCAAGGTCCTTTTGGTCAGTCGCTAAGGCCGTCAGCCAAAATTTTACAAAATCAAGTATTCCACCTCTAACACGTCCCGATGGTACAATAGCATCCACAGCCGGAGACAAGGCAAACTTACTTGCTGAACTTATTATAGTTCTCAAGAGATGCGCCGACGAACTAACACCAGTATTTTGTAGACTTTTCAACTTATCCTACAAAAAAGGAATATTTCCATCTTGCTGGAAGACGGCGCGAGTCCAGCCTATTCCAAAGAAAGGTAAGAGAACCCTGCCTAACAACTATCGACCAGTCGCATTGCTTTCAGTTATATCAAAAATAATGGAGAAAGCTATTAACCAACATCTTCTAAAGTACCTGGAAGGCTTCAACATTATCAGCGATCATCAATATGGTTTTCGGAAGTCCAGATCAACTGGAGATCTTCTAGCCTATGTCACCCATATTTGGAACAACGCAATCGAACATCATGGGGAGTCTAGGGCTGTTGCACTGGATATTTCTAAAACTTTTGATCGTGTTTGGCATGAGGGGCTTCTAAGTAAACTGCGATCCTATGGTATGCCCAGTCGATTCTGTGCATGGTTGTCTAGCTTTCTTAAGGACCGCTCTCTGCAAGTGGCGATTGACGGATTTCTCTCAGACACCTTCACCATCAATGCCGGTGTTCCTCAAAGGTCCATATTGTCTCCCACTCTCTTCTTACTCTACATTAACGACCTTCTAGTGAAAACGAAAAACCCGATAGTTAGTTTTGCTGATGATAGCACACTTTTATCATCTTTCTCTTTGAATGCACAAACATCGGCTGCCGACGCACATCTTCGCAGACAGCATGAAGTATCACGCCTCAACAAAGACCTGGAAGAAATTTTGGCTTGGGGTGACAGTAACCAAGTCGAATTTAACGCTAAAAAAACCCAGGCAGCAGTTTTCTCTAAAAAGGTTAACATTACAGAACCGAATATAGTCATGGACGGACACGCAATCCCACTGGCTTCATCTATTAGTTTGCTGGGCGTCAATCTGGGAGGAAATATGTCTTAGCATAACCACGTTGTGACAATCGCCAAGATAGCCTCTCAGAAGCTTGGTGTACTCTTCCGAACCAGAAAGTTGTACACACCTCAACAACTTTTGACACTATACAAATCCCAGATTCGACCATCACTAGAGTACTGCTCTCATGTCTGGAGCTCTGCACCCAAATATACTCTTCGGCTACTGGATTCCATCGAAAAGCCATTCGTCTGATTGGAGACCACGAGCTGACGAAGAACCTCGACAGCCTAGAACATCGAAGGCAAGTTGGTGATTTGACTCTCTTTTACAGATATTTCCATGGAAAGTACTCGGCTGACCTTGCCCTCTTAATTCCGCCCAGAGCGGCGAATATCAGAAATACACGACGAACCACTGCCGCCCATCCATATGTGGTTAAGCTTAGTACTCCTCGAACTTCATTATTTAAGAACTCTTTCATCTGGAGGACTTCATCATTGTGGAACGATCTTCCCGAGGTCGTTTTTCCCAACGAATATAACCTCCAACGATTCAAAACCAACGTGAATCGCTTTTTACGCACACGCACCACTCCCAGAGTGCCCTAAAGGATTTTTCTTATAGTGCTTGTGTTTGATCATAAAAAAAAAACACCTGAACAAATCCGAACAAACCCGAGCTGCAACTCGGAATTCCGATTCCTAACTCGGAATTATGTAAATTTTACTCTGGGCCTTGTTTAGTAGGGAGAATCCGCTATGCCGAACTTTGAGGAACTTTACCGTCCTTATTTGCAAACGCAAGATTTAGTGTTTTCCATATCCATTCCATAAGTCCTATTTTTGTAATAGCTATTGATGGTGGCCACTGTATTAGGGGTGACCTTGGTCGCTTTTATGGATTTTATTTGCATAAGAGAATCTCAATCGTCAACTATAAGATGGTAAAGCAAAATACTCTGCCCATAGAATATTATGCCATCGATGGCCAATTGCAATTTTTCGACAATTATTGGACAACGCTTACATTTTATGGTGCATTAAGTACCCGGATGAAGGGAGGACGCCAGATAGGTGGAAGCTAATATTGTCAGGGACAAGACGCTAAAACAGTATATGCAGGACGTTGTTGCAAAGAAGAAAGATAATAATAGCATAAGATTTTTTTAATCGATTGAATTTGATAAACATATAAAGATATGTCTAATGTGTATTACGCTTTTATGTAACAATTAAATACAATGATATGTTTAATTTACAGATATTTAATTTACTTGCTATCAAATAGTAGATAATTTTGATCATGGGGTACAAATGAACCTCATGTGGGTCCTCACGTAATTTTTTGGACGAGCGGTTAAGGTCTGTGAGGAGGAATGTTTGTTCCTTCAAGGGATAAATAAATACTAAACAAGGCCACACAAGCACACAGGTTGAAATTTACATAATTTCGAATTTTAGAAACTCTGAATTCCAAGTTAGAACTCGTAATTCTGAGTTATAACTCGGAATTATGAGTTGCAACTCGGAATTATCAGATGCAACATGGAACTTTGAGTTACAACTCGGAATTCCGAGATGGAACTCGGAATTAGGGTGTAATTTTTATTTAATTGTGGCCCTTCTACGCCTTCGTAAAATTCCACACACATATTCAAATTTAAAAGATGCCAATATAGTGTTTGTTTTATGGCTTCTTGTAATGGAAATGCCACAGCTGCTGTTGAAGAATATCGCCACATCTGAGAAACCACGGTAAAAGCGGAAAGCTTCCTAATACTCCCACAACATCTGAAAGAGCTACTCGATAAGGTTTAGAAGAAGTAGAATTTTTTTGGATTTAGTAGAAGAAGCAACGATCAGTTCATAAAGAATTGGTATTCAATTGGGCCTTCCACAAAAAATGGTAATAAAAACACTACACGAACCAGGCCTATATCTATATAATGTACAGCATGTACTGCATCTACTCCCGAAAGATTATGCTAAGCGTATTGAATTTTGTTTTTGTATAAATAATAATCGTCGAACAAACCCGTGACTACATTAATGATACTGGCAACTCCTGTATATAGCCAGGCGAAAATCTCCACGCAATAGTGGTGGTGTATGATGCATTGTTATTTAGTTGGCCCTTTAATTTTGAAAAATCTCCTCAAGGAAGAGCACTACTTAAATTTTTTAGAAAATTAATTACAAAGACAATTGAAGATGTCCCTGTAAAGATCAGAATGGAACTGTATTATCAGCGTGATGGAACTCCCGCACATTTCGCCCACCAAGTCAAGCAATATATGGACGAAAGGTTTACAAGGCTTTGGATTGGTTGTGGTTGGCCTATTAGTTTTCATCCACGATCTCCAGACTTCAAACCCCTATACTTTTGTTTATGGAGCTGATTCAAAAATGAAGTTTACAAAGTAAAAGTCGTCAATTAACGCCTGAACGCCCTTGAAAATGAGGATTACATTGGATAATCTCCAGGTATCTGGAAAAGTGTCCTCAATCAGTGATTGATGGTACAAATGAAGTACTAAGCAACTAAGCCCCCATTTACAGTTTTTAAAAATACTGCAGGAATACTATCATTACATTACATAAAGGTTCTGAAAATATAGGTCATGAATTTCACTTCAAATAATCAATTTACATGTTATTCTTAATTTAGAATTATACTCAGAATTAGGACGAATTCCGAGTTAATTACATTGCTAGTTGCTTAAAATTATCTATTAGTCTCTCCAAACAAAAAATTAAGCAAACATGTCTTGAAAACAGATCGCTATGATTCAATTGTGATTTTTAATTAATTATGATACAAATCTAATGCAAAACTCGTATGTAAAAAATTAACCCTTTCCCGGCAACTTATGGAATCCACTGACAACTCCCCAGGAACCTAAACTAATCAAATGTAGTAGTTAAATTGGATGCTTCATCCAATATAAAATGAAACAAGAATTTTAAAAAATATGTTTTTATTAAATCCACAACCTGAAACTATTGGTAAATATACATTCTTACAGTTTTATTAGAATGTATAAAACCAAATTTTATTTTCCAGGTACACTTAAGTCAGAGAGCTGACTTGAGTTTACCCTCCAAAGAATTCCCAACAATTTTATCTAAATGTATATTCTAATTTAAATACTAATAATCATCAAACTACGTTTCATTAAAAAATATATATAAATGAGTTTCAACTACCTCTACAAAAAGTACCTTTTCTAAATATAGAGTTAATTTTATGTTTATATAAATTACAAGAATCGCAACTCGGATAGAAGAAAAAATTGGAAAAATTCTATGACACGCCAATTTTTACTTCCAAGAGACCGGTACCCAATTAGGTGTATTCTTATTATTGTTCTACCTCTCCAACAAACAAAGTTCCAAAGTTTGAAAAAACATTTATATTTAATATTACAAGTTTACAAATAGATGAAAAACTGAATAGTATAGCATAAATCTTTAATAGGTTTGCACCTAATAGAACAACATTTGCTATATATTTCTTTAAGACTTTGATATTGTTTGATATATTGCCAGCTAATATGCTGATAACGATAACCAACTTGTAGGTGGGCAAGTGTAATATATAATTTCTGTATTTATATTCTTCATCTTCACAAAATTATTTTACTGAAGACAGTTTTCAAGTTACAGTCGTTTAGAACTAAGACAAATTATAAATGACAGAATATCTAATGTTTTATTTATGAACTAAGTGGCAGATGTAATTTGAAAGTTTACACAAATGTCTTCTTTCCTCTCCAGTAAGGAATTATATACCTATATTAATTTGTCACTTTTTAACTTGATATCCACCAGTCCCAGCACCGTGTACTGCATGAGTATTTATTACTTATAACAAAATTTAGCGGTTTAAAACTTCTTCAACTTCTTCAACACTTAGAGTCTAATGTTTTTGTACCATCATATAAATATTAATTAAAGGCCTAGAATATGACAAGAATGAAACCAGAATCTTATATGAATCTTCATATTGAAATAACCAAAAACTGAGCTAAAACCATAGTTTATGTTGTGCTATTTTTTCAGAATAAAATGTTTTAAACGGTATATTTATCATTATCTTGATTTAAATCCACCCATAAGGGTATTTTCACACGGTGCGATTGCGATGCGATTTTTCCATTGCTACATTTCTCGTCGTATCTGCAGAACACTTTCATACGGTGTGATAAAATTTATTTTTAGTATAATACATTAAAAAAATTGCGTGCGCTTATTCTTATCATCATGTATTTCGTGTATTTCGACTATTCACGATATCGCTGCGAAATGTCGCAAACGGAAAACGTGTGAAAATGCCCTAAGGCAATACAAAATTATCTAATTTATTCTTATACTGCATACAATTTTTATTTTCAGCAAATCGTTGTAGTAGTTTTTTGTGGTTTTTATTAATTCCACCTTGCAAAGGCGGCGCGTGGCCAAAAATTTAGAGGAAGATACAATGATGCAATTTCCAAATAATTGTCCATGAAATAAAATTAATAATTAAGACAGAAGTTAAGACTAATAGTTAAATAATTAAATAACACACTATAAAGCAAAAATATTTTTAAACATAATTCGCGCCTAAAGCGAGGAAGTGGCACCCCCTTCTTCCTCTGAATCGCCGCCATTGCGCACTTTGTTTCCATAGGCTTGTCGCTTCATTACAGGATCAATAGAATTCAATTTGTGACATTTGTGGTTTACCTAATGGCAACAGGAACTACTATTTTTTAAATATTATACGTATTCTCAAAAATTTAAAGAAATCAGTCTTAATTTAACTTAAATTTATAAAATTCTTCCATACTGCATCCTATTTGATATTGATGACGAAGATTGACTAAAAATAGGACTTTCATGAAGTAGTAACTTGCTACCAAATGCTGATCCACCACTGCTGCTTGAAAATAGACTCCTAAAATAATCATTGAGTTAATTCAAAATTGAGATTTAGAAAATCTATGCATTATGCAAAATTATGGCAAACACTGAGGATTAGGAAAAAATACAACGCTTTTTCGTGTCTTTTCCTTATATGTTTACAAGTTGATAACAATGTAGAAGTGCTGTAATCTCTATTTACATTCGCTATTTCATTGTAGAGTCGTTATCATTTATTGACGATGAACAAGAGGTTCTATGTTTCCTTTAAAATTATTACCAAAGAAACTCGATACAGTTTAGATATTGGGATGATGGTGGCCAGACCATTCTAACAAAAATTCCTCGATACAGTTTTGTCGCTCATCATAGTAGTATACCAGAAACATAAGGTTTGGCATGTTTATATAAATAATATTCATATAATATTACATAGGTTCTTTCCTTAGGAGGGAAAAAAATTGACAGGACTATTTTTTTATGGTCAAACACAAGCACTATAGGAATAATCCTTTAAGACACTCTGGGAGTGGTGCGTGTACGTATAAAGCGATTCACGTTGGTTTTGAATCGTTGGAGATTAAACTCTGTACATTATCTCCTAAGGAACAATTGTACCAACTGAAAATGTTAAAGTATCTTCTGTTTAACTTTTGGCCGAAAGAAACGTTGTAGTTTCTTCTTTATGAACTTCAAGTATTTTTATTTTAGTGTAACCAAACATTTAGATACTATTGTTCTAGGTATTAGAATATGTTTTCATGCAAAGATTCAGAAGAAGCCACTGGCTAGTGGCTAGTGGTAATTAAATGAATATATTACCTGGTATAATACTGAATTCCACCATGTGATCTTCGCGCCTTTAATAACGAACAAGCTGCTACAGCTACAGCCAACAGAAAAACTATTCCTAGAATACAAAACGCAATTGCCATTTTATCAATAGACACGCAGAAAGTCTTATCGCCTGGTATTTTTGGGAATGGATAGGTGTCAAACTCTGAAAATAAACTCTTATTAATATTTCAATCTGAGACAAATGATATATTTTAGTGTATACAAGGTGCTACAATTTCATGTATATTGATATGTATATGAATACTAATAAATTAAGGCAAAGCTAAGTATTTTGGGGCGTAATAATATAATGATAGAAAATTGAAAATATTCCGAATTATAACACTCTAACTTATTTATCAATGCAAAAAGACAGACCCCATTCGAATAATAGTTTCTATGTTCTACAAGATGGCAGTATTGGGTAATTTTAAATTTTGAAGTTTTGTCTTTCAAATATATACATATCAGGTTAATTTTTCTTAATATAGACCTCGTATTGTAAATACGATTTTATAGTACACACTCTTTAAGGCGGGGTTACACGAGATCAGTAGCTTGTCTAAGTTACTAAAACCCAGTACTGGATTTTAGTAGTGTCTTGGTATAGACGGACATGTTAGTTCTAAAATCCAGCACTGGCACTGCCAACTAAACGTGTGTAGACATGTTTTTTAGCAGTTTAGTCCAGCGTTTGATCTTAGTTAGTAAGAGTTGAAATCTATTATGGTTTGGCTAGGCGTGATTATATTTTCAAATACGCTCAAAATGAACGGATGATAAGACAGTTCAATTTGTAGAATTGTGTAGGGAGGAGAAATGGGAGTAGCAAGTGCAAACTATCAATATTTTAACACAAGATACCATGCGTTTTTTATAAGTACAATACATTTCTGCTTTGAATAAATCATTTAGAATGATATGTCTCTCGGGAACTAAACACTAAAAAGAGAGTCATGAAATTGTGAGTAAGTTAGCTTCGTGGAACCCAATCAGCCTAAACACTAAAAAGAGAGCCATTACTTATAACTGCCAACTAAAGTAACACAGTATTTGCCCATAAAAAATTTAATAATTAATTCATTGCCATTTTCCAGATCATCTATGTTATATGCTATAAAGTTGAGTGTATGCTACCTATAGGTAGCATACATTTTAATGTACATACATATGTATTTACTAGAGAGGGCATTTCGGGATCCCGGTATTTCCCAGATTATAGTTTCAGAATATATGTACATATATCTGTAATTTTCGGATTATTAGAGACTTTCTAGATTATTACACCAGGTAAAGTTCGTATATAGAATATATGTAACAAATTAGATAATACATACATACAAATTTTAGATTTTTGTTGGTTATGCAATGCCTTGCCTTTGCAAATTTATTGAACCTGTGTAATAACCTCTATAATATGTGGCTATCAAGAACCGTGGAATCTGTAAAATATGATCTAAACCAGTTTGTAATGAGGAAGAAGTTTAACACAATAAAGATAAAGCTGATTAAACCTTGGACCTTCAACATAAATGTTGAAATCTATTCTAAGAACTACTAGAGATTTTTCAGTCTGTAGCTCCATTAGAAAATTTATTTCCCTCGCTTGTTCCCTCTCTCTATAGTATCCAAATTGAGGTATTCTTTAATTATTTTGCTTTCGTTTTTAAAACATGCATCAATAATTATTATCATCAATAAAAGTGCGTTGAACGCCTATTTATAAAAGAATTATGATATGCATTCTAAAGGGCTTTCTCGACCAATCAGCTGTATGAAAAATAAAGTAGTTACCTACATAATTACAATAAATCACTTTAAAACATCAATGTTACTCGCATACACGATCACGCTATTCGTCCAGTATCGATAAAAAAAATTAGAACTATTCTCAACATTCACCTAGTAGTCGTTATGTCGTCGGGTATTCCATTGATTTGTTCCTCGTGGCCTTGAGTATTTGTGCTTGAAGCTTTTCTGGTGTAAACTTATTTGTTTTTATGTGCATGCATGTGAAAATTTGATTTTAAATTAGTGCAGTGTACATTTTCGCTGTAAATTTTTATGTGAATTGTGGAAACAATTGTTGACATTTAAAATTATAACATAAGATATTTTCTTGAACGAAAAAAATATGACATTTATGACAATGAGATAAGGTGATTTTCCTCGGTTATTAACTTAAAACGCCATTTATGGTTATTTCTTGCATTTGTTTTCATCTCAGAATTTGCGGGTTTAAATCTAATCATTTCCAAAACACTCTGGATTTAAATTTTCATCGGTTAATAAGATGTGTAGCTGATACAATAATAATGTGCTGTTTAAGCACTGTTAAAATTTAAAATATGTACATTTTTATCGATAACCTGTATAGCTAATTACCTAATGTGAAATTAAATTTATTATTATTTTATTGTTAGTTTATTCTAGATAATATTATACGCTTCATGATGTTTCTATAATGAATGTTTTTTATACGTAATCAAATTTCTTTCTTCTACCTATTTCGTTTTTTATCCTTTGTAAAATAATAAAATAGTGCATGAAATAAATAATTATATATTTGCATACAGTATATCTTCATCGGCTCCAATTTTTCAAATCTTCCTGTCTTACCGTCAAGTATAGTCAAGAAGCCGATTTTACGGTGCATTACTGCTCACAAATTACTTTCCACCTTCTCTCTGGAATCTGTAAGTGTAAACTGTAATTTACCAAGTACCCTACACGTAGTCGGATAAAATTATGGATCATTAATCGCGTCCGATAAAATTTATACTGCAAATTAATACATTCTGCCGCAAGTGAAGCGGGAAATAATATAACTCAATTCTATTGTCTTGTCTATAAGAGATTACCTGGCCATTTATTTATTTTGCATTTTTTGGCCTAAGTATATAAACGATATGGGTTGTAAATTTCGTGCAGTAAAATTTATTTTTGATAGGTGCATGTTAAAGCGGCTCTGTAGAAACATATTATTATAGTGATGTATGGAGATCTTCAAGGGTCAAAATAGGATAATGAGCCATACGATGGAAATTACTTTAAAAATAATTTAGTAATGGAGACAATGCCCAATTCAAATTTTCAATATAAAATAATCACAATACAGCAGCAAGCGTTATTAAGTATTTTTAATCCAAGATTCTCAAAGAAGAGCAATTTCTGAATTAAAAAGGTAAACTTTGGTTGATTTTGATATCTCTAACCGCTTTCGAGATATTTCCAATTAAACATCACATTGCAAATTTTACACAATTAGTTTGAAATATTCGAAATATTGTTGCTTACACGACACTATCTTTTCGACTTAACAGGCCAAAGTTATGATTATGCTCCAAACTACGTACCGTTTCTCCGGATTTGAAGAGATTTCAGTTTAAACCGCAAGAGATTCTGGAATCAGACTACATTTTCCATGACCTTCCTGGTTTGTTCGGGATTTTCTATACACAAAAATCTTACTAATTTGTCCCAATCCGCACAATTTCTGAGATAAGTTGACATTTACAACCATAATTATTTATTAATTTTTCCTTCAGGTCTAATAAAACGCAATAGTTATTGTATCTGTTTTGGGATACTTAAAGGTTCAGATTATCTTATAGCCGCTTATATAAATACTAATAAAATGTTATATACTTTTCCGGTTTCGGTTAGTTGATCAAATGTTTCCATTTTTATTATTTCGCAATTGTTATTGCATTTGTCAATTTATTTTGCAAATATTTTTGAACATTGACTTGCGAATAAGTAGGTACGTTTTCTTGATCCGATTATTTTTCTGTTTATATGCAAATTTAAGTTTGTAAAATATTTTTTAATTTACGTTCCTATTTATTTCGTAAATTAAATATAATTTTTTTAATGGATACCTATACTTTTCTCTAAATATATTTTTCTATATTTTTATGAACTAAATCCAAAAATATTTATTTGCACATGTTTTTCCCTTTTTAGGAACATATATTATTCAATTTGAAAATTATATTTTTAAACTTGTTTTAAAAAAAATATATATTAATTTTTGTAAAGCACTAAAATTTTGATGGTTTATAAGACGAACTATGAATGTAGAAATTTCTGTTTTTTAAAATAAGCACTTATTTATAATTTTCTTCTGCTTGTATATGATTCACATTGAGAAACTTTGATTTTATTGGACATGCTGGACACAAACTATGAAACTTTAAATTTGCACTTTTGTATCTCATTTGGTTGAAATCTCATATCTTTTTTTTACTGTGGTCATCTTTTATTTTTACAATCCTCCACACACTATCTACCATTAACATGATGTATCTATTTACCTTTTAAACATATTTTAAATATATCTAATATTTACCCTCAATTCGGCAACATTGCATATATTTAAATTAGCATATAATAATGTAATAACTTTTAATATTTCGATTTTTATTTATAATCAATCATCAATAATTCTTATTATTTGTGCAAAATAGTTTGGTTATAACATTTCTAAGAAAAAATTAAATATGTAATTAAAATAGAAATTATGTTATAAAAGACAACTTTCGGCACATGAAAGAAACATTATTTGTTGCCAAGAGCAATAATTGGTTTACCAATCCAAATATTTTAATATACAGTTACACAAGAAATTAATACTGCCATCAATTTGTTCTATTTGTGAAATTTCCTAGTGGCTTACTTTAACTTACTGTAAACTGGTTTATGATACGTTTCTAATTAAAAGTTAGTAACACAAGTTTCGTTGTGTACCAATTACCAATTATATTTATTGTACTTAGTTATTATCTTTCGCATAAATATTGTTAAAAGTTGTAAACACATATTTCAGATTTAGGGAATACAGTTCTGTTTCCAAAGAATCAAAAATCTCGGAGCAACAAAGTTTCACTTTGAGCTCTTAATATGTATTCTAAATGTACCCGTATAGATAGTTAATATCGACAGAAATAAGTATTTAAATGACTATTTATTTTCATATCGACGAAAATTAGTTCGAATGCCTATAGTCAAAATATCGGCTTATCATGCAGGTCCAAAGTTTACTATGAACCAAATCAGAAAACACACACTACCGAAATATTGTGAGATTATTTACCAATATACCAGGAGGAAGGAAAAATAGTTTTATTATTTCACATAGTATTGTGAAGAAGCCGCATAAAAATTATGAGCATGTGGTGTTAAAAACTTACAAACTCCTATAATGACTCCATGGCACAAAGTAAACATTTTTAGGAATCTTCGTCGATGAATGTCTGAATTTCAAAGTTCACTGCGAATATGTTTCCAAGAAGATTAACAGCATAGTGTACAGTGAATTTAATTTTTGAGCGAAAAAATAGCTTGTTTCTTTAGATTATGCACAGGTCGCGTCTCGATTGCGATATATAGTAATTTCCTAATAGTATTTATGGTATAAAGTCCTAATATTTTATTATACCGCCAAACCAAACTTATACATAGTAGCTCTCACCATGACGTGATCCACGCGCCAGTCGTTAAATTGATGACGAGGAATGGTCGCATGCATATGCGCTCATACTCGAGATGAGTTTGTTTGTACCAATATTTTCATAAGTTATTTCGTTAAAATGAATAGTTTGATGGTGGAATATTTAAAAAAATAACTTAAGCTCTTTTGAGTTTGGAGCAAAATATTGAAGTAAAAGAGGCTTTTATTTATACATTTTCTGCAAATAAGAACAAAAAGAATAAATTTTACATTTTAAGCACTGTACACACTAAAAAACATTTTTAATTTTCTAAAAGTTTTTATTATGTAAAATTAAAAAATAAATTAAAATATGTTCATCCTGACGCTTTTTCTTATTACTGCTTTTTTGTTTTCATTCTACGTTTAGAACGCTGAAGGAAAGAAGTGTTTGGTCGTTACACCAAGAAAAAAAAATTTATAATGTCACGCTACTAGTGAACCTCCTCTATTATAGGTTAGGAGCCGCCAGTGCTTATACGACATTCTTATCGCACACAGTAAAGAAACTCTTTTAGTAAACCACATAGCCCATAGTTCGTTCAGGATCAGTGACGCTGAGAATACATACCGGAAAAGGAAAAATAAAATAAAAGAACAGTAGTGCACTTAGAAAAGTATATTTTATATACAGAAAAAGTAAGACATCAAGCCAATACAACAGATCTAGAAGTTGAAATTCAAAAGCATAATATATCTGTACAACATTTTTCCATTTATGTTTCAGTAACTTACCAGTGGACTGGACTTTTTTTCTAAAGTCATTCGCATCATCAATTTCTGGCGCGATAACTTCTACGCTATTATACACTTCCAGTCGATCCAACACTTCACCGTCAATGCCATTGTCGGATCGTCCAACCCTGTTTTCACTAGTGCTGTTAAAGTTGTCACAATTAATCTAGAAAAAATATTATTGTAGATTGAATTTGATATAAATCGGTTTAGATATTACATTTGTAGAAGATACTCTACAGAACAAATAACGAACAAATTTTATATCGCTTTTGAAATTTGTGCCTTATTTTTTTTTAGTAAACTAAAGTGAATTATAACAAAACTTCATTAGGATCTTATATATATATAATAATACAAACAATAACCAAAATTATTTCTTATAAAGCAAACGAGTGAAGTTTCAGATGAAAGTCATGGCTAATTTTGTTATAATTATAAACGATTATTAGAGATTTGAGAGATGATTTACCGTAGTTAGATCGATGATGATCAAGGGAAAACAGGCAATGATTTCTTATCCCTCTTGGTAGATCTCAGAAGTCAATATAAGTGAAAAAAACGGAAAGATCGTTCTGTTTATTAATTTAAATGGAACATCCAAAAAAGTAATCTAAGCTCAATCGCACCTTAGATCAATATAGGAGACAACAGGCAATTTATGTGAAAATGAAAAATTATCCAAATGGCTATAAGGGACCGTACAAGGTTTAATTGATAGCTTATGTGAAACAAATCTCTTAACCTCAAAAAACTCTGTTAAAGACTTTTATAAGATACTCGATAAGGGTTCCGGCGATGCCAAAGCACTCCAATTTCTGTACCAAAATATTATGTGTGTCCTGCTCTTGATTGATACTTAATTTTCATTATGATGACATCTGCAGAGAAAAATCCGCAGTTGGAATTATGCCATGAGAGCCATCATTATAAGTCACGTCAAGTTTAAATACAATTCAAGAAACTAAAAATCCTAAAAATATTCACTATATTAACTGCTCATCAGTTCCTGTCTATCCATCCTAATGTATAAGATTTGGAACATTATTCCCCCATCGTAAGAGCACTTGCTTATGAGGTGGTGACATCTTATAAATACATATATATACAACGCGTGCGAAAATATTAGCACCATACGGAAAACGATTTTATCTTTGTTTTATAAATAGAAAGTGTGCTTATTGTGGGCAATGAATAAAAAAATACAGAATTACACAAGCCTGCATCGAAGTTCAAGGATTGGAAATTTAAAACGCTGTTCGAAGATTTAAAAAATCCTCGTAAAATTATAGCTTAGCTGAAGCCTAATAATAGAAAACCCTTTTTTTTCTTTTTTTTTATAAAATGTTTTCCATATCTGGGGCAAGAAAATATAAATGAAAATACATGTTCTTCATGGATGGGTGTTATTTTACATTTTGAAATTAAATTGTATTCGTAACAACTTTTTTCTGATAAATTTTTACCATGTAAGTTAATGTAACTTTACTTTTAGCATTTCAGCCCATTTATTTTTTTACAACCATATTTGTAATTTTTCGGGGATTATGAGTTTTTAAGGTAAGCAAAACTTTTTAAGAAGAATAGTTTTTCCTAAAAACAGATAAAAAAGTTTTCCTTATGGTGCCAATGTTGATATTCATTCACACACGCTGTATATGCCCTATCTAGACAAAACGTATAGCGTTTCGTCGTGGTCCAATCAGAACGTAAGAACGGTCGATTTTTGCCTTAAGCTGAATGGGAGATACGGTCTGCCTAAATGCAACGAGGACCTAATAATGTCTTAGAACTTTTTACTTACTTTATGACAAGCTCCTCTACATATTTGCAGTCTACACTGTAAATGAAGTCTATCTCTATCAGGAAATTTAAAAGCTGCAAATCTTGCAATTGCCTCTTGGTGTCTCATTGAGGCAATGGGTCTGATTGGTCCGAATTTTGGAATAGGAAGTAACGCTTCATCTATGGGGCATCCGTATTCATCAAGGAGTTTTTGGGAAGAATCTCCCAAACCGTCATGTGCAATGCAGTCTACTATCCTCCATCCGATTCCAGCTGAAAAGATATATCAATCAATCAATATTTTTATTTTGAAAGTTCCAACATGGTCGAGTTTTTAAATTCTCCTATACAATAGTAAATAAATAAAAAGTTTTTGTCATTGTTAGGCTGTTCCTCTTTCATTGTTAAAATAAGTATATTCAGCGCCAATACTGATTAATAGAATTTATATGACTATTTTAATCATACGTTCGTCAAGAGATATTTGTCAATATTCACTTAAAACAGTCAAAACACTAGCTAATATGTCTGGAAAATACCGTCACTTAATACTTTAACGCAGATACTGGAAATTTGTAAACCAACCATTATTATTATGTAATATGTTTAATCGAGATTTACCATGCAACCTGACCCGTGTGGTACATACCTTTATTTCATTATCATTAAATAGTATATGGTAATTAATATTAAGTCTTCAATAAATGTAAATTTGGAATGTGTTCGATTAAAACAATACTATTTATGTGGAAAAACCACCCATGTACAAGAATTTTGTTCAGAATCGGTTTGTTTGCAATTTTTTTCTCTCTTAGAGCTTTTGGAATTAATTATTGTTATTCAGTTAACTCAGTATAATTTATTTTTATTCATTTTTTTCATCTTCTATTACCCCATCCACATTAAGTTTCTTAAAATTTCTTAAAATTCAACTATCTCGAAAACCTAGTCTACCATGCTCAGAAAGAATTAGCAAAATTAGTTAGTTCAGGAAAAAAATATAATTCGGATAAGCCGAATTGACAATCTCCTCGTTTTTTGTTGAGGTCCATTAAAAATCGGCCTAGTTCTATTCATGACAACAGTAAATACTTTTTCTTCCATAAACTTGAAGAAAAACTTATAAATCGATTTACAGTAGAGAACTTAGTTGAATTATTTCTGGAGTTGTCTCTTTAAATTCCTATAGTTTTTGTTACGTTAGGATGGTTTCAAATTGAACATCTTTTTCCCGTCAATAGAAAATGCTTCGTTTTCTTGACCCTTCAATCCGAATGAGCGTTTTGACGGGGCCCAATTGCTTAAAAAAGCTATTCAGCATTATTTGTATATACTTATTGTATAAGATTTCTTCAGGTGGATAGGAAATAGTTTCTCCATATTTTCATGGTTCGTTGTTATTTTCATAAAATTTTTATTTCAAGATGACATCAACATTTTATAACATCTACAAATTAAAGATTGCATTCAACATTACTAAAATAATTTTCGGAGTCTTTGGTTCACGGTTGATTGACGCACTTTCTATAATCATGGTGTTTCTATAGCAAATTATTTATAACTTTTGATAATGCTTTAGTTAGAGAGAGCGGCTGGGGGAAGGAGTACTCTGGCTGCACCTTTGATCTCTCCCAGAAAAGAAAATCGAACTTTTCAAATAGGTGTATTTTTTAGGGTATTAAATATCATGAAATCATAGATGAATGCATAAGAGTATCAATAATATGGAGTAGGAAACTAAAATCTACGAAAACCTACAGATTCAGAAATATTTTCAGCATGAAAATCAAGAAGGAGTTTCCTCTGTGGCCGAGTATTTAAATCAGGAAAATAATTATTTGCTGTCGAAATTTTTTCTCTTCATCAAGTCTGTCAAACAATTCTGAATAGTATGCACCGGTAATTGTTTTTCCCTTCTCCAAATAATCGATGAGGATAATTCCTTCCTCCAAACCCGATAGAACCAACCGCCTTCTTTGGTGCACGTTCGGCGGTAGAAGTCCATAATTTCGAGTGTTCTTTAGTCTCTAGAGTGCAGTAATGAATTCATGTTTCGTCAGTAGTTGAAACGGCGAAAAACTCGGATTGCGGTTGTCCATTAGTGTGAAGTGGTTACCCGCTTCCGTTTTTGCTCGACAGTGAAAATCGCGGCACCTATCGCGCCGATTGCTTTCTCATGCTAGTGCGTTCAAAATATTACGCACACGTTCATCTTCTCAATAATCTCATGCACCTTTACTCCACTGCCAATAATAATTTCTTCAGTAGTCACCTCATTTGGATTGCAATGTCAGGTAATCCACCTTTGTACCGAGCTTCTCGTTGCAAAAATCTCATTATACAACATACATGCAATAGGATTAATGTATTAAAATGTACCGAGATTTCTATCAATCTTATTGAAATATTTAAGGAAGCGAATTTTTCTTTTCATCTCGCCAATATTTGAGTTGAAAATCTTTACCATAATCCAAAGTAGCCTTACAAAAACTTTCCTTTTTTTATTAATATGGCGGGCAAAACCCCAAAAACCCTCTTGCCAACAAAATAAAAAAATTGACATGGGTTGAAATGATGTCACAATCAAAGTAGCCCGGTTAGCTAATTATTGATTTGTTAACCTGACAACTTTGAGTGAGTACCTATATCATTTCTATCAATGTGTCATTAAATTCGGTGTCCGCGAAGAAAAAAGCGCACAATCTCATATAAACGCACGAGAAATACACGCACGTAGATGAATGCGCATACAGACAAAACCGCACATGGAAAAACCTCACGTGTATAAAAGCGCATTTGGAAAAAAACGCAAAATTGTCATTATTCGATATTAATAAATATTTACTTAATTATTATAATCACTGAAAATTCGTATATATTTATATTATATAATTTTAAGTAAAAAAACGCAAAATGTTTTGAAGTGTATATTTATTTGATATTTATATTTCTTAAAAATAATAAAAATACAAATACAATAAAAGATCAACATAAGACAATTACTGCAGGTTTGCTATTCTTCTTAAGTATGATAATTTGTCCTCTGTTTCTTGATATTTTTCTACACAATTAGCTACAAGCGAGTAAAGTTGCCTGTATTTTACAGTTGGTCAGTAGAAAGAAACATATCTAGAAGCAGTTACTTCAGAGGTCCCAGGCACTGTTAATTTATGTAACTTTCTTGTGTTTTCTTTTGCCGAATACAGAAGGAAATCGGGTACAAAAGCTGTAGCGGGGGTGGGTTGTCACTTGTTTTCCCAGGGCACTGTCACAATTCAGAAATGTTTGCTGTCCATAAGTTGCTGACCAACTAGCCATTTTGGCTGAGCGATTACCTTTTTCTGTTCGCAAAAATAAGAATATTTTGCTAACCAGTTAAATGATACCCATTTAAAGGTGTCCGAAAAAAAGCGGGCAGGAAATAAGCGCACACAACCACCGTATACAAGGACTCGCTTGCCTTTCTGACTAGTTGAATACTGCATTTCGTTTATTTAAAAAATCTAACTTAACTTGCTCAAGATAGAGAAGACTAAATAAACTTTTAATTGCTTAGCCTATTTATAAGGCCACTTTTATTACCTCATTAACACGGAAGGGCTATTTAACTTAGGTACCTGAATTACTGGAAATAGTAATTCAATTTTTAACAATCACAACTATTTAATAATATAGGTACTTACACATTCATTCTTGAACAGGGATTTGGATTAATACTTATATAGCTATTTACATGAATTTTATTTACCGATTATTTAATTAAATCCATTACAGAAGTACTTAGTGTAGGAGAAGTGTTTTCTCTCCTAATCATTGCTTTGCGTTTTTTTCCAAATGCGCTTTTATATACGTGAGGTTTTTTCCGTGTGCGGTTTATATGACTGCGCTTTTTTCTTCGCGAATATTTACTGTGCGCTTTATTCCGGGATTCATTAAATTCATAATCAAAGTTGTCTACAGAACATACCCGAACAAATCCTGTATTTTTTAGTTTCCGTACTATTCGGAATTATTCATTAAATATTACTTTCCTTCACTTCTTCACACTACACAATGTGTTATACTTGTATATTTTATAATAAACACATTTCGTGAACAGTCGTTAAAAAAATAGTATTCTTCTCATCTCGTAACTCCGGCAATATTTAATAAAAGTGATATAACCAGTTTTAAAACGGGGTCACGAAGATATTACGCTGGTCAACAAAAATAATTATTGCTCGGATAAAAATAGTGAATTCATCTTTACTTAGGCATGAAAGTGAATTTAATTTAAATGAACTCTCTAACGATTAAAGATGTTCGTTCGAACTGAAATAATACACGAAAACTGTTATGACTGTTCCTCACCTGGAAACTTTCTGCAAAATTAAAATGTTTATTTCATTTCTCAAGATTAATTTTATTGCTTACTATCCCAAATTGTGTTCAGTGAGCAAAAAGTATTACAAAACATTTGTATTTGTATTTTACTTACCAAATTATCACAATACAGATTCACAAAAGAAGTATTCATTGCATACGATAGTAATAGGTAAATTTAAGATATTGAAAACCACCTCGATACTTGATATACATATGTATCTGTATGTGGCTTTGTTAAATCGCAATATAATGAAACCATATGTGCAGTATCCTTATTATTTATTTAATAATATAAGAAAATAAAGCGACGATTTCATGTAGTTTCTATATTAGTATATTTTTAATTAAATTGTTGATTTTTAAATTATTTTCAAGTTATTTCATGTGATTTTATACAGGGTGTATCAGTATTAGTCCAATATTATTAGATATTATTAATATTTTTAACAATTAAGGGAATCACGTTGTTTTATAGCTTTTATAACATTTTAAAAATGTCTGTTTAAGTTAAAATTGTTTTTGAATCGGCTGATTCAATTAAAAATTCATGACTTGAATCTGTAATTTTTTTTAAATAAAATCAAAATTCATTTTTTGCAGGACAGTGTATCGGCATATATTCTTTCTGATAAAAAAATATTTCTCTACTTGGCAGTAATATTTCATACCGTTGGGAATATTTATCTTTTTGTTTCATATGTGTTACTTATTTAGCAATATTTTTTTTAAATATGTCACAAAATTATTGGGATGTCGATAAAGAAGCCTTATATAAGCAAATGTTTAAGGAGTTTAAAAGAACCAAAGAAGATCTGAGCGATTACATTAATATAATGAGAGAATGGGTGAAGACACAACCACATTTTCCTGAAGTACCAAGTAAGTGGAAGGAAAACCTTTCCTGTAAAAAAAATTTTAAGGGATTTTCTCAAGAACAGCCTATATCAAAAAAGGTAAAATTGCAGGAAATGTAAACGACTATACCCTAAGCTGAGATTCTAGAAGCTCCGCAATTCACATGCAGCTTCAATTAACAGTTTGCATATACAAACTCTAGCGAAATTCGAGCAAATATTTTTAACGATTTGAATATCAGCTGAAACTTTCCAGATTATTATTATATAAAACATCCTGCAATCTTGCAATACATGGTGGACAATTAGTGCAGCAAAGGCCAATATATCCTGTACCCTTAAAGATAGCGGAAAACTTTCTTCAGGAAAGTTGTTAAGGGTTAAGAGGTGCATCTTCTAAAAATTTCGACTAAACATGTCCAACAATTATGATCAAGGTAAAGATTTCCTCCCTTTAAAATTTGTATTATACATATATTTGTGTTTTATACATACTCTTATTCCTGTTACTTTAATTTTAATAATGTTTGAATTAACAAATCACCAAATAACTTTAATTGTCACCAGATTGACGTTTTATTTAAAATTACACGATTTAGTTCGTATTTTATATGTCATAGGTGACTAGAAAAAGGACAGTGGTAAAATAAATCCAGTTTGTTGCTAGAGTTCAATTAAAAATTGAAATATAATCAGAATTAGTAAAGATAGACGTAGGAAAATCTTATCAAACCTTAAAGGGAATTAAAATCCCTACAAGGAAAGGTAATCAAATACAGGATGTTTCTTTTAAAAAAACTTACAAAATGTTTTTTTATTATAATGAACTATGCTTTCAAATTGAAGGAAATTCCAATTTATGTGTATACCTATATTCTGGTACCTTTTAGCCAGCTAATTTTTTTTTTTTAATAAAATTTGGTAATCTACCTACTTTTTCTTAGTAAAGCAAATTAAATAGGAAGAGGGGTCTTGCGATATATAATTTTGAAAGAACTCTCGCGTACTTTCTGATGCCTGATTATTACTTCTGTATTCGCAACGGAAACAAAATGGCGGCACTTTAAAAATTGCATAGTTTCTATTTTTTATAAACCCTTATTTCATTTACCGTCTTAGAAAAATAAATACAACTTGGCATAGTATAGTAGGAATCAGAGAGCTACACTTTCTCACACATTTCATAGTGTTTTAATATAAAATGGCGGATGAGCGACATCTTGATAAAATAAATTGAATAGGAAGTGGGGACTTGAGGCACACATGGAGCCGGTATTTCTATCTACCTTGTACAAGTCAATGTGGCCAAAATAATTACGAAAATAAACACAACAAAAAAGAGATAGGTATTCTATCTGTAAAATACCAATCTCTTTCATCTTCTGTCTGTTTTTGTCTTCATTCTAACTTCTAATCGGGTTGATTAGGAAAAACAAACAATCGATGGACGGCAAAGTCTATATTTTTGTCTAGTTTAAGGCAGACTGGGTACAGTCTCACCATGCTGAGTAAAGAATTACTATTTTTTCCACAATCAATACTTAAATTTAACCCACAAACACTGAAAACCAACAAAAAATTATATTTAACCATAACGACAAGTATGACAGTTGTTAATCCAGTAGTGTCAAACGTGAAAGCAGGTATATAAGATTGCCGTTCCAATAAGGGCGTTATAAAAAGTATAAAAAGTAAATGTATAAAAATTATACTAATTTTCCGAGCTTCCCGATTGTTTTTCTGGAAAGTTGTTTACAACCTACCTAGGAATTTGAATTGTTTATTCTTCAAAGACTGTGAACTAAAGCCGTGTCCCCCTTGATTTAAAATCCTTGGACTTGCCCGAGTGCGCCAGAAATGCTTATCGCGGCCTGCGTAGAACTGTCGGAATTTAATCATCACTAAAATTCCAATGCTTTCTACGGAATTAGGACCCACGATATTTTTCATGTTTACTTTTTTTTAGGTGATTGTCTTCTAAGATTCTTAGTGATTGTAAACAAATTCAACATTGAAAAGACGAAACAAAAACTGGACATGTACTATTCTATCAGATCATTAATACCAGAATTATATTCTAGTTCTCCTTTGTCCTCCGAGTCGGCGTTACAAAGTAGAATTATATACGCTGTTCCATTACCAAAACACACTCCTGATTTCAAAAGGATTATTTATGCACAAATTAATCCTAAATATGAACCTGCATTTTTTATTCAAGAGAAAATATTTTCATATTGTTTAAATGTAATAGAACTAATTATTCTGGAAGATTTGTGTTTGGGCTCTATCGTAGTTATGGATTGTCATGGTATTCAGCTTGGGCATATACCGAAATTAAATCCTCTGCTCTTTAAAAAAGCTGCTGTCATATTGGAAGTAAGTATAGTAGAATAAAAGAAAAGGGATATTTAAAGACTAGACCTTCCTATCTAATATACAGGGTGGCAACTATTTAATTGACCACTCCAACTCAACTCCAATTTTTTAAATACGATCCTGGATTTTTTAATTTTATTTTTGAGAGTACTTTTACCCCAAATACAATGATGTAGCACTTAATTCTATTTACCTTAGTTTCCGTACAAATCACCAGAACAATTTTGAGAATTTTCTCAGTACATTCCTAATTTGTTGAAATAATACATACACAATATCTCTAATTGAGCTAAAATTAAACTAGTAAAAATCTTTCATCTTTAAGAAATAATATTGACCAGATCTCACATAACAAAACTCAAAATAGGTACAAATTCAAACATTCAGCCGCGTATAAAAAATTGTGATCGAGGTGGCCATGCTAGACTATATTTTGAGGGAAAATCTCCAGAACAAAGTATATTACACCCATATAACAATATCCATGAACTTTAGCAATGTATAATCAATGCCTTCCAAATGGAAGCGTTGGTTACAGCCCTCTCCAAAGGCCTTCATTTCCCAACAATGCATATATGGAGAACAATAAATTCTCTTGGTGACAAACCATATAATATTCATATCAGTCAGAACCTTATACCTGGTGATGATGAAAGACGTTTGGTTTTTTGTTCGGCTTAATGAAGAAACAGATTTTATTAATTAAATTATCTGGACTATCGGGTGCAGTTTTTCTACAGGCGGAATCTTTAATAGACATAATGAACAGTAGTGGTCGGTAAATAATCCCCGACCAAACGTGCAAGCAAAGCCACAAGGGCGAAGTCATTTAATATATTGATAGGGCTTATGGCACAATAAAGTTTTATTCAATTAGCAACTACGAGATATATTGAGTTATTTAGAAAGGAAGTCGTAGAAGCATTATCTGAAGAACCGTTAGCTTATTACGGGAAATATGGTGGCAGCAAGACGGCACCCCACACACAATGGAAGAGACATCACAGACTTGCTGAACAATACTGCCCTACTAAGACTAATTGTCCTAACTGCGTAGTTTTGAGAAATTCCGCATTTTGTTATTATTGCATGTACTTTTTTTCTAAATGCATTTAGAAGAGTGGTGTTTCCTTAAATATTTTTGAAAATATATGCTAATTCTTTACTATATTATAAAAATATAAGGGATATAAACATATCTCAAAAAGATAAATTTTGCAGATATGACAACTAGTCTTAGCAGGGCAGAATATGTTAAAATATGTTTCCCAATAGGTGGGTTGGAAGCCAAGGAGTTTCGCGGTGGCTGGTGAGAAGCCCTGGAGCCATATTATTGACTTAGGAGAACGATCATATGGAGAGAAGTCAGTATTACTATCTCTCTTTTCCTCTGCGTTCCTTATAGACTAATCACGTTTCTCGATATTATAGTTCTCCTACAACTATAAAAGAAAATACGTCCTGAGCTAAATCCTCTTGATTATAGAAGAAAATATAGAAAAGGACGTTTTACCGGCAAATTTAATTAGAGGGGTCAAGGCTTTTCCTGCAAGAAAAATTCATGTTCAATTTATATACAATTAGATGGTTTACACAAAAATGTATTGAAGTAACAGGATTGCAGGTTGAATAATTAATATACATTTCTTTACTACCAAAATCTCACTTATTGATAATATTTTTTCTCTCATAGAATAAAGATTTTAAAAGCTTTATTTTAATAATAATATTTACTGTAAAATTTGTTTGATATCCAAAATATTGTTTATTAAAGATGTATTTCTTATTAGAGTAGTATAATAATTGTCAGGACCGTATTGCAGAAAGAAATGAAGTTGTTGATGGTGAATCTTCAAACCGGTCAAATTTTGGCAAAATGTTATTGGTTTATGTTTTGTGGGAACGAATCAATTCAAAAAGTACTATTTAAACTTCAGGTCCGTAATTAAAAATTTTGGTCTAATGGTGATAAGTAGATAAAATCTTTTCTACTTTATTTTTAAAGTTGAACACATCACTATAATGGTTCACAATTATAAAATTTTCAATTTTCTCGACAAATGGTAGATACGGATTTCGCTTTAACAAATATTCTCAATTTATAATTCGTTATAAGAGTCTTTAGAACCAAAACTTTAAGAACTGAACTTTACCCGTTTGCTCTCTTGAAGAGAGAAAAAAAATTCAATAGCATGAATACCTAAATAATACTATAATTATTTTACAGAAAGTATATTCCAACAGACTAGCAGGCATTTATGTGGTAAATATGCCCAAATACTTGGAAGGCTTCCTAAATAATGTTATTAAACCCTTGTTGAATCCAAAAATAAGAGGTCGGGTAAGTATTTTATTCCCAGGGCTTGCAACCTTTTCCAGGGTGTAGAATATTTTAAAATATCGTAAATATTGTAGTGGTAACAGTACAATAGCGCTGATAAGGGGGGTGGGTTAAGATGGGGTAATTGTTTCCTCCTCCCCTAGAACCGAGAACATAATGGTTTAATTTTACTAATTGCAATCAAAAATTTCATCAGTGACGTTATTTTGATAATGACTTATAATACAGAAAATTTGTGCTCACAAGTGCCCCTAGCGGGAAAGGTCTGGGGTAGTTTTGATTTTTTCAATTTTATATATTTTTTTGGTGCTGATATTTGCTAAGAAAATTTTGTGACGCAACATTGAAAAAATCGAAAAAAAGGTAAAAAAAAAAACCCTAATTTTTTTACTTTTCTTGCTTATAACTCAGAAACTATCAACTTTTCGTAAATAAACTTTCTGTTCAGGAAGGTGATTTACGAGTTTGTTCGGGGTTGGGTAATCAAAAAACCGCCAAAAAATTAGATTTTTTACCTTCTTTTCGATTTTTCAAATTCGGATTCAGCGCTCCAAAAAAAAACATATATAATGGAAGAAATCAAAACTACCAAAACTTTCTTGGGAAAAACACAATTTAAATTAAGTATTATGGCTGCAACAATTTAAGTTGTTTATTAAAAAAATAAATGTCGTAGAAATTCGTTCTTTGTATAATAGTATTACCAAATCTTCCTATTTTGTGATATGGGATGTCAGGAAGCTCGTTGACAGAAGACCATCGAGGTAATCGAGGATAATAATCCTACGTAGAAGATTTTTCCAAATATCGACCAAAAATTGACATTCAAAGTTAAAACTTGCAAGTGTATTTTTAGGAAACATATGATTGATGATGATTGGTCATATTCGAACATATTTTAACGGATGATTCGATTCTAAAAAAAAGGATGACAGGATGTGCTCCGCATTCTATCATAGAAGTTATAAAATGAAGCAACCATATACACTGTAGAAATATTACCTGTCTGGTCCTCTAAATTATTAACTAAGAAATCCTGATAAAATTATATTATTTCGATTATTTTAAATATCTATATACATATTAAAAATCTTAATGAAAATGTAGAGTTTGTTTGGTTAAAATCCCACATTGAAATTAAAGGGATGAAATTGTAGATAATTTGAATAAAGAGGCAATTAAACTGCCAACTAAGTAAATAAATTTTATATTCCGTATACTGACTTCTAGCTCTAGCTAAGAAAACTTCTAATAATTGGCAGGATCAATATAGATATAGTTATAGTTACGGGTTACAAATATAAAAATATAATTCCTAAGCTATGCAAAATAACATGGGTTTTAAACTGGTTTTAAAATGGTTATGTCTAGAATAAGAAGTCATCATACCACAAACATAAAAAATATGGCAACAGAACAATGAAAAAATCTGATAATCTAGGCCCATAGTATATTAAAGTGCCAAAGACATAATATTGTATACGCCAATAAATTGTTCAATGAATTAAATGAATGTGTTAATTTAGTTAATTTAATGAAATAACGGGTATTACGTAGACGCTATCTACAGAAAACATATGATGATACCTTATACATATAAAATTATAAATTCCATGGATACGTAGAAACCATAAAATAAAAATATAACAAAAAAAAATTTTTGTAATGGAACAAAAAAAATTGAAATTAAAATAAAGGGATTCTTAAAAGAATATATATATTAAAAAAGAAAGAAAATTTGAATAAAATATTTAAAAAAATAAATCAAATTCAATTTAATTTCCAAATTACGTTAACTATGAGTTAAATAGAAAAAAAAACAATATACGAGTGAACCCTTTTACAAACCAGGGGAGATGTTGGCCATTTAGTAGCAGAGCCATAAAACTTAATTGTTTATACATTATTAAGAAAAGAAGCTAAATTTATCATTGTTATATTTTCTTCATTTTTATTTCACATTTACATCACGTCAATTAAAAAAGAGTTATTTACGTTTATTACTTATTTTGAAATTGGAAAGATCCTACTTTAACTAAAAGGCTTGCAAATTTTAATATCTATAAAATCCACCATTCTCTGTGGTGAAAATTAACGGATTATTATATACAAGATGTTGTTGCATTGAAGAGATCAGGAATTTATTTTGAATTTACTTCCATATATTTTTAGCTGAAAATAAATACCGGTACAGAAATTTTGTTGAAAGAATTTGGTAAATCCAGAATGCCCAAAGACATAGGAGGTGAAGAAAGATCACTAGACGAGTTAACCGGTGAGTATGGTAAAAAAGAAAACAAAGGATATTATATATGATCCTTCTAGCGAACACTCTGGGTTTGGTTCTTTCATCCACTGTATTGAGAAAAAGATACTTCAGCTATTTGGACAATATTATTTTCAACTTACTAAAGAGTCGACGATTCCACCCGAGTCTAGATCATCCTCAGGGTCATGATGAATTTTTTTAATTTCTTAAAAAAAACAAGATACTGTTAGTGTCTCATCTAGCGAGATAGCAGGGTGTTATTTAGTTATGTTGTTGAGGTATTTAATTTTTTGATGAATATATTAAGTCAGGCGAAATTATACCACAGGACAGTCTAACCGAACCATATATAAAGTGATTTGACCCATTTTGTCCATTTGAAGTAACACCATTATACAGGGTGTCACTTTGAAAATATCCTATTTTTAATATCTCGCTTCGACCAAATAGTATTAAAAGTCGGAAAGGCACGTCAAATTTTATTATGATGCTTGGACATTTTTAAAGAATATTGGCTTCGGGGTTTAACCGATGATCATTTATTATTTATTGAGAAGTAATCGCGTTCAAAAAATGGACGAAATTAGAACTTAAGAATAATTGGTGCCACCCTATATATGTCTCTGAATCCGATCTTTAATGATATTGAAAACGTTCAGGTCGTCATTGAGAAACTTCATGAGAAAGAAATTATTTGACACAAGAACTTCATGTGTATTTGAGTTAATGAAAAATTTAGATTATAAATCAGTACTTAAAATTTTAAGTATATAAATTTGGCTATTGCACACACGCACCACTCCCAGAGTGTCCTAAAGGATTTTTCCTATAGTGCTTGGTCATGATCATAAAAAAAACTTAACGTATGTGACGCTTACATTGTGTTTACGTGTCGGGGTAATGCAAAAAGGCAATTTATTCGCTATTTAACATAAAGGCGTCCTTAACGCATTTTTATTAAATATGGTGCAACGGCATAAATAAGGTCTAAATAAAAGTGGCGGTTTACTTTTACTGCCTAAAATATTAAGGAATTTGTTAAAATCGTCCAAAATGCATGTCAAGTTGCAGAAAGATTTAAAACAATAATTAACTAACAGCTTTGACATTGGCATAAATGGATCAAATCAATAATTTAGTAACCGGGCTTGATTCGTGAGAAAATAATATCATTTATAGCCCATTTAAAATATTTCTGTAACGCGACATTGGATTTATACGTATAACCTGAAAATTTTGATTTAAAAATAAGTAGTAATACTTTTAAAAGGTCATCTTTCATTTTGAACATATTTTACAGCTAAACATATATAATATAATAATTATTTTGATTTTTAGATTGCGTACTAATGGGGTATGAAGCAAGGAAAGACCGTTTTGAGGTTCTACACACTCTCCGAGTAGACGAATCCCTAAGACCTCAAAAGTTAGTCAATGATGACGTTTTAGGATATTATGGAAATTTTAAGAAAATAAATGTAGATTAAAGGAAGTTCCAGAAATTTTAATTACATACATAAACTTGAGTACGAACAATCCCGAATAAACCAAAACAAACCCGAATACAATTTTTCGCCGATTTTGTAGTTAGTAGTACTAAATTATCATTATCATTGAACACAATAGTAGTTGGCCTTAAGTGTATTTATCACTGTAACAGCATAAGTCATTGTTATTGAACAATGATACAACATCACCATTCCAAGACACGACGAGCCAGTTCTGTGGCCGGCTGTATCGAGAGAGTAGGAGACGTTTTTCTTATTCATTTGCCATTAATCACCCGTATCGTTGCCAAATCAATTTAGATAGTTGCGATTTTAGATATTTTTTCTGAACACCTCGGTGTGACATTTTTTACATTAAAACTAAGCTATGAAATTAATTGAGATTATTGATAGTGCATGCAATACTTTCAAAAATGACTATATAACCATATTTTTTCGATACCAAACGTTATTTACCATTTTGGAAAAAATAACGCACCCTGAGACGAAAGATAATGAAAACACGAAACGATCCATTTATAGAACGGCCTTACAAATAACAGTCGTTACGTTCGAATCCTTCTGTCATTCAACAAATCCCCCAGACGAAAAACAGATTATTTTGTTTGTGCTACACTAGACATTGGATATCTCATATTTATAATACTATCAATATCAAAGCGGTATTGCCTTCACTGGCTGCTTGTGACCCATTGCTCGTTTCCGATTGATTTTGTGTGAATTCCACCTTACGAAGTTAGTTAGTTAGTCATAAAAAAGCAAAATTTGCTCTGTTCCAGGGATTCAATCCACCTTAAAATTCTTTATATTAAGTTTATTGTAACAAACTATATTATTTTGTTTTTAATGTGAGTATTGAAAAAAGTTCGAAAATATCTAGAATTTTATATCCTGACAAAGACATGGGGTACAAATAGTAAAAAATATGGCACTAGGAATTTAATGGTTATAGCTTCAGCTATATAGTTAATTAAAATGTCATTTTTTAAGTCACCCAATTCCGGATTTTACTTATTACTTAATGTTATTGCTGTATTTACCCGGCAATGTTGATTTTACTGTTAACAGTACTGTTTCTCCAACTTCAACTGTTCTCTCAGATCTGTCGCTTTCGTTTTCTGGAATTATCTCCATCCAGGCTCTAGCGGCAGACATGGCTTCATTTAATTCTTCCTCTAACTCTTTCTCGTTTAAATCCTTCGACCAACCCTCATCCATAAGGCGGCCTACCCTAAAAATAATATGCTAATTTATAGGAATGTACCTACTGGGAACACTCTGAAACATAGGAAACTAGGTACATCGATTTTTTTTTAGGGATTTGGTATATTTTTTCGTATGCGCCTTCTCATTTATGTACCTTTAACAAATACGTATGTCGTGTCACCCTTCTGAGCGTCAAACTCGAACGTCGCCAAACGGCACATTTCGGGTGCCGCGCGACGTCGAGTAAAGATCGATCAGATGAAAGGCGACGATTCTCGATTTTTCGCTTGAGTTTATAACTCTAGTAGTATTCCCTATTTAGCGAAAAACTGCTAGAATATACGAGCAGTTTTTCACTCGAACGATCACACTATCGCGCGGCACATTTCGGTCGGAGTCAAGCGAAGCTCGAGTATCGAATGGAAGGTAATAAGTAACAAGCGACGATTTTCGCTTGAATTTATAACTCGAGCAGTTTTTAATAATTGAGCGATGTCGGTTATTTCCATAATCGAGTGCTCAAGCGGTTTTTCGCTCGAGAGGTCACAACAATATATATTTTATCTACGACCAAACTTCAAAGAAAAAGGAAATAAGATTACTTTACTCTTCAGCAAATTTATTATTTGTTACCTCCCCTGTATATTATTTGACTTAGAGTCGTTCTAAAGTCAACTGATATGGTTATTCTTTTCTCAATATATTTTAGTAAGAGAGCATACGTAAGTATGTATATATTGCGGTTAAAATGTATACTGGCTAGTTTATAGACTAACTTGATAATATACAAACTATCCAAGTGTCTGATTATTTTGACGGAAAATCACATATTTCTACTCAAATATCTACGAATACCTATTAGTTGGTTTGTATACTACATATTATCCAGGTAGTTTACAAACTATGCAAGATTTATCGCCAAAGTACAAATCACAAGAAAAATACACACACATTTTAGGCTAGTTTACAAACAATCTAAAGTTAGCACTTTATGAAGAACTACTGAACATTATTTCTGAAACTTTGGAAATTTAGGTCTATCGATATGCTCTCTTTATCTAAAATATTTACGTGTTTCTGTCATTTCCGGTCATACCGGAAATAGCTGTCAACATTTGTTTTTAAATACAACATGATAATTATTATTATATTTTTCGATTAATCATTAAATTCTAAGCAAATTTTATAGAACATGTTGTTAAATTCAAAGCAAATTTTATAGAACATGTTTTTGAGATATCTGGACTTTTTGTAATTATTTGGCAATGGAAATGCGAAATGAATGGCGATGCATTCATGCATGCAATCCGTATAACTTTTTTAACTTAACTCTTGGACTAAAAATTTATTTTCTTACCGAATAGCTAGAAGATCAGCAAGTCTCAAAAATATTTCAAGCTTGGCATAAAGTGTACAGAGTGATCACAATCCTAGGTTCATTGTGAAAGAATTCAACCGTTAAAAAGTTTCTTATTTCCTTATTTCTTAGGTACATTAGGTACTGGATATTGATATCTATACGGAATAAAATTGTAAAAAACATCTTTCTAAAGGATTTCTCAATCTAATTTGTAAATCATATTCAGTTGATTTATTTTAAAATGTTTTAAATTTAATGGATTAAATATTAATTTTATTAAGATAAGTTAAAAGTTAAAAACTAAGTGAAATTAAAAATTAGAATATTTTTTGATTATTTTTTTGTGCGTGAGCCTCAGGAATTCTTAAATTGCCGCAATCAATTTTCCTCCATATAGACATCAGTATAGTACCTATGTACAATAGTTTTAATACCACACTTGGAAAAAATATTATTTTGGGAACAAATTTGACTTTTTCAGGAATCGCTTTGATATGGGTATAGAACAGTAAATAATCATTTTAAAGAAAAACTAATTTGTCATCAAATTAAATCATACATACATACAGGGTGTTCATGAATAATGAACTGTGACCACACTGTATATTTTATGCCAACTTTGAATTTTTTTAGATTTACTGATCTTCTAGTTATTCGGTAAGGAAAATTATTTAGTCCAAGAGCGAAGGTAAAAAATTTATATAGATTATTTCATCACCATGAAATTGCCTAATAATTACAAGCAGTCCAGATATCTCAAAACAGGCAAAGTCACACAAAAACATCTTCTATACAATTTAGAATATAATTGTTAATCGAAAAGTATAATAAAAATTACCATGTTGTATTTAAAAAACGAAAGTGGGCAGATACTTCCGGTATAACTGGAAATTACAGAAACATGTCAATATTTTAGATAAAAAGAGCCTATCGATAAACCTACAGTTTCAGAAAGATATGTTCAGTAGTTCTTCATAAAGTTCAAATGCAAGCTCGCCGTGAATCACCCTGTATAATAACCAATTTGCTAGTTAGTATCTAAACTAACCAATCCCAACTCTTTTTGACTAGTTTAGTTTAGGATAGAAAAACAATTAAAAATAAAGGTACAACATAATATTGCTATTACTACTTAAAAATCAGTAAGAAAAAACAAAAGTGACTATTTGTATGGCAAGAGATTAATAATAAGCCGCGAAACATTGAAACCACAAAGCAAAGAAAATTATTATTTTTGGAGAAAGTTACGCAAAACACTTTACTATAAACATAACCTCACTTTTCAAATAAATTAACAAAATAAAATTAGTTAGTTTACAACCCGAACTAACCAACTAGTTGATAATTATGTATTCCTAGCAACATTAAGTTCACACTTTATCCAACTACTGTGGATAGTTTGTAAACTAGCCAAAGGTTAATTTGTATACTTTTCTTGTGGTTTGTACTTTGGCGATAAATATTGTATAGTTAGTAAACTAGTTGTATAGTATATAAACCAACTAATATTCGTAGCTATTTTAATAGAAATATGATTTTCCATTAAAATAACCAGACATTTGGATAGCTTGTATACTATCCAGTAGATATAGTCTATAAACTAGCTAAGTAAACACTTTAACCGTAACATATATAACACATGAGTATACAATTTCTATTATACGCGCCCAAATTTCATTCAAATATTTAGAAAAAATGAGACATTAAAAAAAAGCACCACAGACACTAAAGAGGTAGGTAACTTCATTAACTGATAGTAGATATTCGTACCTATGATTTACATTTTTCTGTTTAATTTCACTCTTCAATGCATTAAATAGGGACTGGCTTTTAACTAAAAATGCTTCATCTTGAACTACGCAATGTACAACTTTTTCTTGATCTGATATTTGCCTTAAATATCTATCTTGCTGGACGATTAGTGATACTGTGTAAAACATATGAGCAGTTCCATTTTCATCAGTCGAAGATGTAAGTCGTACTCCACATCCAGATGTTGGCAAACTTATTGAAATCGTATTAGATAATGAACCTAAAAAAATATAAATGTTGTATCGTATACGTGCGTATGTACATTTTGGTACATAATTTCATGCACAATAATTTAAATTTTTATTTTTTAATTTTTTATTATTTTTAATTTTTTCTTATAATAGAAACTATTTTCCAAGCAAGATCATGCTCAAAATATGTTAGATAATTTAATTGCTTAACTTTATAGGTGATATAATATATGATTATTTGTTAGGTCTCTCAGAAATCTAACAAAATAATCGTTTACTGATTGATATTTATGAATATTTTGTTAGATTTATCAGACAAACCTATAACAAAATAAAATTATAAACGCAAATCGTTTGTATTGCATATTATTTAAAATAAAATTGTTTTATATTTATTGTGCTGGTTAGGTGTTTTCAATTCTGCTATATTTTTTCGTTTCTACTTTTTGGAAACTGTAGTTTGTGTATAGGCACTGGACTTACAACCTACCGTTCTATCATATCGTGCGTCCATAAAATCTTGCACAAATTGAATAAAAATTCAGCGATTTATTTTTTTAAAGCATCAATAAATATTTTTCTACTTTGTTTTCATATCAAAGCTAGTTCGATATCGTTTTCTGTATTGAGCTCAGCTTATTAAACCCCAACAAACCAACTAAACTAACCTCGCAACTGTCAAGTTTACTTTCCTTTTAAAGCTGAATACAGCATTATAATAGTTTACAAATATATGTTAAAACTTTCCATTTTCCCTTAACACATGAGAAGTTAAATTCATCTTGGTTCATATTATCTAATTATTTAAGAAAGTTGTCCATTTGCGCGACAAAATGGACACACATAATGAAAACTTTTTATATATTCAATAATAACTCTGGAAAAAGCAGTTTTCGAAATTTTAACGTTTGAAAATTTAAATTGAAGGTACAGCAACAATTAATTATAAATTATTACAACAATGCTGTTTTATTTCAATTATATTAAAATTAAGGTAAAACTAGATTGAAACATAAAAACTGAACACAAATTATTAATGTTATTTAATTAGATGCTAAAAGTACCCACCCTTGACTTGCTGACATCATATTTATTACAATTTTAAAAGTCCATATTTCGAAAATCACTGTCTCTAGAGGTATGATTAGTATACAAACAGTTTTAAGAATTTATCATAGAATTCGAGATTGACATAATATTCTGGGTGTTCCATTCCAAATTTTTAGATGACGTCATACCTCCCACCTGGGATACCCGATATCAGTACCAACTTTTTATCTTAAAAGATGTGCAACTAAAAATACTAATTGACGTGTCCGAGCGTTAAAAAACAAATTCCTGAATTTTAAATCAATTTGTTCGGGTTTTTTCGGGTTTGTTCATTTGTACCAACATGTTATCTTAAAAGATGTGCAACTAAAAATACTAATTGACGTATCCGAGCGTTAAAAAAATAAATTCCTGAATTTTAAATCAATTTGTTCGGGTTTGTTCGTTTGTACCAACGTTCTATCTTAAAATAGGTGGAACTAAAAATACTAATTGACGTGTCCGAGCGTTAAAAAAACAATTTCCTGAATTTTAGTAACGTCTATTATTTTCTCCGGGGAAATCACAAGCAGATGATTAAAACACTACAGGAAATTAAAACTTTGATATGCACTGCTTTTTTTTTATATTCTCGTCCTGCGGTAAAGGTATTACGTGTCCTATTTTATTGTATATCAAAATATGTTACATATTTATTCAAGAAACTTACCAAAAGTCTTACATTCTTGGGCAAAATCTTTTGCAAATGCTACTCCTTTGAAATGTTGTTTCATTGAAATTGTAACGTTGACATTTTGGGAATCACAGACTGCTGAAATATCATTTATTTTGTTCACAATAACTTTTACAGGAAACCTTAGACTTGGAGGAAAAGCTGCCAATGTTTGATATTCTATATTGATGAATATATAAGCCAGAAAATAAGGAAGCGATCTTGCCATATTAGCTGCATTTGGACCTGAAAAGAGTTAAATTTTAATTAATATTATCGAGAAAATATTTACCAATGGTGGGTGCCCCAATATCGCCTAAAGGGGGCAAGTTCATAATTTAGTTCTAAAGAACATAAGGCTTTTAGATAATCCCATTTATTAACATTTTTAGCCAATTCAAATTTTAAAAAATGTAATTTAAAGTAAACTTAAACTATTAAAAATACTAGAGTTCAAAATCCATGGTTTTTGATTACATTTTTTTTGATATTGTAGTGAATATTTCCTTAAAGTAAAGTATTTTCTTACAAATTTTATTTGCGATACTACTGATAGTTGTATGCTTGAGAAGGTCGAAATGGTTATGTATCAGCGGAAGCTATGAAGTTATATTATATAGGCTGTCCAGCAAGTACCTCATCGGGAGCATAACACATATATACAAACAGTATATTGCCAATACGAACATTACAAAAAGTGTCCCCGCTATGGGCGATAGCGCGGCCCTATTGAGTTTGCGCAGTAGGGTGGAAATTTTATCGATCGCGTCTGAGCCGACCCGACATTATTTGTTTGTTGTTATTCCTCACCATCTTTGGTTCTGGATGCTTTTTCAAATTACAGAATAAAAAGTGGTTCATACACATTGTTGTCGGTATATTAGTGCTTATAAACTTTCATTACCTAACAACAATTTTTGTAAAGGAGTTTCTAATTTGTGGTGATTCGATTCGCTATTTGGTAGGTTAGTGGCTTGTTTTGTTTAAGATGAAAGGACACAAGTGCATGGTGCTTTTTTTTGCAAAAGTCGTGGATCAATACCAGGTATAAAGTAATTCAGGTTTGTTCGGGTTTGTTCCGGGAACCGAATTTCACTAAAAAGCTCGTAAAAGAAGAAGAGAGTATCACTCGCATACAATATAATATATATGTGGTCGCTACCTAACCTTAAAATTAATGTATTTTTAATTTGGTGCACTAGTAGCTGATAGTAATTCCCAAAATAGTCAATATAGTAATTCATTCTTAATTTTTAGTGTAGGAAAAAGTGAGGTTAAGTTAATATACGACGTCGGATTAAAGTTAAAATAAAGCTCATCGTGTGGATTATTACAAATATTCGGACGGAATTTGGCACCAAAAGCTTTACACCAATCAGGGCACCGTCGGATCATCATATCGTCAGAAATCGTATGCATGGAATGCTGTCTTAAATCGAACTAATCGAAATTTTGATTGCAATATTTTTCCTAAATAACCAGTGAAATTTACATTAAGAAAGTTGAAATCCGGTCCTGTCGAATTTTCCGAACTGCGCAAACTCTCAACGCCCCCTTCGATGCCAATAACGGGGACATAATTGCAGATGGTATTAGCAATATACTGTATATATATATATATGTGGAGCATACAGAAGAGGTCCAAATAAATCTAATTTGTCATAGAAAAAAAATTCCTGCCCCTGTGACTCCACACTTACACTGTCCCGTTGTGCGGGAGCCCGTCTTAGCAATGGTAAAAATAGTGCGTTTTTGCTGAAAATATGTTACAGTGGCGATAGGAAATAATTTATTTTTACCATCCCGCCTAAGGGCTCTGGTTGTGCGGGACAATGTAAAGCCGCCCTTAGGGTTGCTAAGAACACCCCCAGACTGTAAGAACATGGTTCAAATGGCTTGTACACAGCTTCTAATGGCGGAGGGGTAGACTGTCATCGATGCGGAAGAAATAATCTGGTTTATAAAAAAAATATTCACAAATCTTAGCCGAAATAATATAAGGAAATACTAGAAGGAGGCTTAACCATAACATTACCTACATATCTACGATTAAGAAAAGAATATTATTTTAAATGTTGTGACGGGAACTTGTAAAAAATCCAAAAAACGATTAAAACCACCACAGTAGAGAATTTTGCTAATCACACCAGTTGTCCCAGAGGACCGTCTCGATCTATATATGGAAAACTATACATTGGAAAATTGATAAGGGCAACTTGCCTAAAATATTTTCAATGTGGTGACACTTCCAGTTATACGTTAAGTTGATGTCAACTTGCTTATTTTAAATGTAATACTCTAAGTCTAAATGTGTTTCACAGATTTAAGGTTTTATGACTAAAATTAGGTTTGTTGACCTTAAAATAATTTTTAATTTTTCCTATAAGGAAATATCCTATAAGCAAAATATTATTTAATTTGAGTCGTATTCTTTGCTGAAAAGGACCTGCTTTAATAGATTTTTTATAATATTTTTAAACTATTAATACAGGATGTTCAAATATGTAATTGAGAATCTGAAAAAATTATACATTTTCAAATGGAAACTCTAAAATTTTGTAATTATTTTCAATTTAGCATTAAAAATAAGGGAATGTTTGTGTAAAGTTCTCCATTGGCTATGACTGCGTTCAAAAATGGTCAGATGCTAAAGAAATGTATGAAGCTGTCACTTACCGTTTGAAAATAATCAGGTCGGGGCGCTTAAATTATACAAACGAAGAATATTTAAACTTGTTAATTATTTATGGAGAATTTGTTAATGTAATAACAAGAACATGTAACAACTGCTATAAGCTTAGAGCTGATCAATATTGCATACAAGGGGTGCCGTCAAGGAGGAGCGGGGGACAGACATGCCCCCCTAAGCCACGTCTCTGCTTCTACATAATATTAGTATTGCTTCACGCTTAAAATAGCATTTATCGAAAAAAGAAAGAGTTAAAAATGTACGCGGTTCCGTGATAAGAATATAAATTACTTATCAATTTGATCTCGATCTTCGTAAAAAACTTCAAGCAATCTAAATGGGATTAAAGCCGTCTAAAGGAGCACCTAGATCATCTAGAAGGGTGTCAAGTAATCGCAAAACCTTGAACTAGATTGAATAATGATTAAATTTTAATTTACAAGAAGTCGAAAACAAGCCATAACCTTGTTAACACTATGAAGATTAAAATGTAAAATATATATATTTTATTTGTTTATTGTGTAATTTTATAAATAAAAAATACAAAATAAGATTTGGAGAAAACAAAGAATACAAACGGGATTCCATAGAGTAGTGTAGCAAAACTACGGCCCCCCAAAAACGGCGAATCCTTACGGGGGCCTGTTGCTTACTCCCGCTATATCCCAAATAAAAATGCATTCTAATTTTGATAAAATTATAAAAAAAAGAGGAAATCAAAAATAACGTTAATGATGTTTGCGAAAACCCAATCGCAAAGTTTTCTTTACGCTACTATTTCCTAATTTAATACACAGCACATCACTTATCTTGTGGTTTAGGATATCCTTGATTACATATACGTAAAAATGTATTTAAAATTTAACATTTCTTGATATTTTCAAGGTAACACCTACTTAAAGAAATGAGGAAATTTTAACGAATTTTCAATAGACCTAGGTAAAAATACATATAATTATATTTTAAACTCTTTAAATTTTTCATACATTAAACATTAGACAATAACTTTATAACTGCCAAAAGGTTTCTTCCACTCTTTATTATAAAGTACAATGTAAAATACAACATTCATTGCCATTAACATTTTTATAAGTTCCTACGTTATAGTACCCAGAATTTCTTTCTTTAAGCTCTGAATTAATTTTAATATTGCAGTAATATGACAACAAATATAATGTTTTATGATATAAATTATTGTATGGCTCCTGGCGTAACTAAATTTTAATTGCTTCCAACTTACATGCAAGTGATGTAAGTAAACTTCATTATAAGAACAAGAATTAATTACAAATAACAATTAACAAAGATTTGATTCAACTTAATGTATTATTGTGTAAGTATTCTTTTTAAATAACCATCACACGTTTAGTAAGCAAAAATAATAACAGTCCAGAGCAATAATTCTTTAATATCACATTTGCATATTTTCTCTTTACATAAAACATTGTTTCCGTAGCTTTTCCTTTGTTTACTTAACAGAAACATGGATTTTATTGTACTTTAAATCTTGGATCATGCTTAAATTTTGCAGAATTTATCGGCAAAAATAGGTAAACAGTTATGTTATGCTTACTTCTTGTGTTCGTCATGTATGGTTTTTTGTTAATATAGTATATCAATCTATAACTTTATCGATCACACCTTTCTGTTGGCGGCGATGTCAAGTAAGGTGGGCAAAAAAATTTTTTTTTTAATTTTGATTCGCTATACTGCGGAAAATTTGCCTCTAAAACAGCTAAATAAAGAAACAAAGAAATAAGAAGAAATCGGTTAATCTTCAGCTCGCACATCGTCTTCAAAGTTCGTAAAAACTAATGAAATTCAACTAACTTTTGTGATTTTTTTAAAATATGTCGAACTGAAACCCCTATACTGCGGAAAACTTGCCCAACAGACATAAGTAAAATAAAACAAAGAAATAAAAAGTTAATATCTTCCGGTCGCGCACATCCTCTGAAATCCAAAAGAATGATCAAATGTTACAAACTATAACCTTTTTACTTATCTGAAGTTGTAGCTTTTCACTAACATGGAAAAACTTTTTTTTCTTGATTATGAAAAAATGTAAAATGTTTTCAATTTTTTTGGATTTTCGAGGATGATGGGCGACCGGAAAATATTAATCGATTTTTTATTTCTTTGCTTTATTTTACTTATCTATCCGTTGCGCCGGCGCCGTTGTGATTTTTATTAGAAAAATACCCATTTTATAAAGTTCAGTTAGTTCCGGTTAGTTTAACTTTGACGAGTGCCATCAATATTGGGTACCAATTTACTAGCATCCTAAATATTTAGTTTAAATTTGTATAAATATGTGAATTTGTTTGGTTAGAAATAAGACCAACCTGCAGTTTTCACTAAATTCTTCTTTTGATACTCTTGCCAAAATAAATATACCGTTCCATTTGAAATTTTTAAGAAAACACGCACAATATGTTGACTTTTTAACTAGCGCCCCCTACCTTCCACTGTAAAAACGAAAACGACAATATAAATAATAAAAATGGCTCTTTATAATGAGACTAAATTCGGTGAATTTTATTATCTCAAACCGGAGTTATCAACATTTTAAAAAATAAATGTTTTTCTCCTTCCACCACAGCTTAATTTGGTGAGGTAGAGACAAACATTAACAACAAAAATTATGTAGAATTTTCTAAAGGTTTCAATAAAAATATTTTAAATATACCATACTTAGGGAAATTAAGGAGAAACTTATTTTCTCTAATTTATAATTAGTGTTACGCCCTCTAGCGGCGAACATAGCAACTTAGAAATTATTTCCAGCTATTTTGATTGGCCATTTTTCTTAAGGAAAAAGATTTTCCTAAGGTAGGTTACCCGGTATTATACGATAATGCATGTATGATAGTGCACACACGATATTGCCGTATTGTACGATAATGGATATAAGAAACTAACCGCATATACTAAGTGAGAAAAAAATTTTAATGGAGATAAGATATTTCCAGATTGATTTACGTGACCAATAATAAAAAATTGTTATACCTACTTTATTTTTCAATTACAGTACCTTTTCTTTAGATTATTTATTAAAACGAGTAGGGTTGCCAGGTGACCGGGAATGGCCGGGAGATTCCCGGAATTTGGCACCAATTATATTATTTTTTTTTGTAAATTATAATAATCTCCCAGAAAGAAATTCCGGAGATCAAACGATCGAACAAACCCTCTACAGGACAGCCGCTGCTTTTGGTAAAGCCGAAGGCTGCATAAGATATTGCCGACACGAAACCTTCCTAAGCTCCAAAATCATCTTAAAAATAAATTATCGTCCTCATTTATTAGTGCACAATCCAACATAAAACAAATAAATATCATATCAATTTGTGATTCAAAATAGTGTTTTATGTTAAAAATACTGTTTTGTGAATATGGCGATTCCCATATTTTGTTTAGAGAGGGACGATATACCGTGACGGGTACAGGGGGTGGCGGGCGTAGCTAGGGGCTTTAGTCCCCCCCTCCTCCCTCGTTTAAAAACTGAACTAAAATTTTTAAATTATAACTAAAAAATCATCAAAATTTCTGTCAATCCATACACAACCGCATCGCTTTTTCTTCTATTTATTTACTATAATTATTGACCAAGTTTTGAAAAATTTGGGCCGGTTTCTCAAAATTTTTCGCAATATTTATGTACACGGTGGGCCAAAAAAAGTGACCACATTATTATTTCCTGAATAACTTTATTGTTTAAAATCATTCTTAAACCAAATTTGCAGGCAATATTTAGAAATTTAATATTTATTTAAATGTATTATATTTAGATCTGGTAAAATGAATTTCGAAGTAATAAATTCGAATTAAAATGTCATAAAAAAAAAGTTCTTTCTTTTTAAAGCCTCTTATATTCTCAACAAAACATTCTTTGGGATTTTTTGATATTTCACTCGGTTAAGCATTTATGATTAATTTCCTGACCTAATATTTCTAAGCAGTTAATAGCTGAATAACACTATTTTTATAGTTATCAATGGAAACAATTTTATAAAATGAAACATAGATATTTGGATGAAAGAAATGTATCGCATCTTTAATATGTTAAAAAATATCTGAAAAGCATTGTTAACATAAAAAGAATAGCTTACTAGTTATAATAATCTTCCAAAAAAATATATTTGAAAAATTGTTCTATATGACCTCAGGTTTGTCCAATACATTTCAGAAAATGACTTTTTCAATAATTAATTGTACCATTATTATGTTAACCTGCCCTGTATTATATTTAGATTCGATTTTATTACTTTTAAGTTCATTTAATGAGAACTTATACTTTGTAAATATTTCATACGAACTTCGTTTAAAAATACTTTTTAACCATAAAGTTATTCAGAAACGAATAATGTGGTCATTTTTTTTGGTCCGCTGTTTATTTAGAAAATTGTATTCTGGAGGTTCTTGAATTTGAATACTCTATATATATATATATATATATATACAAGAAACTATTATATTATTATTCCACAAGATAAGTCATTCTAGAAGATTATTATTTTACTTTTATCTCTCACTTGCGTAGCAAATTGGATTAATATGTTCATAAACTAGTACCACAATAAATGATAAAATATAAGTAGTACCATGACTGCTCTATTAAAACCCGAACAAACTAGAAGCATGACTTACGACTAGAAAGGAGGAAAAACAGATTATAGCGGCGTTGGATCACGTAATTCGTGTACAAATAACGGTATAAAAGCCTGATGTCTATTCCGAAGACAATAATTTCTGAAGAGGTCATTACCATTCAAGGCCAAGTTATGTATGAATTTATGTTTGATTCTTGGGTTCTGTGGGTCACTGTGTAATTTGAATTTGTGATATATAGAAGTGTCCGACATAGCAGGATGCAACGGTTTAAATTTGGTGATGGCATATCTCGATAACAGTTTTTAGATCTTCTGAATATAAGATTAGGGCACAATACTGTTCTTGTCTTTATTAAAGTACCAGTACAGCTATTTACGCCGAGATTAAGCTTTATCTTAAATTTCCGTTACTTGCTTGTATAAAATGTTGATTTATAAGCGCGCAACGTTGACATACGGAATGATTTATTCTTTAATTTTATTTAAAATAGAACATACGACGTTCCGGGAACGCTACTATTGAAACAATATTCGCGTACTTTATAACGTTCTTTATATTCGACGCCTTTTTAATTGGATATTTATTTTTGTGGTAGCCGTTATTACCGGATATTCCAGGTTGTTATACGTAGTATAATATAAAGAATATACTACCTAAAAATGAATAGGCAACCAAAGAATTTTTGCATCTTTTTGAAGATAAATATTTCTCAGTGAGGGCGGTCGCTCGTCTAGGGTAGGATAGAGAATTTTGTCCAATTTGACATGACTATAATTTATTGGTAAATAGGGCTATGGATATGGTATATTATACAGGGTGTTTTAGAAAATAGTGCAAATTTCAAAAAAAAGTTATGGTCTACAAAATTCGATAATATGATTTTTGATAGGGTATTTTTTGAAAAGCTTAACAAGTTTTGCCGATTTTTGAATCATTGGTTTATTCCTCAATGTCAAGTTATTAATTTTTAAATTAAAGCATTCAATTTCACAGTTAAATATTATTAAACTTTTGTGAGTGGTCTGTAGTTCATGTATCTCTATTTGTAAGAAGATAGAACTTGGAAAATGATAAACGCTGGATTACACCAGAGGCGTCGGTTGGAGGTTAATAGTTAAACTTTTGTGAGTGGTCTGTAGTTCATGTATCTCTATTTGTAAGAAGATAGAACTTGGAAAATGATAAACGCTGGATTACACCAGAGGCGTCGGTTGGAGGTTAATAGAAATAATTGTCTGATAATGATTATAACTTTTTTATCTAATTATACCTAATTTATCAGGCTTCCATATACGAATTTAGAAATTTCAATTATATGCTGTACCCTGGGATGTATTTCAGGAAAATATATTTCCATATACAGGGTAGCCCAAAAAAGTGTGATAATATACAGTTGTATTTTTTTAAATGTAACAACCAGTATTTTATTACATATTTAGGTTCGTAGTAGAATCCTCTATAATTGCCTAAAATATTATTTGATTTGCTTGGGTAATTTAAGAGTAGTAAATTAAGATCTAAAGAAAAAAAGATTTCTAGTCTTGGGAAGAAAAATCAACAACATACTAAAATTATAATTTTAACCACGGGATTGGGTGAGCTTTATGAAAAGGTACTATAAAAAGATACTATGAATCCAATAGTGTTAATCGATTCGTTTCACGAACGACACATTTCAAAATCATTTTTCTCAAGATTTTCGAAAGGAACACCCCACCCCGTATATTAGGTGTTAGATGTAGAATTCATTAGCATTTTTTTTTGTAATACAAACATATAAGTAATTTCCCGCCGTTTCTGTATTTCATAAATCATGTTGTTTCAATGCCATAGGCGCATTGCTAATAGTTCTAAACTACAGAAAATGTACAAAATGTCTTCCATTTCAATTTGCGCACAAGTAAACACGTTCTTGAAATTATCTATTTACATCCCTTTTCAATTGAGGCGAAATACTAGCACAACGGATCATTAGTAGTGGACAAGCCTAAAATCCGTATCAGGCTTTGAAATCATAGGGATTCATGTGTTAATTATAGTTTGACTAGTTCTTTAACTTAAAGAAATTGTTATTGAGAACGAATAAATTATAATAAGAAATTAAAATGGATATTATTACTTGACTGATAGATCTTCATATTTGGTGGGAGCGAAAAAAATTGTCTGTTGCAAAGGAGTCATTTTGCGTCACGTTATCCAGAAATTGACTTTTGTTATGGGGACACGTATTCAAATTATTTATGAATATCCTACAACTTCTATTAATATGCAGCAAGGAATAAGTGACGTGTTTGCTAATGTTTCTCCTGAAATGTTGAGGGATGTAAACAGATATTTTCGAGAACGTATTTACTTGTGCACAGATCAAAATGGAAGACATTTTGAACATTTGCTGTAGTTTACAATTATTATTAGTTAACGTGCAACTTGATTCAAATTACTTACAACCCCAAATATTTTATTGAAATTGATTTCAAGTTACTTACAACCCCTAATATTTTATTGAAATTGATTCAAATTGCTTACAACTCCTAATATTTTATTGAAATTGATTCAAATTACTTACAACCCCTAATATTTTATTGAAATTGATTCAGTAATATAAGCGAAAAAATATAAATTTTAAAATAAATTAGTTTTCAACCATTTGTTTTAAAAACTATTGAAAAATAGAAATAGTGCCTCGTTAATTAAATTATACAAGTTACAATAGAAATATGTATCTAGGTAATTAGCAATTAAATAAAGAATATAATTCTACAAGTAATGGTAAATTAAAATACAGGGTGCTCCATTTTAAAAATTTCGCAATTTATTATATTATACCAGAAAGTTATAATGTATAAAACACCTTGTGCAAGAAATTGATGGAGTTTTCATGAAATAGAAAGATCCATACCTGTTTTTATATTTTAAAATCTTTAACTGTAACTTAGTCAGTTAAAAAGTACCTATGTTTTCTTATAAAACATTCCTTTAATGAATTTTATCTGAAAAAATATACCTAATCAATTTAAAATGGCAAAGCCTATTTAAAAGGGCAAAGCCTAGCTTCCTGTATAACCCGAAGTGATAGATATGTCAAAATACCAGCACCAGTATTTCCCGAGATCTTTTAATGGGCCAATCACAATGAATGACCCTGTACGTAGGTATCTTAGCCATTTACAACCCAATGGACAATTCAAATATTAGCTACATAAGAATATTTCCAATTATTTCGGATCTTTCATGTCATTCAGCAAGTCACTTGCCCCCATACGGAACTTCTTAAATTTTTTATTAGAAGTCTAAATTAAAACCTGAATAATTTTATTTTTTTAAGTATGTTGTAATGAAATTATTTGAAAAGTTAATTAGTAGACGATTTATTCTTTTTAATCTAATTAGTTGTTGGGTTTGAATGCTAGATTCATATTTGTTTTTTGGTTAATGCATTTTTAATTTTCTTGGGTTTCCTGGAGTTCCAGAATAAGTTAAAGTTTTATATGAACCATGTTTTTCCCTTATAAGTATACTACTCGAACTTCATTATTTAAGTCCTACTTTATTACTAACATTCTTTTTCGTTTTTGAAAGTAAAGACCTCTCTCTATAACTGAAAATTTTTATTTAAAAATTGAAACCATATTTATGGTTGTTAATAAAATATTTTTTTAATATTTTCTATTTTATGTAGATATTAAAATTGTATATACACCAAGCTAATTAATTATCGAATATTCAAACGTCCCAATTAATAAGCGTTATTTAGTTAATAATCAATCAATGTTAATATTTTTCTTTTAACTGAAAATACATTCTAGATTTAGGGCAGTTGACGTCTTGATACGTTTAATTCTACTGGGTAGCACATAAAATCTAGATGCATTTGAATTTCCTAAAATTTAAATTTTAACTATCTTACAGAACAAACCAGAACAATTGAATTTTATTTTTCAAACTAAACTGTTATATCTTGAAAAAGGGATCTGCATAATATGAACACTCTATACACTAATATCTATTTATTTGTTAATCTTGAAAACTGTCGTTTAATACATGGTCGTAATCTGACTGACCAGTCGATTGTCAACCGGTGCACATGCGCAATAAGGAAACCAAATATAACATTGAGATATATTTGGATTAGGTACTCACCAAAGATCTTGTAAAACTAAAGATGGAAAAATGTACATTTCTAGCCTACGCAACGAATAAAAACAGCATTTCCCACCTCTTTCGGTCAGTATTGCAGCATACCCAGATTGTCATATTTATCGCAAAGGTATCTTGCAAAATCCCAATTAAAAATTTGTTAATTTGACAATTATTACAACTGGTTTAAGGTTAATCCGCAATTGCTCTTAAAATAAATTTATTTCGCAATAATTTTACTATAAACTGTGAAAAGGCGATGAGAGATTCTTTAAAAAAATATTATTATACTAAAAAGTATTAAACGAATCTTGAACTAATCCGACTGCACTCTGGCAACATCTATTTTTATTTTACTATGCGCTAGGACCGAAGAGCATAACTATGAATGACTAAAAATCTCGTAAAAATTACAGCGTTGGTGCTGTGTCTAGTTTGTAAAAGAGTGGATCATTTAAATAAAGATTTATCTTTTTATTGGTAAGTTTGGTTAAGTTTTAATAGTTAATCATTTGATATAAAAAGACTTCAACATTGTTGTCATTCAGCGCACACACATGTAGTTCTCTCTTCCATCCATTACTGATTTTCAATAACATTTCACACAATCACCGCTTCACTTTCCAAGAGTCTTATGAATGGATTATTGGACCTGTGGTACTCACCCAAGAATCGTCATTCCGTTAAAGGTAATAAAAAAATATAATTTCTTTAAACACGTTATATTGTCGAAAAAAGTTTCGTAACAATCAATGCGATTTTATCACTTGGATGTTTTTAAACTAAAATTAAAAAGCAGCTCAATATACAGTGTATCCCAGGATAAGCCAACCTATAGGTGTAAATGAAAAAAATTTCAAATTAGAATTTCATCATTAGTATACATAGTTAATTAGAAAATAAATTTTAACATATTTTAATTTTTGTGAAATAAAGCAGGCCTTAACCTTGTTTTTATTCTGTTTCGGTAAAGTACCTCTTCTTCGCGAAATGTCGAAAAATTGCTATAAGAAAAGTTGCGGAAAATTCAAAATCATTCGCGTACTAATTTTAATAACCTCAGACATGCATTTTTTGCATTTTTTTAAACCTCAAAACAGAAAAAAAATTCTTCATGTTATTAAATAAATTTATTAGAAAAATATATTTCGGAAATAACATTTCACGTCCAAATTTCATTTCTAATATGACCAACGAGGGGGAAATTGAAGAAATTAAAAATTTCTAACTATATAAAATAAAAAAAACAATGTAGGCTTATAGTTATTAAATTCGGCACACCAGCATGATTTTGAATTCTAATAAACTTTTCTTAATAAAATTTTTCGATATTTTGTGAAAAAGAGGCATTTTACCTAGACAGAAAATAAAAACAATAATCCGATCAAGGCCTGCTTGATTTCATAAAAATCAAACTGTATTAAATTTTATTTTAATCAAGCATGTCTAGATTCCAAATGATCAAATTTTAATCGAAAATTTTTCGTCATTTACACCTATAGATTTGCTTATCCTGGGACATACTGTATAAAGTTCATAATACGTGCTACGCAATTATCTTTTAATTTAATTAATTTACCTAAGATTAAAAATTCGAAAATAACGATACAAATACAACATAGGTACAGAAGAATAAAAACAAGCTGCTGTTAAAAACCGATTCATATTCATCATTGCTAAGTATGGTAAACTTAATTTTTTTTAATGTAATATAGATTTACTTATAGTATCCTTACCTACTTAATTTTATAGCTGAACTTTGTATTTGTAGCGTTATTTTTGAATTTTTAAAGTTAAGTAAATTAATTAAATGAAAAGATGATTTCGTAGCACTATGCACTATAGACTTTATTTGTTGAAATTATTATTATTTTTAGTTCAGCAAAAGCCAAAAGTGATTTCATGTCACATTGATTGTTTATTAAACGTTTTTTCGATAATATAATGTATTTAGAAGAAACGGTAATTTTTTGTTACCTCTAGTGGCATAGCGGTTCATTTGGATTAGTGCCTACCTACCTATACCTTCCTAATTGGTTTTGTTTGAAAAATAAATTAAATTCAAGTTTTATGTAAGATATGTCAAATTTAAATCGAGGAGATTTACATGCATCCAGATTTTATGCACTACTCCGTACAATTAAACGTATCAGAACGTAAACTACTCTACCCTAAACTCTATAATATGTTTTCTACAGCTTGTTAATTAGGATTGATGTGTGAATTTATGAATATTCAATAATTAATTGGCGTAGGGCAGGGGTTCCCAACCTTTTTGAGTGCGCGGCACACTTAGAGATTTATTATTTTGTCACGGTGCTCTAAAAAAGAAGTTCACTTTCAGTGGACACAAGAGATTGCGCCTCCAGAAAATCTCTCATCAGCTCGGTGACTCTCCACGGCGTACAGTTTGGGAACCCCTGATTTAGGTATAAATATAATTTGGCAAAATAATAATAAAGAGAAAATATGTATGTGAAAACGGACAACGACTTTGGACAATGATCTGGTGTAATCGTTAAGATTACATATACAATAAGGAAAGTTTTTATTTTGTTTTCATTAAAGGAATTCATTGTTACGACTGATGAGTGCCTACTTAATTGTTACATTCCCTTTTAAACAACCATAATTTTACCGTAAAATCCACTGGATACTCAGTCATCGTTTCAAAAGAAAATAACTTAATTAGTGATATTTAAAGTAGGAAGTTTTTAAAATACTATATTAAAGTTATGTAATGACTCTTACTAAATAATAGACTTTATATTTGATGTATAAATTAAGAACTAATTACATTTCATACAAACAATTAACAATATTAATTATACAATTTAATATAGTTTTGCCTATTTAAAAAAATATTATACAGTGAAGACGAATAGATTCGAATAAATTCGTTTAAAATTCAATCTTTAATTTTTCGACAAAACACTTGGACCCGTCGATTTTCATTTTTACGGGGTGACTCAATAATAAAGATTTCATGTGACACTTCAATTTTTTAAATTGAAGCACCCATTTTTTATTTTATTTTCGGATTCTACAGAAAATGTTCATCACATTTCATGTATCCCAACCAACCATGTTTAAATTAAGTTGTTTTTGTAAAATCAATTTTATTTAGAAAAGAGTTAATTTAATTTTAAATAATAAATGATAATATGCTAGGTGATACAAATTCTTGCGAAACATTGTGCTTTATTTCAGGTTCTATCAGTCTAATTTTTTTAAAGAAAATTAATTTTTTTAAACAATTTAATTATACATAGATTATGTTACATGAAATGTGATCAAAATTTTCCGTAGAATCCGAAAATAAATGGGGGTTTCAATTTAAAAATTATGTTAATCCATGAAATATTGAGCCATCCTGTATCAATGAAAATAAGTTTAAAAAATGCAGAAAGTATTGAATGAATTTTATACGAATTTATTCCGTTTTGCCCCTGATAATAAACTTTATATCCTGATTTCTGCTACTAAGTGCCATGAACTATTCCTCCTGATCCTACTAAATAACCCCAGTGCTGAATTTGTACAAGGTCGAACAAGATTTTATAAATTATACAGGGTGCATGCGAGTAAGTCCGCGCTATTGCTAACTTTATTATTATTATAGGTACGATGTTGGTTAAATTAGTAAACTTGTTTAGTTTAGTAAACTATTAGAAAAACAATTGAACATCGCGTTTCGCATTATTATTTCAAAAAATGGACTCTCCTTCTTGCGATCGACATGTATGTGTCCCATACCTACGTATCTATACATTTTTGAAGTTTCTATGCGCTATTCCGCGTGAAGTTAAAAAAAAATTTGTTATTACATTATGGTCATAACTTTAACGAAGTTAGTTAAAGTTATGACCATATTTGCAGATTCGAGGGCAAATGGTAAAAAAGCCAGGAGGCAAGCATCGTCTAAAAGAAAGGCTTATTTGGCTATGTCTACCCAGTACACATCTTACTGTTTATCTACCAGCACTTCAGTAGCTCTAATGAAACAAGCTAAATTATTATTAAATTATTGTGAAATCACTTTGCGATTTAAAAAGTGCATTTTAGAAAATAATGCAAAAACTATTTTAGTAAGTGAAAAAAATGATACTAGTTTACTAATTCAATCAACATCGTATCTCTAATAATAAACGGAGTTAGCAATATTGCTGACTTAATCGAAAGCACCATGTATAGTGTTCATAGCGAAACATATAGGTAGAACATTTCACGCTCTTTCGTTGCCTTTCGATAACATGGAATTACCGCAATAGATATAAATATTCCAAGAAAACAGAAGCTGGGGTGAGACAGGTATTTTTTGTCTGATAAATGTAAGAAAGTAGATATATTTATTCCAAAAAGTAGTCCGTTTCTCGAAGAGATCTGATTTTAGCAACAAAAAATCAAAAAACACAAAATCGGCGCCTCATCAAATTGCTTTTGTTTAATTTTAAAATTGGTTATCAATGTTCCGCCTTTTCATGGGCATCATTAGACCTAAAGGAATATAACTTTAAGGAAAAAACCCTAACAATCTTTCCTTACCTTAACATACAAACAAAGAATCACAAATTAAAACTTAAAAATAAGTAATACACATTACGGTTATATTAGCTACATAACATTTAACTGTAATGTGTATTACTTGTTTTTTACCATCTCTCAGTGGAGTGAAATTATGAAGAGGTAAAGAAAGTACTAGATCCACTAGTTTAATAAACAATATCCAAATTTTAATTAGTCATGTTGTTAGTGGGAAATACATACGAAGTTACGGTAAACTTCTTGTAGAAAAAAGATATCTAATAAAATTGAAAAAATGTTTTTTTCGTAATAATAGATATTGTATTGATTTGTAGCAGACATATTTAGATAGATATTTTTGCTGCTACAAGAAGTTTACCGTAACAGTGTGATAGGTTTTACATCGTATGTATTTCCCATTGATGAAGAAGTATGAAAACTATGGAATTCGAAACATGTATGGAAATTAAAAGTTGAATATTGTTTATTAAACTAGTAGAGCAGACTATGAGTTTTTTACCTCTATTTGATTTGTGATTCTTTGTTTGTATGTTGGGTGGTAAGGAAAAACTGTTAGGGTTTTTTTTCCATTTCAAATTATAGTCATACTCTTTTAGGTCTGATGATGGCCATAAGGGCGAAACATATCTAATCAATTTTAAAATTAATCAAAAGCAATTTGATGAGAAGCTGAAGCTGATTTTGTGTTTTTTGATTTTTTTTTATTTTATTATATTTTAATTGACACACATGGTACTATCTACATGGCTTTAGGTCATAATCAGTTTTTATAAATTTCCACAATTCAAGTACAGTGTTTAATGTTGTATTCTTTTTCGGTAAGAAAATAAACTAAGGGATATATATTTATTTGCGTAGGCTACCAAGTAATATATAGGCCGTATCACGTTACATAATAAAAGCGAATCAATGAATTGTACCATTCCAATCCACCATAATACAATAATCGTAGTTTAGGGAGGAAACGCGCCAAATAAGTTCTTAATGTGAAAGTTTATACAACTCTAGTTCTCTTTCTGTTAAAAAAAAGTGTGTTTTCCTACAAAAAAAAATCAGCAGAACGGTTATTCAGTTCTTTTGTCAAATTTATAATTAACAATATTTAAAACTATCGGGTCTTTCAGGAGAAACGCTCACCCCTATAACTTTTTTATTGTTTAAATTCCAGATATAAAATTTGGTGTTGTGTTGTTTTTTAAATTTTTTACAAACTTTTAACATTTTAAAAAGGCTATTTCCCGGAAAACTAAATTTTTTCGTATGGAACATATTGGCTTCAACAATTTGATATCGCACGCCTTATGTGAAGTTAAGTTTAGGGAGTTCGTAGCAATCCAGATGAAAAAATAAAAATAAGATGGAAAACGATTTAAAGTGTCAAAAAGCGACATGAATTTAGAATGGTATTCTGGATCGAAATAGCTGAAAATATACTAGGTGTTCCATTTAAAAATCTAAAGTTATTTCAGGTTAAGCCGAAAATGGAATCCGTCTTGTCACAAAATGCAAAATAATATCACATATAAACCCGTCAAATTTTATTTCTGTAATTTAAACAATAAAAAAGTTATAGGGGTGAGCGTTCCTCCTGAAACACCCGGTATATGTAGATTTTAAAAAAATAAAAATTTGTATATCACTGAAACATTCAAGTGCTCTGTTATACTTTTAAATTTTTTTATTTGCAATGTATCTGCAAAATACAACAAAATGAATAGACAGTCTTTTAAATTAAAAAATGATAAATGAAAAGAACACTTTTTTGAATGAAAAACCGATGAAAATAGTCTTTAATCTAACATTTTATTTCAAAACAGAACTAAACTTAAATGGGATTTATATCTAGAAATGGCAGCAAGTCCTTCGCTATAAACTGTATACAGGGTCCGCAAACGAAGCGTGGACGGAAGATTAAATCGTTATCGAAGAACTTATCAACAATACTAAAACAGCATGAGATATTGGATTAAAAGCGGCATGTTTTAAAAATATTTTACATTATACAGGGTGGCCCAAAAAAGTGTGACCGTATAAAGTTATATTTTTTTAAATGGGACACCCAGTATTTTATTGCATATTTAGGTTCATATTACTATCGTTTATAAGTGCCTCAAATTTAATTTAATTTGGTTTTGTAGTTTCGGAGAAATAAATTAAAAATTAAAAAAAAAAGTTTTGCAGTCCTGAATAAAAAAATAAAAAAAAACAATGCAGAACTATTTTTTTAACCTCGGTATTGAGTGAAATTTATGAGGTCTAGAGATACTATGAATGTAATTGCGTTTATTTATTTTATACAGGGTGTTCATAATAAGCTTTCAAAAACCCCACATTTTAAAATAATTTTTCTCAAGTTTTTTAAATGGAACACCCTGTATATTATTTGGCTATTTGACGTAGAATTCAAAGACATTTTTTTTTGTAATACAAGCATATAAGTTATATCCAGCCGTTTTCGAAATAATTGTAAATATCATAAATTATGTTGTTTAAATAGAGTTTTTATTGGGAAATTTTGTTATAGGCGACTAGACTAATAATTGCAAACTAAAGTAAATGTTCAAAATAGCTTCCTTTTACTTAATTTAATGATTTTCCTCTACTGCCAACAGAACTCTTAATTCATTTTCTTCATTAATAACGGGTTTATTGATTATCATCCTTTTTGTGTACGCAGTGCTTCCTGTTGCTACAAATCTTTGCAACAACTTCTTGAAGGTTTCTTGTCTCGGCTTTCTCTCAATATCTGGATATCTTTCAGCAGAAACTCGGCTCGCGAGGAGGCAATTTCTTGCACATTCACCCAGTATAAAAATCATATTTAACATTTCTAAAGTTGTAAAATTCGACATTTTGTGTAAGTTAGTACTTAATTTCGACGACTGAACAAATGTAAATAATTTTATTTGGCTGTCATAGTGACAATCTAAACAAAAAAAAACCATGGCAACTTGATTAAGAATAAAAAATAAAATTAAATAAATAAAAGTATCAAAAATGTAGGATTTTAAAATTTATACCGAAATAACTAAAATTCGGTAAACTCTAAGAGTAAAAGGAAGCTATTTTGAACATTTACTTTAGTTTACATTTATTAGTCTAGTCGCATATAACAAAATTTCCCAATAAAAACTTTATTTAAACAACATAATTTATGATATTTACAATTATTTCGAAAACGGCTGGATATAACTTATATGCTTGTATTACAAAAAAAATTGCCTATGAATTCTACGTCAAATAGCCAAATAATATACAGGGTGTTCCATTTGAAAAACTTGAGAAAAATTATTTTAAAATGTGGGGTTTTTGAAAGCTTATTATGAACACCCTGTATAAAATAAATAAACGCAATTACATTCATAGTATCTCTAGACCTCTTGTAATAAATTTCACTCAATTCCGAGGTTAAAAAATAGTTCTGGATTGTTTTTTTTGATTTTTTTATTTAGGACTGCAAAACTTTTTTTTTTAGTTTTTAATTTATTTCTCCGAAACTACAGAACCAAATTACATAAAATTTGAGGCACTTATAAACGATAGTAATACGAAACTAAATATGCAATAAAATACTGGGTGTCCCATTTAAAAAAATATAACTTTATGCTGTCACACTTTTTTGGGCCACCCTGTATAATGTAAAATATTTTTAAAACATGCCGCTTTTAATCCAATATCTCAAGCTGTTTTAGTATTGCTGATAAGTTCTTCGATAACGATTTAATCTTCCGTCCACGCTTCGTTTGCGGACCCTGTATGTTGTGTTTGTTGGTTCATCGCGTTTATTGACGTGATTTTAGGAAATAAAATTTTCAAAATGAATTTCAATCGAATATTCGCCAAAAATGGTTAAAAAAACACGTTACAGTAATCATACTTAATTAAAAAATAACTAGAAAATGTTGCTGTGTATACATAGTATCCCAGGTAAGCTTTAACTATCCAGTCCAATTAAAAAAGGGGAACCTGTAGAAATTAATTCAAAAATATATGTAGAAAATAGGCCTAACAAGCTTACCTTCCTAAATTGTAGATTAAAAACACTGACGCTTTTTACCGATCGGCGCGCATCTTCATTCAGCGAGGTCGTAATCTTCGTCCGGTGCGGAAAAGAACTGAAGAACCATCGGTACTCAGGTGAGCGAACGTATAGCGTAACCTAAAAAATACTGTTCTTACGGGACTTCACCAGTGCCGTATTATGTTAATGGTAATACACCAAATCTAGTTTACGACTCTCGACATAATATATAATCTACATGCGGAATATATTATTATTTAATACATAATGTAACATGAATGTTCTGTATTATTATTATTATTATCATTTTAGCAACAGTATCGGTATAGCCGATGATACTGTGGCTGATGTGAGTGTCTCAAAACCAAAGGGTCTGATTTCGATGCACTAAGAAAATAGGTCACTAAACCTCTTTTCATTTGAGAAAATATTAAGAATGCAAATTATTTAGGTAGTTGAAATACCAAATAAATAGTGCAACTTAGCCAATTTATGTTATAACAATTCAAGTAATGGTTCTAAGATATAATTAATATAAATATAACCTCCAACGATTCAAAACCAACGTGAATCGCTTTTTGCGCACACCCACCACTCCCAGAGTGCCCTAAAGGACTTTTCCTATAGTGCTTGTGTTTGATCATAAAAAAAAAGAACTCTATTTAAAATAATTTTGTGTAATTTATATATATACCTAGATAGCATATTTATTTCTACAATACTTTTAGGCTAAATAGTTCCTATAATCAATCTATTAGATTCAACTCGAGTAAATACTTAAATATAACACAGAATTTGGTAAGCAAATATTCTATTAACCTTTGCAATTTGTAGGGGAAGAGGGGGGAGGGGGCACAGTGTTACACAAAAAACATATATTTTTGTCATATATTAAGTTAAAATATATTTTTTATTTTGCATAGGTTTATTGATGCCTTAGCAACAGATTTCCTGAGTCCTTGTTGCATTAAATTTATATATTGTTTTATATGAAATAATTATCTCTACGCATGTCGAATGCAACACTGTACTGCTCTAGCGGGGTACTCTGTTACAACAATATTACGTTTCAAATAAATTAATATTAGCTCTTAAGCAGTGCTCTATTTATTCAAACTATTGGTAAATACAAGAAACACAATAGTTAACAACGTAAACATAATTCTAGAAACCAGTCAAACTCAGACAGAAACGTCAAATCATAAAAAAATTTAAATAAACTCAAATATATAATTCAGAATCTCTAAACCAAAAAGTGTCCACATTCAGTAGCGGCACTGTATACATTAAACATTATTTTAATTCATTATAGTATATGTGCAAATCAATATCATTTTGAATGAAGGGTACACTTAATACTGTACCCCCCAGTAAAGTGTAACACTGTCCCAATCGCGTTTTTACTAAAAATATGCCAGTTTTTAAGGAAACAAAATTTTTCTAGGGTATGTTTCACATGCCATGCTAATCTATAAATATGTCCCTCAAGCCTTCAACCATAAAGTTTACGATATATTATTGTCAAAAAGTACAAGACAACTGTAAATATGTATAAATAATTTACTTTTTAACTTAAAAAATACAAAAAACTTACTTGAGTGGCATAAACAATTCCCATTTCACCACACGTCCGGATAATTAAAGCTTATAGTCTTAACTGAACGTCGCAATTATTCCAGCGCAATGCTGCTTCGCGTAAGGCTATAATTTCAATTATAACACTGTACCCCGTATAACACTGTGCCCTGCATTCCCCTATATTAAATTCTAGTCAGGCGACTACTCAGTCCTGGATTAAGGGGGAGCTATACGCCGGGTATAGTCATGCAAAGGGCCCCGGAACCCCAGAATTACACATATAGGTACATGGTCCTGCATCTCACCCCAACTTCTATAACTCGGTTATTAATTAAGTTGCACACCTTGCCCTAGGGCGCGTTTCAGGAAAATCTTTTTAAACATACAGGGCGACCCAAAAAACTATGAGATCTTGATTCTATATTTCTTACATGCCATATTAATTTATTTCATTTTTTATTTCGGTGTCTCTTATGGTCACTTACATACCCACAAAAATTGGATTAAAATCGGTTTAGTGATATTTTGGGTTCAAAAACTAATAAAAAATAGAAATAGTCTATCGTTAATAAAATCATACAAGGTAGTTATTAAATAAGGCCTAATAGTCTCGTTAACAAAGTTTGATTGATAGAGATTGTACAGGATGTCCAAAATTTAGTGTCAAACTGTTCGAATTTTATAGCAGTTTATTTTTCTTATTTTCAATTGGGTGAGGGGCATTGGAGCCCCTATATATTTTTATGGGATTACAAACATTTTCCTAATTACAACCCTATCGAAGTTACTAATACATTAAGAGTTATTTACAGAAAATTCATTTTATCAACTATTCCTATTGCCATTTCACTGAATACTTACGTGATTTCTCAAAGCCGCCTTCGACTTTTATTCAATAAATTTACCATTGGAATAGCTGCTAAAATAATTTTTTTGCAAATAACTCTTAATTAGTTAGGTATAGCGATAGAATTGTAATTAGGAAAATGTTTGATTTTTAATTCTGCATCTCTGAAAATATAGAAAGAAAATAAGGAAGATAAAGTTCTTTAAAATTCTAAAAGTTTGACACTGAATTTTGGAAATCCTGTACCTACTACAATTTGTATCAAAGACTGTTAGGCCGTATTTAAAACCAGTGGTGCAAAACAAACTTTTAAGTTATTTATTTGTTTTCGTCGAAATCACCGAACCGATTGCAGTAAAATTATAACTGTATGTAAGTAACTATCATGAAATTAGCAATAAAATACTACTAAGAAAATGTACCATCTTAACAATATTTGGGACACCCTGTATAATAAAAAATATTTTCCTAAAAATGAATTAATAACCAAGCTATAAAACGGCCGGTCAGAGGCAGGAACCCCCCCCCCCCCCCCTTATAACATTAAAAAACAATATACTAGGTATCTCCTTTGAGGACCCCGAGTCCCCTTTCCCCCTAATCGGCCGTTGTTACCACTTCGTGACGGGTCGGCCCCCCGGGTGTAATGAATCCCGAACAAACCCGTTGATATATTAATTTGGCCTTCATTGGTCACTTATGTCCACTCTCTAGAAAATCTGACCACTTGCGTCCCACCACCAAAAAAAGGTACGGCCTACTTATAGGGGAGAGCAAGGCATATGTAATCCTTAACATAGCTAACAGATTTTTTATAAAATGCATTGTTTTTGGGTTTTTGTAAAGGTTGATTAATAACCCACCCATTTAAGTGTTATTTTCAGATAACTAAGAGAACAAATTAAATAAGTATAATTATCAACGATTTTTATTTCCAAAACTAAATATGTAATACAAGGATCATATAAAATTTAAATAAAAAACGAAATTATTATTAAAAAGAATAGAAATCAAAAAGGATTTTTCCAAAAAGTTTATTAAGACAAGTCACAAAAGAAATATTTTATTTTACTTTACAAATTAGCACATTTTATATGAGCCCTAAACATTTATTCACACCTGAAGCGTGCATTTCTATTTTGAGCACGTCTGAACTATTCTGCTTGATGAACATTAACAACGATTGATGCTTTTAACCATTCCATGGTTTGTTTAACTGCCTCAATTGCCATTCCATATTTTCTGGTGACCAGGATTGGCGAGTAGTTTTTCTATTTTAGTTGAAGATGTTAATATTATATTAAAGTAATATCCTTATCAAGTACAAAGAAATATAGGTACGTAACAGCATTGATAACTTCTTTTTAGTAAATTTGTAAAATAACTTCTGCTTACCTTGATCTTTTTTAACAAGTTTTACAATATTTCACCCTAAAATAGCAACCCAGCTCATGTCACAGTTCTCGTCGCACTGATTGTTGGATTTAAACTTAAGCGCATCAACAGCTTGCACGAAAAACTCGGATATCAACGAATGTAACCGAAATAGGACGTATGTGTCGTTTCACCTATTGCGCCATATTTCCTTGCCCTCCCCTACATTCCGTAAAATATTTAGAGATAGTACACAAATAGTTAGGAAACTCGCATGGACCGTAACGGCTGGTTTTCTATAAGATAATGCCTGCCTAACTACCTATGGTAGGTATAACAAAGATTATTTAATTACATATACTTAAGTATATTACATATATATATTTCACAAAAAAAACTATTTCTCGTCCTAAAAAACCATAATTATCAAATTTTTGTAAATTTTGTAAAAAAACGTTGGTTTCTCTCAAAGGTATTAGAGAAAAACAAAAATGAAGTTTTAACTTTAACACCCTGTATCTCAGTTAATATTAACTTTCGGATTTAGGTAAGTATAATTAAATCCTAATATTTTTACGTAACGAGTATGTGGTTTTTCCATGTTCCATTAATTAGCGGACACCCTGTATATCGACCGAAATGATAGTATTGCTAGAAACCGCGTCAAAGCAATTGCACGCCGACACGAAGCCTCGTGCCCTTGCAATGAAACCGTCGTAACGTTATGTCTTAAAATTATTTCTTTCCATGTGCTTTTGATTTGAAATTTGTGTTCATTCGTTTATCTCGTTTCTAAGATTTGTTTATGTAATTTTTATTGAAATTGTAGAAATAATTGTCGAGGTAAGAATTTATTAAAATTGTATTTTTTTTTACTTTTATGGAAAAAGTAACTCATAAGGTACCTAACTGACGTTTCTTACTGACTGATCATGTCGGCTTGTTTAGAAGCCCGCAATACTGTCCGTGGGTTTCTATGAAACTGACAAAGCGATTTTTCTAGCTAATTAACTTAAACCGCCATATTATGGCTATTAAATATTAAAAGGAATGTATTAATCAACTTTTCACACTAATTAGGATAAGTACCATACAATAAATAAAAAAATAAGAACCATAGCCAAAAAAAGTTGTTATTTACCTCAAGAAAGTCACATATGTAGGTAAATTCATACCAATTAGCAGAGTAGGTACATCCAGCCGAAATGCTCTGCTATAATAGCTACTTTTCGACCCCTGAGTTTTAATAATAAAAAGAACCCCGAGAACTTTTGTTTGAGCAATTTGCCTGACCTCGTTCCCGCTATACTATACTGATATTCCTGATCCAATAATAAGGCCGCTATAGTTACAACACTAATTCCACACTAATTTGAGTCTAAAATATTTCACTTTAAAGCTCTAGTATGAAAAGTAATTGATTATAGCGCGAAAATAAATTATTGTTCTTATACTAGCATGGAAAATAATAATTAAAGTAAAGTCGCGGCAAACGGTTTCAGTCACGCGCGGTGACAAGTATAAATCAAAATTGTTTAAACAACGAATAAACTCCCGTTAGTTACGATTATCAACTGGATAATTTAATAATTTTTTTAAATGTTTTATGTATGAAGATATATTTAAAAACGTACATATTGAAAATACATTTCTTATTTAATTAAAAAAATGTTGTATGATACAACTGTGAAAAATGTATTTTTTTTTCATTTAGGAGAAACTCCTCAACTCAAAACACTACTTAATTTTTTTATAAAATGAATTAGAACTCCTAGAGGATGTTCCAATAAACATCACAATCATATCATAAATTTATTACACAATCTAGAACATTTCGTAGGTGTTATTAGTCGGCCTCCTAGATCTCCAGACCGCACACCACTAGCGCTGCCAGTCTCATAACGTTCGTAACAGATCTGTTACGAAACACGAAGATTTATTACGTTATTACGCCGCTCATAAATCTAATACGTTCTGTAATTATTTGCTAAACTATCGATAGTCCTTACAAAATGTGACTTATTTAACAATGGACATCTAAACAAAAATAGTCATCACTTTCATCCACTAACGAAAAATATATACAATCGACACCCAAAAAAAAAGGTAATCACTCTCATTCAGGGAAGATAAGAAAATATATTCAATTGACACACGAACAAACCAAAAAAAAAAACAAAGGTAATTAAATTTTCCGTCAACATTACACGGAGAACATTAATCTATTGCGAAAGTGCAATTCAATCTATTACGAAAAAAACACGATGCTGACAACATTGTACACCACTATGAATTTTACAAAGTCGACAATCGGGATGCACTAATTCGACGTATTAGAAATACTGCAGCCGATATTAAAGAAAGACATAAGGCAATCAAGATAGACAAAGCAGAAAATGTTTAGATGTTAATGGGGATATTTTCGATTAGGTCATTTTATAAAGTCCCCATTTTTATGTAGCATTCTTAGATCAATTTCACATTTTTGGGCCTCACTGTACAATATTTCAGATATTAAAGTATGGTTAAGGCGGTTTTCAACCAAGCAAATATTTTTAACAAGAGTGACTTTTTCGATAAAATGAAGAATAAAAAAAATTCCCATTTGTTACACTTATTTTACCACACACACGATGTATACAGAAGACCAATCACGAGTTTTCGTTATAAATTTTGGGTAAAATTTTTTTTTCAACTTTGAAAATATACGGTTTGGTTATTTCGAATCCTACTTTTAACAGCACACTGTGTAATAAGAGTTGTAAATAGTTATCTACGCACGAATGGAAGTTACGCAATTACGCACGGAAACGGCGATTGCGCAATTGCAACCCGAACAAAATTAGGCTTTAATATTTCTTTTCACAATATTTCTCAGCATTAGTAAATTATTATCGTAGTTTAATAACGTCACATTTCTCCTTTTTCCCTGGTGTTTGCGACTCTCTCGTTATTCTTTAAAAATAGTATATTTCTTGCTATCTACGTGTAATCGTAGGTAAAGATATTTTTCTATTCCTATATTAGTAAGAACCTACTTACGCACTGTCTACTGTTACGTAACAGTTCCACAAATCACATTACCCGTGATAAGCCAATACCGTCAATGGTTCCAATAGATTTTATGCAAATTCGGCTGTCAATTCCATTGGACCACCTTGACAACGCAAATGTCAAATTTTAATTTGGATATTTTTGGGTAACGTATGAGTGACTACGATATTTAGATAGAGTTCCCTCTATGGGAAATTACATTACAAGCTGCTTCCGCAGCAAATAATTTATTACTAGAAAAATCCAGGGAGTAGCATGAAAAAGTGTATCAAAAATGTATCGACTGGTATACTGATAACCATGCGAGTATATACCCTGACCGCGTATATAATAAAAATAATGATTTTTGAATAATTATAAAGAAAGTTTTGTATAAAACATTTTTCTGTATCTCTTTTAACTAAGAAAATATAGGGTAATTTTGAAATTGTCAATGTTTTGATTTTACCCAGTATCTCTTAAGCCAGCGAAAATTTTCAAATTTTGAATTTATCATTTTAAGTTTGACCCAAAAAGAGTACATGATACCTGCATTACTTTTTTGATAGCACTAACAGTTACGGAGATACCCTATAATACTGTCGAAAATGGGACACCCCGTACACATTCAATTTGGTTTTATTGGTAAGATAGTTTCGACATCTGTATATTATAGGTATCAAAGGTAGAATTTTGTTTGAGAGATGCCGTGTTGGGACCAGTTAAGATCATTGTTAATCACCAAACCCAGATACTTTACATTCTGAACTGAAATTTCATAATTTATTTTAATATTTAAATGGTATATGTGTTTATTTTTTTGTTTAAATTCATATATGTCGTTTTGTCAACTTTTATTTTATGATAGTATAGCCAATTAAGATATAAATTTAGGTCAACATTAACCATATTATTCAATGCCTTCTCCTGCTCACCGGTATACACTAATACTGTGTCATGGGCAAATTAAAAATATCTAGCCTAGAGATTTGCATACCTCAAATTCAATACATAAAGTTAATACAGCGGAGGATCCAACACTGAACCATGAGGCACTCCATACTCACTACTAAGCAGTTCACTATTCACCCCATTAAGCGTGACATACTGTCTTCTATCCACTAAATAAGTTTTTATAATATTATGTATAGTCCCTCTAAAACCCATCTCGTACAGTTTTTTTAACAATATATCTAGGCTGACATCAAATGCTTTTCTTAGGTCTACAAATACTGCTACCACTATATGTTTATTATCAAGTGCCTGAAATATGTAGTTTACAAAGTCTACCGTTGCGCTAAGCGTGCTACTGTTTCATTAGCATATTTCGATTATACAACTCCATGTATATTTTTCCCATATAGAAGGATGTGATTAATAAGTGATAATCATTTAAGTGATTATCACTTGGTGGTCACATTGTTGTAATTGTCATTTTTTGACAAATTACTTCAGAAGTAATTTCTGTCAGTTCTTGTTACAAAATGGCAAAAGAAAGATTTGGTAAAATTTTGTTGTCTAAAGTCGACGATGCTATTAAAAATGTGAAGCCCAAAAATACCGAGCGTTCCGACAAATATGTATGTATTTTATTTCGTTGTATAATCCTTTGAATACAACTCGATGTTTCGGTATTACCTAATACTTTTACCTGACACTCAACGCGTTACCCGGCAACACTACTCCTCCTTCGGAGTCGTAGTGTTGTTGCCGGGTAACGCGTTTCGTGTCAGGTAAAAGTATTATTCGGTAATCCCGACACATCTTGTGGTATTACATTCGATAATTTAACATAAAATTAAATACGAGTCGTAGAAAAAGTATAGTACACAACTCGAGTGGTAAGCATATTAGACACGCTACGCTTGTACTGTCGTCTTACCACTCTTGGTATGTCCACTGCCATTCGACGCACGGATTACAGGTAAATGTAGTGCTGATGTGGAACAGTGGAAACTAAAGGGGCAGTTTTGCATTGTGGTCATTAATGCCGTTAAAAATAAGTGCTGAAATCACAAAAATCATAATCTGCTTGCAAAAATCCATTACCAGTATAAGCCCTTCCCCAAATCAGTTCTGATCGTTCTCTTCATGTTTAAACTTACCTATGTATTACAGGCACGGAATTAAGAACTATACAAGATGGTAGTAATTGAGGGTGGCCCTCTACAGGACAAGAGCTAAAGTTTTTTTTATACACCTGTACCTTTATAAGTACAGAAAATATCGAAAGTTGATTCGTCTATTCACCGTCTTCTCGAGGACGTTGATAAATCGCACAATTATGTCTAATTTTGGTTAGTTCAAATGTAGTCTGGTCATTACACCATGGCCACTAAGTGATAAATATACGAGTTTACGAGCGCAATACTGAAATATATTTCAATTTTCATGGTTGCAAATTCACCATAGTCTTCCAGATCTTCCCTACCTATAGGTTGATAACTAGGCGGATACAAATTTAAACAGAGAAAAATAACTAAGTAAAATACATAGAAGATATTTTATTAGATATCAATTTAAAAATAACTTTAATAATAAGTAAACGATTGACATTAAAAAATAATTATTTAAAACCTTAACGTTAATATCCCTTTATAGAATGAGCCAGATTCCAATTCTGAGGCACTTCTAATGGACCCTCAATAGTGACCCCTTGTTCTGCATCGATTATGCCTAACTGATATTTGGGGAAACTCCTGGCATCTCGATAAAATAACACTTCCATGCATTTTTCCACTAGTACTTTCGCTTCTGCTTGGGTAAGCTGTGGGTTCTTTTCTAAACTGTCACGCAACATTGGAGTAGCAATGTGAGCACCATAACCTGTACAGATTACTTTATCGGAATAAGCTGTACCTTGTTTATCAACGGTTCCCAAGTAAGGTTGTCCATCCTAAAAAAATATTTATAGATGTTACTTTAAATTATAAATTACACAAGGTATTATGGCAATGGTTTATTTTAAATAGGTGCCTCCGGGAGCGTCCTAGGTACTAGAGAAACGCTGGGTACAGACCACGTGTTTCCTTGACATTGTCAGTGGATTGTTTACAAATCCAGCAGTAGCAGACACAGCTGGAAATGGGGTTTGTTCGCAATGCAAGCAAAGAGTTATTTATGCTTATCCTTCTACAATTTGATTCCATATCAGGATTTGTGGGTTTAAATATAATAAACAATTTTCATAACATAAATAACTATATATACTCGAATGATTCCGCGGTTGGTTATGAAACATTTTTTAATTAATTTAATGTAAAAAAAGAAGAAATTTGCTTTTAAATGTTTCAATATATTGAGAGGATTACTCTACATGTTTAGGATTTCTAGGCCATTTTCAAGAGCATTGCAAGATGAATACTATAAAAATTATTTAGGGGTCTTTATACAGTCAGTAATAAACTTATTTATTGCCTAAGAATTAGGGTTCTTCCCCGGATTAGTGTAGGTAGTTACAATCGAAGTTAGCCTATATAGCCATATACCTGAGATTCTAACTCTCTTAGAAATAATATTTTTTTGCCTATCCGCTCACTCACATCAGCACTAACACCAGATTATCCCTCGCATTCGCCAAAAATTCGAATTTAGTGCTTTTTGGTGCCAACTTCCCTTCGGTTTAATTTTTTATTTTAAATACTTAAAAATAATGTGTTATTACGGTTACATTTCTTGTTGTTCACAGCTTTGTCAACAAGAATTTATATTCTTATGACAATAAAGCATTATTAACTTTGACTAACTCAGTCACACCGTTTACAATGACAAATAAATCAGTCGCGTACAGTATAAGCAGTGGCGGCCCGTGACCTATGATAGAGGGGGCTCACAAGTATGGTGAAATTATTTTTAAAATTTTATTTTTATGTAACGACCAAACAATTACTTTCTAGGCGTTTTAAATGTAGAAAGAGAAAAAGTAATAAGAAAATGCGTTAGGTAAACATATTTTTATTTATTTTTTAATTTTACACAAGGAAATACAACTTTTGGAAAATAAGAAAGGTTTTCTTAGTGTGTATAGCTGTCGGATCTTAACGTCGTCGCATGCAATCCTCGTAAGAATATTTATACAGTCCACTACTAAAACTATCTACGAGCTATCAAGAAAACCGAATGACGTCTAATACCACTAGGCCATCTACGGGCTACGTCATTAGGCGCAACCAAGACGAGAACAATAGTAACTGTTTTATGACGAGAACGAATCGAGCAACGAGACTGACAAGTTGGCATTCGTCATATTTTCAGCGTTTTTTAGTTTAAATCCTTAAATAAAATGGTTTAAAATCATATCGAGTATCATTTATCGAAATACACAACATTTATCGACCCTACACAATAGTGCTTAAACGTAAAGTCCATTCTTCGGTTCTTACTTGTAGAAAATTGATCAATAACAGCCTCATTAAGTTTGAAATACCCTCTATAAATTTTTTTTCATATATTTCATTTTTATACTTTCTAATAAAGTCCCTAGATTTGCCGTTTGTGGTCTGCGTTAAATTAATTTCGGGTTTAGGTGTTACCGCATTCTTCACTTCAATTTTTTGCTCCAAACTCAAAGAGCTAAAGTTATTTCTTAAATAGTCCACCGTCAACTATTCGTTTTAACTTAATAAATATATAATATTAAAATATCAAAACTGCACTACTTAATCGCACGTGCGAGCAAGTCTCGTCATAATCGTCATTTACCTCGGCCGAGGCACGGTTGCCGTATCTATACAGTTTGGTTTGACGGGATGATAAAATATTAGGGAGGGTCGGTCTTTTTTTTTTTGACGGTACGATAAAATATTAGGGAGAATCGAACTTTATACGATAAATAATATTCAATGAATATACATTAATATTTTTTATTCGTTTTGTTTTGGAGGTTTGTGTGTGCTCCTGTGGAAGAACCGCCACTGAGTATAAGCATCCGCGAGCGAAGCTGCGGGTAAAAACGAGTAATCATATAAATCCGTAAATGGATATGTTACTAGAGAAAGCAATGCTTTATGATAAGAACATCCTATATAATTTCCATTGATACCTTAAAATCTATTTTGCAAAAGTAAACAATCACTTACTTGGATACCAGCAACCACAAAGTTGTTCCACAATGGATCCATTTTACTTCTACGGTTGTACAAAATTCTCGTCAACCAACAGTATAAAGATTTGGGTTTCAGAATTAAGCCATCATCCAAACATTCTTCGGTTATTCTAGCAACATAAATTTTAATAAATAATCATTAATGAACTAGAATAAATATTATTGAATAAAACATTTACGCAGTAAAAAGTGGAAAGGGTACATACAATATAATAAATAATTTAATTATTTTATTTTAAAAAATCGATTTTGCCAATAATAAATCGCTGTCAATAGAAATAAAACCGGGAAACATTGTTCTTCGATGTGGGTTGTTTCTCGTCAATTGTACAGTCATTTGACCTAGACTGAATAGTGTCTATTTTTGAGTTTCCCTGTATGAAGTATGAAATTCCCATTTAAAAAGAGGATTAGCTTAAAACAAAAGAACAGTGGCGTAAAGTTGTTGTTTTGTTAATGTATATTTTTTTATTTTTATGAGAGATTTTTCTTCCCTGATTCCAAAAATATATAGTTCGTATATATTAGCTCAAACCGTTTTTAGGATATGAGCGATCAAATTTTTAAAACGCTAAATTCATTCTAGTTTAATAATTAACACATCTAGAATGCATTGGAAAACAAAACCGTGTAAATAGCAAAAAAAGTCTAGCGTATTTATTAATGAAAATGAAGTATTTCCTAGAAGAAATGATTTCGGATGATCACACTTTTATATAAAAGTGGAGTCAGCGGAGATATTTAGCGGAAGTTAACATAGCAAACACAACATTGATTTTAAAACGTTTATTTGAGGAGACAAAGTCATTTCACGACCGCAAGTGGAGATATGGAAGTAGCATAGTCCGACAACGTGTAATTATTAGGGCTAACCAGACTAATTATCTAAGAGTATAAATGTTACTATAAGTATCTGTCCTCACCAAAGCAACTGGCAACCGCAACGCAACTGAAACGCGACCGCAACTTCAGTTGAGTTGCTCATGCGTTCCCACTGGAAACGAAGCAACCGCAACGCAACTGCAACGCGACCACAACTTCAGTTGAATTGGTCTTGCGTTCCCACTTAAATAAACTAGTTTGAAGTCTCTTTTGACATGGGCAAAATGTCGTCTTCTTCAGATAAAGATATAGCCGCAACATACTACTTCGTTAAAAAGCTTTAAAAAAAAAACTGAGCTACAATTTTGGGTTCATCCTTTTTATACCATAAATTTGAGACATAGTTCGTATATAGTGGAACAGAAATTAAATAATGATCCGGTTAAATTCCATAGGTTTTACCGAAGGAGCAACAAAAGTTAAATATTTTGCTGTCTCACCCGCAATGACACCGCGATTGGAAGCAACTGATGACGGCGACGCGGTATGCCGGGCAACTCATAAGCAACTAGTTGCGTAGCAGTTGAGTTGCCTTAAGTCAGTGGGAACACGCGTATTTAAACATTAGTGCTGTATCGCGTTGATGTTGCGTTGCGGATGCCAGTTGCTTTGGTGAGAACAGGCACTTAGGAAGCCTTCACTATTTAATTTGGGTTGTTCCTTGTCGAAAAGGACCTGCTTTTATAGATTTCTTATAATATTTTGATAACTATTAATAGAGGGTGTTTGTTCGGGTTTGTTAGATTCGAGGGTGTTCGGGTTTGTTTGTTTGGTTTATTCATCTCGCTTTTTCAAATTAATATAAATTGTTTTTAATGCCAGTGTAAAAAATATAGTACAAATTACAGCTACCTACAGCCTAAATATTTGTCAGAACGCGATTTTTGGAAGAAAATTCTGATCGCGGCTTGTTTCATTCGCGATCTATAAATTGCTATTGCCCAATAAGTCGCGCGTATTTTGATAGTAGTTGTTGTGGAAGTAAATTGTTGTAACGGATATTAAGTGAACATATAATAAATGGCTGGAAGAAAAGAAGACAACATATGGCAATTTTATGTTAAAACAACAGATCCAAATAAATCAGGGTGTGAAAGAAATTCAAGGCCCGTGGTAGTTCATTTAAACATATTATGTTTTCGGAAGAAGTATTAAAAAGCGTAAATGGAATACAGCTGTCAATAATAAAAAAAAGTTCCTTCCTCAGCGTCAGTAGAACGAATATTCAGCACTTTTCGCTTTGTACACTCACATATTAGGAACAGAATGGATATAGAAAGAGAAGGAAACTAGTATTTTTGTTTAATCTATATAACAAAAATGCAGAAACATAAAGTTTATATTTTCTAACTTTTTATTTTTGAGAATATTTATCCTATATCCTACTTTTCATTTTTGAGAAAGCTTCATTAAAAAAAATCAAGTGATTTAAATCATGTTTTCAATCGTGATTTAAATCACTTGATATCAATCAGCGCAACCCTGCTTGTATACAGATCGAAATGGAAGACATCTTCAACATTTACTGTACTTTACAATTATTAGTCCAGGCACTTATCCCATTGAAATAACATAATTTATGAAATTTGGAATTATTTCGTAAACGGTTGGAATAACTGATATGCTTGTATTACAAAATTACTTATGAAATATACATCCATTGCCTAAATAATATACAGCCCAAGTAGCATTTTTAGATACATTGTGGTAAATGTATCGTAACTATCGTTTCTGTTTCGGATCAAAATTGGAAACTGTTGGCAACAAAAATGGAAATATTTTCGAAACGTATACATTTTAAATGGGACATTTACACGTATTTCCAAGTGGTCGGTACTAGCTGTGACTTTCGCTGTTCGAAACTTTTATCGAAAATGTTACTTATTTGTTTTTAAAAATGACAGCTAAAGGGGCGGGGCTATGTTAAACCATGCGCAAAACAATTAGGATACCTTCACTGTTATAAAATAAATGAAAAACAATATGTAACAATAATTTCGCCATGATGAATTCGTTATAAGTATATTTCCTATAAGTTATTTTATTTTATATACCTAGTTATTGCACATTAGAACCAAAAAATCATTGCCTCAGTAAATTTTATCGTGCAGTAATTTGGCTTTATATTTTTAACGTGCCCTCGATTTATTTTCATTTACAGAAAAAAATATACTTTTGGCATTGCAAGAGATGCAGGAATTTCATTAAAACTCATTTTAACAAAATAAAAATTCATTTCCTTAAAGCAAGAAATTATTCTGGTCCAAAATGGACTCGACACAATTTCTACTCTTTGGCTTCTATAATGTTTCCATGATGCACAGAAGAATAAAAGATTTTCTTGCATGCACAGAAAAGAAAGGTTGGGTATGGACAGCCGCGGTGTGACGTCATGAGAGGCGTGGGAAAACCTTTCCAAACTAAAATTATAAGGGATAAATAAGCAATTTCCTGGTATTATTTGTATATTAGATGTTATTATTGATTCATTTTCAGAAACAGATTGACGTAAGTGTTTTTTGAAGATTTTTAATCAACATCTTGTTTGAGGTTATGTTATTATTGCTTGCATAGGGAGATTTAAATTGTTATTTTTCTGTTAAAAACAGCTTATTGCACTGTATTTATCAACATAGAGTATACCCACCCTATAGCCATACTTTATGTTGATAAATCCAGTACAGTATGCTTTTTATTACAGAAAAATAACAATTTAAATCTCGCTAAACAATAACATAACCTCAAACTTGTTCAGATGGTGATTAAAAATGTACCTAAAACACTTACTTCAATCTGTGGTTGAAAATGGATCAATAATAACACCTAAAATATAAATAATATCAAGAAGTTGCTAATTTATCGCTAATAAACGTACACCGATGCTATAAAAAATCTCTTATGGGAAATTCAATGCAATCTTGTGTCTTACCAAAACTTTATAATTTTAACAAAAATTTTTTCGAAAAATATTTATCTTCGCGTGTCGTTAATATATCGACACCACGATTTGTAAAATTTTTCGAAACAAGCACGTCTTTAAGTGTTTCTAGTAACAAGATTCGAAAATGTGTCGCAAAAGTTTCGTAACACATGTCTCGATACAAGTTTTTAACTCGAATCGAAAATGTGTCGAAACGTTTCTCAGCAAAGAATGTGTGTCCAATTTATGTCTAAAAATGCTACTTGGGAGGGTATTCCATTTGAAATTTTTGAGAAAAATTATTTTGAAATGTGTCGTTTTTGGAACATCCTGTATAAAATACATAAAGTCTATTAGATTCATAGTATCTTTAGACCCCTTGTTATAAAGCAAACCCAATCCTGTGGTTACAAAAATTATTTTAGAGTGTTTTTTTGATTTTTCTTTCCAGGACTCCAAAACTTTTTTTAGTTTTTAATTTATAGCTCTTAAAATATCAAAACAAATTAAATAACATTTTAGATAATTATAGAGGACACTAATACGAAAGTAAATATACAATAAAATGCGGTCCATGCGGTGTCCCATTTAAACATATAACTTTGTTATAACACTTTTTGGGCCACCCCATGGAAAAATATTTTACTGAAATTCCCTCCTACAGTATACAACGATATGAATGAAATTCCTAACTTAATTTGTATAGGATCTATGGAAGCCTGACGAACTATTGCAGGATGTATAGGATGTTCCATTTAAAATAAGCAACTTGATACCGACATCCGGTGTAACCGGAAGTACCAATATGTTGAAACTCTTTTAGCAGAGTTGCCCCCATCAACATAAGCATGGTGTCCAATCAAAACTTTCCTATGTATAGTTTTACATAAATAGATCGAATTGGTTACCGGTGGGACATCCTGTATAAGAAACTATCCCCCTGTTGTTCTTTAGGTGAAATATGGTCAATATTATTATTTAAAAAGAAGGATTTTTACTAGTTTTAATTTTATCTAATTACAGCTAAATCAAATGAAAATATCATGTATGTATTAATTTTTAAAATCAGGGCCGTACTGAGAAAATTCTCAAAATGTACCTATTGACTATAATGCCGAAACTAAGGTAAGTAGAATTGAGTGATCCATCATTGTATTTTAGGTAAAACAATACTCTCAAAAAATAAAATAAAAAATCCAGGTCCGTATTTAAAAAATTGAAGCTGACTTGATATCTAAATTATAAAAAATTACTTAAAAACTGATAACGCTATTTATAGAAAATTAAAAAATATAAAGTTCTTATTTAAAGGACGTTTTTCTAAAATCAAAACCTATCAGTAATTATTAAAAAAATTAGACGTTTTTAACAAATAGCATCGCAGAAATCAAAATCAATTCGGCAACGTCGATACTGGATTCTAAAAAAGCTTTAAAAAATGCACATCTTCTCTAATTTAACCAACGTCGTAGAAATTAACGGCGCACAAGACTTGCTGAATGAACGTTGAGAGTACTACAGTAGCAAAGAACTTGCTGAAAGAACGTTGAGAGTACTACAGTAGCAAAAAACGAATGTCGGAAAACATGTCTCATAGAACGCTCCGATTCTAATGCGCGGTTCTCACGAGGCGATTTTTTTTGGTTAACGGTAAACTTCGTTTTGTGAGAACACGCTTTCAATAAATGTTGATCAACTTTTGTTGAATGCCAAAAAGTTGGGTGGGTGTCAAGTTCTGCTTTCGAGTCGGCGCAATTCTATGACGTCATCAAGCGAGTTGAATCTTGTTGAACGTGAGAACGGTCAAAAGCGATTAATTACGGCCCAAATTGAGTCGAACACGATTAATTAATTTGTTTATTTGTTATTTTGTTAATTCGGTCTGATTACCGTTTCAAAAGTGAGAACGCTTACGTTTTCTGTTGATCAACAAAAATCGTCCAACTGAAATCAACTCGTGAGAACGCAGCTAAGGCGACGACATATTAACCACAATGTTTATATCCCCGACTTAAAAGGGAATGAAATGGTTTTCAGTCTTCTTACATGGCAATAATTTTATGTTTCCGCGTCGTATAATATTATTACATAAACTAAACTTACATTTTTTGCTCCACAAAATTTTTGACGTACTGAAAATCGGCATAATCTCCACTAGCACCCAAAATAATGTTATTGTTAACTTTCATAATCCTAGGGCAATTACGGTAGCGAGCTAGAGAGCCGTATGAAGCTAAAAGATCACCTGCAACAACAACTCCCTTATCGTAAGTCACTGCTACCAATGATGTAGATGTCGTGACTGGTGACCTGTAAAGAAAACATTTTTAAACAATGTGAGGTGGCAGTCTAGAGCAGTTGTTTCCAACCCTTTATTCCGACGGATCGGTATATAATTAATTAGGGATGGTTGGAATGGGATATTTTAAATACAAGGTGTTCCCTGTTTCGGTTTTAAAAAATATGTTTCAAAAATCATGTTCCAGTTCCAAATTATATCAAAAGGTTCTCTGCTCTTCTGTTACATCGCAACGTCGCGTCGGCATTGCATTCTAATAAAGTGGGGTTGCCGGATATTCCGTTCACAGAAGAGTTAGCTTCTAGGGACTTTCCCCAGTTCTATTTTTATTTTAATAAAAAGTTTATCAACAATAAATAAAATTCACCCGCTTTGGAACTTTATACATTAATAGATAAAACAAACCCAAAGTGTAATATATGCAAGTTACAAAATATGTCGTATACATCTTCTATAACAAACTTAAAAATACATATTGAAAGAAAACACCCAACTGTCCGACTTTCTTTATTTAGTTAGATGATGCTGATAATAGGTGTTTACCTATAATAAATATTTCTAGGATACTTCATAGAAGCATGCTAATACTGTGGACTCGAGCTTTAACTTTATACATTGCCAAAGAGTTTTTATTTAATATATTTTAGATTCATTTTTGTGTTATAAAAAGAATTTTTAATAAATAACTAGTTTTAATATTTTTCCGAAAAGTATTAAACACCGACCGATTCATTCCCTACCGGCTTTCGCTGCTATCTGCTTCTGCTCTATTGCTAGAGACAGTGTCCGAGCATTCGAAACTATTTCATCGAAACAGGTTCTTCCGGCCGCTCCGCTCCGGTGAAACAGGTTTTTCCGGCGAAGCAGACTGGTTCAGCGAACCAGACTGCTTCAGCGAAGAGCGGAACAGGAAAACCTATCGACCCAAACCTGTTCCACATAAAACCCTGTTTTAAAAAGAACAGGTCCTGTTTCAAAACGGCATCCCTAATTAATACGTTTTGGCGGACCGCTTACACTAAAGACGAAAATTAATACTTTATTCTACACTGAAGGACACAAAACGACTCACTATAATGTTAAGTAATTTTTGTGACATCACATCTTCTGATTTGCCTAATGGATTTTGATAAACTTTCCACTGGCACTCACTATTTAGCTACACGTTGGCCTAGCAAAGTTTTTTTTTTCGTTCATTTAAGTTAATAGACGTAATATCTGTATGTTTCAGGTCAAAGCAGAGAAATAGTGACATTCCACAAGATGTCCTGCTTCGCTCACAAAGTGTGCCCCTGGATATGGAGACAAAGTTCTTGGGAATCTACAACGACCAGATTTGGATTGGCTTGGGTGACGCAGGTGTCGTATGTTTGCAATAAGCTAAACACCGCCTGCTAGTCCTTCAGAGTGATGGCGAGATATGTGACCATGGCACCCTGAGGGCTGTCTACTTTGCGAACATACACTCAACACTGCGCTTTGGGGTTATGCTTTTGGGGGGGAGGGGGTAGTGTGGAAGCTAATATAGTGTTTGTAGTGCAGAAAAGGGCAATTTGGGGTTGTCCTGGAGGGACAAGGTTTAGGGTTCTGAACATACTGACTATGGTTTGTACATGTACGGGTGTTTGATCTTTCTGTTGAAAAACAGGGATACATTTCTGCAGCATGAGACACACCATACATTTAATACTAGGTCTATTGGTTACAATGTGCCTCTGCATAGACTGTCATCTACCGAAAGGGGTCCTGCCTATGCAGCTATAAAGTTATTTAATCCATTACCTGTACATACTAAGAATGAAAAACATTTTAAGAAGTATAAGAGAGTTCTGTTTGATATGATAGAATAGAATCCTACAGTTTAAATGAATTTATGGAATGTACATTTTAATATTACCTCTATCTATATTTTAAATACATTTTAGATGTATTTTAGATGGACATTTTAACAGTGTAAAAGCAAAATTTCGAATTTCGACTTTTATTTTTATTTAAATTTTATTTATTTTTGTTTTATTATATATTATTATTATTGACGTCAAATCAACCAATTGTTACTGCATTTTTCGTACAAAGAAATTTTCTGATAAAGAATATTGACTATTGAGGTTAGGTGTTAGGATATTCATCGATAAGCTGTAGCAGGGTCTTCTTGTCAGACGATATGTTTCGATAAAATCGATTTATTTCGGAAAGCCGATTGTCATTGGTTACAATCTTATAGAATAACTTTGAGTTAAGGCAAAACGGGAAGGAACGTAAGGGGAAATTGTCGATTGCCTGTGATTCCACTGCTGGAAATTTGGATTTATAAATCATGTAAATAAACCCACCAAAATGGAGCATAACGCGAAATTTATATTTTGTTTTAAATTTTTAACCAGGTGGCCAAATAAGAAGAGACGGCCATATCTCAGGAACCGTTTGTAATAAAGTTTTGAAATAAAAACATGTATTGCTGAAAATTATTTGATTAAGTTCCCAAATTTCTTGATAATTGCCAAATAAAGGTATATCAAAAACTAAGTGTTGTATTTGTTGAAATATATACGTGGGTACAACTTTGATTTGATACATTTTGCTCTAATTCTCAAAATAGACTGATGGGAGGAAGGGGAACCTTTATTAAAACAAATTCCGGTTTGGCTTAACCAAATTTAACAAACTTTTAAAAGAGCTGATCCTATAGTAATATTTAAAAAATTTTATTATTGTATGTATTAGTTTGCAGATTTCTGAATTTTTTCCAAAGATTTCAAATGAAACCATATATAAATATTTCTTTAAATACAAAATAGATTAAAAATTAAGAAAAACGAGAAAACCGCACGCCAATATCTCAATTTAAGCCAGAGATACAGGAAAATAAATATTTTTTTTAAAATTATCTTACTAATACTAGAGGAAAAAATACTATGAAATTAATATTAATAAAAATTATTAACTGTACAAGGTTTAAAAATGATATAAACTAAAAATAATAGAAATAAAGGTCTGTCTAAACCACAATATACTATATGATATAAACTAGTTTAAGATATAATAACCATTTGCTAGTCAATGCCTACAAAAATGCTCAAAATGTCATCATTTTCCATACAACTTATTAATTTTTCCCTTGTTCCAAACAAGGCAGACTCAGTTATTTATTATTTCCATGGCCAGGTAGGTTGCCAGTCCTTACTAGCTTGGATTATTATATGTGGGGAAAAATTAATAAGCTGTATAGAAAATGATGGAAGATATTTTCATGGGTAGGCATCAACTATCAAATGGTTATTGTATCTTAAATTAGTTTATTTAGTTACTTTGTATGTTGTTAATAATTTTATTAATATTAATTTTATAGTGTTTTTTCCTGTAGTACTTAGTAGGCTAAGGCGAGGCTTAGCACCAAGTAAGTAGGCCATATTTTTTAATTTAATTATTTTTTTCCTGTATCTGGCTTAAATTGAGATATTATTGACATGAAGTTTTTACCAGTTTTTCTCCATTATTAATCTAGTTTGTATTTAAATACCTAAATATTTATATATGATTCCATTTGAAATTTTTGGAAAAAATTTACAAAATCTTATTGTTGTGCCTATAGCCCCTAGCGGCGATGTACCTATATAACGAAAAATGTTATACAAAATTCGAAATATTACTATAAGATATGCTCTTTCAAACGAGACTAAGTTTATCATATTTGGTTAAGCCAAACAGGAGTTATCAGTATCTCTTTCAATAGAGGTTCCCCTCCTCCCCTCAGTCTATTTTGAGAAAGTCAACACTTAATTGTTGATAAAACTTAATTTGGCAATTATCGATAAATAACGGAAAATCTTCTTAGCCATAGGTAGAACATGCTGTAAATGTAAATTTAGGAACTTCAAAATAATTTCCAGCAATTCCTCTTGGTTGATTTGGCAAATTTTTTGTATTTCAAAACTTTGTGACAGCGGTTGTTTGAGATATGGCCCGCGTCCATTCTTATTTGACCAACAAACCCTATAGACAGGACTAATATGATCGAATTTATCAATGCAATATGTTGTTGCTAATATTATTTTACGTTGACACAGTCTTTAATTTATTAAAAACCTGCTTTAATTTTATTTAAAAACATTGTTTGCATTAAATGCATTGCCGTTTGTGATGCAGGGCCTCTCTGTCAACAGAAAAAATAGGGCCTCCTCAAATATCCTCCTCTCCTTGCATGCTCTTGGCTAATACAATTCAATATTTATATTAAAAGTCACTTTCATTAAACATACTTTTCAAGTCATTTTAACAGCCTTGAAGGGAATAAATTATATTCTAAACTAATAAAAAAAAAATTGTAATTTTATGATTTACCTGTGGATTTTCTATACATATTTATTCAAAATTAAAATTACACTTATTTTGTGTTTAACGACTCTAAAATACCGTAAGAGTTGTGGTAAATCAAAAAACTTACTGAGAATGTTGTCTGAAATCGCTAGGTTTCGTTTGAGGTTGCAGATTGGGAAAATTATAGAAATCACCAGGAGCAGGGCCATTCTGCCAAAATGGGGGTGTAACAAACATAACTGGGGATTATCTGTTTTTCAAATATTAGACGGCAAAAACGAAAACTTGCAAATCGGAATGACTCGAACAAAATTTCAAAACTCAAAACACAATTTGACAATTGTCATGTGTCAAGTGTCATGTCAATTTATCTTATCGGAATTCCTTTTACTTCTATGCTTTTACTACTCTCCACGATGTAATATCACAAAGAAATTATAGGTTGGCGTAGGACTAAAGAGGATCTTTCAATCCAGAATGGGTTTTCCCATTGACCGGGAGAGATTTTATTTATCCAATTAGAATCAAGGTGTTCTAGCACTTTTTAGAAATTTACGATTTTCGATATTCTGCTGATTTTATGGCTTTAATTTCTTACGATTTAAGGGTCGAATCACAGTTATTTATTGATTATCAACATTACATTGATGCATTTAAACTTGTATGGGGGGCTTGTTATTCGTAGTAGGTACTAGAAAATTCAGTGTGGATTGTGGACGTTTATCCGAGGTTGTTCGACTCCCTTGTCTTACCCAGACTTGACTATGGACTATGGAGGTGTCATTTGATCTCCTCACTATATTGAAGTCGATTGAGCGGGTACAGCGTAAATTTCTGAATATATATATATACATATATGTTTATTACCCTGTTCAGTGATATTATCATGAAATTCATGAACAATTGCTTAACATACCTATTTAATAGATTATCATTAGAAAGAGTAGGATAAAAACATGTCTGCTCACTATTTTTAAAATTCTAAATTATAACATTGATAGCCCAGATATCCTGTCCCAACTGCCTTACTGTTAATAGTGTAAATACCCCTAATGCCAGTTTTTTACTACCAAAAACAGAACTCCATAGAAATCCCCCTGTTTATCGCATGTGTAATATTTATAATAAATTTGCAGCAGTAGATAGTAAGCTGTTTGAAATTTAACATTATTTATCAACATGTACCTACTTAGTTACATATATTAGCATAAGATTGCTGTGCTTGTTTTTGGTAATAGATTACTGTTTATACCTGCATCGTAATAAATAAATAAATAAATTTAAATTTTATCTTAATTTGCTTCCATGTACATATGACAAGAAGTCAAGAGTGTAGAAAGTCTGTAGATAGGTGCAGTATTCAACTGTCCGTTGGTGATGTTTAAAAGAACGATAGCTAACTGGACGTTCCAAGATTCATATTTTATATCAAATAAACATTAATGTAAATCTCGATAAATTTTTCAAGCAATAACCAGCGGGTTTATTCGGGTTTGTTCGGGTTTCTGTAGACAACATATAACTATAGGAAACACTTTTCACTGTTTTCAACCAAGTCTCATTTAAAACAATGACGTCGTGTTGGAATTTAAAACCTCGTGAAAACTGACTGGTGTTGACCCTTGGCCCTTTAATGTTTTGGAAATAAACTTTAAGAAATATTAAAATATAATATTTCTTATATTAATTGCTAGTTTTGCTAGTGACCTAGGGTAGCTCCCAACTTCCAAGATCGCGAATAAAATGGTCACTAAACTAAACTACTCTCCCATAAAGTTTTAAAGGCAACCCAGAGACTATAGGTGTTCAGAGGTGGAATACCCCTGCTGCCTGCCTCAAAAGAATATATATGATGGGACTAGGGTTCTCAGTCCTCTAGTTGACCGAGGGTATTACTGTATCTGGTAGGTGGGTTCGCTGGTTCAAAGTAGTAATAAAAGTCAAACACGAATAAGAAGTTATTTCTATTATATTCCGGTTGATTTGGTAGATTACAGACAGTTTACAAAGTAGCTGTTACATTGCCTGTCTGTATGATCACTGCGAATGCCGTTGCGGGCTTTCGTTAATGAAACTTGTAATAATTCGGGTAACACTTTCAATACTTTAAATTATAAGGTTTTTGACAGCCTTAATGATTATTGAACCCCCTTAAATAAGCCGGGACGACACCTTGACACTTTCTTGGTACGAAGCACTATCGTCCAATCCTTCAATCCAATCCAATCAAAAGGTCCGTACGTTGTCTCGCAGGCAAAGGGTCACGAAGGACGGTGAGGTCCGTTACACCGTCGGCCCCATATATGGCAATCGTGTGGACTGGTCAAATCACTGGGTACAGAAATTATAGGTTTTATGTAGGTAAATACGGGCGTACTGAGCGATACTTATTAAGAGGACGCCGGAGTGAGTCGAAATCTCCGATTTGACCCGTGTTCATTTCGTGCTGTGTAGCACGGGGCGGATCGGTCGAAGGTACGTGGACGCCGGGTCAGTCGAATTCTCCGATTTGACCTCTGTTCTGTTCATATTTTATTTTTCATTTCGCGCTTTGTACTAACTTTGTAGGCATAATGTAGATCGCTCGACGCCGACGGTGGGTCGCGGTTTCAGCTAGTATTCATTGGCACTATTGGCAGTTGTATTTGATTTTTACTTTCCAACGTAACCAATTATTATAAAGATTTCATATTTAAATAAATAAAATTTAATAAAACAATTTATTCATGTATGTATCGCACAGCTTTAGGAAACATTTTTCTATAGGAAAAGTGGCAGAGAGAAATTTCTCTAGTTATATACAGGGTGTCCCATCGGGAATCAACTCGATCCACTATAGCAAAAATTTCGAAAAATGAACAGTATGCTGGATGTTGATGGAACTTGACTAAAATATTTTCAATATGGTCGCACTTCCGGTTATACCGGAAGTCGGTGTCAACTTGCTTATTTTAAATGGATTATCCTTTATTACATTTTGGAATTTACGAAAGATTCCAGGCAGACTTTGTATATCATGTCCTATACCTAAGTTTAAGTGTATTTGACATATTTAAGGTCTCCTTATGGGTTTAATATTTAGAAGCGGAAATAGCTTATAAGTACGGTAGTGGAGCGTATCGATTTTTTCCTTTAGTTTAAGACGTTTGTTAAATGATATTTTTATGCACGTTTTAGGCTTGGGGAAGGTAGTTTTTTAATATTATAATGATATGAATATTTTGTTTTTAGACAATAAGGAATGCGGCGGAAGACGGTTTTAATGATTAAATAACATTTTACTCGATTTTTAGCATGACGTAATGTCTATCGTGTTGAAAGTAGCTGAGACTTGTTTATTGGACTGAAAATACAAAATATGAATATTTAGATCTTTAAGGGGCAACAATCGTGTTTCCCCAACAATGTAGTTACCTATTCTCGAAGTTACTTATCACTTTTGGTTCGGTTCAATCCGAAATACCGGATTACTTTTAGGGCTTTTTACTTCGACGTAAAAGGAATCCAGTTAATACGCCAGGGTATCCATATTTAAAAGTTCTGGCAAAATAATATTAATTTAATTTAATGATATTTTTAGCCGAGACACAGAAGAAAGATCGATCCGATCTGTTGCTTGAAGCAAAAAGTTGAACTCGAGCAAATATGAAGTTCTTCAAATCCGTATCGTTAGAAGCAAAAATATCGATTAGTGGATAAGAACGAACTCTTTAATTCTGATGTTTGGTGTGGATCTGGACTTGACAGTTGTAAAAGAATATGGCCGAAAGAAAGTTAAATGTAAATCTATGAAAACTTAATAAATTTGAAATTTAGAAAAGAAAGAACTTGTGATAAAAGTGATCGTGTTGTAATTTTTAAGTATTTGTGTATATGTTAAGTGTAATTTGACAAGAAGTAAGTTTTGGCCTTAATGTTAATTTAATGTTTATAGGATCACCTTGGGAATTGTGTTGCAAAGTGTCTGTTGGAGGCAAGTTTTCTGCAATAATTTGGTTCTTTTGGGATTTACGCTAAATCCGGCTAAGGCTTAGTTTGAATGAAATAGGTACAGGTGTGATCTTTCCGAAAACCTAAAGAGTTATTGGGTCAAATATCAGATAGTTATTCTATTGGCCATACCTGACTTGGGTGCTAAAATTTAACTTAAACATTAAGGTTTATTAGTTTTGTCCAGTCCTTGTTTAGTGGAATTTTATATCCATATGTTTTCTCCATTAAAAGATCTATGGAGCAATTATTGTATAAAGCATTATTGCCTTGGTTGTAGTTTGTTCAACTTTAACAAACTTGCCCTGGTAAAGAAAGTGACACTTACCATAACATAACTCAATTTGGGGTAATTACTACCCAGTAGAATAAATTCTTGGCCGTTTGTTCTAAATATATTTGTTTCTTTGGGTTTTCGGTCAATCTTTATCAAAACCAATGTTTATTTTTTGTGAAGTTTCGGTTTATTTTGCTATTAAACCATCATTGGACTTATTAGTTTTGCACTATCACTAGTCTTTTACTTTTATAATTCGGAGATGATGTGATATGTGATGTATCACAATCACAATTAGCCTTAAATTCAGCTGTCTGTGTAACCAAAACAACCCAAAAAAGTAAACAAACAACCTATAAATAAAATTCATTTATTTGCCAAAATACTGGAAGAAATTATTTATAAGGAGATCTTATCTACAATTAAAAATATACCAACAACATGGGTTCTTTCCCAGTAAATCTTAGAAACTAACTAGTGTTTTTTTTTGCCAATACCGATATTTTAATTGTCAATACTGATATTTTAGTCGCCAATACTGATATAATAACAAGTCCAAATACTAGCAGTCCATTTTACTCACTGCCCTCGTGCTGTATATAAAGGACTGAGAGAGCACCGAAACCCCCCATCTTTCCCAGAATGGGCAATGGCAAAAAAATTGTTCGATTGTTTTACTTAATGTCATTCATAAGGTGAAGAGCACCATCCCAGTACCCTCTAGAAAACAGCTATCTATGGCACTACCTCAGTTCTTGAACCAAATTAGTATTACTACATTGCCACTTCAGATAATGATCGTATTGTACCATATTTTCATTTTTTGCAATACAAGTAAGGATATGATGGGCGAATATAGTGATAGTAGTAAACAAAATATATCTTTATTTTTTTTAAACCAGAGGAGCAAAACAGTTTACCATTACTAGATAAAGAAGTTATTCCCAAAGCCACTGGATATTCCTATAAATGGATTTTTACTTACAAAAAAAAGTAGGCCGATGTACCTATATTTATATTGGTATCGGTTGATCACTAAACTAATTAAATATGTCATCCGCAGATTGTACATACTGAAAGCGACCGTTGAATCCAGGTAGACTTGGTATATACTGATTTCAGCAAGACCTTCAACAAGATTAACCATAAACTGTTATTTCAGCGCCTTGCTTAGATTGGTGTATGCCATGGTCTGATCAAGTGGGTTTGATCCTACATCTCCAACCATTCTCAAATTGTATCTGTTAAAGTATGGTTTGGTAGAACTGCTGGCAGTAACGTCTGGCCAGTCACGACCAGCCGTTAACTGCTGAGTGTTTTCCCTGCAACTGCTGGAAGCCATCGATAGTCAATTATCCTCGTTGAGAACAGCAGACGTACTGTGTATATATCCAAATATTTTCTTGTATTTCTAAATTTTTATAATCCTTATCTTGATGGTCGTATAATTGATGAAACTTGCTGTTTTCTGAAATGAGCATTTCATCATCCTCGGCTTTTTCATACACAACAAAGGCAAATTAAATAATAAAACCTTAAATATGTCCAACATCCTTAGATTTTGGTATAAGACATGATATATGAAATCTGTCTAGAATCTTGCATAGAATCCAAAAATGTAATATTATACAGGGTGTCCGGAAATGATGAACAAAACATTTAGAGGATAATTGTAGACCAACAATAAATGCTACCTCTTCCTATAACATTTTTTCGAAAATTGATTATTAACGGAGTATGTAACAACAAATTAAACATTCAAATGAAAGGTTCAAAGTTTGGCCCCTAGATCGCCTGACTTAAACCCAATGGATTTCTTTTTTGGGGCTGTCTGAAGATGCTTGTATACAGGACAACACCTGTGAATAGCGTCGAAGAACTGAGAGAAATAATTGTTGGTAATTGTGAGGTTAAGCAAAAGGAAGAAATATTCCATGTAATTTTTTAAGAAAAATTAATTTATGCATTAAAGAGGAAGGACGTCACTTTGAACCTTTGATTTTAATGTTTAATTTATTGTTCTAGTAACTTATGTATTTTAACCTTATGATTTTGTAGTAAACCAAAAATAAATAAATAAAATTAATTAAAATGATTTCGTATTCATCACATGCAAGATGTTATTTTAGAGTTTTTCTCGAAAACGGTTAGATTTATCGAAACAAAAGTAGTATACCTTTTTCATGTCTAAATGTTAGGAGAATAAAAATATTCAGTCAAAATGCGCATGTGTAACACAAAAAGTTGGTACCGTTCAAATTAAAGTACAGGTTGGCATACAGTGTTGGCAAATATCATGATATTTATATAAATATCAAATATCGGATATATATCCGATATATATCCGATATATATCTGATATATATCAAATAATTTTTTTCAGCCAAAACAGATAAAATCATACATATAGTAGAGCCAAGTAAAATCAAGGAAGTATATATTTGAGTAAATATATATCCTCAATAACAATTCCTTTCCACCACACCATAGGAACTGTATTTTTAAACTGAGATCCAAATACATATTTGGGGAATGGTGTTGCTTCAACTAATAGGGCCATTACAAATGGAACAAAGTCTTCCCTATAGACTCGCCTATAAGTGATGATAATATTTCATCTTCATGTTGCTCAGTTTGAGTTCCTGAACATTTAACATAATGATTATTTAAACGTTTTGGTATGCCTTGCATTTATTTCTTACACTTCTTACATTTTGCCCATTTTCCACGGTTTCCAACCTTTTTTGTTTCTTCAAAATATTTCCAAATATTTAGCTTACGTTTTGGCATTTTAAATTTAAAAACAGATTAACGTTGTAATAAAAAAACCACACACACGATGCACAGTTGCATCGAAAAACGCTTCAGTAATGAGAAATAATAATGAAATAAATAGGGGATTCCTAGAAGCAAACCCGAAACAAATTCGGAGAATTAAATATGTACCAAGCCAGTTAAATTACTAAATAGTATTACCAACCGTAATACCAACCTAAACCATACAAAATTTGGCGGTAAATTAAATTTGGCGGTAAATTAAAATTTATTTTTTAATAATAAATATCATGATATATATCGAGCTATAAATATCATTGATATATATCGTGATATATATCATGATATATATCAGTGATATATATCATGCCAACCCAGTTGGCATATGGCGCCCTCTACAAAATGCGAAAAAACGGTGGGTAAACTTATATTCCTGATTCCGAAAAAGCCCCATATACGAGATTTTGTCAAAATATTATGAGCGTGGCAAAAGGTATTGCAAAAAAACTGCAAATGAAATTTAACTTTAACACCCTGTAACTCCATTATTTCGAATAATTCGAAAAAATATTATAGGAAAAGGTAGCATTTATATTCGGTGTACAATTATCCCCTAAATTTTTTCTTTATATTTCCGGACACCCTGTATAGTGTGTTTCATTTAAAATAAGCAAGTTGACAACGACTTCCGGTATACCCACCATATTGAAAATATTTTAGCCGAGTTGCCCCCATCCACATTAGCTTACTGTCCAATTTATATAGCGTCAAATTATATCGGTATCGCCAAAAATATCACTAATAAATATGTACTAGAGATTTTTAAATTTAATAATCGGTTGCTATTCGTTAAAATACGTGTGGCGTCGCGCCGTTTGAAAGAGATGGTGTACTATCGTGCCGATAAAAAACTAGGACAACAAAATCACAAAACTGGGAACGGATATACATATCTCATAGACTATAAAAGGTGCTCGACAGCTGTAAAGGTAAATACACATAACTTTCAGGAAGTAACCTAGGTTACATAATTTAACGTTTTATATTTTTCGATATGAGGTGGCATCAAAATATCTTATTTCTTTTATAAACTTGAGCGGCAGTAAATATATTGGGCATTTTTATTAAGAAAAAGTCTAATACCTTATTTAAAGTAGGTATACAGGGTCCGCAAACGAAGCGTGGACGGAAGATTAAATCGTTATCGAAGAACTTATCAACAATACTGAAACAGCTTGAGATATTGGATTAAAAGAGGCATGTTTTAAAAATATTTTACATTATACAGGGTGGCCCAAAAAAGTGTGACAGCATAAAGTTATATTTTTTTAAATGGAACACTCAGTATTTTATTGCATATTTAGGTTCGTATTACTATCGTTTATAAGTACCTCAAATTTTATTTAATTTGGTTTCGTAGTTTCGGAGAAATAAATTAAAAACTAAAAAAAAAAGTTTTGCAGTCCTGAATAAAAAAATCGAAAAAAATAATCCAGAACTATTTTTTTAACCTCGGCATTGCGGGAAATTTATGACAAGAGGTCTAGAGATACTATGAATGTAATTGCGTTTATTTATTTTATACAGAGTGTTCATAATAAGCTTTCAAAAACCCCACATTTCAAAATAATTTTTCTCAAGTTTTTCAAATGGAACACCCTGTATATTATTTGGCTATTTGACATAGAATTCATAGACAATTTTTTTTTGTAATACAAGCATATAATTATATCCAGCCGTTTTCGAAATAATTGTAAATATCATAAATTATGTTGTTTAAATAGAGTTCTTATTGGGAAATTTAGTTATAGGCGACTAGACTAATAAGTAAATGTTCAAAATAGCTTCCTTTTACTTAATTTAATGATTTTCCTCTACTGCCAACAGAACTCTTAATTCATTTTCTTCTTAATAACGGGTTTATTGATTATCATCGTTTTTGTGTACGCAGTACTAGATTTGTAGAGATCTTTGCAACAACTTCTCGAAGGTTTTTGGTCTCGGCTTTCTCTCAATATCTGGATATCTTTCAGCATACACTCGGCTCGCGAGGAGGCAATTTCTTGCACATTCACCCTGTATAAAAATCATATTTACCATTTGTAAAGTTGTAAAATTCGACATTTTGTGTAAGTTAGTACTTAATTTCGACGACTTAACAAATGTAAATAATTTTATTTTGCTGTCATAGTGACAATCTAAACAAAAATAAATTATGGCAACTCGATTAAGAATAAAAAATAAAATTAAATAATAAAAGTAGCAAAAATGTATGCTATTAAAATTTATATCGAAATAACTAAAATACGGTAAACTCTAAGAGTAAAAGGAAGCTATTTTGAACATTTTCTTTAGTTTACAATTATTAGTCTAGTCGCCTATAAGAAAATTTCCCAATAAAAACTCAATTTACACAACATAATTTATGATATTTATAATTATTTCGAAAACGGCTGGATATAACTTATATGCTTGTATTACAAAAAAAAATTGTCTATGAATTCTACGTCAAATAGCCAAATAATATACAGGTTGATCCATTTGAAAAACTTGAGAAAAATTATTTTAAAATGTGGGGTTTTTGAAAGCTTATTATGAACACCCTGTATAAAATAAATAAACGCAATTACATTCATAGTATCTCCAGACCTCTTGTAATAAATTTCACGCAATGCCGAGGTTACAAAAATAGTTCTGGATTGTTTTTTTTGATTTTTTTATTCAGGACTGCAAAACTTTTTTTTTTAGTTTTTAATTTATTTCTCCGAAACTACAAAACCAAATTAAATAAAATTTGAGGCACTTATTAACGATAGTAATACGAACATAAATATGCAATAAAATACTGGGTATCCCATTTAAAAAAATATAACTTTATGCTGTCACACTTTTTTGGGACACCCTGTATAATGTAAAATATTTTTAAAACATGCCGCTTTTAATCCAATATCTCAAGCTGTTTCAGTATTGTTGATAAGTTCTTCGATAACGATTTAATCTTCCGTCCACGCTTCGTTTGCGGACCCTGTATATAACGTCGCCTAAGAATGAAAACGAAACTAAATAATAAAAGAAATTTAATAGATGGTTACAAATTTGTCGAAGCAACAAAACATTTTTAATATTTAGTCATAGAACCATTCCTGTTTATTACTTCTTGAAGCCTTTGCGGCATACTTAAAACTAGGTTTCTGCATAATTCTCCTGTTACTTCATCCCAAGCTTCATTTATCCTGTAGCGTAATTCATCTCTGTTTTGTGGCCGAAAATCATGTTTATACATTGATTTCACCATTTTACCCCAAATGTTTTCGACGGGTTCAAATCGGGACTCTTCGAAGGCCAGGGAAGAACTGCTGTATTATTTTCTAGGAGAAAATTTTGCACAATGCGTGCTGTGTGTATTGGAGCATTATCATTATTATACAGCGTTTATCGATGGTATCATCACTGCATTTAGGATATTAACGTATTCAGGTGCAGTTAGTCTTCCTTCCACGGCAAATTCCTGGACCTCTAGGCTAATCCAACCACAGACATTTATAGAGAAACGCTCGCTTTTGTTTGTTTTGCAAGTGTATATCTCATCATACCGCATGCCGGAAGGTCTGTACACTCGAATTCTTCCATTATTACACGATTGAAAAGTTTTCTCGTCGGAAAATATAACTGTTTGCCAGAAAATATTCCCATTTAAATATTCATGTGCAAACTCTAACCTGCCTTGTTTATTTCTTTCCATTAAAAATATTTTATTAGTAGCACAACGACTTCGTATATCTGAAATTCGAACCCTGTCTCTAGCAGTATATGCAGAACCTGTAAAGTTCGTCTCTTCTTTCGCCTTTATTGCAGTTGCGAATGGATGATCCTTTAGATAATTAACTAGTCTTCTATCTTCATATTCACTAGAAATTCTAGGGGGACCTGAACCTGCTTTCCTAATAATAGTCCCATGCCTTGCTATTTTTTGTTTCGCCAACAACACGGTATTTTTGATTACTCCCAGTTGGTCTGCAATATCCCTAATAAAAACACCATCTCGCAACCGACTGTAGATTATAGCCTTTTGCTGGGGCGTTAATTGTGGCATATTTTATAAAGAAAAAATTGCTTGACAAGTTAATGATAAAGTGACAATCTTGTTGACATGTAATTTTGCTGTCCTAGTTTTTTACCGACACGATGGTACATACTAGTGTTGTAAATGGAAATATTTCCGTTGGAAATATTTCCATGGAAATGGAAATATTGGAAATTTCCGAACTTGTCTCGGAAATATTGGAAATATTGAGAATATTGGAAATATTTTAAAAAATATTTAAAACTTGTTCTAAATGATTCAAAACAAATGTTTATTATTATATCTTTTATATTTTGTAACCCTATACTAATAATACAGTTTTCACAAACACATATGAATATCTCCAGCTCGACATTTCTCCGATTTATTGGCAACATTGGATTTCTACGGCTGGCACCTGGAAAGCGGGGAAGCCCCGAGCCCATCGGAGAATTCCCGTTCGACAAAAATATCGTATAATTTGTTAAAGCAAGCAGTGCAAGCACATGAGTGCCGCAGTGCGTTTTAAGAGTAGATTTTTATACAGTATATGTTGTGTAAAGTATATTTTGTAAGTTTTTAAAGTATATTTTTGATTCTTTGATAGTGTCGATGGTTAGTGAGTTTTAAAATGGGGAAAACAAAAGACATTGTTTGGAAGTATTGCATTTCTAAAGGTAACAATATTTACCAGTGCATGTATTGCAGTAAAACGTTCTTTAAAAATGCGTCCAGGATGAAGGCACATCTAAGTAAAATTTGTAAAGGCTGTCCCAAGCAAGTAAAAAAAAAATTTATGCAAAATGACGAAGAAAACGGCTCATCAAGCGACAACGAATGTGTTTTGGTAAATGAAAGCATTTTGAGTGATAATTCCACTGTTGTTGCCTCTGAATCAGAACGCTCAGTATCAGAAATACTACCACCAGTACCGTCAACCTCAAGTTTTACAGCTACTTGTAGTACTATTAGCAGTTCCAGTATTGACATTGATGTCGAAATGCCGCCCACGAAACCATCTACTTCCGATGTTGTGAATGAAATGAAGAAATAATTTGTTTCCAATATTTCCATATATTTCCAATGTTTCAGGAAATATTTCCGGAAATATTTCCAAACATATATTTCGGGAAATTTTACAACACTAGTACATACTATACTGATGATGTACTACTATGTACCACTGCCAACCAAATACGTTTCAATTCAATTGGTTTGCTTCAACCGTATACGTTTATTTGCAACCGTAAACGATGTATTCGGTTATTCGGTAGGATTAATCCGTCAAAATAACTTGGGTGTGGACCCAGCTTTAGACTTTGTAGACCAAGGATTATACCTTTAGTCTATAAGTACTCTAATTTATTTGTCATATTCCATTTCTTCACTATGAAAAACCCAAGAATTTTCAATCAAATAGCATATGGCTTTGGTTCACAGTCTTTGAAGAATAAATAATTCACATTTTTAGGTAGATTGTAAACAACTTTTACAACAATTAGTATAATTTTTCTTTGTCGTTTTCTGTGCTTAGACAAAGACAGAGATTCGGAACGTACTTTTTATAAAGCCCTTTTTGGAACGGCCGTCTTATATACCTGCTTTCGCATTTGAAACTAACAACTGTCATATTTGTCGTTATTGTCAAATAAAAATATTTGTTCTTTTTCAATATTTGTGTGTTAAATTTAAGTATTGTTTGTGGAAAAAATAATAATTCTTAACTCAATATGGTAAGAATGTGCCAAGTCTGTCGTAAACTGGATAAAATATAGACTTTTGAATCACGTCCGTCGATTGTTTGTTTTTCCTAACCGTATGTTTTGGGACAAACCGATTACCTGTTAAAATGAAAACAGGAACATACAGAAGATAAAAAGAGATGAGGATTCTACAGATAGAATACCCATCTCATTTTTATTGTGTTTATTTTCGTAATAACAGGCGTTTCATTGACGTGTCCAAAGCAGATACAAATACCGGGTCCATGTTTGTTTGTCAATGGAAGAACCAAATATTCCGATACATTTTTTAAAATGATACCTAATGTCTCCCAAAACAAGGATCGAGTTTGTTCGGGTTTGTGAATTTGGCAACGCTTAAAGGAATATTTAAAAGAAATTATTTTTTAGTTCCGACTCTTATGACCTTTCTATGTAAAAATTACTAAAAGTCCTTGGTTATCTATGTACAAAATAAATTTTACCTAATGTTAGTTTTTATTGTATACAATAATAACTTATAATGTGTTTCCGTGTATTAACGATCTCCGCGATAACAAAACTTCTTCCATTAAAAAACAGCCGAAACGCATTTTTAGTTAAAAATAAAAATATCGTTATTTTCAGTGCTTCGTTTTTTAAGGAAATGTTTTAAAATCATTTTAAAATCATCATATCTAAGATTGCGAAAATACAGAATCCTTATTTAAATTTGTTTGGTTGTATTATGTAACTGTTTATGACTCTTACATTACCACCTTTTCTTTATTGTTCTTCTGTTTTCTCATAAATGTTTTCTATTCTGCAAATGAAGAAAATAAGTATTTGATATATTACAAACTTTACCGAATTAGCCAATACAAATTATTTTGAATTGTGATAAATAGGTATACAAAATAAAATTTTATGTTGGAATATACAGGGTGTCCCAACGGAAACCGTTTCCACCTATATACAGGGTGTTAATGTGATCATGTTAGAAACTTCTAGGATAGATAGAATACATGAAAAAAAAAATAACTCCGGAAACACTTCCTCAGAGAGCTAGAGTCCTTTGAAGATGGCCTTCATAAACTAGTTCTCGCTTTGTACCTGAGGTAAATTACTCTTTTTTGACTCTTTGACATCACATTATGATTTTCCTATGACTTTTACGTAGAAAGGGTACTACTCTCTGTAAAAGTGGAAACCTCCAAATTTTATAATTATTTTCTATTTGGTAAAAATAAAGTTTGTAGTTTTCGAAATATTTAGCCAATTTAATATTTTTCTATGGCGATTTGCTTAGTGCTAAATAAAACATCCACTAAATGCCGAGGCCGGTAAATAGCAATAAAAAAAATGTCAACCGTGCCCGGATCAATTATCGTGTCAGAGAACGCGGTCTCCGAGGATTTGTTAGGGTTTATTTGCACGTACCCTGGCAACTTCAATCGAAGCAATGTAGGCTTTAATACAAAGAAACTCTGTAAAACGATACTTTCCATTAATATTTTGCGAAGACTAAATCAAAAATCTAATAAAGCACAAGATTAAAAATCAATAATGAAGAGACTCTCATATACAGGGTGTAGCAAATTCATCCTTCACCGTTGGGATTTCGGGAAAGGTAAGTGATACGAAGTCGGTTAAATTGGAGCAAAGTTGCGTAATTATGGACCCAATAATATGCCGCGGAAAAATCAAAAATAAATACAGGGACTTTCAAAATATTTGAATATTTGGAAAAATCTAAAATTTTGCGTTTCGGTTTTTATTTTTTCCTGGCTTTGTTCGAAGACATGTCGCAAAATACATTTTCTCATTGCTTCAATGCGACGTTTCGTCTTTGGGTCACCTTCATCAACTTAATTTTTTTAAATACGGGCCTGGATGTTTTCGTTTAAATTATGGAAGAGGAACTAAATCTACATTCAGTGGTATACAACACTTACTGGTTTTCCGACGTTTTGTTCCTTAAGTTGACCATCTTCATGAAAATACGTATACATATAGTACGTCCCTGTAATTTACTTTTAAAAAAAAAATAAATTATACTTTTGTACTTACACTAAGTAGAAATTTATGCAACTATTAGTTTGGAATTAAAAAAAAACAGTAGTAGTATAGTATTTGCAGAATTATACCGTCGATCTTTTGACTGCATTAAAACCTCATTATCCCTTCCACCATAAAATAAATAAGGAAATCCCAAATTTTAAAACCTTTTCGAGCAGAGCCGGACTAGGTATACAAATTCAATTTATACCTATGCCTGATGCATATATAAATACAAAGTAATTTTTAATAATTTTAATCTTTAGTGGTTATTTTCAATTATCATTAATTGTTATCATTATTTGACATTTATTATAGGTACCTAAAGCTAAAAATACCTATCTATTTATTTTAAATTATAAAATAAATCATGTGGTGTGGTATACATTTTCAAGCCGGCCCTGATCCCATTTATTGAGCTTTGAAGAGGTTGAGGCGTATACAATAGGGTTTAATCAGGTAGTTTATTTATGGCAGTAAGAGTCAACGGTATAATTCTGCAACAACTATACGTAATAATAATAATAATTAATAACAGAAATAGCAATAATCATTTTTAAATCTTCAGTTTCTTCGAAACAATAGTAAATCACAGGAACGTACCAGTGGTATTTTAATGAAGATGAACAATTTAAGGAACGAAACGTCGGAAAACCAGTAATTCTTGTATACTGCTGAACATAGATTTATGCCCTCTTTCATAATTTAAACAAGAAAATCCAGGCCTGTATTTAAAAAAATTAAGCTGGTGATGGTAACCCAAAGACGAAAAGTCGCATTAAAGATTTGGTGATGCTATCTTGTGGAGAATATGAAGTAGATGAGAAAGTGAAATATATTTTTCGGGACATCTCTTCGAACAAAGTAAGGTAAAAATAAAAACCGAAACGCAAAATTTTAGATTTTCTTGCGGAATATTATTGGGCCCATAAGTACGCAACTTTGCCCCAATGTAACAGATTTCGTATTCTCATCGTTTCCGAAATCGGAATGGTGAAAGATGAGTTTGTTACACCGTGTCAGTGTGTATGTAACTCTTTTCAACTGGATTTTGGCAAATTATTATTAGTATAAAGGAAGAACATATTTTAAGTAAATTTAATTTAAATTAACAAAAATTTAAATCGTCTCCGGTTGATTGCAGAGTGGTTTGAACGTAAACATTTTGAAAATCGACGGATATATATTTTTCTATTGTTCATACGAAATTATTAATTCAGACGAGGCTGCAAGTATTAAATCAAAACTATTTAATATAAATTGTCCCCAAAGGATGACTGACATATCTTTTAGTTAATGCTTCTCTCTATTTTTAGTAGGTTATATATATATATTTTCTGTAACATGAACCATTGCAAGAAGGTCGGTGACCTAGGGGTATAAATAAATTGAAATAATGGCAAATATAAATGACATTTATTTTATTTTTAAAAGTAAAACAACAAAGGAAATGTATCTCTGATGAACTGTGGCGGAGAATATTAGTAAAATGTCATAACGTGCGTGTGCTTGCTCGGACAGGAATACCTGGAGACCGAACGAAACGCCTTTTCGCATTTCTTTACTCACTCTGTTGGATGATGTTTTGCAAAGAGTAGTAAACTCCATTTTTTCATTAATTTAAACCAAAAATTACCTATCAAAACGTATTAATCCAACAAATATAAATATAAGAAAAATATACCCTTCAATTAAGAGATATACGCTCACTAAGACACTTTGCTGCGAGTTAAATACGATAATTTGTCGCGTGTGGGAATTAAGTTCCAAAACAGAGGTTTTGAGGAGTCATCTTTTCAATCGCACTTTACAAACATGACCGAGTGACTTGTTAGCTAGTATAGTTTTAATCAGCCGAAAAACCAAACTAATTACTGAATTAGATGTAGGCAAATATACGGAAACGTGCGATAGGGTATTTGCTAGTGTTGAAACAAACCGATGATTTTAATAATCGAGTACTTGATACTCGAGCGATTTTAATCATCGAGTGAATCGCTCGAGCAATTAATCACTTGAAATTTTTATGACTAAGAAGAATGTGTTGATAAAACACCAGGGGTTGTTTTTGTTAGTTTTAGAAGTTTAATCTAGAGTTTTTATTAATTCTGATTTTTAAAAAAATTATATTCTTAAAAATTTACAATCGCCGCTGGCTAGCCAGTAAAACCAAAACTCATGTCGCGATGAATCTACTAAGGGATTTGGCATAATTTTTTTTATATGCACCTTCTCGTTTATGTGCCTTTAAGATAGACCTATGTCGTGTCAGGCTTCTGAGCGTCAAATTCGAACGTTCAATCGGCACATTTCAGGGTGGCGCGCGGCGTGGAGCCAAAATCGGGTATCAAGTGAAAGGTAACAATTCGATTTTTCGCCTGAACTTATAACTAGAGTAGTATTTACTATCGAGCGAAAAACTGTTCGAATATAAGTACGTCGGCGTCAAGCGAAGCTCGGGTATCGAGTGAAAGATAATAACTCAAGCAGTTTTTTTAATATTCTAGCGATGTCGGTTATTTCAATAATCGAGTACTCAAGCGGTTTTTCGCTCGAGCGATCACAACACTAGTATTTGCTACAAAATAATTCCTCGAAGAAGAACATCTTTGAATATTAGAAATATCTCCGTCCTGCAGGAAGGCTAGCTTTACGGAGCAATTCGATTTTCAAAAATCCCACCGACATTCGATTTTCAAAAATCCCACCGACAGGATAGCATATCCTATTTAAGTGTCCTTTCCGGAAGTACTGTCAGCAGCAGGACAAATATTTCCACATACTATCACTGAATTTCTATATTTTCCATTCGCGCGTTTCATTTTCAGTGAACGACCCTGTATTTTTGCTAATTTGTATTTGTAAGCTGAGGCATATATTAAAAAATGTAAAAAAAATTATATTTTTATCTCCGGGAAACGCAATGATCTAAATTTAAATTTTGTACGCTATGCGAATCGCAAACTATTCAGAATTATAAAATTTTTAGTAGAGGGTAAATATATGTGGAACACTCGATTACTTTTAACATTAATATCTTAGGGTCGCTTTCTGTGGTAAAATCTAAAAGACAAACGTTTTGTGTGCGTGACTACAAGCAATGATAATTATTAAAGCAAACATTCCCATCCGAATAGCGCAATCGGAGGCCGTATGATTATTATTTAGGGTAGCTAGGTTCATAATCGGACTACCCTCTAGCGGCAAATCTTCAAACTTTTTCCTTGTGTGATCACACTAAATTTCCCGGAGATGACTTTTACTATAATAGTACTTATTACTAGTGCTAGGAACCAAACTCGGATAATTCGACTATCCGAATATTCAAATACTCAAATATCGAATATTTTTTAAAAAAATTATTCATTTGTTCGACTATTCGAATACTCAAAAACTGAATATGAATATATTCGACTATTCAAATATTCAGATACTCAAATACGGAATATTTATTCATATATTCGACTATTCGAATATTCAGATATTCAAATAACGATTATTTTTATTTAAAATTATTCATATGTTCGAATATTCAAATATTTCAATACTCGAGAATTTAAATGTCAAATATTTTCATTTTAGAATTATTCAATTGTTACGTGGCACGTCGTCTGGGCAGATTTGAATTGTGTGTTTCGGACTTCGGAGTAGTTTTAGCTTTTGGCCTTGCATCGAGCATGAATCGATATCATCAACCGTCAGCAGTTTTTATCGTCTTTGTGTAGGTGGCTGATTGCTTTTTATAGTAGGGGAAACACCGAGATTCTCAGTTATCATATTCAATTTTATTTTTTCATGTGGTTCACTTTGAGTCTTCCAGCAAAGAAAACTGCCTTAGATATTTTATTTCCTAATGAACAAGTGGTCTCAGATGAAGTAGATTTGTATTGTGCGGAATCAATGTTGCCAAAAAATATGTCTCTACTTCAGTGGTGGAAGAACAGTGAAGATAAATATCCCAGACTAGCAAAGTACGCAAAAAAATATCTTTGTATACCAGCAACTTCAGTGCCCTCTGAGCGATCATTCTCGAATGCTGGAACTATAGTCAGTGCAAAACGGGCGTGCCTAAAATCTGAGAATGTACAGAAGATTTGTTTTCTTAGTACCAATTTATAAAATAAGTTTTATCTTTTTTCTATTTTCTATTTCCCTCTTGTAGTCTTTTTATATTTAAGAAAATATTTTTATTCTATATACTTGTTTTTTGTTAAAAACGAGTTAATTGTATTAAATAAATGTCGTATCTTAATGGTTTTTTTATGAACAAATACCATTTCTGTTCACTAATACGGATGTATTAATGGCATAATATATTATATACTTCCTCTTTATAGGCCAATTCTTAAACGTTTTCATTTTTTAAATATGTAGAAGCTAAAACTCTAAAACATTAACAATAAAATATTCGATTTCGTAAATATCCGCTAATTTAAATTCTCGAATATTATTTGAATATTCTAATTTGAATATTTGAATATTTGAATATTTGAATATTTGAATATTTGAATATTTGAATATTTGAATATTTGAATATTTGAATATTTCAATATTTGAATATTTGAATATTTGAATATTTGAATATGTGAATATGTGAATATTTGAATATATGAATGAATACTCGTAGATGATATTCGAATATTGAATAATTTGAATATTTGAATAATAAATTAAGTGAATATTCGAATACTTAAATTTCAAAAATTCCGAGCCCTACTTATTACCAACTTACCAAATTGTTTATGAATATCCACCTACAACTGCTATTAATATGCAGCAAAGAATAAGATACTAGTTTGTTGGTTTTTCACCTGAAATGTTTTCAAGAACGTATTTACTTGTACACAGATCAAAATGGAAGACATTTTAAACATTTACTGTAGTTGACATTAGTAAAGTATTTAAACAACATAATTTATCAAATTTGGAATTATTACGAAAATGGCTGGAAAAAACTTATCAGTTTGTATTGCAAAAAAAGATTACTATGAATTCTACATTCAATAACAAAGTAATATACTGTGTGTTTCATTTGAAAATCTTGACAGAAATGATTTTGAAATGTCTTGTTTTCGGAATCTTATTATGAACACCCCGTATAAAATACATAAACACTCTTAGATTCATAGTATCTCTAGATCCTTTGCTATAAGACTCCCCCAATCCCATGGTTCAAAAAATAATTGTAGAATGTTTTTAAAATTTTTCTTTCCAGGACCACTAAACTTTTTTTAATTTTTACTTTATTGCTCTTAAACTAAACAAGGAAATTCAATAATATTTTAGGTAATTATAGAGGACACTAATACGAACCTAAATATCTAATAAAATACTAGGTGTCCCATTTTAAAAAAATACAAGTTTGTTACACTTTTTTGGGCCACCCTGTACATGGAAAATATTTTCCTGAAATACAACCTATGATACAGTATAAATCAACATATGAATACAATTTCTAACTTAATTCCTATAGGAGCGATGGAAGCCTGACGCACTGTTTCAGGACTATATAATATTATGTATTCTTAAATAAGGGTCCATATTCTTGCTTGCCATTTGTTAAAACTCGAGACAAGTTTGCTTATGATGTAGTAACTATCTTGTACATTAATGTTAACAAATTGTATAATTCTAATTCATGTAAGTATTTCTAAAAACGACTATACCACATGTATGAAAACTCATCGATTCAAACTGATTACTGCCCCGTATATGCAAATGTTTGTTAAAATTCCCGTTAAATAATCTAGCTGTTAACAGCAAAAGTAAATATATCAATAAGTTTTGTCATAACGCCAGGTGTGGGTTTGCAAACAATGACAGTATAAAAGTTTAAATAGAAATAGCCATCAATAAAGCTACATTACTTTTAAAAACAATTAAATATTTATCCATTTGTATTTTTGAGCTGGGGATTCCTCTAATTGAAGAAATTTAAGTTATTTTATATGTTACACATTTTTTTTATTAAGAACAGAAAGAACATTATACTCTTATATGATCAACATCTTGATATCTACACACGTTCTTAGGTAATACATTTTTTAAATTCATCAATATTTCATGTTGCATCCAAAATACAGTTCCCTAATTAAAAGTCTTTTAAAAAAACATGTTTACGTTATAAGCTGTGGAATATTTTGTGAGAAGGATTTTTTTATTTCTGATATATTTTTAGGCTTCTATTTTTTTTTTCAGCATTTTCACTCGACTTCTTGAAGGCAACTGAGATGCGATTTTTTACTTGAAGCCCTCTATTTAGGCCAATCGCATACATTCATTTTCGTTATTCAGTTTCCTACAACCCGAACGCATAGAAAACATTAAAGTAGTCTATACCACGCGCACGTTCGTTCCGCAAGCCTCTGGTTGCATTCGGCATTTCGATCGGGAAAAAAATTGAATTCGTTCGCAAGATTACTGTATTGACTCCGGAATTTTTCATTCAGGAATCAGTGTCAGTGATGCCAGACCTGCTGTCTTTACGGTAGATCTATGCTGTGGACATCGGAATGGCATATCTCCAAAATCATACGTTCGAGTATCTTCAAATCTATAACCATCTCTTTTATGTACAAAATTAGTACACACGCTGCCTTTATGACTAATATAGCAAGATCTTCCGAAATGGTCATATAGTAGTATCATAGAAATAAGTAAACGTAGAATGATCACCAAGCCAAAAAATGGGCTATCGTTACGTGCCGTCAAAGGTTGTTTAAGGACCCTACACGTGGCTACCTCCAAAAGATGTGTTAGACATTATATTCGGGAGAAGAATTTGTAAGTATCGGTGACGTGGTCCGGTGAAATTTGTCAATATCTGAGCATAAATAAAACCCACATTAAATGGCAGTGAACAGTATAGGTTTATTTAGTATATGGTAGTATGGAAAATTCTGCATTTGCTCGCAAGAATTCGTCATCCATTCTGCTGGAAACAGTGCGATTGTAACGCCAATACTACCGGTTTTCTGAATAATTAAAATCTAAACGTTCACGGAATTCCGTTTTCGTTTTCCGAACTCGGAATTCGAATAAGGAAAACGAATGTATGCAACTTGCCTTAAACACGACGTTGTCTCGTAGTAGCATCCAAATAAAATAAAATATTACAAATAATTTGAATTTGGATGCACATATTTTCAAAATTCAAAATGACAAAACCTAAAGGTCAAAATAAGGCTACTTTTATATCCCTTTCTTTCTTTATGGTTAAAAAAAGAAACAAACGTTTGTAATATTCTTCTTTTCTTTGCAACGACCACAAATAGATGAACGATGATGATCCGCCCCCAAATTACCTGTATTTCTTTGTCATAGACATGTTTCAGTGACATATTTAACTATTTATTCATATATACTTACCAAAAATTTAATACCATATCGACAACATGTAGTTCTTAGTGCTGTTAAAAAATAATTATTCTACAGGGTGTCAGGAAATGACTTATTATATTTAAATGGGCGACTCCGTGGGTATTCTAGAGAAAGCCTACATACTTTTTTTTTAATCGAATATCTAAATACTACGGTAAAAACCCTTTTTGCCTACATGCTGTCGCACCGCTCCATCTGGTTTCAGTTAGCAACTGTATCTAGATCACTACAGTGATGCCAGAGCACACCGCGTGTCTCGCCCGTGCTTGGATAACCGCCGCGCGCGTATTGATATGTTTAACCTTCAGTATGTTTCGATTGTCGGTGTTGTCGAGGGTTCCACGTGCTTGAGGTATACAAATTTTAAACGTTTTGTTAGTTGTAGCATTACCCGATTTTTTTCTGTTGTGAAATAATTCATAATAATAAATGTTGTGATGTGATTTCAACTTTGTGTGATATTATTTACTGTTGGTTCTGTTGCAAAACATACTTTTTATATTTTATTTTTTTATGGAATTTAATTATAAAACGGATTATTTTAAAATAAGATCGACGGTAAGAGACTATGTACCTTAAAATTGTAGTTGTAGTTTTTTTTTCTACAAAGTTTGAAAAATAAGTGATAACGCGCGTCAAAGACGTTTTGTTGTCAATAACTGAGCACGTACGTTGACAATTCTGTGTTGCGACATGACAACACCACCTACAATGCTCTTACTTCTTTTGAAACTTGAGACTGCCTCGTTAGATTATTGATTGTGAACATCGCCAGTAGTGGTCACGTAAATTTTCATATTTCATATAAAGTGTATATTTCGCTTATTAATCAAAGCGTCATTTAGTTATTTCTTCAATTTATTTTCATCTCAGAATTTGCCGGTTTAAATATAATAAGTCATTTCCATAACACCCTGTATATCAACAAAACAGTTCTGAAGACGGAAGATAAAAATCCATATTATTGGTTTTGTTTCCTATAGAAAAACATAAAAGGGTTAGAAATATACGCGCTTTATACAGCTTGCAAACATTCCAACAGACATTTTCCATTGGTTATACACCGAGTTAACACTAATTTCGATACATAAGAAAATGCATACATGCAAAATCATAAAAGTGCACTTATTTACAAGCATTCCAATATTTAGTTATAACCATCCAAATATTTATCTATTTTATAAAAAGTTTGGTTATGCTTCTAATACCATTGTTACCGCCATATTCATTTCAAGTGTCACCTGCGATGTTAGGTGTTTGTTCGTAAATTAGATAATATCATATGTACCATGTACTGTACATGGTTGTCAATTTTTCACACTTTTGCTGGGTATCTCGGTTATTAATGACTTTTTCAAAAGTTTATGGTTACTGTCAGTGTCAAAATTTTCAAAAAGCCTAGCCGTTTAACAGAAATTTCAAATAGTAGCCAGAATTGAAGATCGGTCAATACGGGCACTAGCAGTTCTTTATGGAAAGGCAAGAACACAATTTTAATAGTTAAGCAACTTTGGGGGCAAGAAGGATTTTTGAAAAGAAAAACTGGTACTGGTCAGGCCCGCATTTCCGACCCGAAAGAATCAAAGCTAAAAACTGCGTAAAAAACTAATGCTCACAGATGAACGTAGACAGTCTCGGTAAATTTTCACCTTAAATTATATATTCCATGACGAACAGTGTTCATTGAAGAAATTTCCAGTCTAAATGTAGGAAATAAATTCGGGTACCTACCGTTATTAGTTATGATACGTTAGGGTTAGAAAATGTGTGTTATCACATAAGTATTTTTATACATTTAACTCATTTATCACATTTAATTAGAGTAATTAGACTATTTTATTTTGTTTAGTGACGCCAATGCTTTTTACTCCTAACCTTAAAAACAATAAATCAATCAGAAAAGTCTGATTTACGCAACTATGGCAAAAACTAGTCATAAGACTTGTCCCCATTTTCAATGAATACAACTGTACATGTCATAAGATGTATTTGGGAGACACTAAAAATGAACTTAAAAACATTCTTTATCAACAATGCATTAATATCAGGTTGCTAGGGAAATAAAGTATAAAAATTTAATAGTTTTTTATTTATTTATTTATTTATTTACAAAAATAGGGATACAACAGGCACTGAGTCCAATATAGCATCCACGTTGTGGTATTGGCAAGTGGGAGTTATTAATGCTTAAATTAAGTATACATTAAATTATATTAACCTAAAATTTATGAACATTTATAGAATTGATTTTACACATTTTTTAAATCTAATTATAGACATATCGAACATTTCCATCCCTAAAGAAAGCCTATTACATGCCCTAGTCGCTCTACAGAGAGGAGAATTTTCTCCAGAATTTGTATTTCTTAGTGGAATATTAAAAGTATTTTGAAGCCTTAAGTCCCTAACCGGAACATTAAAGCTTAACTTTGACCTCAGCGTTGGCGAATCAACAAGACCGTTCACCAACTTGTAGATAACTACATCCGAAACCATTCGTCTCTCAGTAAGTGGCATTACAGAAAATGTTTCCATTATAGGCTTATAGTTGCTATTGACTATAGCTATGTCTGTTTTTCGTGATAAGAACCATTAAAATTTGTTGTAATCACTTACGGCATTAGTGCGGTAAAGTGCTACTTACCGCACTCAAATCAGTGCGGTAAGACGCGAATAGATAAATATTTTTAAGACGCCACTTCAATCAAAATAATTAGAAATTGCCATTACATCGCGGTAATTTAAATTGTAAGAAATGGAAAAATTAGTGTAGCCAAGCCTTATAGGTACTAATGATTTACGGCACTTTGAGTAAGCTTTAAGAGACTTTTTAGATTAGAAAGGACAGAAATTAAAATTTTTTTTATAGTGTTCACTCGGTATGTTGCACATCGACAATGGATTGCGCATTACTCATTTTTACTGTTTCTATTAAATATTAATTGGAAATATGATTGGCGGCATTGTTGGTTGTTTACGGTTGTTGTGATAAATAAAGGGCTAATTTTTTGCTAGGGCAACGTTTGTGCATAATTTTATTACCTTCCTTACCTTTGCATAATAGGGTAGTTACCACGGAATTAAATTATGCCGAAACATCGACAAAGAAAAAAATACCCTTATTTATCAAAAAAAGAAAACCGCAATAAACCTGCTAAAATAAATATTTTTCCATTTTAAATAACTTGCTGAATGCAGCGAAATATATTTTCAAATCAAATATTTTTTTCTAGTATCGCCGCTATGGCGTACTCCTGTCCCCGGGATCTGGATGGGTTCGCACCACTCCTAAGCAAACCAGACACTCGGTTTAGGCAACAGCTTGGACAGGATTTGCTTACATTTCTAGCCGAACCCGCCAATTCGATCACCTGTCAGGATATTGGACAGTTTGTCGATGCTTTAGTTCCCTGGACCCAAAGCAGCAACTTCAAGGTAAGTTGTAGAACATTGTGATTAATGTGATCAATAAGTTATAGTTAGTTACGTTATAAGTCCTGAAAATGACTTGCTCAAGATCAAGTTTAGAACGAGGCTACGATAGAGCCGAATTCCAATGGAAATAATAACCTCTTAAAGTATTTATTTTAAATATTATATTTTACTGGCGACGGCTTCTTTACAGTCCGACACCGCCAGGACGGCATCGGTCTAATTATTTTACGAAATGGCGTCGCCTTATGTATATCTGCTGGCAAAAAATAAATATAATATTTATTTTTATTTGTATAGGAATTCGATCAGAGAATAAAATATCAACTATGTATATTTTATGTCAATATCCACGAATGCAAAATGATAGTATCACCCACTAGCAAGCATGCACACGAACGACTCTAATTTTCTCGCCTATTATTTAAAGAATCCGTAATGCGACAGATTATAAGGACTTAAATTTAACATATTCCAGCCAAAATACAATACAAGTATCTACCTGCCTCTTTTTGACATAAACGATATTGTATTTTTAACGAGCCCTAGACTATCATTTGTAAGCGGAGAATGTACAGGTTTGGCAAACATCTATTACAATCACACGCGTAACGGACAGGAAAGAGAGCGTAATATACAAGACATACATTAAATAAGGGAAGGAGAATTCCCCGTTGTATCTTAAAGTACATTGATTTCTCCTCCCACCATCATCCAGTATGACGCGATGCAGTTATGAGTTACGCGCGGAGGAAGGAAAATCATACAGCTGGCTGTATCATGCTTATCGACGTAATGTTGCCAAGTCAAAAATTAGACAATCACTAGTTCAAGATAGTGTTTCAAAAATTCACTAAAATTTCACTAGATTAAAGCTAAAATAATTAACATTTTATTTCCACAATATAAAAATAACAAAAACTAAACAACAAAATTATAAAAATTCGAAAAATATTGTTTATAGGTACCTAATTTAGATCAATTCCTGATTATGCCACTGATTTATGTATTGTACATTGATGTAGCAAACCGGTATTTAAGGAAATTAAATGGTAAAGTAATAATTCAAATTGTAAAATAATAATATTTTGGATACAAATAGAAATATCAATAGAAAATAATATTTTTAAAAAAGTTTTCACTAAATCAATAGATTGAAAGAAGGTACTTGATCTAAGTGAAATTTTACTAAACCTGGCAACACTGTATCGACAACTCGCCTTTTAAATTCTGCAAGCGAATTAGAATACAACAATGAAACTGTTTCCTCTATATTTAATTTATAGCTGGTATATTACGTCCTCTTTTTTGCCCGTTAGGCATCTGATTGTAATAGTTTTTTGCCAAACCTGTATATCATTGGTAGATATGCTCCGCTTACAAGATAATTAAACTACTGTCAAATATAGCGTAAGTCACCGTAATCTTTTAAGTAGAGCATAGATATCAATTGTTTTATATTCAGGTCTATCTCGTTTCAGATATTAACCAGTTTTAAAATATATGAGTTTAGAATTGATTAGCCTATATGCAAAAACTACTAAATTTATTCCTAATCGTTTTAAGTACTATGTATGTAAATGTACATACATTTTCAGACTAAAGTATTTAATAGGCAAATTTAAATGAAACAAATTGGCAATGGCCTACATCAACCACTAACAATAACAAATATTTTAAAGGTGTTAAATAATATCGCTAAAAAGTAACCACCGACATCTGCATGCCAATTCGTAGATTCGCCTTAATCCTAGAGGCCTTTGACGTCAGTGCAATAAGTTAAATATACTTTTTTACACTTATGAATGGGTCACGATAATATTAAACATTACTTTCACCTAAGGTCATATGGCAAAGTGAAAAAAATATCTCCAACTTGGTTGTAAAATTGAAAACGATTTGAAAGTAGTAACAGAATACATAATAATTATTACGCGAGGTTATATTACTTACATGCAACAAAACAAAAATCGTCAAATAACTTTGCTTACTCACTTTCCTCGCTAGTATACAGGGTGTTTCTTAATGGCGTGCTAATATTTGAGGGTGTGATTCCTTAGGTCATTTTATAAAGAAAAGTTCATATGAACATAATATGTCCGAAACGGTCTCTTGAGTTTTTCTCGTCAAACGCACCGTTCTTGATTAAAACCACTAAATTCATATTAAAACTCATTATTATTAACATTGATAAAATAATTAATGATAAATTTTGTTTCATAAAAATTGTTGGAAATGGCCAAAATGCATTAACGCCATTTCCGCATTCGTATAATTCACCATATTCGAAAAAATAAAATAAATTCGATGAAACACTAAAAATCGAAGAGAACACCAACAACTTACTTTATGTTTGAACACCAACAACTTACTTTATGTCAACAAGTATTGTCTGGAAAATTATGTTTGTAAGAACGTAATTTATTCCAGGATAATTAGATGTATGTGTTCAAAAATTATTCGTCAATACTGCTAAATAAAGCAATTTGAATTTAATTGTCTTAATCAAGAACGTTACTGTGAGTCTGACGAAAAACTCAAGATACCGTTTTCATGTAGAATTGACCAGGCTAATCAGAAAAAATATCCACATGTAAAAATGTCAGTGGCGTAACATCTTTTTTGTAAAAAATATCAGATGACATGTTTGCAGAGACGCCACTGGTGGAACAATTGAATAACTTTTCCATCTAAAATGTGTGGTTCTATATCCTATTAACACATACCAAAATTGAAAATAATATCTAAATATTTTTCGGAGATATTAAAAAATAAAATTCATCGCCCTGTAGCAAAAAATTTAAGCCGTTGAG